>OX387240.1:156048278-157248278 GCA_947561735.1 Cenchrus americanus | reverse complement strand
GCACGGGGCGCCCGTTTCAACCCATACGAACCCTTTTCAACCTTGTATACCCTGTGTGGGTACAACTCGCTCTCAAACCCGGTGGGTACGCTTCACATACACCTCCTCCTCTATGACCCCATTCAGAAAAGCACTCTTCACGTCCATCTGAAACAACTTGAACCCTTTAGCCACGGCAAAGGCTAGAAGGATCCGAATTGCCTCAAGACGGGCCACAGGAGCAAAGGTCTCCTCATAGTCGATCCCCTCCTTCTGACTAAACCCCTGAGCAACAAGTCTGGACTTGTTCGTCACAACCATCCCATTCTCTACCTCTTTGTTCTTCCAAACCCACTTGGTTCCTATGGGATGGCAATTTGGAGGTGGTTCAACTAACTCCCACACCTGGTTCCTCTCAAAATTTTCCAACTCCTCATGCATAGAATTGACCCAGTTTGCATCAGATAAAGCATGTCCAATGTCCTTGGGCTCAAAAGTAGCAACAAAAGCGGCATGAGCAAAATGAGAGGAATTCCCGGACCTCGGCCGTGTAGTGCGTTCATTGATGTCTCCAATGATCTTCGACGGGGGGATGCACTTCTTGAATCCGCCGGGGAGCCTCACGCCTCGAGACTACCTCCCCCTCAACTTCGGCTTCTCTCGCCTGGTCCTCTTGTTGCACCGTCGTTGTCCATGAAGTAGACGGTCCATGCTCCAAAGTAGTCGTAGGGGAAGTAGTGGGTACATGCTCGGCTTCGGGCGCATGGTTCTCCCCATCATCATCTCCGGCTTCATCTTTCTCCTCTTCAAAGAGGTCCTCGGCCATCTCTTCATCACCGCACATTCAAAGCCAAGAGAGGTACATGGCATTGTCTCGTCGAAGGTTACCTTGCAAGTCTCCATGATTTTGTTAGTCTCAAGGTTAAGCACCCTATAGGCTCTAGAGTGGTTAGCATATCCAAAGAAAATACCATCACTAGACCTAGCCTCAAACTTGTCGAGTTTTCCCTTTTTCAAAATAAAGCACTTGCGGCCAAAAACTCGGAAATGACTCACTTTGGGTGCCCGACCATGCATAAGCTCATAACGGGTCTTCTTCTTGAAAGCTCTCAATAAAATCCGATTGGAATCATGACAAGGTTTGTATTGACCGCCTCGGCCCAAAACCTCCTAGGAGTCCTGTGCTCATCGAGCATCGTCCTAGCCATCTCACAAAGAGTCCGATTTTTCCTTTCCACGACTCCATTTTGAGGAGGCACATAAGGGGTCGAATACGATGTTCAAGACCTAGATCACGACAAAAGGCATCAAAACGAGAGTTCTTGAACTCGAGCCATTATCCTTGCGGATAGCTCGAATAGCATTCCCATGCCTCTCGTTTTTCAACCTCACGATCGGATCTCGAACAAAACCAAAAGTCTCACTCTTATCCTCCAAGAAGAACACCCGGGCATAGCGAGAGTAATCGTCCACCACAACAAGGACATGCCACTTCCCACCCACCGAGCGAACTCGAGGCGGCCCAACAAGGTCCATATGCAACGGCTACGTCGGACGCTCGGTCATGACATCGGTCAGGGGTGGATGGGGAGTGGCTACCATCTTACCATGCCTACAAGGAGCACAAACCAAATCCTTCTCAAACTTCAACTTCGGCAATCCTCGGACCAGGTCAAGACCACTCAAGCGGGAAACCAAATCAAAGCTCAAGTGTCCCAACCGCCTATGCCATTTCCACAAATCGAAGAAGGACCGGCCATCAAACGGCGAGCGGGACCCAAAGAACGAGAGAAATCGGCCACGAAAATGCGACCCTCGGGGATGATCATGCGGACAAGATCACCTCGAGAATCAAGCAAACGAGACTCGCCGGACTTGAAACGCACATCAAAACCCTCATCAAGCAAGCGAGAAACCGAAAGGAAATTAAAACCCAAAGACTTCACAAGAGCCACTCTCTTCAACGTTACCTTGTCACTCACATGCACAACACCCTCGAAAGCACCCTACCTCATCCATTGTCCCCAAATGTAATGTACATCTTTTCCTTCAACGGGGTGAGGGTGGAGAACCACTTCTTATCTCCGGTCATGTGTCGAGAACACCGGAGTCGATCAACCAAATGTTCTCCAAGCCTCCTGCTGCGATCGAAAACAAGAACGAGAATGAGCTAGCGACTCGACAACGGGGTTAGCACGAGAGAAAGTTAAACCGGTGTCGAGCCATCTTGCTCAAAAGAGGGGTTAGCAAACATCACTCCCTTGCCACCAAACTTCCCATGTCCCATGGGAGGAGTACGAGCACCACGAGGGGGAAAACGTGGTCCGTAGTTCCTCTGGAACCCAAAGCTGCGATCATCTCCCCTAAACCCGTGCGAGGACGAGTAGGAGGACGTCCGGCAAAACCACCACGAGCCCGACCAAACCTCTCACCGGCACGCACACCATCATCTCTCACGACAAACCTCTCACCACCACCTCTCCGTGGGAACACCGCCAACACTCCTCACACTTCCCACACCCCGTGGAAGTGGCACTCTAGGCTCGGGGAATACCGCGAGGCCGGCGATACCTGTCTGGTTTGCTTGCTCCCTAGCAAGCCTCTCATCCCTCTTCCTCTTGTAGCAAAACTACGCAAGATGCCTCTCCTTGCCACAATACTCACACCGAAGGGGATGGGTTTTGGTTTTGGCTACGGCTTCTCTTTAGGCTTCTCACCCTTCTCACCCAACAAACTTCACTGGTTTACGGAAATCATTTGTCTTAGGTGGGAATTTGGGTGGATCTTGGGTTGTGTCAAGCTTGTTGCAAAGGTGGTTGGGCTTTGGTGTGAAAGAGTTCTTGGGTGCTTTTGGGAGTGGGACTTGGATCTCTCCGATCACCTCAAACTCGGGGTTAGACTCAACACACTTCTCGTACACACTCTCCCCACTGTTCTCTCCCACTTTCTCACCCAACTTCTCAAAACCCAAACCACGACCATCAGCTCTCTTGAACTCCTCAATCATGATTTTCAATTGAGGTTCCTGCCCAGACAACCAACCCAACACTTTCCTCAAATAGTCATTCTCCTCATATATGACATCCAAGCGGGAAGTAAGTTCAAGATTACGCAAAGTGACTTCATCACAGCTAGAACATGCATTTGCAACAGGAGATTTCAAAGATGCTTCCAAAGAACTAATAGTAGAGCGAGCATCAACAAGCTTAGCATGCATAGTAGGACATGATTTGCAAGCACCAAGCAAAGTGGGTCTAGCCTTAAGCTCATCATGTTCGGTCCTAAGAGCATCTAGTTGAGCCAAAATAGAAGCATTCTTCTCATTAAGCATTTTGATCTCATTCAACCAAGCATCACATTCAACACATTCAACATCATCGGGAGTAGTAGGAGCAAGTTTCAAAGAGTCATTCTCAAGTTTCAATTCAAGCAATTTTGACTCTAACTCTCCTACTTTCTCGCTAGCATTCTCAAGGCGAGCCCTAAGATCTTTCCTCATCTTTTTGGCATCTCTCGGCACACTATCACGGTTATCAAGCAAACCATTCAACCTAGCAATCTCGGCAAGCAAAGAGTCGGGATCACGGTTTACCTCATCCTCGAGTCGGAGTCGCTGCCATCTTCCTTCACACTCTTCTTCTTTGCTCGAGCTATGGGCCATGCCACAAAAGCCCTCAAGCGCCACACGGCTCGGCCGGCGAGGTTCCGGCTTGCACTCTTCTTGCCCCTTGCGCCTCCCGGCGTCTTCATCTTCGGCTGCTTGAGCTTGGTGCTCCTCGCTTGAGCTTGAGTCGACGTCGCTCGCACCGGCCACCATCGCTCTTGCCTTGTTCTTCTTGTAGGTGCTCTTGCTCGGTCGCCGCTTGTCCTTGTCCTTGCTCTTGGACTTGTTGAAGTGCTTGCCCTTGGAGGAGTACTTGTCTTCACGCCTCGGGTGCGCCTTGTACTCGTTCACCTTGTACTTGTTCTCCTCCGCTTCGGGCACTCGGCGATGAAGTGGCCACGCTTGCCACACTTGTAGCACGTCCACGAGCTCCGCCTTGCGTTCCTCCGACTCTCGTGTAGTCGTTCAAACCTTCTTGAGAGCAAGGCTAGCTCCTCCTCGCCCGGCACATCAAACTCCTCATCCGGAATGGACATAAGAGAGGACAAAGAAAGCGTCGACGGAAGGGTTAGATTTGCCCTTTGATCCTCCCACAAGAGCAAGACTATGGTCAGTCGAGCCCTCATGCTTGGATAGCAACTTCCTATCAACCTCAGCCGACTTGAGCTTAGAAAAGAGGTCATCCAACTCAATAGTCAAATAATTCCCAGACTCCTTGATGGCCTCAACCTTAGCACCCCAAACATTTGGGTCCAAGACATGCAAGAGCTTCAAAGCTCGATCATGCTCGGAATACGGAAAATCCTCAACATTAGCCTTCATGTTGTTCACGATGGCGGTGAACCTGCGAAACATCGCATCAATGTCCTCACCTAGGGAAGTGGAGTGAAATTCTCATATTGCATCCGGTAAGAGACAAAGAGGCGAGCCTTCACATGGTTATCACCACCGTGAGCAACCAACAACTTATCCCAAATTTGCCAAGCAAGATTCAAATGGCGAACACGCTCAAACTACGGATCACACAAGCTCGGCACAAGTGATCAACGGCTTTTGCATTAGCCTCATACTTGGCCTTGGCATCGGCATCGGTCACCATAAGAGTATGGATGTTGGCCAGGAATAGCATATGTCTTGTCAAGCACAATAAAATCCAACGGCTTTCCTCGAAGAAAAATCATCATACGAGCCGCCCACTTGTGGTAACCCTTGCCATCGAAGTGCGGCGGACCGCCCCGCTCAACGTACGCCATCTTAGGATTCGAGACTTGTCAAAGTCGCAAAGAATCCGGCACCAAGCTACGATACCAATTGAAGGATCGGATGGCGACTAGAGAGGGGGGGTGGAATAGGAGCCGGTAAAAATTCTTCCCAAAGAACCCGGCCTATGTCCTACTCAAAACCCGGTCACACACACAGCGATGAATCGAATCACGCACCAATCGCCAAGACCACGAGGTTATGGATCAACCTCTAGCCTTAGGAACGATTCCTCGAAGCACACGCGGAAGCACTAGAAAGGGGAGGAAGGAATCGAACCAAGAAGCAAAGCACACGAGCTGCGGCGGACCGTCGCGCGCGGGAGGGGCGGACCGTCCGCAAGAGCCGCGCGGACCGTCCGGCCGGGTATCGCGGGCCGTCCGCACCCGAGCCGCGGACCGTCCGGCCTTAGCCGCGGACCGTCCGTTAATTTACACGAACGACCCAAAGACACCCCCGTGCCACGGACCGTCCGCGGGGAGCACGCGGACCGTCCGCCAAGCACCCGCGGACCGTCCGCCCGACACCGCGGACCGTCCGAAACTTCGTCCAACCAAAAACCAAAATCACAACGGATCGAAACAAAGGACGAGCAAGAACACGAAGAACTCGGGATGAACTCGAGCGGCGCGGACCGTCCGCCAGGAGGGCGCGGACCGTCCGCGAGGCTCGGACAGAACAGAAAAATGCCCGACCTCGAAAGTCAACTCCCCCAAATCATCATCGGATTTCCCAAACGGTTGAAGCTGTGGAGACAAGGGTTTGGGTACTTGAAAAGCGCCACACAAGGATGCTATAGCCCAAAAATCTTGCCTCCTAACTCCCTAAATCACCGGGAATCGCGAATCCTTTGAGCACCACCAAAAACTAGAGCACCGAACGAAAACTCACGAATCGAAGTAGTTTCCGGCGTTTGAGGGCACAAGATCAAGCACAAAGATGCACAAGACATCTATCCATGTTTCCCTCAAAGAAATCCGGGAAGAAACTCACTCAAATCCGCGGAATCACACCGGGAACAAAGGCACGAAAATAAGCACAAAAAGCCATGAAAAACAACCCCGAATCTTCTATACAAACCGGAAAGATTCACAAGGTCTAGCATGCCGCCCTAGCATCCATCCCTCTCAACAAATCTCTCATGAAGCTCTCATGCTAGCCTAGAGAAAAATGGAAGAAAAATGGCTACGAAAATGAGAAAGAGAAGGGGGGAAATGAAACCCTAAGTCACGGAGAGCGAGAGCCATCAACACACACTCCAGGCTTATATATCAGGTCCCGCCGGAGTGGTAAATGACTCGACTACCCCTAACTACACTACTGGCGATACAACCCACGTAGGGGCATTTTGGTAATGTTTGTGGGTCTTGCCATCGGACGGCCACGCCTTTGCCGCACCCCGCGTCCTCTCGACGCAAGCCATGCGATCCCGCAGCGTGTCCTCCGCTTCGAAGCTTCCCGACACGCCGGATCCCGTCTCCCGTCGTGTTGGGCCCTCGGACTTGGTTTTGAGGCCCAAACCAAGAAACCGTCCGCCGATGGTTTTGTGGGAAAACCACCAAACCCCGCGTGCCGGTCCGGCCTCCCGCCAAACCACTTGACTTGACCGCCACCGTGCACCGGCTCACTTGTCCATGACTTCGTCTTGCTTGTGTCGCCACCATGTGGCCCGCACCCGATCCCGGCGTCCACCGGGTCCCTCGAACCAAGCCTACTTGTCTCTCCATCTCCCGGAGGCCCCTCGAGGCGAAGACCTTTCGCGCCCATTCTTCACCTGCAACAACACGAACTAGGCCGCGGCCTACACTGCGCACTAAGCCAAGAGTCGGTCCAACACCCGTTGTCAATCACTCATCACTAAGGAGCGGTCATCCACCGACCATCGGGACGCTCTGGTCCTCACCATCTTCCATAGGAACATCGACTAGGGGCATACCAACCTAGAACTCTAGGTCTTCACGATGTAACTCCTTCTTCTGTCTTCAGTTTATCTGAGCAACAGTGGGGAGAGAACAGCAGGGGTTGAAAGGGAAAATAGTAAGTACACCTGGAGGCGTGTACTCCGCAAGTGGAGGAAAAGTATGCATAACATGCTGTCTTAGAGCAAGGAAAGGCTTTATTTGTCAAGACCATGTGTGGTTCGAGGACTGGTGGATGGTCGCTTCCTTGTGTGATGAGTGATTGACAACGTTGTGTGGACTGATTCTTGGCTAAGTATTGCAGGTGCAGGTTGCGGCTTGACCGTGTCTTGGTGCGAGGTGAAGAACATGCGCGAAAGGTCGTCACCGGTGAGGCCTCCAAGTATGGAGAAGACAAGTAGGCTTCGTTGGAGGGACCCAGTGGCCAGCGGGGTCAAGTGCGGGCCGCATGGTGGCATGAACAGCAAGATGAAGTCATGGACGGTTTCTTGGTTGAGCCTCAAAACCAAGGTCGAGCCGGGACTACGTGGGAGCCGAGTCATGAGTGGAGATTGGCGGAGGCTACACCGAGTTCGCAGGGTTTCTGGTGGTTCACCAGAAAACCACTGGGTTCCTTGGTTGATCCACAAAGCCAAGACCGAAGAACTGAAGACGATGCTGTAGTAGCGCCAGACCGGTCTGACCGGTGGGTCTGACCGGTCTGACCGGTGGGTACCGGTCTGACCGGTGAGAAGCACTGGTCTGACCGGTGTGCGACGACGCAGTCCGGAATCTTCAAAGCGGAGGACACACGTCGGGATCGCAAGGCTTGTGTCGAGGCTAAGTAGGTTGTGGTCGCCGAGCATCCGTCCGATGGAGAAAGCTTGAAGACTTCCAAAACTGCCCTTGAGGGGCTTGTATCCCTAGTTATTAGGAAAGGGTATTTTAGACTTTCGATTGCCTCCATAGAACCCATGAGGTGAGAGGATGGCAGCCAATTGCTTGGAACCCTAGTTCATTTGCTTTCCTATTTTCCCTTCCTATTTTCTTAGGATTTACATAGGACTAGCTTGAGAGCTTCATGGTGAGATCTTGTGAGAGGGTTGGATGATCGGGTGGCAAGCTAGACCTTGTATGAACCTTTGTGGCACGTATAGATGATTCGGCGTGGTTCCTCAAGGCCTTGTTGTGTTGCTCCCGGTTGTTCATGGTGGTGATTTTCGGGGTGTTTTCGGGACCTTTCTCTTGGGGATTTGATGGGGGAAATTTGTGGGAACCCTTTGTGGTTCTTTGGGTTGTGATTCCCCTCCCAAATCCGTGAGTAAAGGGGCTCGATTTTGGGGTTTTCCGAGTTCTAAAGTTAGAGGTGTTCTTGGCGGGATTTCTTCGATTCCTCCTTTTTGGACAAGTTTTGGTGGGATTAAACTTGGCTATGGACTCCTCATGAGGTGTTCCTATTATCCCCAAAGTCTTGTTCAAGTCCGTGGAGCGATTCGGGACATCGAAGTTTGGATTTGGGGGAGTTGACCCTCGAGTGCTGTTCATCCCGAGCTGCCCAGGCTACACTGGTCTGACCGGTGCTCTTGACCGGTCTGACCGGTGCAACCCTTGGTGGGTTTTTGCTCGGGTTAAGGTCTGGGTGAGTTTGCTGTTGTCCTGTGTTGCAGCTATTTCGAGTTTGAGTCAGTTTGGAGGTCGGTAGGCCTGTTTGGTGATTTGGGGGCTTTCAGGCTTAGACCGGTATGACCGGTGTGTTGCACCGGCCTGACCGGTGTGAAGCCACCTAGTAGAAGTCGTCAACTCTCACCAGCAGGGACCGGTCTGACCGGTGGTGCTCACCGGTCTGACCGGTGTTGGTTAGTGGACTCGAGATTTTTTGTTCTGATGCATTCTCGTGTCAGAAGGGTGTGTGTTGGTTCCTAGGTCCTGTGGCACTCCAGTGACTACGTGGGCTTGGTTAACTTGGGTAGTGAGTCAGAGACGTGTGTTGGAAGCCGTGTTCATCTTGTCGGAGTTTCCATCTCCTTCGAGAAGAATTTTTATCGGCTCCCATTCACTCCCCCCTCTCTGGTTCGCCGTATCGGTCCTTCAAGTGGTATTAGAGCTGGTTCGGGTCTTTATTGACTCTAACCAGTCTAAGATCCAAGGATGGCGTACCAGGAATGGGATTCGGGTCCTCCACACTTCGATGGCAAGAACTACCAGATGTGGAGTAAGCGGATGGCTGCGTTCCTCAGAGGAAAAGGTCAAATCCTTTGGGATGTCACGGTGGACACAGGCTATGTCCAGCCGATGAATTTCCTTGCTCCAGGATCGAGGGACATGTTTGACGCCAACAATAAGGCGGTCGACTACTTGTTTCGTGCCCTGTGTCTGCCTGAGTTCAATCGGGTGCACACCGAGCACTTGGCTTGTAGAATCTGGTTGGTGTTGAAGGAGGCTCATGTTGGGAACGCCCAGGTTCAGGCACGGATGTATGCAACCTACGGAGAGAGTACGAGAACTTCACTCATCTCCCCGGTGACTCCATCGATGTCTTGTTTCGAGAGGTTCACGGTGGTTGTGAACAACATGAGGGCCAATGTGGACGTGCTCCCGTACGATGATCATGATAGAGCGGTCAAGCTCTTACACTCTTTGGATTGTACGATTTGGGGCAGAAAGTTCGAGGCCATTGTGAAGTCGGAGAAGTATGACACTGCGACGGTGAACGAGCCTTGTTCTCGAAGCTCAAGTCGGTCGAGGTGGATAGGGGCATGATCGCGCCAAGCTCGAGGGTCCGACTGATTCCCATAGTCTTGCCCTCGTTGGTGGTTCGAAAGGAAAGGCTAACACTAACCCATCGACCAGGATGTTCTCTTTGTCCTCTTTGATGTCTATGCCATATGAGGAGTTCGATGTGCTTGGAGAGGACGAGCTGGCGCTGCTGACGAGGAGGTTCGAGAGGCTGCACGAGAACCGAGTGAACATGAGGAGGAACACGAGGACATGCTTCCAGTGTGGCAAGCCGGGACACTTCGTCGCCGGCTGCCCGGAGAAGGTTGAGAACAAGGATGGATGGTAAGTACCGGTCGAGGCGTCACCACAAGAGCAAGCACAAGAACAAGCACAAGGAAGAGCGACGATCGAGGAAGAAGGAGAGCCGAGGCAAGGCTCGAGCGATGGTGGGAGCAAGCGATGTCGACTCCAGTTCCGCGTACTCCACCTCGAGCTCGAGCAGCAGTGAAGACGAAGGTGATCGTCGCAAGAGTAGGAAGTCGTTGAAGAACCTGAGCGGGCTGAGCTGCTTCGCTAGCGACGGCTTCTGCACCATGGCTTTGAGCTCAGGCAGCAAGAAGAGCCACCAGAGCGACTCGGACTCCGATTCCGACGATGAGGAGCGTGATGAACTTCCCTTCTTACGCCAGGAGAATGAGAGGCTTGGCTCTTTGCTTGATAACCATGATGACATGCTTAGAGAGGCCAAGAAAATGAGAAAAGAGCTTAGGGCTTCACTCGAGGATGCTACGACTAGAGTGGCTGATCTAGAAACACAGGTTCTTGATAGCAAGCTTGAGATTGATTCCCTTAAGGCTAGCCTGTTGTTTCGGATGAGGTTGATTGTGCTGATTGCTCCATCTTTCTTGCTGATCTTGCTTTGTTCAAGGAAAAGCATTCCTCCAAGTGTGAGGAACTAGATGTGCTTAAGGTTGAAGTGGCTGAGCTTAAGTCTAGACCTGCTTTGCTAGGTGCTTGCACTTCTTGCCCTGTTTTGCATGCTAAAATTGATGAGATGCATGCCTACACTAGTTCTCTTGACGCTAAACTGAAAGAACCCATTCCTACATCATGCTCTACCTGTGAAATGCATGCTTTGAAGAATTTGGAACTTGCACATTATGTTGATCGTTTGCAGGATGAGAATGATGAGCTGAGAAAGTTGATGGGTTGGTTGTCTTGTCATGAGCCTCAGTTGAGGATGATGGTCGAGGCATTTAAGAGGCAGGATGGTGAGGGACTTGGGGCAAACAAGGTTGGTGAGGGAAGTGGAGAGAATATCCAGAGCCACCTAAAACCCACCACAAAAATGATTTCCCTCCTAGACCTAACCATCTTAGGAACCGACTAGACACAACCCTGGCTCCACCCGTGTTTCCTATACCGACAAGTTTGTGAGCACTTCGGGGAAGGTGTCCCTTGGGAAAGAAAGTGAGAAGGCTAGTGAGGAGAAACCGGTGGAGAAGTTGAGCGGAGAGAAACCAAGTGAGCAGCCACAACCCAAGCCTAAGCCTATGCTTGTGAGGTTCCATTGTGGCTATTGCGGGAGAGATGGCCATAAGGATGAGTTTTGCTTCAAGAGGAAGCGAGAGGAGAGAATGGCGAAGGAGTGGGCTAACAAGGACAAGTACCACCCTTCCGATGGTGTACTTGAGCCTCGTGTGCAGATGCCCAGGGCCAAGGCGAGTGTGAGGACGGTTCGGGCTTGGGGAGAGCGGAAGGGCGTTGGAGGTGCTGCGCCGGGCTACACCGGTCGGACGGGTGCGGGCTCGGACGAGGCACGCGGCTTGGGTTTCGTGCTCGTACAAGTGCGAGGGTTGTTTCTGGAGGTCGTGGTTCTGGTGGTTGGGCTGGAGAGTTTGCAGGAGGTCAGGTGGCTAGGCATTCTCCCCCTTGAGTTCACTACGGGGATGGGAGGAGTCGTAGCTTTGAGAAGGAGAGGAGGGACGTTCCACGGGCTTTCTTTCATGGTTTTGGTCCTCCTCCAGATAGAGAGGGTTGGTTCCCTCAGGGTGGCTACCGTGGTGGTGTTCGTGGAGGTAGCTTTGGTAGGAGAGATGGTTTGGATTGTGCTAACCCCACTTTCGAGCAAATGGCTCGGCACTGGTTTTGCTCTTTTGGTACTAACCCCAGTGCTGAGTCGTTTGTTCGCTCACGTGCTCGTTTTTGAATTTCAGGTGGGAGATTTGAAGAACATTTGGTTGATTGACTCCGGTTGCTCGAGGCATATGACCGGAGACAGGGGATGGTTCTCAAGTCTCGTCCCAGTGGTGACAAGGAGGTACATCACTTTTGGGGACAATGGGTGTGGGCGTGTGCTTTCAAAAGGTGAGATTAAGGTGAGTGACAAGGTCACTCTCAGGCGTGTTGCTCTTGTTCAATCGCTGGGGTACAATCTGCTTTCTGTGTCCCAGTTGTTGGATGAGGGCTTTGAGGTGTTGTTTCGGCCAGGTGGTTCTCGGATTTTGGACTCTCGAGGGGACCTTGTCTGTAGGGTCGTTCCTGAGGGTCAGGTGTTTTGTGCTGATTTTTCTCAGTCTTCGGGTGTGGAGCGTTGTTTCTTGGCTGGTTCTTCGAGTGAGTTGTGGAAGTGGCATAGGAAGTTGGGTCACTTGAGCTTTGACCATTTGTCTCGATTGAGTAAACTCAATTTGGTCCGAGGATTGCCACGGTTGAAGCTTGAGAAAGAGTTGGTTTGTGCACCGTGTAGGCATGCCAAGATGGTAGCCTCTTCTCACCCGCCTCTCACCGATGTGATGACTGAGCGTCAATGCGAGCTGCTCAATATGGACCTTGTTGGCCCAGCTCGTGTGCGATCTGCGGGTGGGAAGTGGTATGTCCTTGTTGTGGTGGACGACTATTCTCGGTATGCGTCGGTGTTCTTTCTCGAGGATAAGGGGAAGACGTTTGGTTTTGTTCGAGATCTAGTCTTGAGGTTGAGGAAAGAGAGGCACGGAGATGCCATACGAGCACTCCGCAGTGATAATGGCTCGAAATTTAGAAACTCTCATTTTGAAACCTTTTGCCATGACTTGGGTCTTGAGTACCAGTTTTCGAGTCCGTATACGCCTCCTCAGAATGGTGTTGTGGAAAGGAAGAACAGGACCTTGTGTGAGATGGCTCGGACGATGCTTGATGAGCATAGGACTCCGAGGAGGTATTGGGGAGGGCGGTGAATACCGCGTGCTATGTGTCAAACGGGATCTACCTCGAGTGCACAAGAAGAAAACATGCTATGAGTTGATGCATGGTCGCACACCCAAGGTGAGTCACTTCCATGTCTTTGGTTGCAAATGCTTTATTCTGAAGAAAGGGAAGAAGTTGGCTAAGTTTGAGGCTAGGTCTGTCGATGATATTTTCTTCGGTTATGCATCTCATTCTAAAGCATATCGTGTGCTCAATCTTGAAACTAACCAAATCGTGGAGACTTGCGAGGTAACCTTCGACGAGACACAGCCACGTAGTCAGCTTGTCTTTGAGTGTGCAAGTGATGATGAGCTTGGCGAGGAGATCTTTCAGGAGGAGGAGCATGAACATGGAGACAATGAAGATGGCGGTGTGGTGCCCCCGGCTGAACATGTACCCACTACTTCAACCACGGTGGTGGACGGACCCTCTCCTACACCTACGACGACAAATCAAGATCGAGGAGAAGCTACTGTTGAGGGGGAGGTAGCATCAAGGCGAGAACCTCCCCGGCGAGTACAAGTGGATCACCCAGCTTCGAGGATCATCGGCGACATGAATGAAAGCACTACACGGTCAAGGGTTCGAAACAATTCTCATTTCGCTCATGCTGCATTTGTTGCTACTTTTGAGCCCAAAGACATTGGACACACACTATCTGATCACAATTGGGTTAATTCGATGCATGAGAAGTTGGAGAACTTTGAGAGGAATCAGGTTTGGGAGTTGGTTGATCCTCCCCCAGGGTGTAAGTCGATTGGTACAAAGTGGGTGTGGAAGAACAAAGAGGGAGAGAAAGGTGAGGTAGTGAGAAACAAGTCGAGACTTGTTGCTCAAGGGTTCAGTCAGAAGGAGGGGATCGACTACGAGGAGACCTTTGCTCCCGTAGCCCGTTTGGAGGCAATAAGGATCCTTCTAGCTTTTTCCGTGGCTAAAGGGTTCAAGTTGCACCAAATGGATGTGAAGAGTGCTTTCCTGAATGGTGTGTTGGAGGAAGAAGTGTATGTGAGGCAACCTCCGGGGTTTGAGAGTGAGAAGTACCCCCACCGGGTGTACAAGTTGAGGAAGGCGTTGTATGGGCTGAAGCAGGCGCCTAGAGCTTGGTATGGCAGGTTGAGGGGGTTCTTGTTTGAGAGAGGTTTTGAGATGGGGAAGGTCGATCAGACCTTGTTTCTACTGAGGCAGGGCAGAGATATCCTGATTGTGCAGGTGTACGTGGATGATATTGTCTTTGGTGGCTTGTCTAACTCTCTTGTTGCAAGGTTTGCAGAGGATATGAGCAGGGAATTTGAGATGAGCATGATGGGCGAGTTGCAGTTCTTCCTCGGGCTACAAATCAAAGAATCAAAGGAAGGAACATTTGTGCACCAAGCTAAGTACACCAAGGACATTGTGCGGAAGTTCAAGATCAAGGATTCCAAGGCTATGACGACGCCGATGAGTATGACTACAGCTCTTGATGCGGACGAGGAAGGTGAACACGTGGACCAGAAGGAGTACCGGAGCATGATCGGGTCACTTCTCTACTTGACAGCGACGAGGCCGGACATCCAGTTCTCGGTATGTCTATGCGGTCGTTTTCAAGTATCTCCGAGGACTTCGCATCGGCAAGCGATGAAGTGAATTTTCAGGTACTTACTTCACACTCCCGACTTCGGCCTTTGTTACTCCGTGTCCTCTTCTTTGGCGCTTCATGGTTTTTCAGACGCGGATTTTGCCGGGTGTCGGTTGTATAGGAAGTTCACTTCTGGGACTTACCAGTTTTTGGGTTCTTCTTTGGTGTCTTGGTCTTCCCGCAAATAGTCGAGTGTTGCACAATCCACTACTGAGGCTGAGTACGTTGTCGTTGCTAGTTGTTGCTCTCAGCTCCTTTGGATTTCATACACCATGAGTGACTTTGGTGAGGAGTATACCCATGTCCCACTTCAATGTGATAGAACCAGTGCCATAAGCGTTGCAAAGAACGCAGTGCTCCATTCCTAAACCAAGCACATAGAAGTGAGGTATCATTTTCTGAGAGACAACGTAGAGAAAGGAAAGATAGCTTTGATCCATGTACCCACACATGACCAACTAGCCGATATTTTCACCAAACCCCTAGATCAAGCAACTTTCACTCGTTTGCGGGGGGAACTTGGTGTGTGTTTGATTTCTTGAGTTGGGTGTGTGGGAGCTCCTTTGTAGCATATGTATAGCTTTCCTTTGTGCATTTCTTGCATTTGGCATGGCATATGTAACATGATGTATAGGCATCCTTGTATCTTAGATTGCATGCATTTTGTATGATATGCATTGGATAGGAAAAGCTTCTCCTATATACATTGTTCACCTTTGAATGCTATTTATGTCTTTGTGAGCTTGTTTGGTATGCTATGGTTAGTTTGGCTTAGCTCTTGATGATCTTGATGAATAATCCATGATTGATGGCTATGTTTTTGAAACATGTCACATATATGCTCTTTCATGTGTAAATGTCTTTACATGATCTTGACATGTTTTAGTGGCTTTGCTATGCTTAGTTTGTGGTTGGATAGCTAGTTTATTGATCATATGGGGCCAAAGGCTCATTTGCCATCATGAATGTTTAGCCCTCTTGCTTTATCTTGTGGAGGGGCATAAGTTCCTTTTTGTCGCAAAGACATTTCATGTACCAATTATGAATTTGAAAATGAAATGTAAAATGCTTGGAAAATGTGCTCCCATGTCATATATGCTCAATTTATTTTGCTTTGGGTGCTAAACCGTTGCATGATGCCTACCAATGAGAAGTCTAAGTCTCATACATAGAAGTAGGCACATGGCTCGGTGGCTTTGACATGACATGAGGTGCTGGTGGGTGTTTGTGATGGTCTTATGATTAGAATGGTTGTCCTAGCATGAAGTTTGTGTGGCTTTGCCATTTTGATATGTTTTGATCATGTTTAGCACTTTGCTCATGAGAGGCAAATTTTTCGCAAAATTGCCCAAATCCATCTTAGCTTCGTTCAATGGTTGTGAAACTTGGTGATCTTGTAGTTGATGTCGATACGAAGCTATAGAGTATCTACCTTACTTATTTGGACATGTGTAGCATCCTTTGTTGAATTTTGTCTATTTGAGAAGTTCTAGGTTGAAAGTTTTGCATTTTTGGCTTGATTCATGCATTGCCAACAAGGGGGAGAAGTTTGAGCTTGAAATGGCTTGTTGGATGCATTTAGAAGGTTTTCAGGTGGTTTCGAGCCATTTCTGGGCTCTGTTGTGTATCGATCTGACCGGTCGAGGTCACCGGTCTGACCGGTCAGAGTGCTGGTCTTGTGCGCATGTTGGGCACCGGTCTGACCGGTGGTGGTGACCGGTCTGACTGGTGTGAGCTGAAGTTGTTGCAGCTGCCCTGTTTTCAAGTGGTTTGCATGCATTCGTCCAGGGGGAGTTGCATTGGTTCAGGGGGAGCTTGCATGTGTACAGGGGCAGCTCTTTTTGTTTTTTCGAGTTTTGTTTTGGTGGTTTGCGCTCTTTGCTTGAGTTTTGTTTTGTCTCGGATGTGTCGAGCCGTTGCCCTTTCCTAAGGGGTCCGAGACTTGTCTTCTTCAAGTGATCTTGCTCTTTGCTTTTGTTTGGCTTTCGATCGCTTGTTGGAGTTTCTTTTTGTTTGTTTCTTTTCTTTTTCATTTCTCTCTTGTTACTTTTGTGTGGGTGTTGTCAATGCACTCATCAAGGGGGAGATTGAGGACCGTGTGTGGTTCGAGGACCGGTGGATGGTCGCTTCCTTGTGTGATGAGTGATTGACAACGTTGTGTGGACTGATTCTTGGCTAAGTATTGCAGGTGCAGGTTGCGGCTTGACTGGTGTTGGTGCAGGTGAAGAACAAGTGCGAAAGGTCGTCGCCGGTGAGGCCTCCAAGTGTGGAGAAGATAAGTAGGCTTCGTTCGAGGGACCCGGTGGCCAGCGGGGTCAATTGGGGGCTGCATGGTGGCATGAACATCAAGATGAAGTCATGGACGGTTTCTTGGTTGAACCTCAAAACCAAGGTCGAGCCGGGACTACGTGGGAGCCGAGTCATGAGTGGAGATTGGCGGAGCCTACAGCGAGTTCGCGGGGTTTCCGGTGGTTCACCAGAAAACCATTGGGTTCCTTGGTTGATCCACAAAGCGAAGACCGAAGAACCGAAGACGGTGCTGCAGCAGCACCAGACCGGTCTGACCGGTGTGCGACGACGCAGTCCGGAATCTTCGAAGCGGAGGACACGCGTCGGGATCGCAAGTCTTGCGTCGAGGCTAAGTAGGTTGCGGTCGCCGGGCATCCGTCCGATGGAGAAAGCTTGAAGACTTCCAAAACCGCCCTTGAGGGGCTTGTATCCCTAGTTATTAGGAAAGGGTATTTGAGACTTTCGGTTGCCTGCATATAACCCATGAGGTGAGAGGATGGCAGCCAATTGCTTGGAACCCTAGTTCATTTGCTTTCCTATTTTCCCTTCCTATTTTTCTTAGGATTTCCATAGGACTAGCTTGAGAGCTTCATGGTGAGATCTTGTGAGAGGGTTGGATGATCGGGTGGCAAGCGAGACCTTGTATGAACCTTTATGGCATGTATAGATGATTCGGCGTGGTTCCTCAAGGCCTTGTTGTGTTGCTCCCGATTATTCTTGGTGGTGATTTTCGGGGCCCTTTCTTGGTGTTTATCTTGGGTTGTTTTCGGGACCTTTCTCTTAGGGATTTGATGGGGGGAATTTGTGGGAACCCTTTGTGGTTCTTTGGGCTGTGATTCCCCTCCCATATCCGTGAGTAAAGGGTTAGAGGTGTTCTTGGCGGGATTTCTTCGATTCCTCCTTTTTGGACAAGTTTTGGTGGGATTAAACTTGGCTATGGAGTCCTCATGAGGTATTCCTATTATTCCCAAAGTCTTGTTCAAGTCCGTGGAGCGATTCGGGAGATCGAAGTTTGGATTTGGGGGAGTTGACCCGCGGGTGCTGTTCATCCCGAGCTGCCTAGGCTACACCGGTCTGACCGGTGCTCTTGACCGGTCTGACCGGTGCAACCCTTGGTGGGTTTTTGCTCGGGTGAACGTCTGGGTGAGTTTGTCGTTGTCCCGTGTTGCGGTTTGTTTCGAGTTTGGGTCAGTTTGGAGGTCGGTAGGCCTGTTTGGTGATTTGGGGGCTTTCACGCTTAGACCGGTCTGACCGGTGTGTTGCACCGGCCTGGCCGGTGTGAAGCCACTTAGTGGAAGTCGTCAACTCTCACCAGCAGGGACCGGTCTAACCGGTGGTGCTCACTGGTCTGACCGGTGTTGGTTAGTGGACTCGAGATTTGGTGTTCCGCTGCGTTCTCGGGTCGGAAGGGTGTGTGTTGGTTCCTAGGTCCAGTGGCACTCCAGTGGCTACGTGGGCTTGGTTAACTTGGGTAGTGAGTCGGAGACGTGTGTTGGAAGCCGTGTTCATCTTGTCGGAGTTTCCATCTCTTTCGAGAAGAATTTTTATCGGCTCCCATTCACTCCCCCCTTTCTGGTTCACCGTATCGGTCCTTCAATTTGGTGGACTGCAAAGCTCAAATTTTAGTTGGTCTGGTTTTAATTAAGCACCTAGAATTTATTGTGTGCAAAGCTTCCCATCCGTTTCAAGGCACAGGCACCAACCTATCCCGATCCTAGGATTACAACATCATAGAACCAAAACCAGCTCCCAAACCACTGTTACCACCACTGTGATCCACCCAAACCACCAACTAACCATGTGACGGTACGGGCCGCTCATGGCCGTGAGCACGACTGTTATAACAGTTTGTAACGCTCTGCAGAGGTTGTACATCTTTACCCACGAGTCGCGTAAACGTTCAAAGAACGTTAAACCCCGTCACGATGTGCTTGCAAGGCGCTTTCACAGTTCCCTAGGTGTGATAGCATACGGACGCTATGAGGCTTTCTATTGGTTCTCCAATGCGCATTGACCCTCAGGCCCATGCCGGCGCACCAGGGGTACACTAAGCCGTGCATTTATATCCGAGGTGCTGTATGCGCCCATACCTGCTCAACGCAGACCACTGGATTACCTAACAGTGTAGCCAAGACCGTAGCCCATCCAGGTCTCGTGGTTGTACGGTAAGTCCTGGGTGGTCGCTCCATAGACCGGTCCTTAAAAGATCGACTCAAGCAAGGCAAGCAACACACATCACAAGCTACCATTCAACCCACTTGCCTGAGTCACCTAGGGTGTTCATGTTGCTAATCATAACCCACATTAACATGTTGCATAGTAATTTATCAAGTTAAGACTTAACCCAACCCAAGCATAAATCTGCCCATATAGGTAACCTCTAAGGGTAAGCAAGGAACGATCATGAAAAATCTAGTAAACAGTCCTTAATAGGATTCACAGCAAAATTAGACATCTAATGCAAGGAAGCATAAATAAAGTAATGATTACGGTGAATAAAACATAAAGGTATAAAATAGCAAGATGTCAAGGACACTTGCCCGTTTCCCGATGTTCCACTGCTCAGAAGCGTTCCTCAACGTACAACAATCATCTGCAACAAAACAATGCTACACTAAGGATAAAGCACCAGACAATAAAACCATTATAGAAAAACATACTACTAGCTAACGCGAGCTAGCTATGGACAGAGAGCGCGAGGGACGACTAAACGGAGCCACGGGAAGAAAGGGCACAACTATCGGTATAGGTTATGTTATAAGAAAGAAAGAACTATATGCTTGACTTATTTTATTTAAACAAAACATGTAATGAAGGATATTTCAGAGAAATACCCCTTGCTGGAATTATTCAAATTAAACTTGATTCCAAAACACGAGTTGATCCTAGTCATATTTTATTTATAAAAGTTTATTAGAATTTATACCAATTTAACATTTATCTTTATAAAATAAACTGTATGTGGGAGCAATTAACGAGTTAAAAGGTGTGTCGAGTTGAGCTAAGCAAGTTATAACAAAGACATATTTATGTTCGAATTAATCAAGTTAACTTTTATTAAGAAAAAGGCGAAGGTTAAACCTATATTTGATTTTATTCAAAAGAGGTTGAATTGGTCATTAATCAAATTAATATTAACATTAAATTTTAGAAACAAGAAACATGGTGAACATCACTGCTAACACATGCGCTGCGACAAAATGAAACTAACGCAACTTGAACGAGTCGAAACGGGCTAAAACGTGAAAGATATGGGATTTTGAAGGTTGCAGGGATCTATCTAAAGGACCGATACGGCGAACTAGAGAGGGGGGGGTGAATGGGAGCCGATAAAATTCTTCTCGAAGGAGATGGCAACTCCAACAAGACGAACACGGCTTCCAACACATGACTCCGACTCACAACTCAAGTTGGCCAAGCCCACGCAGCCACCGGAGTGCTACCGGACCTAGGAACCAACAAACAACCCTCCGAGCCAAAACACACTAACACGCACAGCGGAAACATGCACGGCTTGCCGCCCGTGCCGCACCGGATAGACCGATGGCCCGCGCCGGCGGGCCGGCGGACACCGGCCGACCGGCGGGGACGTAGCCGGTCGGGCGGTGGCTACGGCAGCCGCACACAAAGTGTTCCGCAGAGCCTCGGTGGCTTCTCTAGGCCCCGGAACAAAAACACTCCAAAAACACAACCTCGCGGAAGGAAAAACCTACACAAAGCCTAGCAAAACAACTCCAAGCGAGATCAAGAACCGACCGGCGGCACCACGACCCAAAGACACACGAGTCAAGCGAGTTCACCCGAGACAAATCCCACAAGTGGCCTACACCGGTCGGACCGCTCACGCACACCGGTCGGACCGGTTAAGCTCGGCGGCCTCGGGATGAACAACACCCGTGGGTCAACTCCCCCAAATCCAAACCTTGATCTACCGAATCGCTCCACGAACTTGTACAAAACTTTGGGGATAGTAGGAACACCTCATGAGGAGTCCATAGCCAAGTTCTTGTCCACCAAAACTTGCCAAATCAAGAGGAATCGAAGAAATCCCGCCACGAACTCCTTTAACCCTAGAACACCAAAAAACCCCAAAATTGAGCCCCTTAACTCACGGGTTTGGGAGGGGAATCAAAGGCAAAAGAACCACGAAGGATTCACATGAATTTCCCCCATCAATACCCCAAGATCAAGGTCCCGAAAACACACCGAGAAAACAACCAAGAGAGGGCTCCAAAAATCACCACCAAGAACAATCGGGAACAACACAACAAAGCCTTGAGGAACCACTCCGAATCATCTATACATACCAAGGAGGTTCATACAAGGTCTAGCTTGCTGACCGATCATCCACCCCTCTCACAAGATCTCACCATGAAGCTCTCAAGCTAGTCATACGGAAATCCTAAGAAAATAGGAAGGGAAAATAGGAAAGCAAATGAACTAGGGTTCCATGAGATGGCTTCCATCCTCTCACCTCATGGGTTATATGGAGGCAACCAAAAGTCTAAAATACCCTTACTTAACAACTAGGGATACAAGCCGCTCAAGGGCGGTTTTGGAAGTCTTCAGATTTTCTCCATCGGACGGATGCCCGGCGACCGCACTCTACCTAGCCTCGACACAAGCCTTGCAATCCCGACGCGTGTCCTCCGCTTCGAAGTCTCGGACCGCATCGTCGCACACCGGTCGGACCGGTGCTCCTCACCGATCGGACCGGTACCCACCGGTCGACCGGTCCGGAGCCGTTGCATCTCCGTCTTCGGTTTAGCTTTATGGATCAACCAAGGAACCCGAGTGGTTTTCCCGTTGAACCACTAGAAACCCCGCGAACTCGGTGTAGCCTCCGCCAATCGCCACTCATGACTCGGCTCTCACATAGTCCCGGCTCGACCTTAGTTTTGAGGCTCAACCAAGAAACCGTCCATGACTTCATCTTGTTGTTCATGCCACCATGCGGCCCGCACTTGACCCCCGCCGGCCACCGAGTCCCTCGAATGTAGCCTACTTGTCTTCTCCACACCCGGAGGCCTCACCGGCGACAACCTTTCGCTCTTGTTCTTCACCCGCACCAACACCGGTCAAGCCGCAACCCGCACCCAAGCAATACTTAGCTAAGAATCGGTCCACACAACGTTGTCAATCACTCATCGCACAAGGAAGCGACCATCCACCGGTCCTCGAACCATACATGGTCCTCAATCTCCCCCTTGATGAGTGCATTGACAACACCCACAAATAGTAACATGAGAGAAAAGGGAATCGCAATGTTTTGGCGAGAGGGGGATTGATGTAGCATTGCGAGGAATGTCGCAATACTATATTGATGTGGATGTTAAGGGAGAGGATGGTTTCACATGGACATTCACGGGGGTGTATGGTGAGGCGCGAGTGACTAAAAACATCATACGTGGCAACAATTGATGAATCTTAACGTCGACCCGGTACGGCCATGGCCGTGTGCGGGAGCCTTTGACGAGATTTTGTTTTCTCATGAGAAGGAAGGGGGGAGACAAAGGAGCCAATTATGTATGGATCGGTTCGGGGAGACTTTGGAGTTTTGTCAACTTAAAGATCCGGTTTATGAAGGGGATACTTTCACTTGGAGAAATCACAATCATGTGCCCGATAATTATATTAGAGAAAGGTCGGACGGAGCGTAGCAAACCACCAATGGAGAGCCCATTTCTTGGCGGCAAGAGTTGTGAATGGCGATCCAAGGCATTCGGATCACCGGCCTTTGATTATAACAACGGAAAAATCTGTTCGAGGAGGAGGCCGATCGGGGGGAAAGGGGTTTCAAGTTTGAGGCTAGTTGGCTAAAGGAGGACAAGTGCGGAGAGGTTGTGGAGGATGCGTGGAATCAGGCGATGGAGCAGTCGAGTGCCTCAGTTCATGATGCACTGAAGGGAGTAGCTGTTAGCCTGACAAATTGGAGCCAAAATGTTTTGGGAGATCTGGAGAGGAGAGTTAGGAAAGTCAAGGAGTTAGAGGAATGTCGACGATTAGAAATTGGGAGGGAGCAAGTTGCGAAGGAGGAGGTGTTGAGGTATAAGCCGGAGAGATTGGAAGAGCAAGTAGATATTTTTTGGAAGCGAGCGAGCCCATGTTAATTGGTTGCGTAAAGGAGACCGTAATACTTCATTTTTCCACGTGGCTTGCAAAGAGAGGAGGAAGAAGAACCGGATTGAGAGACCAAAAAGGGAGGATGGAGAATGGATGGAGAGGGAGGAGGAGAAGAGGACCTATATTGCTAACTACTTCTCCGTGCTTTTCGGGTCTAATGGAGGGCAAACCTCGTAGCAACTTTTAAATGCCGTTGAGACAAGAGTAACCCCGGGATGAATGAGAAACTAATGAAGGAGTTCACATTTGATGAGGTTAAAGCTGCCCTGGATTCTATAGGGGATTTGAAAGCTCCTGGACCGGATGGTATGCCCTCCGGTTTTTTACAAGAAGTTTTGGGGAGTTGTTGGTGATCGGGTGGTACATGAGGTGATGGAAGTTTTAAGAGGAGGAGCAATGCCGGAGGAGTGGAATGAAACAACGATTGTGCTAATCCCTAAAGTGCCCAAACCAAACCAGGTTAAAGACCTAAGGCCAATCAGCTCCGTGAAATGTTATCTACAAGATGGTGGCAAAAGTTTTGGCGAACAGATTGAAACACATCTTACCGGAGATTATCTCGCCGGTCTAAAGTGCGTTCGTATCGAGGCGCCCGATTTACGATAACGTTGTAGTGGCCTATGAGCTTTCACATTATATGAGAGGAAGAAGGAAGGGAAAGAATGGGTATCTTGTAGTAAAGTTATACATGAGCAAAGCATATGACAGAGTGGAGTGGCACTTTTTGGAGGACATGATGAACAAAATGGGTTTCGTTGGGGGTGGATTGAGATGATTATGAAGTGTGTATCAACCGTCAAGTACCGGATTTGTGTCAATGAAAATTTCTCAAATGAAGTGAGGCGGGAGAGGGGGCTACGTCGGGGAGATCCGTTGTCCCCGTATTTATTTCTCATTTGTGCGGAAGGATTTTCAGCCCTAGTGCAACAAGCCGAAAGGGAAGAGAGTTTGAAGGGAGTCGGGGTCCGTCCGGTGGTCCTAGTGTTTCTCATCTTTAGTTTGTCGACGATTCACTAATCATCCGTCGGGCAAAAGAGGGGGGGACGCACAAAAATTGCGGAATATCCTATCCTTATATGAGGAATGCTCGGGACAAATGATTAACAAAGAAAAATCCGCAATCATGTTTACCCCAAACACTAGAGAAGCTGATCGGGAGAAGGTGATGCAAACCTTACATATCTAGAAGACAACAATGAACGATAAATATTTGGGAATGCCGGTCCATGTAGGGCAATGCGGAACAAAGGTGTTTGCATACCTAAAAGAGAGAGTCCGGAATAGAATTCGGGGGTGGAAGGAGAAAACTTTGTCTGGGTGGCAAAGAGGTGCTTGTAAAAGCGATTGCACAAGCAATCCCAACCTTTGTTATGGGCTGTTTTGATTTGACAAAAGACATGTGTGATCGGATAAGCACGGTGATTGCAAGATACCGGTGGAGCAATCAAGACAAGGATAATAAGATCCATTGGATCGGTTGGGAGAAAATGATAAAACCGAAAAGGGAAGGAGGTCCGGGTTTTAGGGATATTCATTCTTTTAACTTGGCAATGCTTGCAAAGCGGGGTTGGCGACTTATACATAACCAGAATTCCCTATGTGCTTAGATTTTGAAGGCTAAGTACTTCCCCGATGGAGACATATTAAAAGCCACACCGAGTAATAACATGTCTTATACTTGGAGAAGTATCCTTAAAGGTGTTGAGGTGTTGAAGGAAGGGATCGTGTGGAGGATTGGAGATGGAAGTAGAGTAGATATCCGGCGTGACCCATGGTCGTCGAGAGAGACATCTAGGAGGCTCGTTACTCCATGAGGCCATACCCTCATTTCGAAGTTTCGGACCTTATTAACCCGATCACGGGAAGCCGGGACGAAGAGCTAGTAAGGCAAATATTTGTACCACAGACACCGAATTGATACGGCCACCACTCCATGTTGAGTTTGATGATCCGGTGGCTTTGCACTATGACAACGGGGGGATGTTTTCGGTTCGATTAGCCTACAAGGTGCACCGAAGCTACATCCGGAGAAACGAGCACTAGGAGTGGGGGTTCTTCGGGAGATGGAGGGGCCCTAGAGAAGGAACAATGGAAGCAAATATGGGGATTGAAAACACCGAGCAAGGTCGGACAATTTTTGTGGCGATAGTCTCATAACGATCTTGCGGTAAAAAGAAATCTAGAGAGAAGGGGAGTGGAGGTGGATAATCGGTGTGTTATGTGTAATAGACAAATCGAAGATGGAGGCCACCTTTTCTTTAAGTGCAAGGCGGTGAAGCAATTGTGGAGGGATATGGCTTTGGAGGAGCAGCGTACTAAACCGGCCGAGATGCACTCGCTAAAGATACGATGACCCTCATACCGAATTTGGAGGCGGACATGCAGCTACGGGTAGTGCTACTCCTTTGGCTGCGGTGGCAAGAACGAAATGCGGTGCGTGATGGTGAACACCGGAGGAGATACACGGACCTAGCCTTCGTGGTGCATAAGATGAAGGAGGATTTCCTTGAAGTAAACAAGCGAGATGAAAATGAGTGTGACCACGAGCTCTCGGAATTGGCGACGACCGTCGGGCGATTGGGTGAAAATAAATTCGGATGGGGTCTTCTCGGCAATCACCGGAGTAGGGGCCGGGGTTTTGTTATACGCGATGAGACAAAGCACAAGTCATTACGGCCGGAGTCGGCAGCTTGAGACAGAGTTCGCGATGCACTCCAAGCGAAGTAGCGACCGCATCCGGGGGGTGAAGGCAAGCACTCGAAAAGGGTATGTCCAAGGTGATCTTGGAGACGGATTCTATGATCCTAAAGCACGCACTAAGCGAGCGACATGTACGGGTTCGCGGAAATCGGTGGCATGGTGCTCGAGCTAAAGAATTTGATCATAGGAGGTTTTTGTAATTTTATTTGCAATTATGCCCCGAGAAACCGTAATCGGGTAGTATCGGTGTTTTAGACCGGTAGCCTACTAAGAGGACTACCCGAAGTAGATGAATGTGGTCTCGCCGAGATTGGTAACTCGAAGGAAGAGACACGTGGCACACAATTTAGACAGGTTCGGGCCGCGAGGTGCATAATACCCTACGTCCCGTATGCCTGCGTAGCTCGGATTGATTGGGTACGATTACAAGATGATGCAATCTTATGCCGTGAGATGAGATGATGAGAGAGGGGTCCCTGCCTCGCCTTATATAGTCCGGAGGCGGGGTTACAAGTCGGTTTAGGGAGAGAGTACTAGTCCAATACGTCTTGGAGTCCTCTATACGGTGCGGGACATGTACGGCTTCCTAACCGAGTACTTCTCCTCTCGTAGTCCTTGTGCTCCACGCCATCGAGTACCGTGCGGCGCAAGCGGGTAGTCTCGGGGGCCCATCGAGTAGTCGGTCCCGGTACCCACCGAGGTAGTGGGCCCAGGGAGGTCCATACGACAAGCCCCCGAGTACTTTGTAGTCGAGAAGGATAGCTTCAAGTAGTCTTGACGGCCTTAATGAGTAGTCCTCAAGCGTCCCCGAGTACTACAAGTCAAAAGTCCTCAAGAGTATTCGAAGCATCCCGAGGCCGGAATGTACTCCGGCTCGATGTTTGAGCAATCTCGAAGTCTTCTCGAGTAGTCCCAAGCGTCCTCGAGTGCGCCCTTGAAGGTCTTCAACAATGCCCGTGTTGTCTTGAAGGCGAAACCGATATGGAAGTGCGATTGCAAAATCGCACTCCATATGGAGTAGCCCCCGAGCCTTAGGTTGAGTAGTAGACTCGGGCCGAGGGTCCATACGAAGTTTTGGCAAGAATATCCCGAAAAATCCGGAGAAAAAACCGAAGGACACGTGGCACGGAGCCCCCGAGCCTTGAGTCGAGTACTTCCTCTCGAATTGAAGGGTCATCTTGTAGAATGTTTCCCGAAATGCTCTTGAATCTTGCCGCTTCCCGGAAGTCGAGTAGAAGTAGCCGAGCCCCCGAGGTGAGGCGCGTCGACTAGTAGAATTCGAAAGGTCACGTGCGGCCGCTTAGTCGGCCCGAGCGCGGACTTATCCATCCGGCCGTTGAGGGGCCGCGTTGACTTATAAATAGAAGCCGAAACCTTTAGGGTTTTTCATCCTACGCGGCACCGCGGTCATTCCCGGCGGATCTAGCCAAGAATCACCACCGGTGCGCACCGCCGCCACCGAGTAGAGCTTATATCCGGGTGCGCCACCGTAGGAATCCACCACCGCAGCCCCCGAGCAGATGCGCGTGAAGACGCCGTGCACCTGGAGGATGAAGCCGTCTCCGTCGAAGACCACGAAGGCCGGTGGCGGGAAGAAGAGGGCCCGTGAAGAGGTCGCCGGATCTGCCGCAGGGACATCACCGCCGGTGTCCCCGCCGCGGCCAGATCCAAACCATTAATGGAAGAAGTCCAAGGAGAAGACTGAAGACTTGCTGGCCCTTCTCAACAGTGGATTCCCGCGGGAGAAGGAGGTGGACATGTGGAGGGCCGCCGCCGGGGATCCGTACCCCATGGAGAAGAATCCGGACGAGATCCCGATGTTCGCGTGGTTCGTGGAGCGCGGATCGTCTCTCCCGGCGAGCGACTTCTTCAAGGGGCTCATGGGGTACTATGGCATCGAGTACCTCAACCTCAACCCCAACGGTATCTTCCACACCGTCGTCTTCGTACATTTTTGCAAACCCTTTCTAGGGATCAAGCCCCATTTGATCTTGTTCCGGAAGTTCTTCCGGTGAAGCCGCAACCCGGCGCCGGCCAACCCACGAGTAGTCGGAGGAGCGGGGATCCAGATGAGGGAGGACGCCGCCGAGCAGTACCTCTCCTACAAGTTGATAGATTCCAACCAGGACTGGAAGGCCAAGTGGTTCTACGTCACGAACCACCACCCGGAGCTGCCGAAGCCCAGCGGGAAGCAGCCCAAGCACCGTCCGTGGTGGAACTCGGAGCCGACGATGCAAGAAGGGCTCCAGCTGCCCGAGTTGTTGGCGCGGATCAAGGCGCTGAGGGAAGCCGGGCTGAGGGCCGAGCACGTGGCCTTCAGCTTCATGAAGCGCAGGGTGCAGCCGCTGATGGCTCGCGACACCCTGGGATACGAGTACACCGGCGACGACGACACGTCGCGGATGCCCGGAGATGAAGTCGTCGACGACGACATTGTTGATAGGCTGGCCCGAATCTTCAAAGATATGCTGGCGTACACGCCGTGCCCAGTACCGGAGTTCTCTGCCGCGCGCCCACCAAAGGAGGTTAGTAGCCACATCCGAAGTCGAGTACTCATTACGCAAGAGTAGTCGCACCGATGAGTTGTTCTTCTTGCGGGATGACTTGAAGAAGTTCGTCTCCGAGCCGCCGTCGCCTCCCCGCCTAGTCGAGGTCCCGCGAGGAAGGGAGGGCCAAGACCAAGGAGTGGCGCGAAGTCGGCGAAGGAGATGACACGGTTGTCGTCGAAGACACGTCCGATGAGGACGACGACGAGGAGATGCCGTAGGAGCGCTTCCCGGCTACGGTCGAGGTTTAGCCGTCCCGGCTTACCTCACATCCCTCTCGTTCAGGATCAGCCGGCTAGCCTAGAGGCTAGTCCGCCCGCGCCGCCGAGGAAACCACGCAATGTGGTCCGAAGCGTGCGGCCAAGAAATTGAAGGTCACGGAGAGCACATCCCAAGAAGTAAGCCGTCTTGAGTGAGGTAGTCGAGTACCGATGTCTCGAGTTCATGTTGATGACAAAGTTTCCTTGCTTGCGGGAGATGCCGCCTACCGTGCCCGTTGAGCAGGGCGACGAAGGTAACTGGGACACGGTGGGGGAGGCCGCTGGTAGTCGTAGCCCAGCTCCCACTGTCGAAGAGCTTTTGGCGCAGATGGAGCGCCGCCCCCCCGCCGGTCGGGGGAGCACGGAACCCGCCGCTGCTGCTGCGGAGGAGGCAGCGGCCGCAGAAGTGCAGGAGGAGGCGCTCGCCGAGGCGGGACCGGGTCAACATCGCCGCATCCTCGGCGCCCCAACCGTGACGGTAGTCCGGTCGAGCTTGTAAGTATTGAATCTCCCCGAGTAGTACTTGTGCAGGAAATCGACGGATCCGTCCCGGGAGGGGGATGAACCCGCTGCAGCGGTGGCGGAAGAAGGAGCCGCGCCGCCCGCGAGGAGTCCGCTCCCGCCCCTCAGGCGGAGCCCGAGGCGTCGGCCGCTGAGGCTACGTTGCCCGAGGCCAGCGTCGTTGAAGGTGAGTACTCTGCCGAGGTCGAAGTGCCTTCGTAGAGTAGTCGTAGTCGCCATGTTGACTGATACACTTGTCTTCTTATCGCCGTGTGCCGAGGCCGAGGGAAGCGAGATCCCGTCGGCGGTGACCGTAAGGGATGTGGCACCGGGGACTCGGAGGCCGCCGTAGAAGCCCCCGAGCCGACGGAGGTGGCCGCCGGAGAAGCCGCCGCGACGACCGGAGAAGGGGACGACGCGGTGCCGAACCCGCTCGGGAGGTGGTTGTCCGCTCACCGGAGATCCGGACGCGGAGCCAATCCGCTCGGCGCCGATGACCGAAGCCGCTACGAGTAGTCGTGGCGGGATCGAGTTGTTGGTAGATGACCTCATCGACCGGCGACGGTGGCTCGGCACCCGGAGAGCGGTGCGCCAAGCCGAGCAATGGATGAAGGTGAGTAGTCACAACCCTTGAGTAGTCAATCCTTTAGCGTTGAGTACCCATATGATGTGTGTTGTCCGTGCGGGACGTCGCCGAGAGGTCACGCCCGAAGTCGAAGATGCTTCGGGGGTACGGCGATGCGGTGCTTCGGGCCGAGACATTCGAGGATCAACTCGTGAAGTCCCGCAAGCACGCCGCCGCCATGCAATCAAAGCCGGACACCGCCTTCGCCAAGTATCATAATGATGTCCAAGAGATGCGGGCGAAGAGCGACGACTTGGTGCGGATGAACAAGTCTCTCCGCAACAAGAACAAAGGTACACCATTTGTCTTGATGAGTACTTGTTGGAAGTCGAGAGGTAGTCTAACCCGCCGTGCCTTGTTGGTTGCGCAGCTTGAGACTCGGGTTGATCGGTCGAAGGCTTCGGAGACCGATATGAAGAACCTTTTCTACCGGGAGCGGGAGGCCCGCCGGTGCGGGAGTTCGATTATAAGGAGCTTGCTTACGAGTGCGACTAGCACATGGAGCTCCGTATTGCATCGGACCGTGACCTCATCAACTACTACAAATCCTTGCGTGAAGCCGAACGAGGATTGCGAGAAGCCGCGGGCCGCCCGCTCAAGAAACATGAAGAAGTCGCGCTCCCCATTGCGAGGTTGCCTGGTGCCTCATCCCGGCGGTCCCAAGATAGCGCCGCTAGTGGACCGGTTGAAGGAAGCCCCCAGCCGGCTGGCGACCTACGTGAAGCATTTGGCGAAGTCGATCCCGAACCCGCGTCTTGGCCTTCATGAAGTCGTACTTCCCGAAGGCTCCCGTAGATGTAGTCGCCGGCGGGCTAGCCGCCAACTGCACCGACGAGCGCATGCGGAGCCGTTGGAGCGATGGCGCCTATTGCGGATCAAGTCGCCGAGGAACTTAATCTCTAGTAGTCCTGTAATAGTTAGCTCGTAGCAGTAGTTGTACAAAAACAATTGTAATGAAATTGTTTAAGTATGAGTGAAGAAAAACTTCCATCAATGAGTACTCGTTGCCGCGATCTTGGAGTGCAGAGTCCCATCGTGGAGTTGTCGCGAGTAGTCGTACTCGGCAGTAGTCCCGTTGAGGGAGGAAGACAGTAAAGTAGTTGATGAATAATCAAACTTTATTACTGAAGAAGTACACCTGGATGGCCGGGGTCGTAGTTACGCAGTAGTCGCCGGACCGGAGGCCGCCTACGGCTGAGTGGTGCTAGGGCGTGTAGCCGCTTACAGCAGTAGATCCATAAGTAGCCGTAAAGGCTGGATCTAGAAGTACATGGTCTCTCAGTAGACCGCTGCTAGAGTCCTTTGTTGCTCGTCACAGCCCAGGATCCATAGGTAGCCGCATGGGCTAGATTCTGGATAGGAGTAGTCCGGAGACTGGAGCCTGGACCCGGAGGCCGCTTACAGCGAAGAGGTAGTCCGGAGACCCGGTGCCCGGACCGGAGGCCGCTTACGGCGGAGGGGTCTTGGTGTAGTCGCGTAGACTTGAGCCCCTAGGGTAGTCATGTAGACTAGGCGTAGAACCGACAGAGCTGGTCGACGTTCCACGAGTTGTTGACGTCTTCGCCTTCAAGTGTCTGGAGGCGGTAGGAGCCCGGCCCGGTCACCTTTGCCACTGTGAAGGGACCTTCCCGTGGGGGGCCGAGCTTGTGTAGTCCTTCCGTGTTCGGGATGCGATGGAGGACGAGATCGCCAACGTTGAAGAAACGTTCCTTGATGTTGCGATCGTGGTAGCGTCGGATACCCTCCAAATACCTTGCCGATTGAGCGAGCTTCTTCGAGTCCGTCGATGTCAACTCGTCTCGTCGTCTTCGCAGACGCCTTAGTCGTAGTGCTCCACCGCCGGTGAATCCCATATGACATCGGCGGGGAGGATTGCTTCGGAGCCGTAGACCGGGAAGTATGGAGATTGCCCCGTTGGCTTGGAGGGCCGAGTACGTAGACCCGCAGTGCATTGGGTAGTTCCCCGATCCATTTGCCTCCTTTAGAGTTAGCATCATCGTGTAGCCGCTTCTTGAGAGCGTCAAGCACCATCCCGTTGGCGCGCTATACTTGTCCGTTGGCCCTAGGATGGGCGACTGAGACATATCGGACGTCGATCCCACTGTTCTCGCAGTACTCCCAGAACTGGTGATTGTTGAAGTTGGAGCCCAGATCTGTGATGATGCAGTGGGGTAGTCTGTAGCGATGCACGAGTTCATCCAGGAAGTCGAGTACTCTGTCAGCCTTGGGGCATGTGACCGGCTTGACCTCGATCCACTTGGTGAACTTGTCGATGGCCACCAGTACTCTGTTGAATCCACCCGGTGCAGTTGGTAGTGGCCCAATCATGTCGAGCCCCCAGCAGGCGAAAGGCCAGGTTCGCGGTATGGTGACTAGCTTGTAGGCTGGAACGTGTTGCTGCTTGGCGAAGTATTGGCACCCTTGGCACCTTCTGACGAGTTCTTCAGCGTCACCCAGAGTTGTGGGCCAGTAGAAAGCTCATCGGAAGGCCTTGCTGACCAGCGTGCGAGAGGACGCGTGGTTGCCGCAGACGCCCTTGTGGATCTTCTCCAAGATGTCCTTGCCTTCTTGTCCGAGAACGCACTTCATGAGTACTCCGAAGATGCGCCCCGCCCGTAGAGCTTGTCTCCGACGAGGATGTAGGACTTGGCACGGCGGATGAGCCGCTCGGCCAAGTTCTTGTCCGAAGGAACCTTCGCTCACCGAGGTAGTCGATGAAGGGTTGCCTCCGGTCCACGTCGATCATCATGACCTCCCGGCCGGCGGGGGGATGCGCCGGGACAAGGGTCGATGGCGCCGGCTCGGGATGGATGGCGCATGAAGCTCGTGGACGAAAACACCCGCCGGTACTTGAGCGCGAGTAGAATCAAGCTTCGACAGGACGTCCATCGCAACGTTGTTGTCGTGGACAATGTGGTGGATCTCGAGACCATAGAACTTGTTCTCGAGCTTGCGGACTTCTAGGCGGTAGGCGTCCATGTTCTCCTTGTTGCGGTACCGGGACTTGTTGACTTGGTTGATGACCACCGCGGAGTCGTTGTAGCCTAGTAGCCGCTTGATGCCTAGTGAAGCCGCGAGGCGGAGCCCGTGTAGGAGAGCTTCGTACTAGGCTTCGTTGTTTGAGACCTTCCGGAAGATCTGTAGGACGTACTTGAGTTGTTCGCCCGTTGGAGAGATCAGGAGTACTCCCCGCACCGCGCCCTCGAGGTTGAGTGAGCCGTCGAAGTACATCACCCGCGTGCTCGGTCGCTCGGTTGGAGTAGGTAGGCGATTCTCCCGCCACTCCGCCATGAAGTCGACTAGTGCCTGCGACTTGATGGCCGTGTGTGGCTTGAAGTCGATGTTGAGGGAGCCGAGTTCGATCGCCCACTTGGAAATTCTTCCGGTAGCATCTTGGTTCCGCAGATGTCGCCGAGCGGGTAGTCGGTGACGACGGAGATCGAGTACTCCTGGAAGTAGTGTCGTAGCTTCCGCGAGATGATGACCACCGCGTACGAAGCTTCTGCACGGGCTGGTAGCGTGTCTTGGATTCTCGACAGGACCTCGCTAACGAAGTAGACTGGTCGCCGGATCGGGTAGGCGTGGCCGTCTTCCCCGCCACTCGACGATGATGGCGATCGACCACGTTAGTAGTCGCGGCGAGGTAGAGCAATGAGGCGCTCGCCTTTGCAAGGAGCCGTGAGGATCGGCGGCTTCGATAGGAAGTCCTTGAGCTGGGCAAGGGCTTGGTCCGCCTCTGGAGTCCACACGAACTTCTCTTGGTGCTTGAGTAGTTTGAAGAAGGGGAGTCCCCGTTCTCCAAGCTTCGAGATAAATCTGTTCAGGGCCGCCATGCACCCGGTCAGCTTCTGGACGTCTTTGATGGACGTGGGAGCTTTCATGCTGGTGATGGCGGAGATCTTCTCAGGATTGGCTTCGATGCCGCGGTGGCTGATGATGAAGCCGAGTAGCTTGTCCGAAGGTATGCCGAAGACGCACTTGTTCGGGTTGAGCTTCCAGCGGTACTCGCGCAGGGATGCGAAAGTCTCTTCAAGGTCGTCAATGAGGGCACTGGAGTTTCTGGTCTTGACGACCACATCATCCACGTAGGCTTCGACATTCTTGTTGAGTTGCCTCTTGAAGCGAGCCCGGATAGCTCGGCCGATATGTGGCGCCGGAGTTCTTCAAACCGAAGGACATGGTCGTGTAGCAAGACGTGCCAAACGGGGTGATGAACGCGGTCTTCTCCCGGTCTTCTTCCTTGATCGCGATCCGGTGGTACCGGAGTAGTAGTCGAGGAAGCTAAGCGGGGTCGCAGCCCGCCGTGGAGTCGATGACTTGGTCAATCCGCGGCAACCCGAAGGGGTCCTTGGGGCAGTGCTTGTTGAAGTCGGTGTAGTCGACGCACATCCTCCACTCGTTCGAGTTCTTCTTGCGGACGAGGATGGGGTTGGCGAGCCACTCAGGATGGAAGACTTCTTTGATGAAGCCGGCGCGAGTAGTTTGGCGAGTTCCTTCTTGATGGCGTCCCGTCTGTCGTCGGCGAAGCGGCGGAGGTGTTATCACTTCGGGGTAGCTTTAGGATCGACATTGAGGGAATGCTCGATCAACTCCCCGGGCACCCCGGCATGTCCGTCGGCTTCCACGCGAAGATGTCGCGGTTAGCCCGAGGAAATTGATGAGCATGTCTTCCTATTTGGGGTCGAGACCCGCCCCGATGGTAGTGGTCTTGCTTTGCGGTCACCGTCCCGAGGTCAATTGTTTTGACCGTGAACCTCCTCGAGTGGCCGAGGCTTGTTAGCTTTGTCCGACTTCTCCGGGATGTTGAGTTCACTTGGGGCAAGCTTCTTTGACGCGGCGTAGACCTCCATCATTGCGTTGGGTACTTGATTTGTGGAGGCGATCTCCACGGCTTTCGTATCGCGGTCGTGCGAGATCTTCGGGTCCCATTGGAGTGAGAGTACACCTGCCGGGCTTGGCATCTTGAGTACCAAGTAGGTGTAGTGGGGTACCGCCATGAACTTGGCGATAGCCGGTCCGTCGAGGACGGCATGGTAGGACGTCTCGAAGTCCGCGACTTCGAACTTGACGTACTCGATACGGTAGTTGTCCCGAGATTCCCCGAAGGTAACCGGCGGACCACCGAGCCTAGTGGGACGGCCGCGTTCCCGAGGGACGATGCCGTAGAAGGGCGAGGAGCCCTTGGTGAGCATGTGTGTGATGTCGAGCCCCATCTTCTTCAAGGTCTTGGTGAAAAGGACGTTGAGCCCGCTTCCGCCATCGATGAGGACCTTGTTGAGCACGGAGCCTACGACCACCGGCTTCGGGACGAGAGGGAAACGCCCGGTTCGGAGAAGGCTGGTCCATTGATCCACGCGGGAGAAGGTAATGGGTACCTCCGACCACCCGAGAGGCGTCGGAACCACCGGTTCAATGCTCATGACTTCTCGACGGGTAGCCTTTTGTTCCCCGCCCGCCGGGTAGTCCACCGAAGAGGACGTTGACCGTCTTGTCGGGTTCCCGGAAGTCGTCATTGTCTCTCGTTGTTCTTCTTCTTGCCTTTCTTATCATGAGGGTGCGGTGGCTCGGGAGTACTCTTGAGTGCTCGCCGGAGCCGGGTAGCACTACTCGGTGGTGCGGTTGCCGTCCGGATGCCACGGGCACTTCTCTTTCGGCAAGTCTTTGAAGCCTCCGGAGGTCTTCTTCGAGTTCTCCTTCGCGGGGCGCTGGATAGCCACGACGGTGTTGTCCGGCTTGTGCTTGCGGTTGGGACTCGAGTAGTTGTTGCCTCGTTGCGACCGCCTTGGTTCCCGTTGTTGCTTCCTTGCCGCCGCCCGTGTTCTCGCTTGCTCTTGCCACGGATGGCATCGTACTTGGTGTTGGCTTTGTCTTCTTCATCCGCCCGGGACATGATCATGTCCTTGAGGTGGGGGATGGACTTGGGGCGGCGGCGACCAAAGTCTTCGAAGGTGCGACGGTGGTAGAGGCCGTATTGGAAGAGGTCGATGACCTCCTTGTCGGTGACGTCCACTACGGTGGCGCGCTTGTCGAAGAAGCGGCGCATGTACTTGCGGAGGGTCTCGCCTTGTTCTCGCTTCACCATGGCCGTGTCCATGCGAGTACCCGATCGGCCCATGGCGCATGCGAAGTTGTCGGTGAACCGCACCTTCGGTGGTCCCACTTGTCGATCGAGTGCTTGTCCGGCGACTCGGGCCATGTGAGTGGGGCTTGGTCCGGGCGAAGGGGAATTAGAGGCACTTGGTGTCGTTGTTGCCACCGAGCCGTTCTCGATGGAGAGGGCGTAGCACCCGAGCCACCGGATGGGATCTTGCTTCGCGTCGTACTTGGTGATCCCCGCAGGTTTGAACTTGTCCGGGGAGGAGCAAGTTGCGAAGCCGAGGAGAGAAGGCGGGGAAGCCGTCGTTGTCGCCCGCGGTGGCGGACTTCTTCCGCCGCGGTTCTTCTATCTTCCGGCGGGCGTCATAGCCGCCCCGTGAGGCTCCCCGAGGCGTGGCCGTTCGCGTGGTCTCGACCGCCGCGACCGCCCCCGCCGCCGGCCCTCCCCGTTGGCCCCATGGTTGGAGCTTCCGCCGTCGGCCGCCGCCACCGCCAGGGTCACGGCCGCCACCGCCGGTCGCGGTGTGGGATGATCTCACGATTGCTTGTTGCCACCGTGTGAGGGTCCGCCGGCGTTTGCACGAGTACGGTTGGGCTGAGCCGGCAGCTCGACTCGAGTACGGTTGCGGCCGAGGTCTGCGCTACGACTTGTAGCTTCGTTGTCACGGTTCCTGGTGGGAGGAGGCTGGTTGACCCTGTTGTCGACCCGCATGAAGTAGGCGTCTTCTGCGAGCTTGGCAAAGACTTCTCCCGGCGCGTATCCCCCGAGCTTGGCGTGCGATCGCCGTGGTCGACATGAGGCATTGCTAGGGGGTGGTGTGTACCCCCGCTCTCGACTTGTTCGAGGGCCTCTCGCAAGGTTGCGGATGGGTAAGGCTGTCTCGAAGACACGGCGCCGTTCGTTCGGTCTTCGGTTGCGCTCACGTCGAGCGTCCCCGTTGGCGTCGGTCTCATCCGCGGGTGCTTCGACGGACGGCCTCGTACGCGGAGATATCTTCGAGGTACTTGTCGGGTGCCGTCCCCGAAGTTCCCCGGCGTGTCGCCGGCAGCCATGAAGACCGGCGATCGGGGTTGCCAAGACCGGAGTCGGAACTCGCCACCTCGGTTGGAGTGTACTCCTCGGCTCGAGCGAGTGGTGTCCCCTCCCCGGAACGGGAGAGAGAGTCGAGGTAGGCGACGTAGCGTGAGTCCCCGCTTATCGGGTCGGCGGGCTTGCGGTCCGGCCGCAGACGAATCTCCCCGGTCGGTGTGGACGTTATAACCGGCCGGAAGCCGGCCACGATAAGGGTTGCTCGGTCCGTGTTGTCTTCGGACTCGAGATCCTCGGGGTCCGACCCGGAGTCGAACTCGTACGCGGAGTCGAGTAGAAGCCGGAGAGGGGGTTGGAGTCCGAAGCGCCGCCGGGGGCGGTGTCGGAGTCCGAGTTGTACTCGGGTACGGGCTCCTTGCCGGCCCGGTGTGCGAGTGAGCCTCCATGCGGGCCCCGCAGAGGTTGCGGGGACCACACGTGGAGCACTCACGGGGTGGGGAGACCACATGCGATGGCTGAGCAGCCGACTTGCACACGGTAGCCCACGGGGACGTCGAGTTCGAGTTGGAAGCGGATCCGAGCTCGAAGTCGGCGTGTTGGTCGAAAAGCGAAATTTCGCCGAACTTGCCGGCGAGTTCGCCCGTGACTACTTCAGGAAGCGTCACGAAGCCAGTCTCCGGGTTGGGTGCCATGGTGAGGTGGCATTGGAAGGATCCAGCACCGTCAGCAGTGCAGACCCAGGCGCCGAAGACGAAGGTGTCGCCGCAGTTGAAAGCGACGGTTGGCTTGATGTAGACAGGAGCCGTCGAGTTCGGCCGTGTGATCTCGGGCGAGAACCCCTACCCGGCACGCCGGTGTCGGTGTTTTAGACCGGCAACCTACTAAGGGGAGTACCCGAAGTAGATGAATGTGGCCTCGCCGAGATCGGTAACTCGAAGGAAGAGACACGTGGCACACAATTTAGACAGGTTCGGGCCGCGAGGTGCGTAATACCCTACGTCCTGTATGCTGCGTAGCTCTGGATTGATTGGGTACGATTACAAGATGATGCAATCTTACGCCGTGAGATGAGATGATGAGAGAGGGGGTCCCCGCCTCGCCCTATATGGTCCGGGAGGCGGGGTTACAAGTCGGTTTAGGGAGAGAGTACTAGTCGAGTACGTCTAGGAGTCCTCTATACGGTGCGGGACATGTACGGCTTCCTAACCGAGTACTTCTCCTCTCGTAGTCCTTGTGCTCCACGTCATCGGGTACCGTGCAACGCAAGCCGGGTAGTCCCGAGGGCCCACCGAGTAGTCGGTCCCGGTACCCACCGAGGTAGTGGGCCCGGGGAGGTCCATACGACGGTAGCTCATGCCCTAGCGGCAAAGGGAAGTAGGTTCCCTCAAGGTGATGGCACTCGTTGGGAGTGCACACCGTCGTTTGTTGTTGTTCTTGTGGCCGGCGATGCAGCTGAGCCTTTGAGTTAATGGAAGCTCTTTCCATGCAAAAAACACGAGAGAAAAGAAAAAGAAAAAACAAACAACAAGAAACTCCAACAAGCGATCAAAAACCAAACAAAGGCAAAGAGAAAGATCACCCGAAGAAGACAAGCCTCGGACCCCTTAGGCAAGGGCAATGGGTGACATCCGAGACAAAACCATGGTCAAACAAAGAGCGCAAACCACCAAACCAAACTCGAAAAATCACAAAGAGCTACCCCGCACACATGCAAGCTCCCCCTTGAACCAATGCAGCTCCCCCTGGATGAATGCATGCAAGGCACTACTTGAAACAGGGCAGCTGCAATAGCTCAGCCCTGACCGGTCAGACCGGTCAACACCACCGGTCAGACCGGTGTGCAACATGTGAACAGGACCAGCACTCTGACCGGTCAGACCGGTGACCTCGACCGGTCAGACCGGTGCACACCAGAGCCCAGAAATGGCTCGAAACCACCTGAAAACCTTCTAAATGCATCCAGCAAGCCATTTCAAGCTCAAACTTCTCCCCCTTGTTGACAATGCATGAATCAAGCAAAAAATGCAAAACTTTCAACCTAGAGCTTCTCAAATAGACAAAATTCAACATAGGATGCTACACATGTCCAAATGAGCAAGTTAGATACTCTATAGCTTCGTATTGACATCAACCACAAGATCACCAAGTTTCACAACCATTGGACGAAGTTAAGATGGATTTGGGCAATTTTGCGAAAACATTACCCCTCATGAGCAAAGTCCCAAACATGATCAAAACATGTCAAAATGGCAAAGCCACACAAACTTCATGCTAGGACAACCATTCTAATCATAAGACCATCACAAACACCCACCAGCACCTCATGTCATGTCAAAGCCACCGAGCCATGTGTGATGAGGACATCACCGTCTCGGATATGACCACAATAGCATGCTTTTATTATAAGGTGAACCGATTCCTTATCGTCATTGTATCCAATACATTGGATGAATTATTGCTGCACTATGATGTTTGTTGGTTGTCATTTTCAGAAATACTTACGTGGATCAAAAAGGGTGCTCAACACACATGGAAGGCATGGAGGACCAAAGAAGTTGATTGGGGGCCAAGTCCAAGTGTTCCACACGTCCTCCACCAGGCCACCACGTCACTTTTGGCCCAAAGATGGAAAGAGATCAAAGCCAACACGTTTTGGGCGCTGCATTCGGACTGCACGACTAGGCAAAGTTGCAACGGATGCCACGACCTCATACGGAGTCCGTTTGGGACGTTCTTTATATGGTTGGAAAGATAATTTGATAGAGCTTCCAATGGCACCGGTTTCATGCCAAAATAATATTTGAGTCGACGGGAATCGTCGAAAGAAGTGGACGTCCAGAATCTGTCAAGGTGTTGCGTCGCCCGGTTTTGGCCTGTTGGCCCATGTATCATGTTGGAGCCCATAGGGGCGCGTCCTAGGGTTGTAGGACGACCCCCACCACGTCCAGGTCGTCCTCCACCCTCTCATATACCTCCATAGCCGCCACAAACTGATTGGGTTTTGTTTAGATCAAGTTTAGCCATTGCTACTTGCTTGTGAGAGCGCCGGTCGCCTCCTTTTCTACGGAACCCCACCGTTGTTGGATATTGAGTTTGAGAATTGAATCTTTCATTCCCATCTAGTAATTTCAGTACTTGCTTCATACTTGTTCTTGCTAGTTCTTCGATTGCTTGCAGGAATAGGTGCCCTAGTGGCCGGGTGACGCGCTCCACAAGATCGCGACAGCCATAGGAGGTGGTGTATCGGTTGCTAAGGCGCATCCTTGGACAGGTTGTAGTCGGGCCGTGAACGTCGTCTCCTTCAATCGAGTTATCCCCACACCTCTCATCGAAAGATCGGGAACAAACCCTAGCGGGTTCATATCGGTTGGTATCGAGCAAGGTTCTTCGGTGAGAGTTTCCAATCCTTTGCCGTTTTTAATTTCCTATAGTCCGGAAAAGCCCCGAAAAATAGTAGATTAGATTACCCGCTGTCTCATAAACCCTTTGAGCCTTTACTAGCATTGCATGGTTAGGGCTTGTTGAGTTTTTGGTTGCATCGGTCGTGTCAAGTTGCTGGTCTTAGTGTCTATTCCTTTAGAGTTTTGAGTTCTATCACGTTTTAGTCACGAAATTCGCGTCACCATATACACCTCTGTTTCACTATTGCCACCACGGTTTCATATGATCTCCGATTGAGGTGTTTAATTACAATCTGGAAAGCTTACATTGTCTTCTTTCCAACAGATCCAACCTTGCCTCGAAATTCCGTCTGAGCAATCTGCAATTGTCCACGAGATCTGCGATCTGCAATCTGTGTACTTTTCCTTTTGTGCTGATTTGACTTGATATTGAGCAATAGAGTTTAGTTGTGTGAAAAAAAAGTTGAAAAAAAAGAGAGGAAGAAAAAAAAATCAGAGAAGAAAAAAAAGAGAGTAGAAAGAGAAGAACGAAAAAAAGAAGAGAAAGAGAAGTAAGTTGAAACGGTTGTTTTACTTGTGCTGTGCTAGTTGTTCTTTTTCAGTGACTACCTTTGTGCCTAGGCTCACGTCTCTAGCATGGTTTAGCCTAGGACCAGCACAGTACCGCCGTTGAACGATTATTCAGGCTTGCTTTTATAACTAACGTGGTGCTAGTCCATTCCTTGTTTCAGCCCACCTATAGCTCCACATATTCGACTACAGCTTGACAGGTCTTGTTGTTGCGGCACCGATACACTATCTTCGAGGTTGCTGTCTTGTTGGTTGTCGTCCCATCCTGTTTTGCATGGTAAGAACTTGTAAGAGCTTGTTTTGAACAAGTTGAGTTTGAGAGAATTACACCGACACATCCTAGTAGTTAATAGGAGATACATATTATTTTTGTGTTTGTTGTTTTCTACTAATAATGGCGAGGTGATATAAAGATTTTTGAGCAGATGAAGCTAGACTCTCATCTTCAAGATATCATTCAACAATTACCATTATATGCTGGTATGTTTGATCCTCATGCTTACATTGAATGGGAGCTTAAGGTAGACGCGAATTTGATAAGTATGACTTGTCCGAACATCAAATGATTTTTGTTGCTTCTAGTGCTTTAACAAATTATGCTTTGACTACATGGAAACATATTTGTAGGCACAACAAAGTTCCACAAACTTGGAAAGATTTTAAAATACGTTTTCGTAATGAATATGTTCCCGAATATTATGCTTTGATTAGTTGCTTGCAAAATTAGACAACTTGAAGCAAGGTAGTAGGACTGTCAAGGAATACTATCGTACCTTTAAGATTTGTGTCATGTTTGGTGGATTAGATGAATGCATGGAGAAAGTTATGAGTAGGTTTAAAAAAGGGCTCAATTCTGAAATTCAAACCATGTTAGTTGGCAAATCATACAATAATATTGTTTCATCATTTTGGCTTGCTTTGTGAGTCTTTGAAAAGGAAATTTTATTGTCTGTGAATACTTGCAAGAATGATGAGGCCCACAATGTTGAAAATTTGACCGCTATAAATGTTATACAAGAGCATGAAACTGTTGAACCTATTGCTGATTTTAGTTTGTCAGAAGATGAATTGCATGTTGTTCCTTGTGATAAAGAGAAGTTGTATGTTGATGCCACGTTTATTCCTATGCCACAAGTTGTGAATAAGAGTGATACTTCATCTCGGATTGCAGCACCTTTACTAGAGTTAGAGCACTCTCTTTTTCCCCTTGTTGTTCATAACATTTTGCAGGAGGAAAAGAAGAATATATTTGAGTGCATTCAGCAATGTGAGCACCAACATGCGCCGCAAAAGTGTGAAAAGAATGATTGTGCATCACCCGCAATGTCAAAGGTGAGTCGGCAAAGCAACAAACTCAATGCTGAAATCAGTCCATGTGAGTATGATCACGCTTCACTCGTATCTACAACACACCTAGTACATGGAGATGATGATTCTATTCTTGATTATACACATGCGACACAAGGCGTGTTCATTGCATTACTAGTGAGAAAGAGGAGTTTGAAATTATATCTTCTTCAAATTGTTTAGGTTATATCGAATTTGATTTTCTTTGTGACCTGAAAAGTTTGGTGAATAAATTATATGACAAATCTGATTTGCCAAGTTTTAATCATTGTTTACTTCATGCGGTTGGTAAATATGATAGCGAAAGACAATATTTGGTGCATAGAATTTATATTTGCTCGGAATCTCCATTTGGGTTACATGACCATGATAAAATAGGGGGGTGCACTAGTGCTAATAATGTCTCGCAAAGTCCTTCTAGATTTTTTCTTAAGCAACGGGGGTCACCCCAAAGAAGGGGAGCATTGCTTGGTTCTCGCTTTGCGGCATACAAGTCATTTTGTGTCCCAACATCGAGGCAAGCACTTTTAGATGCCACGGGAACAAGTCGAGGACGACTTGCAGCCAAGAAGGGGAGAATGATGAGGACATCACCGTCTCGGATATGACCACAATAGAATGCTTTTATTATAAGGTGAACCGATTCCTTATCGTCATTGTATCCAATACATTGGATGAATTATTGCTGCACTATGATGTTTGTTGGTTGTCATTTTCAGAAATACTTACGTGGATCAAAAAGGGTGCTCAACACACATGGAAGGCATGGAGGACCAAAGAAGTTGATTGGGGGCCAAGTCCAAGTGTTCCACACGTCCTCCACCAGGCCACCACGTCACTTTTGGCCCAAAGATGGAAAGAGATCAAAGCCAACACGTTTTGGACGCTGGATTCGGACTGCACGACTAAGCAAAGTTGCAACGGACGCTACGACCTCATACGGAGTCCGTTTGGGACGTTCTTTATATGGTTGGAAAGATAATTTGATAGAGCTTACAATGGCACCGGTCTCATGCCAAAATAATATTTGAGTCGACGGGAATCGTCGAAAGAAGTGGACGTCCAGAATCTGTCAAGGTGTTGCGTCGCCCGGTTTTGGCCTGTTGGCCCATGTATCATGTTGGAGCCCATAGGGGCGCGTCCTAGGGTTGTAGGACGACCCCCACCACGTCCAGGTCGTCCTCCACCCTCTCATATACCTCCATAGCCGCCACAAACTGATGGGTTTTGTTTAGATCAAGTTTAGCCATTGCTACTTGCTTGTGAGAGCGCCGGTCGCCTCCTTTTCTACGGAACCCCACCGTTGTTGGATATTGAGTTTGAGAATTGAATCTTTCATTCCCATCTAGTAAGTTCAATACTTGCTTCATACTTGTTCTTGCTAGTTCTTCGATTGCTTGCAGGAATAGGTGCCCTAGTGGCCGGGTGACGCGCTGCACAAGATCGCGGCGCCATAGGAGGTGGTGTATCGGTTGCTAAGGCGCATCCTTGGACAGGTTGTAGTCGGGCCGTGAACGTCGTCTCCTTCAATCGAGTTATCCCCACACCTCTCATCGAAAGATCGGGAACAAACCCTAGCGGGTTCATATCAATGTGCCTACTTCTATGTATGAGACTTCTCATTGGTAGGCATCATGCAACGGTTTAGCACCCAAAGCAAAATAAATTGAGCATATATGACATGGGAGCACATTTTCCAAGCATTTTACATTTCATTTTCAAATTCATAATTGGTACATGAAATGTCTTTGCGACAAAAAGGAACTTATGCCCCTCCACAAGATAAAGCAAGAGGGCTAAACATTCATGATGGCAAATGAGCCTTTGGCCCCATATGATCAATAAACTAGCTATCCGATCACAAATTAAGCATAACCAAGCCACTAAAACATGTCATGATCATATAGAGGCATTTACACATAATAGAGCATACATGTGACATTTTTAAAAAACATAGCCATCAACCATGGATATAAACCAAGATTATCAAGAGCTAAGCCAAACGAACCATAGCTTACCAAACAAGCTCACAAAGACATACATATCATTCCATGGTGAACAATGTATATAGGATAAGCTTTTCCTAACAAATGCATATGATACAAAATGCATGCAATCTAAGATACAAGGATGCCTATACATCATGTTACATATACCATGCCAAATGCAAGAAATGCACAAAGAAAACTATACATATGCTACAAAGGAGCTCCCACACACCCAACTCGGGAAATTAAACACACACCAAGCTCCCCCCGCAAATGAGTGAATGTTGCTTCATCAAGGGGTTTGGTGAAAATATCGGTTAGTTGGTCATGTGTGAGTACATGGATCAAAGCTATCTTTCCTTTCTCTATGTTGTCTTTCGGAAAATAGTACCTCACTTCTATGTGTTTCGTTTTGGAATGGAGCATTAGGTTCTTTCCAACGCTTATGGCACTGGTGTCTTGTCACATTGAAGTGGGACATGGGTATACTCCTTACCAAAGTCACTCATGGTGTATGTGTCCAAAGGAGCCGAGAGCAACAACTAGGCCGCGGCAACGTACTCTGCCTCGGTAGTGGATTGAGCAACTCCCGAATGTTTGCGGGAAGACCAAGACACCAAAGAAGAACCCAAAAACTGGCAAGTCCCGGAAGTGGACTTCCTATCCAACCGACACCCGGCAAAATCCGCATCCGAAAAACCATCAAGAGCCAAAGAAGAGGACGCGGAGTACCAAAGGCCAAAGTCGGGAGTGTGACACAAGTACCTGAAAATTCGCTTCACCGCTTGCCGATGCGAAGTCCTCGGAGACGCTTGAAAACGAGCGCACAGACATACCGAGAACTGGATGTCCGGCCTCGTCGCCGTCAAGTAGAGGAGTGACCCGATCATGCTTCGGTACTCCTTCTGGTCCACGTGTTCACCTTCCTCATCCGCATCAAGAGTTGTAGTCGTACTCATCGGCGTCGTCATAGCCTTGGAGTCCTCCATCTTGAACTTCCGCACAATGTCCTTGGTGTACTTAGCTTGGTGCACAAATGTTCCTTCCTTTGATTGCTTGATTTGTAGCCCGAGGAAGAACTGCAACTCGCCCATCATGCTCATCTCAAATTCCCTGCTCATATCCTCTGCAAACCTTGCAACAAGAGAGTTAGATGAGCCACCAAAGACAATATCATCCACGTACACACCGCACAATCGGGATATCTCTACCCCCGCCCGAGTAAAAACAAGATCCGATCGACCTTTCCCATCTCAAACCCTCGCTCAAACAGGACCCCTCTCAACCTACCATACCAAGCTCTAGGCGCCTGCTTCAACCCATATAGCACCTTCCTCAACTTGTACACCCGGTGTGTGTACTTCTCCCTCTCAAACCCGGGTCGTTGCCTCACATACACTTCTTCCTCCAACACACCATTCGGAAAGAACTCTTCACATCCATTTGGTGCAACTTGAACCCCTTTAGCCACGGAAAAGGCTAGAAGGATCCTTATCGCATCCAAACGGGCTATGGGAGCAACGGTCCCCTCGTAGTCGATCCCCTCCTTCTGACTGAACCCCTGAGCAACAAGCCTTGACTTGTTTCTCACCACTTCACCTTTCTCTCCCTCTTTGTTCTTCCACACCCACTTTGTACCAATCGGCTTACACCTTGGGGGAGGGTCAACCAATTCCCAAACCTGATTCCTCTCAATGTTCTCCAACTCCTCATGCATCGAATTAACCCAATTATGATCAGATAGTGTGTGTCCAATGTCTTTGGGCTCAAAAGTAGCAACAAATGCAGCATGAGCTACATGAGAATTGTTTCGAACCCTTGACCGTGTAGTACATTCATTCATGTCCCTGATGATCCTCGAAGCTGGGTGATCCACTTGTACACACCGGGGAGGTTCCCGCCTTGATGCTACCTCCCCCTCAACAACAGCTTCTCCTTGATCTTGGTTTGTCGTTGTAGGTGTGGGAGAGGGGCCGTCCACCACTGTAGTCGAAGTAGTAGGTACATGTTCAGCCGGGGGCACCACACCGCCATCTTCATCATCTCCAAGTTCATGCTCTTCCTCCTGAAAGATCGCCTCGCCAAGCTCATCATCACCTGCACACTCAAAAACAAGCTGACTACGTGGTTGTGTCTCGTCGAAGGTTACCTCGCAAGTCTCCACGTTTTGGTTAGTTTCAAGATTGAGCACACGATATGCTCTAGAATGAGATGCATAACCAAAGAAAATACCATCGACTGACCTAGCCTCAAACTTATCCAACTTCTTGCCTTTCTTCAGAATAACACTTGCAACCAAAAGACATGGAAATGACTCACCTTGGGTGTGCGACCGTGCATCAACTCGTAGCAGGTTTTCTTCTTATGCACTCTAAGGTAGATCCTGTTCGACACATAGCACGCGGTATTCATCGCCTCATCCCAGAACCTCCTCAGAGTCCTATGCTCATCAAGCATCGTCCGAGCCATCTCACACAAGGTCCTATTTTTCCTTTTCACAACACCATTCTGGGGAGGCGTATACGGACTCGAAATCTGGTGTTCAAGACCCAAGTCATGGCAAAAGGTTTCTAAACGAGAGTTTCTGAATTCTGAGCCATTGTCACTGCGGATTGCTCGTATAGCATCTCCGTGCCTCTTGTTCCTCAACCTCAAGACAAGAACTCGAACAAAACCAAACGTCCCCCCTTTTCCTCGAGAAAAAACACCCACGCGTACCGAGAATAGTCGTCCACCACAACAAGGACATACCACTTCCCACTCGCAGATCGCACACGAGCTGGGCCAACAAGGTCCATATGGAGTAGCTCGCATGGACGTTCAGTCATCACATCAGTGAGAGGCGGGTGAGAAGAGGCTACCATCTTGGCATGCCTACACGGCACACAAACCAACTCTTTCTCAAGCCTCAACCGTGGCAATCCTCGGACCAAATTGAGTTTACTCAAGCGAGACAAAAGGTCAAAGCTCAAGTGACCCAACTTCCTGTGCCACCTCCACAACTCACTCAAGGAACCAGCCAAGAAACAACGCTCAACACCAGAAGACTGAGAAAAATCAGCTCGAAACACCTGACCCTCGGGAACGACCATACAGACAAGGTCCCCTGGAGAGTCCAAAATCCGAGAACCACCAGGCCGAAACAACACCTCAAAACCCTCATCCAGCAGCTGGGACACAAAAAGCAAATTGTATCCAAGCGATTGAACGAGAGCAACACTCCTGAGAGTGATCTTGTCACTCACCTTAATCTCACCTTCTGAAAGCACACGCCCAAGCCCATTGTCCCCAAAGGTGATGTACCTCTTTGTCGCCACCAGGACGTGTGCTTTCGAGCATATGCCTCGAGCAACCGGAGTCAATCAACCAAATGTTCTTCAAGTCTCCCACCTGAAATTCAAAAATGAGCACGTGAGCGAACAAACGACTCAACACTGGGGTTAGTACCAAAAGAGTAAAACCAGTGCCGAGCCATTTGCTCAAAAGTGGGGTTAGCACACTCCAAACCATTTTTCCTACCAAAGCTACCACCGCGAACACCACCACGGTGACCACCATGAGGGAACCAACGCTCTCTACCTGGAGGAGGACCCAAACCATGAAAGAAGGCCCGTGGACCGTCCCTCCTCTCCATCTCAAAGCTACAACTCCTCACATCCCCATATTGAGCACGAGGGGGAGAACATCTAGCAAACTGACCTCCTGCAAACTCTCCAGCCAACCACCAAAACCACGACCTCCAGAATCAAACCTCCCACCTGTACGAGCATGAAACCCAACGTGCTGCCTGTCCAGGCCTGCACCGGTCTGACCGGTGCCCCTCACCGGCCCCGACCGGTGTAGCCGGCCAGCAGCACCTCCAACAACCTTTCGCTCTCCCCAAGCCGGAACTGTCCTCACACTCGCCTTGGCCCTGGGCATCTACACATGAGGCTCAAGTACACCATTAGAAGGGTGGTACTTGTCCTTGTTATCCCACTCCTTCGCCATTCTCTCCTCTCGCTTCCTCTTGAAGCAAAACTCATCCTTATGGCCATCTCTCCCAGAACAGCCACAATGGAACCTCACAAGCTTAGGTTTAGGCTTGGGTTTGGACTGCTCACTTGATTTCTCTCCACTCGGCTTATCCACCGGTTTCTCCTCACTAGCCTTCTCACTTTTCTTCCCAAAGAACACTTTCCCGGAAGTGCTCACAAACTTGATAGGCTTTTGGCAATCATTTGTTTGTGGAGGAAACACGGGTGGAGCTGGGGTTGTGTCTAGTCGGTTCCTGAGATGGTTAGGTTTAGGAGGGAAATCATTTTTGTGGTGAGTTTTTGGTGGCTCTAGGATATTCTCTCCACTTCCCTCACCAACCTTGTTTGCCCCAAGTCCCTCACCATCCTGCCTCTTGAATGCCTCGATCATTATCCTCAACTGAGGCTCATGACTAGACAACCACCCCATCAACTTTCTCGTCTCATCATTCTCATCCTGCAAACGATCAACATAATGTGCAAGTTCCAGATTCTTCAAAGCATGCAATTCACAGGTAGCGCAAGATGTACGAATTGGTACTTTCAATTTAGCCTCAAGAGAAAACAGGGCAAACAGGGCAAGAAGTGCAAGAACCTAGCAAAGCAGATCTAGCCTTAAGCTCAGCCACTTCAACCCTAAGCACATCTAGTTCCTCACACTTAGAGGCATGCTTTTCTTTGAACATAGCAAGATCAGCAAGGAAAATAGGACAATCAGCACATTCAACTTCATCAGAAACAACAGGTGAAGCCTTCAAAGAATCAATTTCAAGCTTAACGTCCAAATTCTGTGTTTCTAGCTCAGCCACTCTAGTCCTAGCATCCTTGAGTGAAGCCCTAAGCTCTTTCCTCATTTTCTTATCCTCTCTAAGCATATCATCATGATTATCAAGCAACAAGCCAAGTCGTTCATTCTCCTGACGCAAGAAGGGGAGTTCATCACGCACCTCGTCGTCGGAGTCGGAGTCTGAGTCGCTGTGTGGTCTTCTTGTTGCCGGAGCTCAGCGCCATGGTGCGGAAGCCATCTCTAGCGAAGCAGCTCAGCCCGCTCAGGTTCTTGGATGACTTCCTACTCTTGCGACAATCACCTTCATCTTCACTGCTGCTTGAGCTCGAGGTGGAGTATGCGGAACTAGAGTCGAAGTAGCTCGCTCCAACCATCGCTGGGGCCTTGCCTCAGCTCTCCTTCTTCCTCGATCGTCGCTCGTCCTTGTGCTTGTTCTTGTGCTTTCTCTTGTGGTCACACCTCGACCGGTACTTGCCATCCATCCTTGACTTGTGCTTGTAGTTGTCCTTGTTCTCGACCTTCTCCGGGCAGTCGGCGTCGAAGTGTCCCCGCTTGCCGCACTGGAAGCATGTCCTTGTGTTCCTCCTCATGTTGACTCGGTTCTTGTGCAGCCTCTCGAATCTCCCGTCAGCAATGCCAGCTCGTCCTCTCCAACATGATCCCCTATCCACCTCAGCCAACTTGAGCTTCGAGAACAGCTCGTTCACAGTCAGAGTGTCATACTTCTCCGACTCCACAATGGCCTCGAACTTTCTGCCCCAAACCGTACGATCCAAAGAGTGTAAGAGCTTGACAGTTCTATCATGATCATTGTACGGGAGCACGTCCACATTGACCCTCATGTTGTTCACCACAACCATGAACCTCTGAAACAAGGCATCGATGGACTCACCGGGGAGATGAGTAAAGTTCTCGTACTCTCTCTAGTAGGTCGCATACATCCGAGCTTGAACCTGGGCATTCCCAACACGAGCTTCTCTCAACACTGACCAGATTCTACAATCCAAGCTCTCCGTGTGCACCCGATCGAATTCAGGCTGACACAGAGCACGAAACAAGTAGTCGACCGCTTTGTTGTTGGCGTCGAACATGTCCCTCGATCCTGGAGCAAGGAAGTTCATCAGCTGGACATAGCGGTTGTCCACCATGACATCCCAAAGGATCTGACCCTTTCCGCGGAGGAACGCCACCATCTGCTTACTCAACATCTGGTAGTTTTTGCCATCGAAGTGTGGAGGGCCCGAACCCCGTTCCTGGTACGCCATCCTTGGATCTTAGACTGGTTAGAGTCAATCAAGAACCGTAACCAGCTCTAATACCACTTAAAGGACCGATACAGTGAACAAGGGAGGGGGGAGTTGAAGGACCGATACGACAAACCAGAGAGGGGGTAGTGAATGGGAGCCGATAAAAACTCTTGTCGAAGGAGATGAGAACTCCAACAAAACGAACATGGCTTCCAACACACGTCTCCGACTCACTACCCAAGTTGGCCAAGCCCACGCAGCCACCGGAGTGCCACCGGACCTAGGAACCAACACACACGGCCTTCCGACTCGAGAACGCAGCGGAACAACAAACCCCGAGTCTACGGACCCACACCGGTCGGACCGGTGAGCACCACCGTTCGGACCGGTCCCCGCCGGTGAACCGAGCAACTTTCACTAAGTGGCTCTACACCGGTCGACCGGTGAGACACACCGGTCGGACCGATGGCAGGCACGAAAGCCCCCAAGGCACCAAACAGGCCAACCGACCACCAAACGGACCCAAACTCGAAACGGCGGCAACACGGGACAACAACGAACACACCAAGACGTTCACCCGAGCAAAAACCCACAAGGGCTCGCACCGGTCGGGCCGGCCAAGAGCACCGGTCGGACCGGTGTAGCCCGTGCGGCTCGGGATGAACGAAAGACCCGCGGTCAACTCCCCCAAATCCAAATCTCGATCTCCCGAATCGCTCCACGGACTTGAACAAGACTTTGGGGATATCAAGAACACCTCATGAGGAGTCCATAACCAAGTTTAATCCCACAAAAACTCGTCCAAAAAGGAGGAATCGAAGAAATCCCGCCGAGAGCACTTCCAACCCAAGAACTCAAGAAACCCCAAAATCGAGCACCTTTACTCACGGATTTGGAGGGGAATCACGGCCCAAAGAACCACGAAGGGTTCCCACAAATTTTCCCCATCAAATCCCCAAGAGAAAGGCCCCGAAATCAACCCAAAGAAATCACCGAGAGAGGGCTCCGAAAATCACCACCAAGAACAACGGGGAAAACACATCCAAACCTTGAGGAACCACGCCGAATCATCTATACATGAAACAAAGGTTCGTACAAAGTCTAGCAAGCCGCCCGATCATCCATCCCTCTCTACAAGATCTCTCCGTGAAGCTCTCTTGCTAGTCCTAGAGAAAACCTAAGGAAAATAGGTGGAAAATAGGAAAACTAATGAGCTAGGGTTCCAAGAGTTGGCTGCCATCCTCTCACCTCTTGGGTTATATGGAGGCAACCAAATGTCTAAAATGCCCTTCTCTACTAACTAGGGATACAAGCCCCTCAAGGGCGGATTTGGAATTCTTGATGTCTTCACCATCGGACGGATGCCGGCGACCGCACCTCGCGTAGCCTCGACGCAAGCCATGCGATCCCGACGCGTGTCCTCCGCTTTGAAGATTCGGACTGCGTCGTCGCACACCGGTCGGACCGGTGCTCCCCACCGGTCGGGCCGGTCGGACCCACCCGGTCAAACCGGTCCGGTGCCGCTCTGCGGCTCCGGTCTTCGGTTCTCCGGTCTTGGCTTTGTGGATCAACCAAGGAACCCGGTGGTTTTCGGTGAACCACCGGAAACCCCGCGAACTCGGTGTAGCCTCCGCCAATCTCCACTCATGACTTGGCTCCCACGTAGTCCCGGCTCGACCTTGGTTTTGAGGCTCAACCAAGAAACCGTCCACGACTTCATCTTCTTGTTCATGCCACCATGCGGCCCGCACTTGACCCCGCCGGCCACCGGTCCCTCGAACGAAGCCTACTTGTCTTCTCCACACCGGAGGCCTCACCGGCGACGACCTTTCGCGCTTGTTCTTCACCCGCACCAACACCGGTCAAGCCGCAACCCGCACCCTGCGTACTTAGCCAAGAATCGGTCCACACAACGTTGTCAATCACTCATCACACAAGGAAGCGACCATCCACCGGTCCTCGAACCACACATGGTCCTCAATCTCCCCCTTGATGAGTGCATTGACAACACCCACACAAAAGTAACAAGAGAGAAAAGAAAAGAAAAAGAAATAAACAAAAAGGAAACTCCAACAAGCGATCGAAAGCCAAACAAGGGCAAAGAGCAAGATCACTTGATGGAAACAAGTCTCGGACCCCTTAGGCAAGGGCAACGGCTCGACACATCCGAGACAAAACAAAGCTCAAGCAAAGAGCGCAAACCACCAAAACAAAGCTCGAACACCACAAAGAGCTCCCCCCGCACACATGCAAGCTCCCCCCCGAACCAATGCACCTCCCCCCGGACAAATGCATGCAAGAAACCACATGAAACAAGGCGGCGGCAACAACACGGCCCCGACCGGTCGGACCGGTCCACACCACCGGTCGGACCGGTGTGCAACATGTGTACGAGAACCGGCACTCACACCGGTCGGACCGGTGACACCGACCGGTCGGACCGGTGCACAACGGAGCCCAAAAATGGCTCGAAACCACTCGAAAACCTTCTAAACACATCCACAAGCCATTTCAAGCTCAAACTTCTCCCCCTTGTTGGCAATGCATGAATCAAGCCAAAAATGCAAAACTTTCAACCTAGCGCTTCTCAAATAGATAAAATTCAACAAAGAATGCTACACATGTCCAAATAAGCAAGTTAGATACTCTACGGCTTCGTATCGATCTCAACTACATGATTACCAAGTTTCACAACCATTGGACGAAGCTAAGATGGATTTTGGCAATTTTGCGAAAAACTTGCCTCTCATGAGCAAAGTCCTAAACATGATCAAAGCATATCAAAATGGCAAAGCCACACAAACTTCATGCTAGGACAGCCATTCTAATCATAAGACCATCACAAACACCCACAAGCACCTCATGTCATGTCAAAGCCACCGAGCCATGTGCCTACTTCTATTTATGAGACTTCTCATTGGTAGGCATCATGCAACGGTTTAGCACCCAAAGCAAATTAAATTCAGCACGTATGACATGGGAGCATATTTTCCAAGCATTTTTCATTTCATTTTCAGATTTGTAAATGGTACATGAAATGTCTTTGCGACAAAAAGGAACTTATGCTCCTCCACAAGATAAATCAAGAGGGCTAAACATTCATGATGGCAAATGAGCCTTTGGCCCCATATGATCAATAAACTAGCCATCCAACCACAAATTAAGCATAGCAAGGCCACAAAAACATGTCAAGAGCATGTAAAGGCATTTACACATGAGAGAGCATACATGTGACATTTTTCAAAAGCATAGCTATCAACAATGGATTATTCATCAAGATCATCAAGAGCTAAGCCAAACTAACCGTAGCATACCAAACAAGCTCACAAAGACATAAATCTCATTCCATGGTGAACAATGTATATGAGAGAACTTTTCCTAACCAATGCATATGATACAAAATGCATGCAATCTAAGATACAAAGATGCCTATACATCATGTTACATATGCCATGCCAAATGCAAGAAATGCACAAAGGAAGGCTATACATATGCTACAAACCGGCTCCTCGAGGGGAGGCAAAACGGGCACGACACCACCGGCAAAGAGAGCTCCCACACACCCAACTCAAGAAATCAAACACACACCAAGTTCCCCCCCGCAAACGAGTGAAAGTTGCTTGATCTAGGGGTTTGGTGAAAATATCGGCTAGTTGGTCATGTGTGGGTACATGGATCAAAGCTATCTTTCCTTTCTCGACGTTGTCTCTCAGAAAATGATACCTCACTTCTATGTGCTTGGTTTTGGAATGAAGCACCGGGTTCTTTGCAACGCTTATGGCACTAGTGCTATCACATTGAAGTGGGACATGGGTATACTCCTCACCAAAGTCACTCATGGTGTAGGTGATCCAAAGGAGCCGAGAGCAACAACTAGGAGCGGCAACATACTCGGCCTCGATCGTGGATTGAGCAACACTCGACCGCTTACGGGAAGACCAAGACACCAAAGAAGAACCCAAAAACTCGGCAAGTCCCGAAGTAGACTTCCTATCCAACCGACACCGGCAAAATCCGCGTACGAAAAACCATGAAGCGCCAAAGAAGAGGACGCGGAGTACCAAAGGCCGAAGTCGGGAGTGTGACGCAAGTACCCCGAAAATTCTTTTCACCGCTTGCCGATGCGAAGTCCTCGGAGACGCTTGAAAACGAGCGCACGGACACACCGAGAACCGTATGTCCGGCCTCGTCGCCGTCAAGTAGAGGAGTGACCCGATCATGCTCCGTACTCCTTCGGTCCACGTGTTCACCTTCCTCGTCCGCATCAAGAGCCGTAGTCGTACTCATTGGCGTCGTCATAGCCTTGGAGTCCTCCATCTTGAACTTCCTCACAATGTCCTTGGTGTACTTAGCCCGGTGCACAAATGTTCCTTCCTTTGATTGCTTGATTTGTAGCCCGAGGAAGAACTCGCAACTCACCCATCATGCTCATCTCGAACTCCCCGCTCATATCATCCGCAAACCTCGCAACAAGAGAGTTAGACGAGCCACCAAAGACAATATCATCCATGTACACCCGCACAATCGGGATATCTCCGCCCTCCCTCGGCAAAAACAAGGTCCGATCGACCTTCCCCATCTCAAAACCTCTCTCAAACAAGAACCCCCTCAACCTGCCATACCAAGCTCTAGGCGCCGCTTCAACCCATACGAGCGCCTTCCTCAACTTGTACACCGGTGGGGGTACTTCCCACTCTCAAACCCCGAGAGGTCGCCTCACATACACTTCTTCCTCCAAGACACCATTCGGAAAAGCACTCTTCACATCCATTTGGTGCAACTTGAACCCTTTAGCCACGAAAAAGGCTAGAAGAATCCTAATCGCCTCCAAACGGGCTACGGGAGAAAAAGTCTCCTCGTAGTCGATCCCCTCCTTCGATCGAACCCCCGGGCAACAAGTCTCGACTTGTTCCTCACAACCTCACCCTTCTCTCCCTCTTTGTTTTTCCACACCCACTTGGTACCAATCGGCTTACACCCCGGGGGAGGGGTCAACCAACTCCCACACCCGATTCCTCTCAAAGTTCTCCAACTCCTCATGCATCGAGTTAACCCAATTGTGATCGGATAGTGCGTGTCTAATGTCTTTGGGCTCAAAAGAAGCAACAAACACGAGCATGAGCGAAATGGGAATTGTTTCGAACCCTCGACCGTGTAGTGCGTTCATTCATGTCGCCGATGATCCTCGAAGCCGGGTGATCCACTTGAACTCGCCGGGGAGGTTCTCGCCTCGAAGCTACCTCCCCCCTCAACATCGGCTTCTCCTTGTTCTTGATTTGTCGTCGTAGGTGTAGCGAGAGGGTCCATCCATCATCGTAGTCGAAGTAGTGGGTACATGTTCGGCCGGGGGCACCGCACCCCGCCATCTTCATCATCACCATGTTCATGCTCCTCCTCCCGAAAAATCTCCTCGCCGAGCTCATCATCACCCGCACACTCAAAGACAAGCCGACTACGTGGCTCTGTCTCGTCGAAGGTTACCTCGCAAGTCTCCACGATTTGGTTAGTTTCAAGATTGAGCACACGATATACTCTAGAATGAGATGCATAACCAAAGAAAATGCCATCGACGGACCTAGCCTCAAACTTATCCAACTTCCCGCCTTTCTTCGAATGAAACACTTGCAACCAAAGACATGGAAGTGAATCACCTTGGGTGTGCGACCATGCATCAACTCATAGCATGTCTTCTTCTTGTGCACTCGAGGTATATCTCGTTCGACACATAGCATGCGGTATTCACCGCCTCGGCCCAATACCTCCTCGGAGTCCTATGCTCATCAAGCATCGTCCGAGCCATCTCGCACAAGGTCCCGTTCTTCCTTTCCACAACACCATTCCGGGGAGGCGTATACGGACTCGAAAACGGTGCTCAAGACCCAAGTCATGGCAAAAGGTTTCAAAACGAGAGTTCCCGAATTCCGTGCCATTATCACCGCGGATAGCTCGTATGGCATCTCCGTGCCTCTTGTTCCTCAACCTCAAGACTAGATCTCGAACAAAACCAAACGTCTCCCCCTTATCCTCGAGAAAGAACACCCACGCATACCGAGAATAGTCGTCCACCACAACAAGGACATACCACTTCCCACCCGCGATCGCACACGAGCTGGGCCAACAAGGTCCATATGGAGCAGCTCGCATGGACGCTCAGTCATCACATCGGTGAGAGGCGGGTGAGAAGAGGCTACCATCTTGGCATGCCTACACGGCGCACAAACCAACTCCTTCTCAAGCCTCAAACGTGGCAATCCTCGGACCAAATTGAGTTTACTCAAGCGAGACAAAAGGTCAAAGCTCAAGTGACCCAACTTCCTATGCCACTTCCACAACTCACTCGAAGAACCAGCCAAGAAACAACGCTCCACACCCGAAGACTGAAAATCAGCACAAAACACCTGACCCTCGGGAACGACCATACAGACAAGGTCCCCTCGAGAGTCCAAAATCCGAGAACCACCTGGCCGAAACAACACCTCAAAGCCCTCATCCAACAGCTGGGGCACAGAAAGCAAATTATACCCCAATGATTGAACAAGAGCAACACGCCTCAGAGTGATCTTGTCACTCACTTTTATCTAACCTTCTGAAAGCACACCCCCACGCCCATTGTCCCCAAAAGTGATGTACCTCTTCGTCACCACCGGACGAGACTTGAGAACCACCCCCCGTCGTATGGACCTCCCCGGGCCCACTACCTCGGTGGGTACCGGGACCGACTACTCGGTGGGCCCTCGGGACTACCGGCTTGCGCTACACGGCACCGAAGGCGTGGAGCACAAGGACTACACGGAGTAGTACTCGGTTAGGGAGCCGTACATGTTCCGCACCGTATAGAGGACTCCTAGACGTACTCGACTAGTACTCTCTCCCTACTCCGACTTGTAACCCCGCTTCCCGACTATATAAGGCGAGGCGGGGACCGATCTCGGGATCACCTCATCTCATACAATCTCCTACAACCCACGGCGCACTATTGCACCATCTTGTAATCGTGCCCTATCAATCCGAGCTACGCGGCATACAGGACGTAGGGATTACGCACCTCGCGGCCCGAACCTTGTCTAAATTGTGTGTCGCGTGCCTCTTCCTTCGAGTTACCGATCTCGGCGAGTCACATTCATCTACTTCGGGTACTCCCCGTAGTAGGTTGCCGGTCCAAAACACCGACACCCCTGTCTCCGGTCATATGCCTCGAGCAACCGGAGTCAATCAACCAAATGTTCTTCAAGTCTCCCACCTGAAATTCAAAAATAGGCACGTGAGCGAACAAACGACTCAGCACTGGGGTTAGTACCAAAAGAGGAAAACCAGTGCCGAGCCATTTGCTCGAAAGTGGGGTTAGCACCAACCAAAGCATCTCTCCTACCAAAACTGCCTCCACGAACACCACCACGGTAACCACCCTGAGGGAACCACCCCTCTCTGCCTGGAGGAGGACCAAATCCACGCAAGAAAGCCCGTGGAACGTCCTTCCTCTCCAACTCAACACCACGACTCCTCCAATCCCCATATTGAGCACGAGGAGGAGAACGCCTAGCAAACTGACCACCTGCACCCTTTCCAGCCCAACCACCAGAACCACGACCACCGAAACAACCCTTGGACTCGTACGAGCTCGAAACCCGAACAACCGTCCGTCCGGGCTCGCACCGTCCGACCGGTGCTCCACACCCCGATCCGACCGGTGACTCGGGCGACAACACCACCTGCAACCTTCTCCTCTCCCCAAGCCCGAACCGTCCTCACAATCGCCTTGCCCCCGGGCATCCGCATACGAGGCTCAAGTACACCATCGGAAGGGTGGTACTTGTCCTTGTTAGCCCACTCCTTCTCCATTCTCTCCTCTCGCTTCCTCTTGAAGCAAAACTCCTCCTTATGGCCATCTCTCCCACAATAGCCACAATGGAACCTCACAAGCTTAGGCTTTGGCTTGGGATGTGGTCGCTCACTCGGTTTCTCTCCACTCAAACCCTCCACCGGTTTCTCACCACTTGCCTTCTCACTCTCCTTCCCAAAGAACACTTTCCCCGAAGTGCTCACAAACTTGATAGGCTTTTGTAGGTCATTTGTGGGTGTAGGAAACACGGGTGGAGGCTGGGGTTGTGTCTAGTCGGTTCCTTAGATGGTTAGGTTTTGGTGGGAAATCATTCTTGTGGTGGGTTTTTGGTGGCTCCGGGATATTCTCTCCACTTCCCTCACCAACCTTGTTTGCTCCAAGCCCCTCACCATCTTGCCTCTTAAAGGCCTCGATCATCATCCTCAACTGAGGCTCATGACCGGACAACCAACCCATCAACTTCCTCAAATCATCATTCTCATCCTGCAAACGATCAACATAATGTGCAAGCTCCAAATTTTTCAATGCATGCATTTCACAGGTAGAGCAAGATGTAGGCATGGGTTCCTTCAATTTAGCCTCGAGCGAACTAGTGTAAGCATGCATCTCATCAATCTTAGCATGCAAAACGGGCAAGAAGTGCAAGCACCTAGCAAAGCAGATCTAGACTTAAGCTCGGCCACTTCAACCCTAAGCGCATCTAGTTCCTCACACTTGGAGGCATGCTTCTCCTTAAACAAAGCAAGATCAGCAAGGAATATGGAGCAATCAAGCACAATCATTCTCATCGAAACAACGGGGCTAGCCTTAAGCGAATCAATCTCAAGCTTGCTATCAAGAACCCGTGTCTCTAGCTCGGCCACTCTAGTCCTAGCATCCTCGAGTGAAGCCCTAAGCTCTTTCCTCATTTTCTTGGCCTCTCTAAGCATGTCATCACGGTTATCAAGCAAAGAGCCAAGCCTCTCATTCTCCCGGCGCAAGAAGGGAAGCTCATCACGCACCTCGTCGTCGGACTCGCAGTCCGAGTCGCTCCGTGTGCTCTTCTTGCTTCCGGAGCTCAACGCCATGGTGCGAAGCCATCTCTCGCGAAGCGGCTCGGCCCGCTCGGGTTCTTGGACGACTTCTTGTTCTTGCGGCGATCTCCCTCGTCGTCGGCTGCCGCTCGAGCTCGAGGTGGAGTACGCGGAACCGGAGTCGACGTCGCTCGCTCCAACCATCGCTCGGGCCTTGCCTCGGCTCTCCTTCTTCCTCGATCGTCGCTCGTCCTTGTACTTGTTCTTGTGCTTGCTCTTGTGGTCGCGCCTCGAACGGTACTTGCCATCGTTCATCCTCGACTTGTGCTTGTAGCCGTCCTTGTTCTCGGCCTTCTCCCGGGCGGTCGGCGACGAAGTGTCCCGGCTTGCCGCACCGGAAGCAAGTCCTCGTGTTCCTCCTCATGTTCACGCGGTTCTCGTGCGGCCTCTCGAACCGCCTCGTCAACGGCGCCGGCTCGTCCTCTCCAATGTCATCAAACTCCTCATCCGGCATAGACATCAAAGAGGAAAACGAGAACATCCTCGGTGGATGGGTTAGAGTTAGTCTTTCCTTTGGAACCACCAACGAGGGCAAGACTATGGGAATCGGTCGGTCCCTCGAGCTTGGCGATCATGCCCCTATCAACCTCGGCCGACTTGACCTTTGAGAACAGCTCGTTCACCGTCAGAGTATCATACCTCTCTGACTCGACTATGACCTCGAACTTTCCACCCCATATCGTACGATCCAAAGAGTGTAAGAGCTTGACCGCTCTATCATGATCATCGTACGGGAGCACGTCCACATTGGCCCTCATGTTGTTCACCACCACCGTGAACCTCTGAAACAAGGCATCGATGGACTCACCGGGGAGATGAGTGAAGTTCTCGTACTCTCTCCGGTAGGTTGCATACAACCGTGCCTCGAACCCCGGGCGTTCCCAACATGAGCCTCCTTCAACACCGCCCAAATCCTACAAGCCAAGTGCTCGGTGTGCACCCGATCGAACTCGGGCACAAAGCACGAAACAAGTAGTCGACCGCCTTATTGTTGGCATCGAATCCGTCCCTCGACCCCGGAGCAAGGAAATCCATCGGTACGGACATAGCCTCGTGTCCACCGTGACATCCCAAAGCGGAACCTGACCCTTTCCGCGGAGGAACGCACCCATCCGCTTGCTCCACATCCGGTAGTTCTTGCCATCGAAGTGTGGAGGACCCGAACCCCGTTCTCGGTACGCCATCCTTGGATCTTAGACTGGTTAGAGTCAACAAAGACCCGAACCGGCTCTGATACCACTTGAAGGACCGATACGGCGAACCAGAGAGGGGGGGAGTGAATGGGAGCCGATAAAAATTCTTCTCGAAGGAGATGAAAACTCCAACAAGATGAACACAGCTTCCAACACACGTCTCCGACTCACTACCCAAGTTGGCCAAGCCCACGTAGCCACTGGAGTGCCACTGGACCTAGGAACCAACACACACAGCCTTCCGACTCGAGAACGCGGCGGAACAACAAACCCCGAGTCTACGGACCCACACGGTCGGACCGGTGAGCACCACCGGTCGAGCCGGTCCTCGCCGGTGAAACCGAGCAACTTTCACTAAGTGGCTCTACACCGGTCGACCGGTGAGACACACCGGTCGGACCGATGGCAGCCGAAAGCCCCCAAGGCACCAAACAAAGCCAACCGACCACCAAACGGACCCAAACTCGAAACGAGCGCAACACGGGACAACAACGAACACACCAAGACGTTCACCCGAGCAAAAACCCACAAGGGCTCGCACCGCCGGACCGGTCAAGAGCACCGGTCAAGAGCACCGTCGGTCGAGGCCGGTAGCTCGTGCGGCTCGGGATGAACAAGACACCGCGGGTCAACTCCCCCAAATCCAAATCTCGATCTCCCGAATCGCTCCATGGACTTGAACAAGACTTTGGGGATATCAAGAACACCTCATGAGGAGTCCATAGCCAAGTTTAATCCCACAAAAACTCGTCCAAAAAGGAGGAATCGAAGAAATCCCGCCGAGAGCACTTCCAACCCAAGAACTCAAGAAACCCCAAAATCGAGCACCTTTACTCACGTATTTGGGAGGGGAATCACAACCCAAAGAACCACGAAGGGTTCCCACAAATTTCCCCCATCAAATCCCCAAGAGAAAGGCCCCGAAATCAACCCAAAGAAATCACCGAGAGAGGGCTCCGAAAATCACCACCAAGAACAACCGGGAAAACACATCCAAACCTTGAGGAACCACGCCGAATCATATATACATGAAACAAAGGTTCGTACAAGGTCTAGCAAGCCGCCCGATCATCCATCCCTCTCTACAAGATCTCTCCGTGAAGCTCTCTTGCTAGTCCTAGAGAAAACCTAAGGAAAATAGGTGGAAAATAGGAAAACTAATGAGCTAGGGTTCCAAGAGTTGGCTGCCATCCTCTCACCTCTTGGGTTACATGGAGGCAACCGAATGTCTAAAATGCCCCTCTCTACTAACTAGGGATACAAGCCCCTCAAGGGCGGATTTGGAATTCTTGATGTCTTCACCATCGGACGGATGCCGGCGACCGCACCCCTGCGTAGCCTCGACGCAAGCCATGCGATCCCGACGCGTGTCCTCCGCTTTGAAGATTTCGTACCGCGTCGTCGCACACCGCCGATCGGTGCTCCCCACCGGTCGGACCGGGCCGGACCCACCGGTCGACCGGCTCCGGTGCCGCTTGCAGCCTCCGTCTTCGGTTCTCCGGTCTTGGCTTTGTGGATCAACCAAGGAACCCAGTGGTTTTCTGGTGAACCACCGGAAACCCCGCGAACTCGGTGTAGCCTCCGCCAATCTCCACTCATGAATTGGCTCCCACGTAGTCCCGGCTCGACCTTGGTTCTGAGGCTCAACCAAGAAACCGTCCACGACTTCATCTTGCTGTTCATGCCACCATGCGGCCCGCACTTGACCCCGCTGGCCACCAGGTCCCTCGAACGAAGCCTACTTGTCTTCTCCACACCCCGGAGGCCTCACCGCGACGACCTTTCGCGCTTGTTCTTCACCCGCACCAACACCGGTCAAGCCGCAACCCGCACCTGCGTACTTAGCCAAGAATCGGTCCACACAACGTTGTCAATCACTCATCACACAAGGAAGCGACCATCCACCGGTCCTCGAACCACACATGGTCCTCAAGAGTGAATGGGAGCTGATAAAAATTCTTCTCGTAGGAGATGGGAACTCCAACAAGACGAACACGGCTTCCAGCACACGACTCCGATTCACTACTCAAGTTGGTCAAGCCCACGCATCCACTGGAGTGCTACTCAACCTAGGAACCAACAAACAACCCTCCGAGCCAAAACACACCAACACGAACAGCGGAAACTTGCACGACTTGCTGAATGTGTTGCACCGGTCAGACCGATAGCCTGTGCTGGTCAGACCGGTGACACCGGTCAGACCGGTGGACAGAGCCGGTCAGGCCGGTGGCTACAGCAACCGCACAACAAGTGTTCCAGAGAGCCTCAGTGACTTCTCTAGGCTCTGGAACAAAAACACTCCCAAAACACAACCTACACGGAAGGAAAAACCTACATAAAGCCTAGCAAAACAACTCCAAGCAGACCAAGAACTGACCAGCAGCACCACGACCTAAACACACACGAGTCAAGCAGTTCACCCGAGGCAAATCCCACAAGTGGCCTACACCGGTCAGACCGGTCACGCACACCGGTCAGACCGGTCAAGCCTGGGCAGCTCGGGATGAACAACACTTGCGGGTCAACTCCCCAAATCCAAACCTTGATCTCCCGAATCGCTCCACGAACTTGTACAAGACTTTGGGGATAGTAGGAACACCTCATGAGGAGTCCATAGCCAAGTTCTTGTCCACCAGAACTTGCCAAATCAAGAGGAATCGAAGAAATCCCTCCACGAACTCCTCTAACCCTAGAACACCAAAAACCCCCAAAATCGAGCCCCTTAACTCACGCATTTGGGAGGAGAACCAAAGGCAAAAGAACCACGAAGGGTTCACACGAATTTCCCCCATCAAATCCCCAAGAGCAAGGTCTCGAAAACACAACGAGAAAACCACCAAGAGAGGGCTCCGAAAATCACCACCAAGAACAACCGGGAACAACACAACAAAGCCTTGAAGAACCAGGCCGAATCATCTATACATACCAAGAAGGTTCATACAAGGTCTAGCTTTCCACCCGATCATCCAACCCTCTCACCTCATGGTTATATGGAGGCAACCGAAAGTCTAAAATACCCTTACTTAATAACTAGGGATACAAGCCCCTCAAGGGCGGTTTTGGAAGTCTTCAGATTTTCTCTATCGGACGGATGCCCGGCGACTGCACCCTGCTTAGCCTCGACGCAAGCCTTGCGATCCCGATGCATGTCCTGCTCTTCGAAGTCTCCGGACTACGTCGTCCCACACCGGTCAAACCCACCGGTCAGACCAGTCTGGAGCTGCTGCATCTCCATCTTCGGTTCATCGGTCTTGGCTTTGTGCATCAACCAAGGAACCTAGTGGTTTTCTGGCGAACCACTTGAAACCCCGCGAACTCGGTGTAGCCTCCGCCAATCGCCACTCATGACTCGGCTCCCACGTAGTCCCGGCTCGACCTTGGTTTTGAGGCTCAACCATGAAACCGCCAATGACTTCATCTTGCTGTTCATGCCACCATGCGGCCCGCACTTGACCCCGCTGGCCACCGGGTCCCTCGAACGAAGCCTACTTGTCTTCTCCACACCTGGAGGCCTCACCGGTAACGACCTTTCGCGCTTGTTCTCCTCACTGGTGACGACCTTTCGCGTTTGTTCTTCACCTGCACCAACACCAGTCAAGCCGCAACCTGCACCTGCAATATTTAGCAAAGAATCAGTCCACACAACGTTGTTAATCACTCATCACACAAGGAAGCGACCATCCACTGGTCCTCGAACCACACACGGTGCTCACTATCTGCAATCTCTACTCCTAAAAAGAATGAAGTGGAGAACAAATTTGGTAGGTAAAAACTTCGGCTCCCGTGGCTTCACCGCCCGTGGCTCTGCCTCCTCTGCTCGGTTTTTTCCTCGTGCCCCCGCCTCCTTCCGCTCCGCCCCGCTCCCGCATAACTCGCCCACCTCGCCGCGCACGTCTCGCTCCCCCCGTACCGTCGATCTGCCTGTCTCTCCCCGTCGTCCTCACCGCCGTCCAACGATCCGAGCCAGGCGTCGCCACCCACGGTACGTGCGCCCGCCCGCCCCCTCTTCTCGTCCCTCCTTGGCGAGACGGACGCCACGAGTTCCTTGCGTATGGCGTTCGAAATCGTCGCCTAGGTCGTGGATGGCGTCATTTTTTCCGCCCAGGCGGACGTCAATCGATTGGATTTGGGTCCTCTGCGCGGCAAAAACGGACTGCCGCGGAGTTGCGCGCGCGGAAAATCGGCGGCAGCTGCGCGCGTGAGCGAAATCAGGGTTCCTCACGCTGGGGCACGGAGCGGATTGCGCGCGGGAGAAGCGGCGGCGGGTACCGCGCGTGGACAAATTCATGCTCCCGCATCTCCCCGTGTGCCCGCAGCGCCGATTCGCAGAAGGGGAAACGGCGGCGCCGTGCCGTTCAATGGCCGCAACCCCTTCCACTTCCACCGATTCGGTACATCCGTGTGCTCGTTGGCTTGTTCCCCGCTCCGCTCCGTCCTCCACTCCACCTTCCCCGTCCGCCCACTCGCTCGCATGTGCCTTTGCTTGTCTCCTCCACTTTGCTCCGTTGCTATTGTGGTAGGATGCGAACGGCTTTTGATGCTATGATGCTCGTGTGAAAGTGTGCCCGATGGCCGATCCATGTGCTTGTGCTTTCTCGCATTTTGCTTAGTTTTGGTATTCTTAGCTTCCGAACTTACGGCAAGAACGATCTATGTTTATGCTACTCCAATCTAGGTTAGTACTAGAAACACATGCGCTGTGTTGCCGCGCGGTCCATGGAGGGAGCCACCATACTTGTAGGTTGCGCAGGACATACTTGTAGGTTGCACATGAGCTGCTATGACTACAGCAGGGGATATTTTTCTTAACTGACATCATAAAAGTGAGGAAATATATACAATAAATAGGTAACCTCTTGCATTCAAATAATTAGACATAGAAATAGCGAAACTCGTGGATCTAGCTAAGGCAGGTTAAGGTATATTGGAACTATGACAGCCTCATTGCCACTATAAATATGAATATATCCAATGTCATTGTGTAGTCTTTGGACAAGTTTAAAGTGAAGGTATGCGAAGCACAAAGGTATACTTTAAGTTTTTAACTCATAATAATTTAAGACAAGCATTGAAGTTGCAAGACACTAATCTAAAGAGGAAAAAACTTTTGGGTTATTGATAGTATCTTAGCCTCATGAACCTTTGTTTCGGGGTCTCCATTAGGTTCGGATGAAGATTAGAAGGTATGCTAATCAATATGTATTAAACTTGCACCTATAGACTATAGTCTTGCATACACTTCATAAAGACTAAAACCTTGCACCTACAATCGACACTATGAAGGCCAAATCAAAATTCGGATTTCCAATTGTTTCACCACTGAGGGAGGGTATGCACATGGATCAGCAAGGCATTTTTGTCGAGCAACTTACAGGCACAACAACATGTATCACTGCAGGACCTACTGCAGCCGCTTGTCTCTTCCTTGTGGTCTTGAAAAGTAAGAGCGATGTTGGTTGCCTGCTTCAGTGCTCCGCTGCTCGTTCTGGTATCACGGGGACAGAACCTGTGCGGGCGCAAGTTGCTATATCCCCTCCAAGCTACCACACGTCGGCGAGTCTCACGGTTCTCGTCGACGCAGATACGAGGCACACGGGCGGCAGGCGGGGCATCTGGACGGCCGCCGTCGAGTTTCGCTTGGACAGTCGGCAAGTGTGGATGCCCATGGCTGGAGTGGCACTCGAATGCGGCGACCGAGCGCGGGCACTGGGGCTCCGTGCCAGGGCGAGAGGGTCCAGGCGTATGAACTATGATACTGTTGCACATGTCTCCGTCTCTTTTCCTACACCACTCTCAGGCCTATCATGTGACAATTTTACATATACTTTTTTTACTTGCAAGTACTGAAAAATGGTATATCTCAAGTACCAAAATCTAAAAAAAATAAACTCCTTTGTATATTTACCCATCAATCATGAGGTGCTGCTATCTGGGCCTGTGCAAAACAAGATAGGCCGGTGGTGGGTTGGTTATCCTTTGTATATTTTCACAGTTCTCTTGTAATTTCGCCGGTGCCTAAGCGGAGCATGTGCATCCACATGCGGCACGGCGAAGAAAAACCCTTGAACTCTAGAAGGCGAGTTGACTTGCCCACGTTATGATCGTGTTTGGTTGAGGTTAAAAAAATGTCACCCAAGAAAAATCTGGTAGGCGTGAAGTTATAAAGTAGTTATGGTCCATGGTGATCAATTATTATCTGAATGCAAAAAGGAGTTATAAAGTTCTAGACACCTTATTATCACGAAATAACACACCCTTGGTTAAGTAGTACACTTTTTATAGTGCAAATTGATGAGGGTTCATATACCTGATCAGTATGTCCACTCGTATACTGGTTTGCTTTGGCCAATTAAGTAGACTTGATGATTTGGCTTTTACTGTTTTATTTTTTCACACATTCGATATTTATTCGGTAACACTGTTTTAACCCTTCCACTAAGATACTGACTTTTAAATTGTGCCTGCATGTCATAACACCAGGAGTATATAGATTGTTACCAAACAATTCTTTTCTGAATGCGAGTCGAGAGCAAATGAGATTCGTCAAACATGATGGTGAGCTTTGGATTTCAGCAGGTGACGCACACTCTAGGTTGCTTGTTTTCTGAATAATAACAGAATGAGCATAGTAGCTCAAGTTCTCTAGGTTTATTTCTTGAGATACACCCTGGGTTTGTGATGCCCCATCCATCACAACACATATGATTAGCCTGACAATTTACTATTGGAAGAACTCATCCCTACCTTATTTTGCTCTATATAGTTAGTAATTGAATTCTTTTTTTTCACGGGACAGTAATTGAATTCTAAATGTATATGTATCATTGTGTTCTCTAACATCCCATTTCCTTTCTTTCTTTTTTCTACTTAGTTTCCATTTTGTGATAGGAATATATGATTGTCTCTTTGTCTTGTTTGGATTTTAACTACACTCTTTCTTCTATATAAACTGATTGGTAAGGTATAATTCGAAGAAGTAAGTTGACTTAGTGAATATATCTCTTTTTTTTCTCGGCTTCTAAAATGTACAGATTTTATATGAAGAGATGTAAGTTGAGACTCCTATCAGGTTGCCACCGCCATGTATTTACCTGTATGGGATATCGGATATCTTTGGGTGGCATTATGTTGATTTATCTCCACATCATCAAATGGTCGTGTTATTGATATCGGGTCTCTGTATATAATTAGTAATTGAATCATTTTTTGATGGGATAGTTATTAAATTCTAAATGCATTCAATTTTATTGGCATTCAACACAACATAGCACATTCCGTAGGTTTAGATTTTTCACGAGTCTCTAAATAGGCTAATCAGAATATGTAGAAGTAGCGAAGAACTAGGCTTATAAGGATAAGAGAACGAATCAGGCAAGAAACTTCATATTGTTGCAAATTTAATCAGGAAATGAACTTCACAATCATAAACTGAAAGCTCATTTTATGCTTTGTGATCAGTTCTGTAGACTGCAAGTTCATGTTATTCTTTACTGATAACTGGGCTGCTTTTGCTTCATCAGCGATGACATCTGACGAGATCCATTCATTCCGATCGCTTCAACTTCAAAGGGAACATGTGCTTCGAGACCTTATTAATGGGCACTATATATGTCCGGATCCTTGTCATTCTCGTTTAAAGGTTGCTTGTCTCGGGTCCGTGTGCGTCATCTACAATTGCCGAGGAGGTCCTCTAGCGTAGAATTGCATCACCCACAAGGTACATTCCTCTCGTTAAAGTGATATTGACAAAATGTAACATTCAACATGACATAACGAGCACAATGAGTGCAACTTTAAAGATTTCTAATTTTATTGGAAGTACCAAAATGCTATTGGGTGTTTTCAATTAACGATTAGTATCGTGAAATGGTTAAGTCTCGAAATAGCGATGATGATTATTTTGAATAGACGTGGTGTGTCATTTTGGGTGTACTTCATAGTTTCTTGGGCAAATTACCGCATTAACATATCAAACCGTGCGTTGAACTTTAAGTCGTTCTTCGGATGTGATGCCTTCAATTGAGAAATTTTTATTGTATATTTTGTGTGTTGCCTTATAGATAATTAGATGCCCGTAGCAACGCACGGTATGCACCTAGTTAACTATAAACTTCAGGGGCTAGCAAGGGAGATACGCAAGACACAGTGAACAGTGCTCGCGAAAAGGTTCGAACAGAGGGTCCTACACGCAAAAGAGGTTCGGTTGGGTTAAACTGTAAGAGGTGGGATAAAACTAGGTGTTTATGTGCAAGGATCCAAGACGTAGAAAGATCTCAAGATATTTGAGAGTTCTGCAGGGGTCTAAGCGTAAATGTGGCGTGCACAGGTTGGCTCGGAGCACCACGTGGCGTAGGCGTGGCCCGTGGACCGTCTGCGCAAGGATGAGCGGCTATGGTGGCGCACTGGTGTTTGGCTGCCGGCGGGGAGGTGGACGGCGGGGTCTGGCGGCGGTTCGCTGGAGCATCGCCGGAGAAGGTGGACCAGGCGCTACAGTGGCCTGTTTTGCGTGCGTTTTCGACCCGGGAAAAGAGGAAGTTGAGGCGAGGCTCACCAGGGTGTTCTCGGGGTCGATGGAGCGACGGGGGCAACGCACGGTGATGAGGGGCGGACGGGAGGCCGGTCACGTGCAGAGGATGGGGTTCCGACCTCGGGTTCGCGTTGCCTGGGGAAGGGGCGGCCTCCTGCTGTATCCTGGGTGCACGAAAGAAGAGAGGAAGGGGTGAGGCATGGTTCTTCGGCAGCGGTGAGACACGCCGGTGCTCTACTTACCGAGGCAGCTCCGGTGGCGACTTGTCCAGGGCGGTGGCGCGAGAACGAGGGGGGGAGCTGGGGAGGCAAAGGGAGATGAGGGAGCTCGGTGCTAGCCATTTGTAGGCGAGGAGGTGATGTGGAGTCGGGGTTTGACGATGCGGTCACTGCGGCCGTGATGGCCGTGGCCATGGCGGGCCGGGGCGCCTTCCATCCAAGCCACAGGCGCAACTGGACGGAATGCGGGGCAGGGTAAAAGGGAAAGCGACACGGAGGTGGGCCCTGGCGGCGGAGATTGCGGGCGAGGCGCCGAAGGCTCGGGGATTTGAAATCCCGACCGGCGGCGTGCTCTGCTCGGGTGGAAACAGGGGGGAGAAAGGAAGGTGGGAGGGGAGGGGATGACGGGTGGGGTCGGGGCGTTAGTGAGACAGGGAAAGGAGGAGGTTTGGCGGGCTCCGGCCGGGCTGCTGTTGGGCTGGTGGGAGGAAGGAAGGGGGAAGAGGTAACTGGGCCGTAGCTGCTGGTGGGCTGGTGCAAGTGAAAAGGGGAGGGAGACGAGGTGGGCCGACAGGAGAGGCTGGGAGGAAAAAGAGGGTTGGGCCGAAGGGGATTGTGTTGGGCTGGGTCAAGAGTTTGGGTCCAAAGGAGATTAGATATAGATGCTCAAATATATATATATATATATATATATATATATATATATATATATATATATATATATATATATATATATATATAAATAGTGTGGATTTTCTATCACCGGTGGTAGCTGTCTCCCGACCGGCGGTAGCTGCCCACGTAACAGACGTTAACTCACGCCTCTCGGCCCTGCGAACCATTGCAGCAGGCCTGTGAGTGACGGACTGTAAGCCAGCACAACTGTTGTCACTTTTGTGAGGCATGCAGATGCAAAAAGGCTGCTACCACAATAGTCTGAGCGCCCACCTGCATGCTGCCTTCTAATCTTTTTTTAATAGCCTCCTCTAATCTACAACATGGTCCTACCGCCTGCAATTCATCAACTCCTCTAATCTCAGCTTATATATGTACCTCCCTGCATAGCTATGCGGCAGACGGTAGGGTCATGTTATTAATTATGTGGCAGATGTTACAGTGCCTGCAAATTGTTCGAAATTTCTTCTTCAAAAGTTATATGTACCAAAGTTATATGTACCTCCTCCTGACATGTGAAACTTAGTTCTTTGCTGAATTTTGGCTGTCAATAATATCATCATTTGGAAATTTTGAATATCCTTGTCCAAAGTCCTAGACGCGCCGCCCCTCAGCTGATATCTAGAAAAAAGCGTATGGTGGTCCCACCAAGCTAGAAAAAGAAAACCACTACTAGTAACCAGTAATGATGCTGACGTAGACATTTAGTCATTCTAATAAATGAAGTCTAGTATTGATGAATTAATTTTATAATTAAATTATATGTAGTCAATATAATTAACTTTTCACATTATAAGTCCTAGTCAACCGAACACCCACTAAGTTGGGATGAAAAATATATGGTCAATATGCAGATACAGGTGCGAACCAAAATGTTGTTCCTTAAAAAAATTTTGTATATTGTTTTGAGATATCCCATTCGACATCCTATGCTTACTACTCCTTCGCTGCTACTGAACTTTTTTTCCTATGCTGCTCCAGACTGCAGTGTGCATCCAGCAAACGATGTTCTAGAGTGGTAGGACCATCTCACCCCTACGGAGGCCTACCATAAGCGTAGGAAAAGACATGTTGTAGTGTCTGGTCCGTGAGTTCGTGAGATCTGTACACTGCTTTGTAGTATTGTAGTGGTCTATGATTGCTTCCTCTCTCTCCTCATAGGTCATAGCTGCTTGATACCGTGTTCTAACACCGTCCATGCTTACCTTTGTCTCCGTCTGCTAGGAGTTGACCCATGGATGGGCTTGCCTGGGGATCGGATGGTTGGATTTTGCTCGCGTAGCAGCCGCTCCCAGGTAGTTAGCTATCACCGGTTGTAGCTGGTTATTTTTGATATATCCACCGTAGGTGTAGAATCCTATTCTACTCCCAACGATGATGCGACCAAATCTGCGTAAAAAATTACTGAACCAAATCGCGAGATTACTGACCGGTGAGCATGGTTCAGTAATCCCAGGACTTAGTTCAGTAATTGTTAATCAGTTTGGCCAGTAATTACTGCTGGGTGTAGAATTTTACTCTACACCCAGGGTGTAGATTAGCACGTGTATATATATATATATATATATATATATATATATATATATATATATACATATATATATATATATATATATATATATATATATATATATATATATATATATATATATATATATATATATATATATATATATATATATATATATGTGTGTGTTCTACTCCCGGGTGTAACTACACCCTCCTGTATCCACCGTGAGAGAACCAAAAGTTAGATGCTAACGGGTACTATTTGTTTGCATGCATGTAACATGTTAGCTAGGATGTCTCTTTTTTCCCTGATCCAAATTAACGCACCTGGGATTATTTAATCCATCCAATTTTCATTGCATTGCGGCAGGGCGTTCATCCGGTGGCCGCCGCTGGCCAGACTGCTCGATCGTTTTATCGAACAACGCCGGAAGCTGGGGTTAGTTGCTGATATGATGATCAAGATCGCCGTTGTCAACACTTGTGCTCATGTAACGGCGATAGCATGCATCTATCCATGGAGAATATTGGGTTTCTTTAATCCTAATTCTTTCTTTCATTCTGGATCTCATACATGCATGGACAGGTGTAGAAGATAGATTGATCTGAATGTTTGCCGTTTGTTTTCTGCATGAATTTTCAAAAGATTTTTTTATGGCATCCGGCGGCAACTGCGCGGAATTGTGAATTTCGTTGCATCTGTTTTTCTTCTTGTGAATTGCACGTGATTATTTAATTCTGATATCTGCATGTAATTTATTATTATTATCAGGCACGGCGCATCAATTAGAGATACCACATGCATGAAGTAAGTACCCGTTTGGCACAGCTCAGCTTCACCTGTAGAACTGTTTTTTAGAAAACAACTCCATGAGCAACTTCATGAGCGGGGGAGAGAGCCATGTTTTTGCAGCTTCACCATGTGCTTAACTCTGTGAGAGTGAGTTTTCGAGGTTCGACCAGAGAGTTAGGCAGAGAGAGTTGATTTGTTTGGCTATTGAAGTTGTGAAGCTGCTCGTGGAGCTGCTCATAAAGTTGTACCAAACGGGCCCTAAATTCGCTGACATGCATTTTGCCTATTCTTTGAATGTATCTCGCACAATTTTTTCTTGAGTGTCACTTTTTTTTCACTGCAATATCACTTGATACTCTTCTCAGCATTTTCCAGATCGCACAGAGCCGCATGCCAACACGCGGACGTCTGCCCTTCCGGTAGGATACGTACACATCTCCATGGGCTACCCCATGTTCATCTGCGTCAAGGCTGTGGAGGCACCAAGATTAGCTACAACACATGCATTGAGTGAAATATGCAGGCCGGCGGCAAGATCATGCATCGACCATAATTATTTGTATTGTTTAGTGTGGATGCATACTTCGCTTAAAAAAAGTATGCTTACATGCATATACTCTATAAGAGTAGCCCGTATGTGGACATACCTAACTAGTATACTCCCTAAATCAAATGTATGTATACACCAAAAGCGTATATATATTATAATATTCAATCCACTGCATATGCCTTAGTCAAATCGATCTATACTCGATCTCTAGCCAGCAGACCAGTACTAATATGAATAAGTATGTACGTGTATGTTTGCATACTCCCACTATACCACAGCCCCTCTATACCAACAGATGGTAGCCGTTATAAGTAGGCTAGTACCGAACAACCATTCATCGGTATAACTTATTAATGGACTGTTCGTCGGTATATCAAGTTATAACAAGCAACTATTAGTCGGTATAATAATTTTGATGTGCCTTCGAACCATCCGTCGGCACAACTCAGTATAACTTTGAACAGTCCGTCGGTATACACACTACTAGAAACTGTTCGTCGACATGAGCCCAACTAGCTAGCCCGTTTAATGCGTGGAGCCCAAAGAACCGATAGGAAGGAACTCGTCGTGGCCGCATCGCACCGAACCACCTTATCCTCCCCTCGCCTCGCTCCCACCCTCTGCCGCATCTCCGGTTCCCGCCGCCCCGCGACTCCACCTCCTGCGCGCTGCGTGCTCCGCCGGATTGTCGCTCACACAGGTGCTTCCCATAGGGCCTCGACCTCGATTCGCTCCAGTGCAGGTGCGGAGGAGCGGGAACGACAGAGCCAGGAGACATCGACGCCCAGCGGCTAGTGCGGCAGGCGGGCATCACGCCGACTTGGCAGCCCCATCCTCCGAGGCTCCGAGCGAGATGGACCAAGCGGGTGAGTGACCAAGTTCCCGACCCTCCCTGTGCCTCCATGTTGTCGCGGCCGCCGCAGGCCCAAGCCACAGCACTCTGAGCAACACCGGATCTGTAGGTACTGCTATCATCAGTATTCTTCTTTTGCTATTTAATAGGTGGTCTTCATTCTTCAGTAGAATGCTAGATCCATGAACTACAATCCTACCTTCCCATTAATTAATGCTAGATCTGGTCAGTAGCTATGCAAGTATTTGTGTTTGTCCTGTCTAGTTTATTTTGGTTGGTCAGTAGCTATCTTAGATGGGTTTTTGGTTAATGGTGGATGGTCAGAATGTGTTCTAGCCATTAGTATGCTAGATCTGGTGATTGGTGATATGTAGTTAACTTGTGCAATGTTGTTGAACTGCAGATTGCATTGGTCATATATAGTTGGACTGCAGACTGCCATCAGAATGTTGGAATATGAGTTTGTATTTCTTAAGGTGGATGGCCAATTATTTGATTTCATTATTGTTTAGCCTAGTTTGTGAAAAAATACCCACTACCACTGTGTCAAAGGAAGCAATGTTATAATTTTTTTCTTGTGAAAGTGTATTAGTATGGCATGAAACCTTTATTCTGTCTCTGGACTTGCTACCTTGTATGCTGGCAGAATCAACTGATTGGTTGATAATTTTTATTTAACAGGAAATGTTGACTGTTGAGCACTACTACTAGCTAGCTGCTGTACACAAACCTGATAGGTGTGCATGCTGTCGTACTTTGCAAACTGAACTCATGTTTGATTTCTACTCAGATTCTGAATTTCTTCCCGCAGGTCAGTTTTAATAGTTTAATGATTTACAAAGGACAATTTAAGCCCAAATGATTCTCTAGTTTACTTGAGCAAGTTTGATATGTAGTAGAGTGCATTGATACACTTCCATCATTGCTATTTTGAGTTTTGACAACTTTCTGCTACAGTCATCCCATTGTATTTTCACTACTGAGCTATCTACAAGTTCGGATAACATTCTGGGATTTATATATTCCTGTACAAGTTTTTATAGTTCAGAAAGTGTTTACTGAATTTCTTTGTATGAATTCCTATGCTCTGCCTTAACTTGAATGTTCTTTTCAGTTCCGAATTAGATATAGGCAGCTGGATATATATTTAGAGCAGTAGTCATTTTGTGCCAATAATTTGATGGATGCTAGTGTGAACTATGTACAAACTATAAGGCATGTATAGGGAACTATCTAGCAAATTTTATTTGATGTATCATAGAAATTGTAATCGTGGATGCAAATCTGTCAAATTGCTCCATGTTTTGACATGAGAATTAGATTGTCTTAAAGCTTCATTGTTGTGATATTATAGTATTTGCAGAATCTTAACCTTGGCTTAATTAGAATAAAAGGATGTTCCAGTAGATCTAATAGATAACACAGCTAAGAATAGTTCACATAAAGAGATACTACCTAGGCTCTCAATATGCTTCTTCTGTTCTCTCAGAATGCATTCATTTGCTCATTTGATTTCTGAAAAAAATTGTGTAGCAAAGCTAGATTCCTACTATGATAAGTGAGCATGCAGGATTTCAAATATTCTTCTGTCTTTTCTTTCAAATAATCTTAATAAGCGCCTGGCTTTTCTTCGTCTACCAGTTTGCACGACACATTTACTTGCAGTAAATCGCTCTCCTCCCAGATGTATTTAAATTCAATAAGCAAGTGATTTGAACTTTAAAGCTTCACTATTATGATATTTTCTTATTTCCAGGAATCTTTACCTTGACTTTGGAAAAAGGATGTTCCAGCAGATATTCTAGGCCATCTCTCACTGATGCAGGTATCTAGCATTCACTTTTGAAATAACAATTACTCTGAAATAATTATTCCCTGCATGTGCAACATCCTAGGATATCTAGCATTGCTCATGTAGAATATCTATCAATATGCTCCTGTTGATCTCAACAAATCTTACTACTTTTTTGCTTTGCCTCAGGCCTGCATTGCTTTAAAAAAACGAATTCTTCCTTTCTTTACTTGTGCTTGCTAGCTCATATGTCTTAACAATGTTGTGCAACTAGTTTTTTTATAATATTGTACAACAAGAGTGAATGCATGCTTCTGATTTTGTAGGTGCTCCAAGAAGCAAGACAGAATTTGGCCCCCAAGTAGGGCGAGCTAGCTAGTTCTTGCTGCTGCTGAACAAGTGTTTCCCTGGACATGGAAGCTCGATCATGTTGACAACAGTCAGATCATCTTAGTCTTTAACTTAAATGTTATTTTGTTTTGAACACATCCCCCGAGATGAATCATTTTGTAAGCCAAACATGTGAGTATGGTAATCTGGAGTTGTGGTGTAGTGATTTTATATGTTCACTTGTGTGTCTTTGATATCCATTGGTTCAACTAAAACTTATGTGTTGTGTTCATCTTAACAAGTATTGCTCGAGATATTAGTATTGGACTGTCAATGTGAGGTTAATGTATATAGGATTTTATTGTTTAATTTTGATTTAATCAATAGTGTTGGATTATTAATCGGTATAGTAGACTATGTTGTCGAACCATTGGTCATTATACACTTGTAACTAAAGGTCTGTCGCTATTTATGAGTCTGTCGGTATATCTTTACTTAGCATCAAACTGTCTGTCGGTATAGATTTGTACGTCGGTATAACTTTATACCGAAGCCAGTTATTGCGACTGATGTGAAGCGTTGGTATAACGATATACCGACGGATGGTGCTAAAGAGGGGCCGTGGCATAGTGTATGTACATATACTCTTTTAGTCTAAAAGGTAGTATGAACTTAAACTACTCCTGATAGGCACCTATGTACAAATACTCACTAAACTCAAAATATGGATGCATGCATACTTCCTGAAAACAGGTATGTACTCATACAGTCATACTCCACCTGAACATGTATGTAGTCATACTTTTTTTGGACGAATATACAAACATACACTTCCCATAAACAATAATAAATGTGCATATACTCTTGTCAATAGTATGTGGGCATACTATACGGGTCTTTTGCTATATATAGGAAAGGTACTCCACACATGAAAATAAGTGGCCGCATCTGACTATCTGGAAAAAAAGTGACCGCATCTGGCTTATCAATCGGAGATGACATGCAAATGCATGCATGCATGCATCCTTCCGAAATTGAAGGATACGATGGATTTTTCTATATTATTGATAATTAATTTTTTTGTTAACTACACACCTAAAGGATCCTAACAAACCCGCTAACCCAAATACATAGTGGGAGTAGGTACACCAGAGAGAGAGGGGGGGTTGGGCCGAGGATGACTTCAGAGAAAGGGAGGGAGATGTGTTTTTGAGAGAGGAGAGATGGTCCTATGGTATTTATAGAGAAAGAAAGGATTACGCTTGAGAAAGCATCTAGAGAGCAATGGAGAGGAAGAGAGATGGGTCGAGATAAAGAAAAAATTGTATGGGAGAGATATAGAGGTAAAGATTAGAGAGATACAAAAACGAACCTATTCGAGTTTTAAAACTCAAACTCATTTTTCACACAAATAAAACTATGCATTGCAGCATGTATGCAACAAACAAATATTTATAACATATGATTCATTTATTTAATTTAGAAAATATAATTTATTTTGAAAATATTGCACACACTCTCTATTTAATTCTAACAAATTTTAATAAAATTTTAAATCCTAGCTAAATTTGCAAACTAGGGTGTTACAGTCTCGACTCTATAGGGACGTTTAAAACCACCCCTAGCGGCTATAAACATATCCTTGTCGTTGTAGACAAATTCACCAAGTGGATTGAAGTCCGACCTATCGCCAAGGTCACCTCGGATGAAGAGGCAAAATTCATTAAAGATATAACACATCGCTTCGGTGTGCCCAACAAAATCATCACCGACCTCAGGTCGACCTTCACAGGATCAACTTTCTGGGACTTTTACCGGGATGGCATGATTGATGCCTACTACTCGTTCGTCACCCACCCTCGATGCAATGACCAGGTCGAGCGTGCCAATGGCATGGTACTACAAGCTCTAAAAAATCGCATCTTCAATGATGCATCGAATTACGCCTCCTGTTGGCTCGCCGAACTACCCCTCGTGATCTGAGGTCTTTGGACCCAGGTCAGCTCAGCTACGGCTTTAATTCCTTCTTTCTGGTCTACAGCTTGGAGGCCTCCTCCCCACTGACGTCACCTTTGGAGCACCACACATATAGTTCTACAATGAAGGTGAATCTAAGAAGACTCGTCGTGTCGATCTAGACATCTTTTTTTTTGTGGTAATGTCGATCTAGACATCCTTGAGGAACAGAGGATGGTAGCTATCTTGCGGCAAGCTCGCCACGACTAGCAACTCTGTTGCTATCATGATCGCAACGTCAAGGAGTGCACCTTCAACGTTGGTGACCTCGTATTACGACACATTCAGAAGACCGACGTCATGCAAAAGTTGTCCACCCCTTGGTAAGGAACCTTCATCGTCATCGAAGTTGTCGGTCCATCTACATATTGCCTCTAGTGGGGCGACAGCCAAGGAGTTCCTAACCCTTACAACGTGGAGCACTTACACCGATTCTACCCATAGAATAGTTTTATACCAACTATGTATTCCTCGTCCTTCTACTTTAAGTTAAATAAATATAAGTTTTAAGCAGTCATCTACCATGTCTTGAGTTCTACTCTCCTTTTTTCTTTGTCATGTTCCTCCCCCTCGACATGCTCGGGGGCTTGACAAAAGACAATACAAGGGTCGTAAGACCTGAGGGTGAAATTTTGTTCCTCCCCCTTGATATGCTCGGGGGCTTGGCCATGCCAAACTAAGGGTTGTCCAACCTGAGGACATCATCTCCTATGATTGCCTACTTCATGTTGTTGCGAGCTTGCTTGGTCATGTGGTTGCAAAACCTGAGTCCTAGCCTTGCCCCGCGTGCCGGCTACACGTATGCCTCCATGCTGAGCCGTGTGGTCGGTAAGCCGTCCTCTCCATGAGAAGTGGTTGGTGGGGCACAAAACAAAACAACGTCTCAGGGCTACCAAGCTCGTATAAGCATAGGTAATGCATGGCTATGAGCAAAATAAAATCACAGTACTTTTTACATGGCACAAGAACGTTGTGCTCCGGCCAACGAGGAGGTACAACTTCAAAGCTATGTCTACACATCATCATCGCCCTCATAGTCGATGGCGTCCATGACCTCCTCGGCCGCTGGCTGCACCTCCGCCTCTATGGCCTTGAGGTCTTTTTTCATTCGGGCCATCCCCGACCTTCGCCGTGTGGACCTCTATGAAGTGGGACTTCACGCACATTAAAGCCTCCACTGCCACCGTCATACTTGTAACTCTCAGGAGCTCGGTAAGCTTCTTTAGGGCTGTTATCAGCCGGTCTATAACAGACCTTTGCTCTTCTTCGACCACCTGAGGCACCACTATGTCCTTGGCATGGTCGGCAGTGTTCTTTAGGTCGTTTACCTCCACCTCGAGTCCTGCAATGGCCACATGGTCATTCTGTAATGATTGCAAGGCGGCCACGAGACTAACCTCAAGGTCTTTTCGTGCTTGCTATTAGTGAGCTAGCTTTTGGCTCATGATGTGCTCACTCCCAATGGCGGCCTTGGTCTCTCTCTTGAGAATCTCAGAACTGTCGTCAGCCTCCTTCAGGGTCCTCTTCAGGTCCTTCATCTTTTCCTTGCCACCCTTGAGGTCTCTCTTCAGCTTGTCCTTTTCCCTATGTGAGAGACATGGGTACCCATGGGTCCCCACCGACCAGGGTCCCGGAGGTCCCAGTCAAGTGGACCCAAGCTGTCAGAAGCCCCGCCGACCTGCAAGTTGGCCCGGAGACCTTATCCACAACCCAGGCAACCTTGGAAGACCTCGGGCGACCTCATCCAGACTCCGGAAGACATGCCCGGCTTGTTGAACAAGCTTCTCCCGTAGATTGCGGCGCGGTGCCTCCAGTAGGTCCGCGAATCACGGGATTCCCTCTATAATCATAGAAGATGACCTTCTTGATCTGTAATCGACCCCGATGAGGGTCCACCGACCTTGAATGGAAGCCCTAGCCTGCTGGCCATATAAGGCGGCCTAGAGCTCCATTCAAGGGGACTTCCCCATCCACAGTTAATTCCACCGCATACTGGACGTAGGGATTTACTCTTCGGCGGCCTGAACTAGTCTAAACCCTCGTGTTCCTTGCCATTCTCACCATGTTCCGGGTTCTCCTCATGCACTACCACCTACGCTCTTAGGTCCTGATCCCCCATCAATCAACCTACAACCATTTGGGTCGCCCCTAAGCGGATCTGCCAGGTCTCACCCTCTGGCAGTTGGCGCGCCAGGTAGGGGTGATCGGGAACTCATTGTGTAGCATGGTGGCCCGATCTGGTGTTGTTTTTCCGGCGAGCATGGCGGACATCCTCGCCAACCTTGTGGAGATCTTCTTCGGCTCCTTCACGGCGACCTCAACCACACTGGTGGCGGCGACCTCCCCGACGGTCTCCATGAAGGTTCTCGCGCCGCCTGCCGCGGCCCCCAGATCCAATCTGAAGTCGAAGACGCACCCGCCCAAACCCTATGATATCATTCAGGGAATGGAGCGAATCAGCAACATGATGGAGGAGATCCTCCAGATCTATGAGAGAGCCCAGCGCTCAACGCAAGACGCGCTGCGCCTCAAGACCGTCCCCTTCGGTTTGCGGCCATCCAGTGACTCCCACGCCCATCAGGTGGCCAATTCCATCCAGATCCAATCTGAGCAGTGGGGGTCAATTGGAGACCTCAAGATCGAGCCTCGTGCCCGTCGCGACCCGCTCGACGTACCGTGCACCTACCACAAAGGCGCACGACACACCCTCTGTGGCTACCGACTGCAGAAGAAGATCGATCTGGAGCACAATGCTCTGCGCCGTGAGCGAACCCCCACGTCTCCAGACGTCGGCGAGTTCCAAAAGGCTCGCATCCGCGTCTCTGCCAACGACCAGAGCTCCACCCGGCCGCGCATCCTGGTGGTTTCGGAAAATGAACCACCATGGATCGGCGCGACAGACTCCGAGGAGGCACGTCAGATCCAGGGCAATGCCAACCACGCCCAAAGGCAGGCGTAGGAGCAGCACCAAGTGGTACCCCCGTGTGCCCGCAACCTACGTCTCGAGCTCGAAGAGGCGAGGCTGCCGACGTTCAACAGCCCTTGGGCCAACTTGGGTGCGGCTACGACACGTCTCCAGTAGGCTAACCCATCGCCCGAGGCTGATGCAACCATGGCTTACCTCTGGGTTGCCACATCCCAGGTGGAAGAAAGGAGTGCGGCGTACAAGTCTGCGGCATCTACGTCGAGTTGGCATTTGCGCAGTTGATCTAATCGACCTGCGCATAGCAAGCTCCACACCATCTAGGAGGAGGTCAACCAACCCTGGGCAAACACCACGCAGGGCGCCGACCTGCACGCCAACCTCGACAAGAACAGGCACAGTCGCGATGCTCGTGGCTCCATCGACCAACGCCATCGTGAGCGTGAAGAGCGGGAGCATCGACGTCGCCTGGACTACGATCGCGAGTACGGCCCCTCGGGTGCCGTCCACCGCATCATGGTGCGTGAAGAGCGCGATTGCCATGACGTCGAGAACAGATGACGCACCTAGTACGAGGCGGATTACGGCCACCCTGAGGCTCCGGTCCCTAACCAGGATCGCTAGCATAGGTCCCAGGTCGTGGCCCCCGCACAGGACAAGGGTCCCGCCCAGGTCGGAGGCAACGGAGACGACATGGCCATCACTACCTTCCCCGCGTTGGTGCCCCGTCTCCGATCGGTCACCTACCTTGACAACTTCAAGCCGAACATCTAGAAGTACGACAGTTGCTCCAACCCCAACATCTGGTTGTCGACCTACTACATCACCGTCAAGGCGGCCGGTGGCAACTTCAATCACATGGCGGCCTACTTCCCGCTAGTGATGGGTGATGCACCGTCGCTCTAGCTAAACAACCTCCCGGCAGGGAGCATCACATCATGGGCCGACCTGTCCCAGGCCTTCACTTCGAACTTCCAAGTGACCTACAATCACCCTGAAACGCCTTCAACCTCGGGAGGGTAACCATGAAGACTAGCGAGCGGCTTCGTGACTACACCAACCGGTTCTTTGAGAACCGCAACACCTGCATTGGCGTCCGGGACGACCAGGTCGTCAATAGCTACAAGAAGGGCCTTAGAGACCGCAAGGTCTTTGAGAAGATCCATGAGTCTGACGCCACCGCTCTCATTGACACCGAAGAGGCGCTGGTCAACCGGTTCGACTACGATGCCAAGCACGATGCAGGCACCTCCAACGCCACTGGGGATTCCAACTCCAAATTCCGCAAGTGGTCTTTAGAGGTTCTCGCGGTGGACGGGCGCCGGCCTTTGACGTTAAACGTCGATGCAACACGGTGCTCGACAGCCCCTGCATGTTCCACGAGGGGGGCACTCACACCGTTCGCAAATGCCAGTAGTTCAAGAGGTCGTTCCGCACGCCCGAGGAGCCGAAGCGATCCAGAAGTGACGGCGACCGGTCATACTCACATCACAACAACAACAACAACAACAACCGCCGCAACGATCGACGTGGCCGCGGAGACAACGATCGCTGTGACCACCGGCTACGTGATAACCGCAGCCGGAGGACCACCGCGACGAGCGCGACCTTCCTCCCCCACTGGAGACAGGCAACCCCAACGGCCCATTCCAGTAGGCCAAGAGGTCAATCAATATGATTGTTGGCGGCCTGAAGTCTAGCACGAGCATGAGGAGGTACCATAAAGATAACCGTGAGATCCAACTCATCCACACCAAGCCTTCACAGCCCCTGTGGTGGCCAGAGAAGCCTATCACGTTCTCCAGGGCTGATCACTGGGTCCACATCCCAGATCCCGGGTCGTACCCACTCGTCGTCGAGCCCATAGTTGAGGTTGACCTGCTCCCTCAGACCCTCATCGATGGAGGAAGCAGGCTCAATGTCATCTTTGTCAACACCCTGAAAAAGATGGACTTCGACTTCAAGAGGATGACGAAATGCGATGAGCCATTCTTCGGCATCGTCCCTGGCAAGGCGGCCTACCCCATGGGTCGGGTCTCCCACCCATGACGTTCGGCATAGAGGAGAACTTTCGCACGAAGTACCTCAGCTTCGAGGTTGCAGACTTCAAGTTCTTCTACCACGCATCCTAGGTCGCCCCATGCTGGCTAGGTTTATGGCTATCCTGCATTACACCTATCTGGTGTTGAAGATGTCATCTCTCCGCGGAGTCATCATCATCTACGGTGACCTGATCATTTTGTTTAACTGTGACAATGAGGACCTGGAGATCGCCATGACGAACGCTTGCTTCAACGCCTCAGCTGTCATGGTCGCCGAGGCCAAGAAGGTCGCTCCGACCGACCTCACCTTCCCGGAGTAGAAGCGCACCGAGACCGCCCTGGATGCTACGCCAGCAACAAAGAAGGTCTGCCTTAGCCTTTCCGACCCAGCCAAGACGGTGGTCATCGGTGACAACATCGGGGAGAAATAGGAACTCGCGCTCACCAGTTCCCTCCGGGACAATGCTGACATATTCGCATAGACCCCCATCGGATATGCCAGGTGTTCCAAGAGAGCTGGCTGAGCACTCCTTGGCTGTAAGCAAGACAACCAAGCCTGTCAAGCAGAAGTTATGTTGCTTTGCGAATGATCGGAAGGAGGTCATTAGGGTAGAGATAAAAAGCTTCTAGCTGCCGGATTCATATGTGAATGTAAAAACCTAGTTTGGCTCGCAAGAAAACGGGTCAATGGAGGATGTGTATCGACTACATCGATCTCAACAGACACTACCCTAAAGACCCTTTCCCCCTTCCGCGCATCGACTAGGTTGTCGACTCCACAGCAGGAAGCTTCCTGCTATGCTTCCTAGACTGCTACTCAGGCTATCACTAGATAGCCTTGAAGGTCTTTGACCAAGATAAGAGGGCGTTCATAACGCCGCACGACATCTACTGCTATGCGGCCATGACTTTCAGCCTTAAGAACGCTGGAGTGACCTACCAGAAGGCCATCGAAAGTGCTTGGAATCCCAGATCGCCAAGAATGTAGAAGCCTACATCGACGACGTGGTCGTCAAGACCACCACCGAGGATGACCTCATCGTTGACCTCGCTGAGACCTTCGCCAACCTCCGGCACTACCTCTTGAAGCTCAACCCAGAGAAGTGCGTCTTCGGTGTCCCATCCAGCAAGCTTCTAAGCTTCATGGTGAGCCACCGCGGCATCGAGGCGAACCCAACCAAGGTCGATGCCATCCGTCGGATGAAGCGACCTACTGGGAAGAAAGAAGTGATGAAGCTCACCGGCAAGATAGCAGCCCTAGGTCGCTTCATCAGCAAGCTTGGGGAGAAAGGCTTGCCCTTCTTCAAGCTACTGAAAAAGTGTAAAAAGTTCGAGTGGACCGATGAGGTGGATCAAGCACTCGAAGAGTTGAAGACTTTCCTCACGATGCCTCCGATCATGGTGCCCCCGGTGCCTAAAGATACCCTGCTACTCTACATCTCTGCGTCCACCCAGGTGGTCAGCGCGGTCCTGGTGGCCGAACAAACTGAAGACGACCACCCTTATCCCATCCAACGACCTGTCTACTACGTCAGCGAGGTCCTATTCGATAACAAGATTAGGTACTTGCAACCCCAGAAGATGTTGTACGCTCTCCTCATCACCTCGCGCAAGCTGCGACATTACTTTCAGTGGTACAAGATCAAGGTTGTCTCCAGCTTCCCCCTGGGTGTGATCCTGCATAGCCGCGACACCGTGGGGTGCATCATCAAGTGGTCGGTCGAGCTAGGCGAATTCGAGCTTGAGTTCTGTCCATGACAGGCCATCAAGTCCCAAATCCTTGTAGACTTCATCTCTGAGTGGACAGAGACCCAACAACCTCCACCGACGGAGGAGCCAGAGAACTGGAAGATGTACTTCGATGGTCCCCTGAACCTTGAAGGAGTAGGCGCAGGCGTACTCTTCATCTCGCCCAATGGCGATCATTAGAAGTACGTCCTGCAGATGCACTACAAGGCGTCCAACAATGGCGCCGAGTACGAGGCCTTGATCCACGGACTGCGTATTGCTGTTTCCCTAGGAATCAAGCGGATCATCGCTTACGGCGATTCCAAGGTCAGCATCGACCAGGTCAACAAGGCGTGCGATATCAAGAAGGATTCGATGAACACCTACTACGCTGAGGTACACAAGCTCGAGGCCGAGGACCGGGAGCGTCCCGGTGGTCGGTGGATGACCGCTCCTTAGTGATGAGTGATTGACAACGGGTGTTGGACCGACTCTTGGCTTAGTGCGCGGGTGTAGGCCGCGGCCTAGTTCGTGTTGTTGCGGGTGAAGAACGGGCGCGAAAGGTCTTCGGCCTTGAGGGGCCTCCGGGAGATGGAGAGACAAGTAGGCTCGGTTCGAGGGACCGGTGGACGGCGGGGCGGGGTGCGGGCCACATGGTGGCGACACAAGCAAGACGAAGTCATGGACAAGTGAGCGGTGCACGGTGGCGGTCAAGTCAAGTGGTTTGGCGGGAGGCCGGGACCGGCACGCGGGGTTTGGTGGTTTGCCCACAAAACCATCGGCGGACGGTTTCTTGGTTTGGGCCTCAAAACCATGTCCGAGGGCCCAACACGACGGAGACGGGATCCGGGCGTGTCGGGAAGCTTCGAGGCGGAGGACACGCGGCGGGATCGCATGGCTTGCGTCGGGAGGACACGGGGTGCGGCAAAGGCGTGGCCGTCCGATGGGAAGACCCACAAACATTACCAAAATGCCCCTACGTGGGTTGTATCGCCAGTAGTGTAGTTAGGGGTAGTCGAGTCATTTACCACTCCGGCGGGACTCGATATATAAGCCATGAGTGTGTGTTGATGGGCGGCTCCCTCCGCGACTTAGGGTTTCATTTGCTCCCTCCTCTTTCTCATTTTCGTAGCCATTTTTCTTCCATTTTTCTCTAGGCTAGCATGAGAGCTTCATGAGAGATTTGTTGAGAGGGATGGATGCTAGGGCGGCATGCTAGACCTTGTGAATCTTTCCCGGTTTGTATAGAAGATTCGGGGTTGTTTTTCGTGCCTTTTTGTGCTTGTTTTCGTGCCTTTGTTCCCGGTGTGATTCCGCGGATTTGAGTGGGTTTCTTCCGGATTTCTTTGAGGGAAACATGGATAGATGTCTTGTGCATTTTTGTGCTTGATCTTGTGTCCTCAAACGTCGGGAAATCACTTCGATTCGTGAGTTTTCGTTCGGTGCTCTAGCTTTTGGTGGTGCTCAAAGGATTCACGATTCCCGGTGATTTAGGGAGTTAGGAGGCAAGATTTTTGGGCTATAGCATCCTTGTGTGACGCTTTTCAAGTACCCAAACCCTTGTCTCCACAGCTTCAACCGTTTGGGAAATCCGATGATGATTTGGGGGAGTTGACTTTCGGGGTCGGGGCGTTTTCGGCTCGTCCGCACCCGGCGGACGGTCGCGAGGACCGGGCGGACGGTCCGCGCGGCTAGGGTTCGTCCCGTGTTCTTCGTGTTCTTGCTCGTCCTTCGTTTCGATCCATCGCGATTTTGGTTTTTGGTTGGACGGAGTTTCGGACGGTCGCGGTGTCGGGCGGACGGTCCGCGGGTGCTTGGCGGACGGTCCGCGTGCTCCCCGCGGACGGTCCGTGGCTTGTAGGTGGCTTTGGTCCGTTCGTGTGAATTAACGGACGGTCCGCGGCTAAGGCCGGACGGTCCGCGGCTCGGGTGCGGACGATCCGCGATACCGGCCGGACGGTCCGCGCGGCTCTTTGCGGACGGTCCGCCCCCTCCTGCGCGGACGGTCCGCCGAGCTCGTGTGCTTTGCTTCTTGGTTCGATTCCTTCCCCCTTCTTTCGTGCTTCCGCGTGTGCTTCAAGGAATCGTTCCTAGGACTAGAGGTTGATCCATAACCTCGTGGTCTTGGCGATTGGTGTGTGATTCGATCCATCGCTTGTGTGTGACCGGATTTGAGTAGGGCATAGGCCGGGTTCTTTGGGAAGAATTTTTACCGGCTCCTATTCACTCCCCCCCTCTCTAGTCGCCATCTGATCCTTCAATTGGTATCAGAGCTTGGTGTCGGATTCTTTGCGACTTTAACAAGTCTTGAATCCTAAGATGGCGTACGTTGAGCGGGGCGGTCCGCCGCACTTCGATGGCAAGGGTTACCACAAGTGGGCGGCTCGTATGATGATTTTTCTTCGAGGAAAGCTCGTTGGATTTTATTGTGCTTGACAAGACCTATGCTATTCCGGTCAACATCCATACTCTTATGGTGACCGATGCCGATGCCAAGGCCAAGTATGAGGCTAATGCAAAAGCCGTTGATCACTTGTGCCGGAGCTTGTGTGATCCGCAGTTTGAGCGTGTTCGCCATTTGAATCTTGCTTGGCAAATTTGGGAAAAGTTGTTGGTTGCTCACGGTGGTGATAACCATGTGAAGGCTCGCCTCTTTGTCTCTTACCGGATGCAATATGAGAATTTCACTCCACTTCCCGGTGAGGACATTGATGCGATGTTTCGAGGTTCACCGCCATCGTGAACAACATGAAGGCTAATGTTGAGGATTTTCCGTATTCCGAGCATGATCGGGCTTTGAAGCTCTTGCATGTCTTGGACCCAAATGTTTGGGGTGCTAAGGTTGAGGCCATCAAGGAGTCCGGGAATTACTTGACTATTGAGTTGGATGACCTCTTTTCTAAGCTCAAGTCGGCCGAGGTTGACGGGAAGTTGCTATCCAAGCATGAGGGCTCGACCGACCGTAGTCTTGCTCTTGTGGGAGGATCAAAGGGCAAATCTAACCCTTCCCGTCGACGTTTTCTTTGTCCTCTCTTATGTCCATTCCGGATGAGGAGTTTGATGTGCTTTGGGCGAGGAGGAGCCGGCCTTGCTCTCAAGAAGGTTTGAACGACTACACGAGAGTCGAAGGAATGCAAGGCGGAGCTCGGGGACGTGCTACAAGTGTGGCAAGCGTGGCCACTTCATCGCCGAGTGCCGGAAGCGGAGGAGAACAAGTACAAGGTGAACGAGTACAAGGCGCACCCGAGGCGTGAAGACAAGTACTCCTCCAAGGTCAAGCACTTCAACAAGTCCAAGAGCAAGGACAAGGACAAGCGGCGGCCGAGCAAGAGCGACTACAAGAAGAACAAGGCAAGAGCGATGGTGGCCGGTGCGAGCGACGTTGACTCAAGCTCAAGCGAGGAGCAGTCAAGCTCAAGCAGCGAAGATGAAGACGCCGGGAGGCGCAATGGCAAGAAGAGTGCAAGCCGGAACCTCAGCGGGCTGAGCTGTGTGGCGCTCGAGGGCTTTTGTGGCATGGCCCATAGCTCAAGCAGCAAGAAGAGTGTGAAGGAAGACAGCGACTCCGACTCGGAGGATGAGGTAAACCGTGATCCCGACTCTTTGCTTGCTGAGATTGCTAGGTTGAATGGTTTGCTTGATAACCGTGATAGTGTCTTTGAGAGATGCCAAAAAGATGAGGAAAGATCTTAGGGCTCGGCTTGAGAATGCTAGTGAGAAAGTAGGAGAGTTAGAGTCAAAATTGCTTGAATTGAAACTTGAGAATGACTCTTTGAAACTTGTTCCTACTCCTCCCCGATGATGTTGAATGTGTTGAATGTGATGCTTGGTTGAATGAGATTAAACTCGCTTAATGAGAAGAATGCTTCTGTTTTGGCTCAACTAGATGCTCTTAGGACCGAACATGATGAGCTTAAGGCTAGACCTACTTTGCTTGGTGCTTGCAAATCATGTCCTACTATGCATGCTAAGCTTGTCGATGCTCGTTCTACCATTAGTTCTTTGGAAGCATCTTTGAAATCCCCCGTTGCAAATGCATGTTCTAGCCGTGATGAAGTCACTTTGCGAAATCTTGAACTTACTTCCCGTTTGGATGTCATTTATGAGGAAAATGATTATTTGAGGAAGGTGTTGGGTTGGTTGTACGGCGGGAACCTCAATTGAAAATCATGATTGAGGAGTTCAAGAGAGGCGATGGTCGTGGTTTGGGGTTTGAGAAGTTGGGTGAGAAAGTGGGAGAGAACAGTGGGGAGAGTGTGTACGAGAAGTGTGTTGAGTCTAACCCCGAGTTTGAGGTGATCGGAGAGATCCAAGTCCCACTCCCAAAAGCACCCAAGAACTCTTTCACACCAAAGCCCAACCACCTTTGCAACAAGCTTGACACAACCCAAGATCCACCCAAATTCCCACCTAAGACAAATGATTTCCGAAACCGGTGAAGTTTGTGGGTGAGAAGGGTGAGAAGCCTAGAGAGAAGCCCGAGCCAAAACCAAAACCCATCCCTTTCATGTGTGAGTATTGTGGCAAGGAGAGGCATCTTGCGAGTTTTGCTACAAGAGGAAGAGGGATGAGAGGCTTGCTAGGGAGCAAGCAAACCGGGACAGTATCGCCGGCCTCATGGTATTCCCGAGCCTAGAGTGCCACTTCCACGGGGTGTGGGAAGTGTGAGGAGTGTTGGCGAGGTTCCCACGGAGAGGTGGTGGTGAGAGGTTCGTCGGGAGAGATGATGGTGTGCGGGGCTGGTGAGAGGTTTGGTCGGGCTCGTGGTGGTTTTCTTTGGACGTCCTCCTACTCGTCCTCGGTACGGGCTTAGGGGAGATGATCGCGGCTTTGGGTTCCGGAGGAACTACGGACCACGTTTTCCCCCCTCGTGGTGCTCGTACTCCTCCCATGGGACATGGGAAGTTTGGTGGCAAGGGAGTGATGTTTGCTAACCCCTCTTTTGAGCGGATGGCTCGACAACGGTTTAACTTTCTCTCGTGCTAACCCCGGTGTCGAGTCGCTAGCTCACTCTCGTTCTTGTTTCGATTGCGGGCGGGGAGGCTTGGAGAACATTTGGTTGATCGACTCCGGTGTTCTCGACACATGACCGGAGATAAGAAGTGGTTCTCCGGCCTCACCCCGGTGAAGGAAAAGATGTACATCACATTTGGGGACAATGGACGAGGTAGGGTGCTTTCGGAGGGTGTTGTGCATGTGAGTGACAAGGTAACGTTGAAGAGAGTGGCTCTTGTGAAGTCTTTGGGTTTTAATTTGCTTTCGGTTTCTCAGTTGCTTGATGAAGGTTTTGAGGTGCGTTTCAAGTCTGGCGAGTCTCGTTTGCTTGATTCTCGAGGTGATCTTGTCCGTATGATCATCCCCGAGGGTCGATTTTCGAGGCCGATTTCTCTCGTTCTTTGGGTCCTGCTCGCCTTGTTTGATGGGCGGTCCTTCTTCGATTTGTGGAAATGGCATAGGCGGTTGGGACACTTGAGCTTTGATTTGGTTTCCCGCTTGAGTGGTCTTGACCTTGTCCGAGGATTGCCGAAGTTGAAGTTTGAGAAGGATTTGGTTTGTGCTCCTTGTAGGCATGGTAAGATGGTAGCCACTCCCCATCCACCCCTGACCGATGTCATGACCGAGCGTCCGACGAGCCGTTGCATATGGACCTTGTTGGGCCAGCTCGAGTTCGCTCGGTGGGTGGGAAGTGGTATGTCCTTGTTGTGGTGGACGATTACTCTCGCTATGCACCGGGTGTTCTTCTTGGAGGATAAGAGTGAGACTTTTGGTTTTGTTCGAGATCTGATCGTGAGGTTGAAAAACGAGAGGCATGGGAATGCTATTCGAGCTATCCGCAGTGATAATGGCTCTGAGTTCAAGAACTCTCGTTTTGATGCCTTTTGTCGTGATCTAGGTCTTGAACATCAGTATTCGACCCCTTATGTGCCCCCTCAAAATTGAGTCGTGGAAAGGAAAAATCGGACTCTTTGTGAGATGGCTAGGACGATGCTCGATGAGCACAGGACTCCTAGGAGGTATTGGGCTGAGGCGGTCAATACAGCTTGTCATGTTTCCAACCGCATTTTATTGAGAGCTTTCAAGAAGAAGACCCGTTATGAGCTTATGCATGGTCGGGCACCCAAGGTGAGTCACTTCCGAGTTTTTGGCCGCAAGTGCTTTATTTTGAAGAAGGGAAAACTCGACAAGTTTGAGGCTAGGTCTAGTGATGGTATTTTCTTTGGATATGCTAACCATTCTAGAGCCTATAGGGTGTTTAACCTTGAGACTAACAAAATCATGGAGACTTGCGAGGTGACCTTCGACGAGACAATGCCATGTACCTCTCTTGGCTTTGAATGTGCGGGTGATGAAGAGATGGCCGAGGACCTCTTTGAAGAGGAGAAAGATGAAGGCGGAGATGATGATGGGGAGAACCATGCGCTCGAAGCCGAGCATGTACCCACTACTTCCCCTACGACTACTTTGGAGCATGGACCGTCTACTTCATGGACAACGACGGTGCAACAAGAGGACCGAGCGAGAGAAGGCGAAGTTGAGGGGGGAGGTAGTCTCGAGGCGTGAGGCTCCCCGGCGGATTCAAGAGGTGCATCCCCCGTCGAAGATCATTGGAGACATCAATGAACGCACTACACGGTCGAGGTCCGGGAATTTCTCTCATTTTGCTCATCTTGCTTTTGTTGCTACTTTTGAGCCCAAGGACATTGGACATGCTTTATCCGATGCAAACTGGGTCAATTCTATGCATGAGGAGTTGGAAAATTTTGAGAGGAACCGGTGTGGGAGTTAGTTGAACCACCTCCAAATTGCCGGCCCATAGGAACCAAGTGGGTTTGGAAGAACAAAGAGGGAGAGAATGGGATGGTTGTGAGGAACAAGTCCGGACTTGTTGCTCGGGGGTTTAGTCGAAGGAGGGGATCGACTATGAGGAGACCTTTGCTCCCCGTGGCCCGTCTTGAGGCAATTCGGATCCTTCTAGCCTTTGCCGTGGCTAAAGGGTTCAAGTTGTTTCGGATGGACGTGAAGAGTGCTTTTCGAATGGGGTCATTGAGGAGGAGGTGTATGTGAAGCGACCACACGGGTTTGAGAGCGAGTTGTACCCACACGGGGTATACGGGTTGAAAAGGGCTGCGTATGGGTTGAAACGGGCGCCCGTGCTTGGTATGGGAGATTGAGAGGTTTTCTTTTGAGCGAGAGGGTTTGTGATGGGTACCGTGGATAGAACCTTGTTTCTCCTCAAGCATGGAAATGACTTGCCGATTGTTCGGATTTACGTGGATGATATTGTCTTTGGTGGCTCGTCACATAACCTTGTTGCCAAGTTTGCGGATGAGATGAGCGGGGAGTTCGAGATGAGCATGATGGGCGAGTTGCGGTATTTTCTCGGGCTGCGGATCAAGCAAGTGAAGGACGGTACATTTGTGCACCAAACCAAGTACACGAAAGACATGCGAGGAAGTTCCGGATGCAAGATGTGAAGCCGATGTCGACTCCCATGGGGAGTACGGCAACTTTGGATGCGGATGAGGACGGAGAACCGGTGGACCGGCGGGGAGTACGGGGAGCATGATCGGCTCCCTCCTCTACTTGACGGCGACGAGGCCGGACATACGCCTCGGCGTGTGTCCGTGCGCTCGTTTTCGAGGCTTCGCCGAGGACATCACATCGACGGGCCGTCAAGAGGATTTTCGGGTACCTACGATCCGCCCTTTGGTCTTGGCCTTTGGTATTCTTCCTCCTCGACTCGTCTCTTCATGGTTTTTCCGATGCGGATTTTGCTTTGGTTGTCGAGTCGAGAGGAAGTCTACTTCGGTACTTGTCGGTTTCTTGGTTCTTCGTTGGTCTCATGGTCTTCCCGCAGCGATCTAGTGTAGCTCGGTCTACCACGGAGGCGGAGTATGTTCTTCCGCGAGTTGTTGTTCCCGAGTGCTGTGGATTTCGTACACTTTGAGAGACTTTGGTGAGGAGTGCACCCGGATCCCACTTCTTTGTGATAGCACTAGTGCCATAAGCGTAGCCAAAAACCCGGTGCTTCACTCCCGAACCAAACACATAGAAGTGAGGTATCATTTCCCGAGGGACAATGTGGAGAAAGGAACCATTGTTTTGAGCCATGTCCCTACCCAAGATCGGCTAGCCGACATCTTTACAAAGCCTCTCGACCAAGCTACATTTGTGCGCTTGCGGGGGAACACGGGGTTTGTTGCCCTTTCTAGTTGATTCTTGGGGGATTTCCTTTTTGTACTATATGTATCATGCCATGTTTTACTTTGATGTATATACATGCTTTGCTTGATGTATAAACCATGGTAGGATAGCCATCTTGTCATATATCATGTTGCATTTGTATCATATTGCATTTTAGGATGATGAGCTTCTTTCGTATGCCATATGTGAGTCTCTTTGGCTATTTGTGAGATTTTGGTCATATGTGTGGAGAAATGGTGATGTGAGGCTATGCTCTTGGAATATTTGAGATATATGTGTGGTGAGATAGCCCCTTTTGAAATAAATGCTAAACTTGACTAATTTTTGATGAAATTTGCTCCACTCGTGTGTAGTTGTGTATCCATGTCACAGTTTGGTCTAAATGTGCTTTTCATGCTTAGATTGTGCTTGGATGCTGTTCTTGCATTTGGGCCAAAGGCCGTATATCATTGTGAATGTTTAGCCTATGTTGCATTCATGGGGGAGCATAAGCTTCTTTTTTGCCGCAAAGGCACTTCATGTACCAAAAAATGAATTAATCTTGAAAAGAAGTGCATAATGCTTGAAAAATGCTCCATCCATCATGTCTATGCTTAAAATGTCTTATCTTTCACATATGGGTGCAAAACATGTTGCATGATGTTCACCGGTGGAGAAGTCTCCCCGAAGTGGACACATGGCTCATGAGCTTTGACATGACATGCTTTGCTTTATGGGTGTTTGCCATGATCTTTTGCTTGAGAATTTGATATCCTTGTATGATCTTTAAATGGTATGCATGTTTGTGGCTCAAGTGTGACATGGATAGGCTTTTACATGTGAAGCGAGCCTTCTTTTGATAAAGCTGCTTAAATCCGAAAGTTTTGCTTTGTCACATGCTTGTATTTTCATATATTACTTGTGGCAATGCTTTGACTATGCTATGATTCATGTGTGTGATCTTTGTCTCATTTTTAGCCTTTGACACTAGATTTGGCCTATTTGAGAAGCTCATGTAGTTGTTTATATGCTTTGCTTTGCATTTCCGCATTTTCACCTTGATTCATACATTGTCAACAAGGGGGAGAAAAGGTGAGCTTAATGAAAATTCGAAGAGGTGAGCTGAAATTTGGGAGCTTGCATGAGTTTGCATCACATGTTCGGGATGAGCTTGCATTTGTTCGGGGGGAGTTTTCTTCTTGTTTTCGGTGTGGATTTTGTGCTTTGCTTGGCTTGTGACTTTCTTCGCCTTTCTTCGGTTTTGGTCATGAGTTGAGCTTCTTGGTTTTTCTTTCTTCTTTCTTTCTCTTTTTCTCTCGAATTTCATTTCGCGTTGTGTGTTGTCAATGCACTCATCAAGGGGGAGATTGAGGACCGGGAGCGTCCCGGTGGTCGGTGGATGACCGCTCCTTAGTGATGAGTGATTGACAACGGGTGTTGGACCGACTCTTGGCTTAGTGCGCGGGTGTAGGCTGCGGCCTAGTTCGTGTTGTTGCGAGGTGAAGAACGGGCGCGAAAGGTCTTCGGCCTTGAGGGGCCTCCGGGAGATGGAGAGACAAGTAGGCTCGGTTCGAGGGACCGGTGGACGGCGGGGCCGGGTGCGGGCCACATGGTGGCGACACAAGCAAGACGAAGTCATGGACAAGTGAGCGGTGCACGGTGGCGGTCAAGTCAAGTGGTTTGGCGGGAGGCCGGACCGGCACGCGGGGTTTGGTGGTTTGCCCACAAAACCATCGGCGGACGGTTTCTTGGTTTGGGCCTCAAAACCAAGTCCGAGGGCCCAACACGACGGAGACGGGATCCGGGCGTGTCGGGAAGCTTCGAGGCGGAGGACACGCGGCGGGATCGCATGGCTTGCGTCGGGAGGACACGGGGTGCGGCAAAGGCGTGGCCGTCCGATGGGAAGACCCACAAACATTACCAAAATGCCCCTACGTGGGTTGTATCGCCAGTAGTGTAGTTAGGGGTAGTCGAGTCATTTACCACTCGGCGGGACTCGATATATAAGCCATGAGTGTGTGTTGATGGGCGGCTCCCTCCGCGACTTAGGGTTTCATTTGCTCCCTCCTCTTTCTCATTTTCGTAGCCATTTTTCTTCCATTTTTCTCTAGGCTAGCATGAGAGCTTCATGAGAGATTTGTGGAGAGGGATGGATGCTAGGGCGGCATGCTAGACCTTGTGAATCTTTCCTGGTTTGTATAGAAGATTCGGGGTTGTTTTTCGTGCCTTTTTGTGCTTGTTTTCGTGCCTTTGTTCCCGGTGTAATTCCGCGGATTTGAGTGGGTTTCTTCCCGGATTTCTTTGAGGGAAACATGGATAGATGTCTTGTGCATCTTTGTGCTTGATCTTGTGCCCTCAAACGCCGGGAAACCACTTCGATTCGTGAGTTTTCGTTCGGTGCTCTAGCTTTTGGTGGTGCTCAAAGGATTCGCGATTCCCGGTGATTTAGGGAGTTAGGAGGCAAGATTTTTGGGCTATAGCATCCTTGTGTGACACTTTTCAAGTACCCAAACCCTTGTCTCCACAGCTTCAACCGTTTGGGAAATCCGATGATGATTTGGGGGAGTTGACTTTCGGGGGTCGGGGCTTGTTTTCGGCTACCGTCCGCACACAGCGGACGGTCCGCGAGGACCAGGCGGACGGTCCGCGCGGCTAGGGTTCGTCCCGTGTTCTTCGTGTTCTTGCTCGTCCTTCGTTTTGATCCGTCGCGATTTTGGTTTTTGGTTGGACGGAGTTTCGGACGGTCCGCGGTGTCGGGCGGACGGTCCGCGGGTGCTTGGCGGACGGTCCGCGTGCTCCCCGCGGACGGTCCGTGGCTTGTAGGTGGCTTTGGTCCGTTCGTGTGAATTAACGGACGGTCGCGGCTAAGGCGGACGGTCGCGGCTCGGGTGCGGACAGTCCGCGGTACCCGGCCGGACGGTCCGCGCGGCTCTTTGCGGACGGTCCGCCCCTCCTGCGCGGACGGTCCGCCAGAGCCTGTGTGCTTTGCTTCTTGGTTCGATTCCTTCCCCCCTTCTTTCGTGCTTCCGCGTGTGCTTCAAGGAATCGTTCCTAGGACTAGAGGTTGATCCATAACCTCGTGGTCTTGGCGATTGGTGTGTGATTCGATCCATCGCTTGTGTGTGACCGGGATTTGAGTAGGGCATAGGCCGGGTTCTTTGGGAAGAATTTTTACCGGCTCCTATTCACTCCCCCCCCTCTCTAGTCGCCATCTGATCCTTCGAGGCTCACTTCGAGGGCCTGAAGTTTCACCATGTCTGCCGCTGAGGACCATGTGTGGTTCGAGGACCGGTGGATGGTCGCTTCCTAGTGTGATGAGTGATTGACAATGTTGTGTGGACTGATTCTTGGCTAAGTATTGCAGGTGCAGGTTGCGGCTTGACTAGTGTTGGTGCAGGTGAAGAACAAGCGCGAAAGGTTGTCACCGGCGAGGCCTCCATGTGTGGAGAAAACTAGTAGGCTTCAATCAAGGGACCCCGTGGCCAGCGGAGTCAAGTGTGGGCCGCATGGTGGCATGAACAACAAGATGAAGTCATGGACGGTTTCTTGGTTGAGCCTCAAAACCAAGGTCGAGCCGGGACTACGTGGGAGCCGAGTCATGAGTGGACATTGGTGGAGGCTACACCGAGTTTGCGGGGTTTCCGGTGGTTCACTAGAAAACCACTGGGTTCCTTGGTTGATCCACAAAGCAAAGACCGAAGAACCGAAGACGGAGGTGCAGCAGCATCGGACCAGTCTGACCAGTGGGTTTGACAGTTCTGACCGGTGGGTACCTGTCTGACCGGTGAGGAGCACCGGTCTGACCGGTGTGCGACGACGTAGTCAGCAGACTTCGAAGCGGAGCACACGCGTCGGGATCGCAAGGCTTGCGTCGAGGCTGAGCAGGTTGCGGTCGTTGGGCATCCGTCCGATGCAGTGATAACAAAGATTTCCGATTTAGCCCTCGAGGGGCATGTATCCCTAATTAGCTAGTAAGGGTATTTTAGACTTTCGGTTGCCTCTATATAACCCATGAGGTGAGAGGATGGCAGCAATCTCTTGGAACCCTAGCTCATTTGGTTTTCCTATTTTTCCTTCCTATTTTTCTTAGGATTTCCATAGGACTAGCTTGAGAGCTTCATGGTGAGATCTTGTGAGACGGTTGGATGATCGGGCGGTGAGCTAGACCTTCTATGAACCTCTTTGGTATGTATAGATGATTCAGCGTGGTTCCTCAAGGCTTGGTTGTGTTGTTCCCGTTTGTTCTTGGTGGTGATTTTCGGAGCCCTCTCTTGGTGGATTTCTTGGTGTGTTTTCAGGACCTTGCTCTTGGGGATTTGGTGGGGGATGTATGTGTGAACCCTTCGTGGTTCTTTTCTTTTTGATTCACCTCCCAAATCCGTGAGTTAAGGAGTTAATTTTTGCGGTTTTCGGTGTTCTAGGGTTCGAGGAGTTATTGGTGGGATTGCTTCGATTCCTCTTGATTTGGCAAGTTTTGGTGGACAATAACTTGGCTATGGACTCCCGATGTGGTGTTCCTACTATCCCCGAAGTCTTGCAAAAGTCCATGGAGCGATTTGAGAGATCGGAGTTTGGATTTGGGGGAGTTGACCCGGGGGTTCTGTTCATCCTGAGCTGCCCAGGTTACACCGGTCTGACCGGTGCTCTTGACCGGTCTGACCGGTGTGAGCCCTTTGTGGGATTTGCCTCGGGTGATTTGCTGAATCTGTGTGTCTTTGGGTCGTGTTGTTGCTGGTCAGTTCTTGGTTGTTTTGGAAGTGTTTTGCTTGGTTTTGTGAAGGGTTCTTCTTCTTTGCAGGTTGTGTTTTTGGGGGTGTTTTGGTTCTAGGTCCTGGAGAAGTCACCAAGGCTCTCTGGCACATCTGTTGTGTGGCTGCTGCAGCCACCGGCCTGACCGGCTCGTCCACCGATCGGCCGGTGTCACCGGTCTGCCGGCTCAAGCCATCGGTCTGAGCGGTGTAGCACTGGCAGCAAGTCGTGCAAGTTTCCGCTGTGCGTGTTGGTCAGTTTTGGCTTGGAAGGTTGTTTGTTGGTTCCTAGGATCAGTAGCACTCCAATGGCTACGTGGTCTTGACCAACTTGGGTAGTTGAGTTGGAGACGTGTGTTGGAAGCAGCGTTCATCTTGCTGGAGCCTTTATCTCCTTCGAGAAGAATTTTTATCGGCTCCCATTCACTCCCCCCTCTGTGGTTCGCCATATCGGTCCTTCAGCCGCACCAACAATGTGGCGGCTGACGTCCTCTCCAAGATGGGATCCAAACGCACGCTGTTCCCAGCTGGTGTATTCGTACAAGACCTGTGCAAGCCATCGATCAGGTTCCTTAGCGACCCAGAAATGTCGCAGAGCGACGCGTCCCCGCCAGGCAGCCGTGACGTCCTAATGACGGAGGTTGAAGATGACTAGCGCCTTGACTTCATCACCAACATCCTAAAGAAGCGCATCCCCGAAGACAAGGTCGAGTGTGAGAAAATCGTCACGCGCAGCACCAATTACGTTGTCATCAGCACCGTGCTGTACCGGAGGTCTACCTCCAACGGCGTGCTGAGGAAGTGCATCCTGCGATCTAAAGATCTTCAGCTCCTACATGAGATCCATGGTGGGGAATGCCGAGGACCATGTGTGGTTCGAGGACCGGTGGATGGTCGCTTCCTTGTGTGATGAGTGATTGACAACGTTGTGTGGACCGATTCTTGGCTAAGTATTGCGAGGTGCGAGTTGCGGCTTGACTCGTGTTGGTGCGGGTGAAGAACAAGCACGAAAGGTCGTTGCGGTGAGGCCTCCGTGTGTGGAGAAGACAAGTAGGCTTCGTTCGAGGGACCCGGTGGCCGGCGGGGGTCAAGTGCGGGCCGCATGGTGGCATGAACAGCAAGATGAAGTCGTGGACGGTTTCTTGGTTGAGCCTCAAAACCAAGGTCGAGCCGGGACTACGTGGGAGCCAAGTAATGAGTGGAGATTGGCGGAGGCTACACCGAGTTCGCGGGGTTTCCGGTGGTTCACCAGAAAACCACTGGGTTCCTTGGTTGATCCACAAAGCCAAGACCGGAGAACCGAAGACGGAGGTGCGGCGGCACCCGACCGGTCGGCCGGTGGGTCCGATCGGTCGACCGGTGGAGACCGGCTCGACCGGTGAGGAGCACCGGCTCGACCGGTGTGCGACGACGCGGTCCGAATCTTCGAAGCGGAGGACACGCGTCGGGATCGCATGGCTTGCGTCGAGGCTACGCGAGGGTGGGGTCGCCGGCATCCGTCCGATGGTGAAGACATCAAGAATTCCAAATCCGCCCTTGAGGGGCTTGTATCCCTAGTTAGTAGAGAAGGGCATTTTAGACATTCGGTTGCCTCCATATAACCCAAGAGGTGAGAGGATGGCAGCCAACTCTTGGAACCCTAGCTCATTAGTTTTCCTATTTTCCACCTATTTTCTCTAGGTTTTCCTTAGGACTAGCAAGAGAGCTTCACGGAGAGATCTTGTAGAGAGGGATGGATGATCGGGCGGCTTGCTAGACCTTGTACGAACCTTTGTTTCATGTATAGATGATTCGGCGTGGTTCCTCAAGGTTTGGATGTGTTTTCCCCGTTGTTCTTGGTGGTGATTTTTGGAGCCCTCTCTTCGTGATTTCTTTGGGGTGTTTTCGGGGATTTTCTCTTGGGGATTTGATGGGGGAAATTTGTGGGAACCCTTCGTGGTTCTTTGGGCAGTGATTCCCCTCCCAAATCCGTGAGTAAAAGTGCTCGATTTTGGGGTTTTCTTGAGTTCTTGGGTTGGAAGTGCTTTCGGCGGGATTTCTTCGATTCCTCCTTTTTGGACGAGATTTGGTGGGATTAAACTTGGCTATGGACTCCTCATGAGGTGTTCCTGATATTCCCAAAGTCTTGTTCAAGTCCGTGGAGCGATTCGGGAGATCGAGATTTGGATTTGGGGGAGTTGACCCGCGGGTGTTGTTCATCCCGAGTCGCCCGAGCCACACCGGTCGACCGGTGCTCTTGACCGGTCCGGACCGGTGCAAGCCCTTGTGGGGTTTTGCTCGGGTGAACGTCTTGGTGTGTTCGTTGTTGTCCCGTGGGGCCGCTTGTTTCGAGTTTGGGTCCGTTTGGTGGTCGGTTGGCTTCGTTTGGTGTCTTGGGGGCTTTCGAGTCGCCATCGGTCCGACCGTGTGTCTCACCGGGGTCCGTCCGTGTAGAGCCACTTAGTGGAAGTTGCTCGCTTTCACGGCGAGGGACCGGTCCGACCGGTGGTGCTCACCGCGTCCGACCGGTGTGGGTCTCGTAGACTCGAGGTTTGGTTTTTCCGCCGCGTTTCTCGGGTCGGAAGGTTGCGTGTTGGTTCCTAGGTCCGGTGGCACTCCGGTGGCTACATGGGCTTCACCAACCTTGGTAGTGAGTCGGAGACGTGTGTTGGAAGCCGCGTTCGTCTTGTTGGAGTTTTCATCTCCTTCGAGAAGAATTTTTATCGGCTCCCATTCACTCCCCCCCCCCTCTACGGTTCGCCGTATCGGTCCTTCAAGTGGTATCGAGCCGGTTCGGGTCTTTGTTGACTCTAACCGCTCTAAGATCCAAGGATGGCCTACCGGGAACGGGGTTCGGGTCCTCCACACTTCGATGGCAAGAACTACCGGATGTGGAGCAAGCGGATGGGTGCGTTCCTCCGCGGAAAGGGTCGACCGCTTTGGGATGTCACGGTGAACACGAGGCTATGTCCAGCCGATGGATTTCCTTGCTCCGGGGTTGAGGGGACGGATTCGACGCCAACAATAAGGCGGTCGACTACTTGTTTCGTGCTTTGTGTCGGCCCCGAGTTCGATCGGGTGCACACCGAGCACTTGGCTTGTAGGATTTGGGCGGTGTTGAAGGAGGCTCATGTTGGGAACGCCCGTGTTCGAGCACGGTTGTATGCGACCTACGGAGAGAGTACGAGAACTTCACTCATCTCCCCGGTGAGTCCATCGATGCCTTGTTTCAGAGGTTCACGGTGGTGGTGAACAACATGAGGGCCAATGTGGACGTGCTCCCATACGATGATCATGATAGAGCGGTCAAGCTCTTACACTCTTTGGATCGTACGATATGGGGCGGAAAGTTCAAGGCCATAGTCGAGTCGGAGCGGTATGATACTCGACGGTGAACGAGTTGTTCTCGAAGCTCAAGCCGGCCGAGGTGGATAGGGGCATGACTACCAAGCTCGAGGGACCGACCGATTCCCATAGTCTTGCCCTCGTTGGTGGTTCCAAAGGAAAGACTAACTCTAACCCATCCACCGGATGTTCTCGTTTTCCTCTTTGATGTCTATGCCGGATGAGCGGTTTGATGACCTTGGAGAGGACGAGCCGGCGCCGTTGACGAGGTGGTTCGAGAGGCTGCACGAGAACCGCGTGAACATGAGGAGGAACACGAGGACTTGCTTCTAGTGCGGCAAGCCAGGACACTTCGTCGCCGACTGCCCGGAGAAGGCCGAGAACAAGGACAACTACAAGCACAAGCCGAGGATGAACGATGGCAAGTACCGTTCGAGGCGCGACCACAAGAGCAAGCACAAGAACAAGTACAAGGACGAGCGACGATCGAGGAAGAAGGAGGGCCGAGGCAAGGCCCGAGCGATGGTTGGAGCGAGCGACGTCGACTCCGGTTCCGCGTACTCCACCTCGAGCTCGAGCGGCCGGCGAAGACGAAAGAGATCGCCGCAAGAACAAGAAGTCGTCCAAGAACCCGAGCGGGGCGAGCCGCCGCGAGAGATGGCTTCGCACCATGGCGTTGAGCTCCGGCAGCAAGAAGAGCACACGAACGACTCGGACTGCGAGTCCGACGACGAGGTGCGTGATGAGCTTCCCTTCTTGCGCCGGGAGAATGAGAGGCTTGGCTCTTTGCTTGATAACCGTGATGACATGCTTAGAGAGGCCAAGAAAATGAGGAAAGAACTTAGGGCTTCACTCGAGGATGCTAGGACTAGAGTGGGCGAGCTAGAGACACGGGTGCTTGATAGCAAGCTTGAGATTGATTCGCTTAAGGCTAGCCCCGTTGTTTCGATGAGAATGATTGTGTTGATTGCTCCATATTCCTTGTTGATCTTGCTTTGTTTAAGGAGAAGCATGCCTCCAAGTGTGAGGAACTAGATGTGCTTAGGGTTGAAGTGGCTGAGCTTAAGTCTAGACCTGCTTTGCTAGGTGCTTGCACTTCTTGCCCTGTTTTGCATGCTAAGATTGATGAGATGCATGCTTACACTAGTTCGCTCAAGGCTAAATTGAAGGAACCCATGCCTACATCTTGCTCTACCTGTGAAATGCATGCATTGAAAAATTTGGAGCTTGCACATTATGTTGATCGTTTGCAGGATGAGAATGATGATTTGAGGAAGTTGATGGGTTGGTTGTCCGGTCACGAGCCTCGCTTGAGGATGATGATCGAGGCCTTTAAGAGGCAAGATGGTGAGGGGCTTGGGGCAAACAAGGTTGGTGAGGGAAGTGGAGAGAATATCCCGAGCCACCAAAAACCCACCACAAGAATGATTTCCCACCAAAACCTAACCATCTAAGGAACCGACTAGACACAACCCCAACTCCACCCGTGTTTCCTACACCCACAAATGACCTACAAAAGCCTATCAAGTTTGTGAGCACTTCGGGGAAAGTGTTCTTTGGGAAGGAGAGTGAGAAGGCAAGTGGTGAGAAACCGGTGGAGGGTTTGAGTGGAGAGAAACCGAGTGAGTAGCCACATCCCAAGCCAAAGCCTAAGCTTGTGAGGTTCCATTGTGGCTATTGTGGGAGATATAGCCATAAGGAGGAGTTTTGCTTCAAGAGGAAGCGGGAGGAGAGAATGGAGAAGGAGTGGGCTAACAAGGACAAGTACCACCCTTCCGATGGTGTACTTGAGCCTCGTATGCGGATGCCCGGAGGCAAGGCGATTGTGAGGACGAGTTCGGGCTTGGGGAGAGAAGAAGGAGTTGCGGTGGTGTTGCTTCGCCCGAGTCACACCGGCCGGACCGGTGTGGGGCACCGGTCGGGGCCGGTGCGGGCACAGACGGACGGTTGTTCGGGTTTCGAGCTCGTACGGGTCCGAGGGTTGTTTCGGTGGTCGTGGTTCGGTGGTTGGGCTGGATAGGGTGCGGTGGTCGGCTTGCTAGGCGTTCTCCTCCTCGTGCTCAATACGGGGATTGGAGGAGTCGTGGCATTGAGTTGGAGAGGAAGGACGTTCCACGGGCTTTCTTGCGTGGATTTGGTCCTCCTCCCGGGCGAGAGAGGGGTGGTTCTCTCAGGGTGGTTACCGTGGTGGCGTTCGTGGAGGTAGCTTTGGTAGGAGAGATGCTTTGGTTGGTGCTAACCCCACTTTCGAGCAAATGGCTCGACACCGGTTTTCCTCCTTTGGTACTAACCCCGATCTTTGAGTCGTTTGTCCGCTCACCCGCCTATTTTTGAATTTCGGGTGGGAGACTTGAAGAACATTTGGTTGATTGACTCCGGTTGCTCGAGGCATATGACCGGAGACAGGGGGTGGTTCTCAAGTCTCGTCCCGTGGTGACGAAGAGGTACATCACCTTTGGGGACAATGGGCGTGGGCGTGTGCTTTCGGAAGGTGAGATAAAAGTGAGTGACAAGATCACTCGAGGCGTGTTGCTCTTGTTCAATCGCCGGGGTACAATTTGCTTTCGTGTCCCGGTTGTTGGATGAGGGCTTTGAGGTGTTGTTTCGGCCTGGTGGTTCTCGGATTGTGGACTCTCGAGGGGACCTTGTCCGTATGGTCGTTCCCGAGGGTCGGGTGTTTCGTGGTGATTTTTCTCGGTCTTCGGGTGTGGAGCGTTGTTTCTTGGCCGGTTCTTCGAGTGAGTTGTGGAAGTGGCATAGGAAGTTGGGTCACTTGAGCTTTGACCTTTTGTCTCGCTTGAGTAAACTCAATTTGGTCCGAGGACCGCCACGGTTGAGGCTTGAGAAAGAGTTGGTTTGTGCTCCGTGTAGGCATGCCAAGATGGTGGCCTCTTCTCACCCGCCTCTCACCGATGTGATGACCGAGCGTCCATGCGAGCTGCTCCATATGGACCTTGTTGGCCCGGCTCGTATGCGATCCGCGGGTGGGAAGTGGTATGTCCTTGTTGTGGTGGACGACTATTCTCGGTATGCGTGGGTGTTCTTTCTCGAGGATAAGGGGGAGACGTTTGGTTTTGTTCGAGATCTAGTCTTGAGGTTGAGGAACGAGAGGCACGGAGATGCCATACGAGCTATCCGCAGTGATAATGGCACGGAATTCGGGAACTCTCATTTTGAAACCTTTTGCCATGACTTGGGTCTTGAGCACTAGTTTTCGAGTCCGTATACACCTCCCCAGAATGGTGTTGTGGAAAGGAAGAACAGGACCTTGTGCGAGATGGCTCGGACGATGCTTGATGAGCATAGGACTCGGAGGAGGTATTGGGCTGAGGCGGTGAATACCGCATGCTATGTGTCGAACGGGATATACCTCGAGTGCACAAGAAGAAGACATGCTATGAGTTGATGCATGGTCGCACACCCAAGGTGAGTCACTTCCATGTCTTTGGTTGCAAGTGTTTCATTCGAAGAAAGGCGAGGAAGTTGGATAAGTTTGAGGCTAGGTACGTCGATGGCATTTTTTTGGTTATGCATCTCATTCTAGAGCATATCGTGTGCTCAATCTTGAAACTAACCAAATCGTGGAGACTTGCGAGGTAACCTTCGACGAGACGAGCCACGTAGTCGGCTTGTCTTTGAGTGTGCGGTGATGATGAGCTTGGCGAGGAGATCTTTCGGGAGGAGGAGCATGAACATGGTGATGATGAAGATGGCGGTGCGGTGCCCCCGCCGAACATGTACCCACTACTTCGACTACGATGATGGATGGACCCTCTGCTACACCTACGACGACAAATCAAGAACGAGGAGAAGGCGATGTTAAGGGGGAGGTAGCTTCGAGGCGAGAACCTCCCCGGCGAGTTCGGGTGGATCACCCGGCTTCGAGGATCATCGGCGACATGAATGAACGCACTACACGGTCGAGGGTACGAAACAATTCCCACTTTGCTCATGCTGCGTTTGTTGCTTCTTTTGAGCCCAAAGACATTGGACACGCACTATCCGATCACAATTGGGTTAACTCGATGCATGAGGAGTTGGAGAACTTTGAGAGGAATCGGTGTGGGAGTTGGTTGACCCTCCCCCCGGGGTGTAAGCCGATTGGTACAAAGTGGGTGTGGAAAAACAAAGAGGGAGAGAAGGGTGAGGTTGTGAGGAACAAGTCGAGACTTGTTGCTCAGGGGTTCAGTCAGAAGGAGGGGATCGACTACGAGGAGACTTTTGCTCCCGTAGCCCGTTTGGAGGCGATTAGGATTCTTCTAGCCTTTTCCGTGGCTAAAGGGTTCAAGTTGCACCAAATGGATGTGAAGAGTGCTTTTCTGAATGGTGTCTTTGGAGGAAGAAGTGTATGTGAGGCAGCCTTCGGGGTTTGAGAGTGAGAAGTACCCCCACCGGTGTACAAGTTGAGGAAGGCGGCCGTATGGGTTGAAGCGGGCGCCTAGAGCTTGGTATGGCGAGGTTGAGGGGGTTCTTGTTTGAGAGAGGTTTTGAGATGGGGAAGGTCGATCGGACCTTGTTTTTGCCGAGGCGGGGCGGAGATATCCCGATTGTGCGGGTGTACGTGGATGATATTGTCTTTGGTGGCTCGTCTAACTCTCTTGTTGCGAGGTTTGCGGATGATATGAGCGGGGAGTTTGAGATGAGCATGATGGGCGAGTTGCGGTTCTTCCTCGGGCTAGAAATCAAGCAATCAAAGGAAGGAACATTTGTGCACCGAGCTAAGTACACCAAGGACATTGTGAGGAAGTTCAAGATGGAGGACTCCAAGGCTATGACAACGCCGATGAGTACGACTACGGCTCTTGATGCGGACGAGGAAGGTGAACACGTGGATCGAAGGAGTACGGAGCATGATCGGGTCACTCCTCTACTTGACGGCGACGAGGCCGGACATACGATTCTCGGTGTGTCCGTGCGCTCGTTTTCAAGCATCTGCGAGGACTTCGCATCGGCAAGCGGTGAAGCGAATTTTCGGTACTTGCGTCACACTCCCGACTTCGGCCTTTGGTACTCCGCATCCTCTTCTTTGGTGCTTCATGGCTTTTCGGACGCGGATTTTGCCGGTGTCGGTTGGATAGGAAGTCCACTTCGGGACTTGCCGGTTTTGGGTTCATCTTTGGTGTCTTGGTCTTCCCGCAAGCGGTCGAGCGTAGCTCAATCCACGACCGAGGCCGAGTATGTTGCCGCTTCTAGTTGTTGCTCTCGGCTCCTTTGGATCACCTACACCATGAGTGACTTTGGTGAGGAGTATACCCATGTCCCACTTCAATGTGATAGCACCGGTGACATAAGCGTTGCAAAGAACCCGGTGCTCCATTCCAAAACCAAGCACATAGAAGTGAGGTATCATTTTCCGAGAGACAACGTCGAGAAAGGAAAGATACCTTTGATCCATGTACCCACACATGACCAATTAGCCGATATTTTCACCAAACCCCTAGATCAAGCCACCTTCACTCGTTTGCGGGGGGAACTTGGTGTGTGTTTGATTTCTTGAGTTGGGTGTGTGGGAGCTCTCTTTTGCGGTGGTGTCGAGCCCGTTTTGCCTCCCCTCGAGGAGCCGGCTTGTAGAAAGATGTATAGGCATCCTTGTATCTTAGATTGCATGCATTTTGTATCACATGCATTGGTTAGGAAAAGCTTCTCTCATATACATTGTTCACCATGGAATGAGATATATGTCTTTGTGAGCTTGTTTGGTATGCTACGGTTAGTTTGGCTTAGCTCTTGATGATCTTGATGAATAATCCATGGTTGATAGCTATGCTTTTGAAAAATGTCACATGTATGCTCTCTCATGTGTAAATGCCTTTACATGCTCTTGACATGTTTGTGTGGCCTTGCTATGCTTAATTTGTGGTTGGATGGCTAGTTTATTGATCATATGGGGCCAAAGGCTCATTTGCCATCATGAATGTTTAGCCCTCTTGATTTATCTTGTGGAGGAGCATAAGTTCCTTTTTGTCGCAAAGACATTTCATGTACCATTTACAAATCTGAAAATGAAATGAAAAATGCTTGGAAAATATGCTCCCATGTCATACGTGCTGAATTTAATTTGCTTTGGGTGCTAAACCGTTGCATGATGCCTACCAATGAGAAGTCTCATAAATAGAAGTAGGCACATGGCTCGGTGGCTTTGACATGACATGAGGTGCTTGTGGGTGTTTGTGATGGTCTTATGATTAGAATGGCTGTCCTAGCATGAAGTTTGTGTGGCTTTGCCATTTTGATATGCTTTGATCATGTTTAGGACTTTGCTCATGAGAGGCAAGTTTTTCGCAAAATTGCCAAAATCCATCTTAGCTTCGTCCAATGGTTGTGAAACTTGATGATCATGTAGTTGAGATCGATACGAAGCCGTAGAGTATCTAACTTGCTCATTTGGACATGTGTAGCATTCTTTGTTGAATTTTGTCTATTTGAGAAGCTCTAGGTTGAAAGTTTTGCATTTTTGGCTTGATTCATGCATTGCCAACAAGGGGGAGAAGTTTGAGCTTGAAATGGCTTGTTGGACGTGTTTAGAAGGTTTTCAGGTGGTTTTGAGCCATTTCCGGGCTCTCCGTTGTGCACCGGTCGACCGGTCGGGGTCACCGTCCGACCGGTGTGCGTGCTTCGGTTCGTACACATGTTGCACACCGGTCCGCCGGTGATGTGGACCGGTCTGTCCGGTCAGGGCTGTTTTGTTGCAGCTGCCCTGTTTCAAGTGGTGTCTTGCATGCATTCGTCCAGGGGGAGGTGCATTGGTTCAGGGGGAGCTTGCATGTGTGCAGGGGGAGCTCTTTGTGGTTGTTCGAGCTGTGTTTTGGTGGTTTGCGCTCTTTGTTTGAGCTTTGCTTTTGTCTCGGATGTGTCGAGCCGTTGCCCTTGCCTAAGGGGTCCGAGACTTGTCTTCTTCAAGTGATCTTGCTCTTTGCCTTTGTTTGGCTTTCGATCGCTTGTTGGAGTTTGTTTTTGTTCGTTTCTTTTCTTTTTCTTTTCTCTCGTGTTACTTTCGTGTGGGCGTTGTCAATGCACTCATCAAGGGGGAGATTGAGGACCATGTGTGGTTCGAAGACCGGTGGATGGTCGCTTCCTTGTGTGATGAGTGATTGACAACGTTGTGTGGACCGATTCTTGGCTAAGTATTGCGGTGCGAGGTTGCGGCTTGACTCGTGTTGGTGCGGGTGAAGAACAAGCGCGAAAGGTCGTTGCCGGTGAGGCCTCCGGTGTGGAGAAGACAAGTAGGCTTCGTTCGAGGGACCCGGTGGCCGGCGGGGGTCAAGTGCGGGCCGCATGGTGGCATGAACAAGCAAGATGAAGTCGTGGACGGTTTCTTGGTTGAGCCTCAAAACCAAGGTCGAGCCGGGACTACGTGGGAGCCAAGTCATGAGTGGAGATTGGCGGAGGCTACACCGAGTTCGCGGGGTTTCCGGTGGTTCACCGAAAAACCACCGGGTTCCTTGGTTGATCCACAAAGCCAAGACCGGAGAACCGAAGACGGAGGTGCGGCGACACCGGACCGGTCCGGCCCGACCGTGGGTCCGACCGGTCGGCCGGTGAGGAGCACCGGTCGACCGGTGTGCGACGACGCGATCCGGAATCTTCGAAGCGGAGGACACGCGTCGGGATCGCATGGCTTGCGTCCAGGCTACGCAGGGTGCGGTCGCCGGGCATCCGTCCGATGGTGAAGACATCAAGAATTCCAAATCCGCCCTTGAGGGGCTTGTATCCCTATTTAGTAGAGAAGGGCATTTTAGACATTCGGTTGCCTCCATATAACCCAAGAGGTGAGAGGATGGCAGCCAACTCTTGGAACCCTAGCTCATTAGTTTTCCTATTTTCCACCTATTTTCTCTAGGTTTTCCTTAGGACTAGCAAGAGAGCTTCACGGAGAGATCTTGTAGAGAGGGATGGATGATCGGGCGGCTTGCTAGACCTTGTACGAACCTTTGTTTCATGTATAGATTATTCGGCGTGGTTCCTCAAGGTTTGGATGTGTTTTCCCCGGTTGTTCTTGGTGGTGATTTTCGGAGCCCTCTCTTCGTGATTTCTTTGGGGTGTTTTCGGGGCTTTTCTCTTGGGGATTTTATGGGGGAAATTTGTGGGAACCCTTCGTGGTTCTTTGGGCTGTGATTCCCCTCCCAAATCCGTGAGTAAAAGTGCTCGATTTTGGGGTTTTCTTGAGTTCTTGGGTTGGAAGTGCTTTCGGCGGGATTTCTTCGATTCCTCCTTTTTGGACGAGATTTGGTGGGATTAAACTTGGCTATGGACTCCTCATGAGGTGTTCCTGATATTCCCAAAGTCTTGTTCAAGTCCGTGGAGCGATTCGGGAGATCGAGATTTGGATTTGGGGGAGTTGACCCGCGGGTGCTTGTTCATCCCGAGCCGCCCGGTGCCACACCGGTCGACGGGTGCTCTTGACCGGTCCGACCGGTGCAAGCCCTTGTGGGTTTTTGCTCGGGTGAACATCTTGGTGTGTTCGTTGTTGTCCCGTGTGGCTGCTGTTTCGAGTTTGGGTCCGTTTGGTGGTCGGTTGGCTTCGTTTGGTGTCTTGGGGGCTTTCGGTGCCATCGGACTGACCGGTGTGTCTCACCGGTCTGACCGGTGTAGAGCCACTTAGTGGAAGTTGCTCAGTTTCACCAGCAGGGACCGGTCTGACCGGTGGTGCTCACCGGTCTGACCGGTGTGGGTCTGTAGACTCGAGGTTTGGTTTTTCCGCTGCGTTTCTCGAGTCGGAAGGTTGCGTGTTGGTTCCTAGGTCCAGTGGCACTCCAGTGGCTACGTGGGCTTGACCAACCTTGGTAGTGAGTCGGAGACGTGTGTTGGAAGCCGCGTTCGTCTTGTTGGAGTTTTCATCTCCTTCGAGAAGAATTTTTATCGGCTCCCATTCACTCCCCCCTCTCTCTACGGTTCGCCGTATCGGTCCTTCAAATGCGTCAATCATGTAGCGTCTGCAAATTTGCTGAGAAAAGCCTTCAGATCGGGCTTCTACTGGCCCACCACCCTAGCTGACGCCCAAGACCTGGTCCGGTGATGTAAAGGGTTCTAGTTCTTCGCCGAACAACAGCACGTGCCGGCTCAAGCTCTAAGAACAATCCCTCCGTCCTGACCCTTTTCCATATGGGGCCTCGATTCAGTGGGACCCTTCAGATTGACCTCTGGTGGCTACAGGCACATCCTGGTGGCAGTGGACAAGTTCACCAAGTGGATCGAGGTCCGGGCCGTCACTATAGTCACGTCGAACGAGGTGGCAAAGTTCATGGAAGACATCACCCACCGCTTTAGTGTACCCAATAAAACCGTCATAGACCTAGGAACAGCCTTCACAAGGTCTGACTTCTGTATTTCTGCCGAGACAGCCTCATCAACGTCTATTACTCCTCGGCGGCGCACCCATGCTACAACGGCCAGGTCGAGAGAGCGAACGGCATGGTGCTTCAGAGCATCCAAGACCGCATCTTCGACGACGCCTCACAATACGCCCCCAAATGGCTGGCTAAGCTACCCCACATAATCTAGGGCCTCTGGACCCAGGTTAGCTCAGCTATGGGGTATTCACCCTTCTTCCTGGTATACAGATTGGAGGCCGTCCTTTCCACAGACCTAGCTTTTGGTGCTCCTCACATCCAACAGTACGAAGAGGGCACAGCCGAGGAGACGCGCAGGGTCAACCTTGACAGCATCGAGGAACACTGCGTAGCCATCCTAATGCGGCACACATGACATGAGCAACAGCTACGCTGCTACCACAACCACAATGTGCGCGAGCCGTCATTCAACGTGGGAGACTTGGTCTTACGTCGCATCCAAGAAACCATTGGAATACATAAGCTCTCTGCACCTTGGGAAGGTCCCTTCATCGTGATGGAGGTCATCGGTCCAGCGACCTACCGCCTCCAATGGGCCGATGGCCAGGGCGTTCCCAACGTCTGGAACATCAAGCATTTATGTTGCTTCTACCCTTAGAAGATGTGTATCAAAATAAAAGCTATGTACTCTCCCCTTTTGTAATTTTTATTCAATAAAGAAAAAGATCCCTTGTTCGGCAACCTCTCTGTCGACCTGCTTTTCCGTCTCCCTTTTACGTTTTGTTTTCCCCCTTCCCCCTCGAAATGCTCGGGGGCTTGGTCTAGGTTAGGCCCCGAAGCACTTGGGGGTTTGGCTTCGCCAACCTAAGGGTCTCGTGACCTGAAGGGGTTTTGCATGTCTTACGCTTTCAAGTTCCCATCACATGTTTAGCTCTCACTTTCCTTATGAATGTTCCTAAGTTGATGGTTTGTGAGACCTAGGGTCCTTGACCCCCTCCGCACATTGGTTGTGCCTAAGTCTCCACACTGAGCCGCACAGTCGGTAAGCCATTCCTCCACTGAGGTGGGTTAGCGGAGGGTTTCTCGCACGACCTAGTTATTTTCTGGCATGCATAACAATAAGTCCTAGCCATTCAAATGATGCACACATCTAATTATGGGCAAAAGCTTTATTATGATCAGAATTTATTTACATCCGCCGAGACTCGGCCTAACCCACGTCTAAAGTTTGTTTCAGCCCAACTCAGTCGGTACCGAAGTCAAACTTGTTCACGACCTCCTCCGCGGCTGCTATGACGTCCTCGTGCCTCAGTGTTGATGGTTCAAAACTGTGCTCAAGTTCACCGCAAGCCTACGGGTGACTTGGTGCCTTTTTCACCAAGGAGGGTCCTCCCTAGATTTGTCAATACAAAGATTGGAAGCAAACCACTAAGGTTCTCTATCTAACCTACCGGTCTAACCCTATCTGAAGTATTGATTGCATAAAGATTAAACATACATGAAAGGATGTATGGATCACATCCAGCTAGCCATAAAGGTGAGCATCCAAAAGGTAAGCCTAGCCTATCGTCTTCTCGTTGCTGTTCTAGCCAATGTGACAAACCAATCTAAACCTAGACTATGATAAGGATTACACTCGATATGGAGTAACCCGATATGGAGTGGTCCGATACACGTTCACTCGCCGCTTTCTCCTCCACCGTACTATCACTACGCAAGGATATTCATCATCGAGCAACAACCTAGGTCCGTGCACTACTACGGTGTATCCGCAAGACAAGACTAATCACCATGATCTGATCTAATCCTACTAAAGGCATATGGTAGCTACACATATGAATAAGCACAACTCGTAGTAGATCAAAGTAAAGACAAGAATATATTTATATCACCATCAAATATTGAAGGTACAAATGACTTGACGAATTCAAGTCGCGACACCGGAACTCCACCATGGCTTCACCACACAGGGCCAACCATGGCGGCTAAGGCATGGCCTAGGCCATCTCCTAGGCAACTCGAGGACTTGCGGCAGCCGTCGGCCTCTTCTCGGTGCTTCTCCATCGTGTCGGTGACTCTCTGATGAATGGATGGATGTGGCGGCCGGCGGAGGCAGAGGCAATAAATAGACAAGCACCTAGGGCAAAGGGAACACGAACCGGGCCCGAAACAGGCTAGGCCGACCGGCCTGGGCCGACCGGCCCAGGCCCGTTTCGGCCCGGTTCGGCCTCGTCTCGCTCCCCGATGCTTCTCGGTCAATTGTTGACTTGCTCCCTTATGCATGTGGGCCCTTGACGTAGTCTTCTCCATGGTTTAGATAGAGCTCCTTGTCGCGCAAGCTTCAGCATCTTCTGTATAGATCCCTGGAGTTTTCCGGCTTCATGCTTCGGTCCCTGGGCCCTTTGGAGTTATGTTCATGAGGTGTCTTGACTTGTGTCGGGCTTCATGATCTTCTCTTGAAGTGCTTGATGAACTTATCCAGAAAGTCTCCTCTTTAACGTTAATTTCATGCGTAAACAACAAACTCCAAAATCGACATGCGAGAACGAACTTGATACCTCCGGGGGGTTAGTACCATTGGTTAGAATATCAAATACGTGCAAATGTTGATGGTAAACTTATAGCTAGGTGTACCAAAGTCGACCGTCAACATACCCCCATGCTTAAACCTTGCTCATCCTCGAGCAAGTCCAAGATCTTTCCTTAACTTAGAAATCAGCGTTGCCCTTCAGTGTCTTCCCTGCACTTAGGTATACACAACAACACATATTGCTCTCTCAAGTATTAAGCATTTAAGGTTCAAGTTTTGACAGGCTACTTCATTATGGAAGATAGACTATCATGAAAGGACATGCCACAATAAAACAAATATAGTGCTCTCGAATTTAAGCAAACTTCAAACCTTTACCTTGTTGCATCGTGAAGAGTTTTCAAAAAGTTGCACATCTAACATAGGTGATGTTCTCTTGCAAAAGCTCATGGAAACACTCATCTCGTCAAGTCACTCAAGCCTACACTAGATTATTCTCGACCTATTCTACTCATATATGAAAGTGGAACTTATGTGGAGCTTGGTAGGTAAAAGCAATCCTAGCAAAACATTGTACCTCAAATGTTGTCAAATTAAGAGAGAGATCTATTGGAATTACCGAGACTAGTCAAAAAGGCCATGGAAAATAAATGTTGGAAAGAGAGAGAGATGGAACACACACATTTAGAAAGGTGGACATGTGCAAGTGGCAAATGGGTGATCCCGAGACATGAATGAAGTTCTCGTTATCGGATTGCACATGGTTGGAAAAGATTGAGTATGGACTTGTCTTCAAAGCTCTCTAAGATTTAAATGAAGCTAAAAAGAACAAAGAAGCATTTTTATTTTTCTCTTTTATTTAATTTCACTTTTCTTTTCTTATTATATTTTTTCTTTCTTCTTCTTCTTTTTTCTTTCTTTCCTTCATTTTCTTCTCTTTTATTTTTTTATTTTTTTATTCTTCATTTTTTATGCTCCTCCGAACTTTTAAGCAACATAGTACTGCTATAGCAGCCCCCCCATGCTCAAATGATTGCTCGTCCTCGAGCATAGAAGTGAGGGGACCTATGGCTGCTAGACAAGTACAAAATCCTTGTGTTCCTCTATAAATATTTTGAAATCTTCAAGGGCATCCTCCATGTCGAAACTCGCATAATCATTGATGAGTCCCTCCATATGTTATATGTCTTGAAATCTTGCCAGAAAATCTTCAGAAAATTCATCGAAAGATCATCCATACTCAATTTGGGTTGTGATCAAGGAGGTAATTACAAAAAGATGTTTTGGGTTTAGGGTGGATGCCCAGCGAAGTTTGTGAAATTTCCAATGTAGAAACTCACAATGCTTGGACAAAAATGGCTAGAATGAAAACGATACGCAAAGGAATGGCCAGCTTCTTAGTCTCGTACCACATAAATCAATCCTAATCCAACTCATCAAGATATAAGTTTGCAAACTAAAGGTTAACATCATGAAAGTACTTGTATGTGTATAGGCTTTGGTAGGTAGATCCTTGCAGGAGATTCACAAATGTAGATAGCATAATGATTTTAAATAAAACAAGAGCAAGGCATAGGTCTACGGTAAACTTAAATCAAAGAGCAACATAAAGTATGTGGGTCTAAAAATTAGTCATTTAACCTCCACAAATGAAAGAGCTGGTATTTAATTCAATTTAAGTTCCTTTTCATAGAGAGCAAAAAGTCATGTCATATACAACATTATGTAAGTAAAACAAGGCGGAAACTTTCATCATTTTTCCATAAGCAAGGCATACAAATGATATCATCATGGTAAGCTCAAAAGAGATGGTGATTCATTTATTGAAAAGTAAAAACTAACAAACCTAGGTTGTCCTCCTAGTAGCCATGTTATTGATCGGGAGATAAATACAAAGGTTGTCTATAGTTGAAAGCATATATGTGCAAGCATTTAAAAGGACATGAACAAAGATGAAGAGGGCAAGTTACAGTCTTTTTTGATTCTCGTAGTGAAGTGCAGCGTGGCCTCCCCCATGCTTAAGCATTGTGCTTAGCATAGAGAAAGAATGATGAGCATCTTGGTGAAGGTGATCCTTGAACTCTATGTGGTCGTTTCCCTTTCGTCCTTCAAATCCTCCCCCATGCTTAGCATGTTGCTAAGCGTGGAAGAACTTGAATCGCTCGTAATCCCCTATTGCCATGTGTTTGAGAATCGTCTTCACTTCCTTGCCTTTATTAACTCAGTTGTCCCTCAACTTCTTATCATCATCAAGCCATGGTTCCAATCCTTCGTCATATCGTCACCACCGACTTCAATGTCATCCTTTATCGCCACCTAATCTTCTACAGTTTTTCTTTTGCTTCCAGAACAGAACATGTACCGAAACACCCCTCCAAGTTGAAGTTTATGAAATTATCTTTCCAGCGAGCCATCGTACGCATGAAACAAGTTCCGAACAAGAGAGTTGTGCCTATTTTACTCCGGCGATGCAATCTGTCCAAGGCTGATTTCAGACTGCGCACCGCTCAATGTTTTTACCATATCTCCTTGTACGGGTCTTCAAAATTGATGATTCTTGATGGGTTTGAAAGAAGGTTTGAAGGATCTTCTGAATATGAACCTTTTCTTCCAATGTACATCCCTGAACATGTGCTCAAATCTTGATGGAAACAGCGACTTCCCTCTCAAGCCTTGTAGATGACTAATGATTGGTCAAGAACTCATGGGACACTTCGTCATGCCTGCAAAACAAATCAAATGCACATTCTACCTCCAGGGTGATGATTGGGAGTAGAAAAAAATTGCCAACAAACAAAATGCATCCCTAAGACCATAACATGTGGCATAGCTTACCTAGTAAAAAGAAAAGAGAACCTAATGAGTGTACGTGCGTGTAGGTGAAAATGCAAATGAAAGGAAGGGATATAAACAAAACAATGTTTACACCAAATTCTAAGCTCCATGCTTACAAAGTGGTTGCCATACTTTCCATTCCTACAAAGATTTATTAACCAAGGTCAAAACACCATGTTCATCCCAAGATTAATAATTCTTTAAAGTGCAAGAGAAGTAGGACGCATTGCAAAATTTATAAACAAACCAATGCAATGTGAAAGCAAGGTTTATAAAAATGAATGATGGTGGTCTCCAATCATGTCTAAACACCATGTTTACACAAGATTGCAAAAGAAAATGCCTCGTGCGCACAAAGCACCATTATGGAAACAAAACATTCATAAAAATGTTTTGCAAATAAACCAAGCTAACCTATGCATGATAGAACAAAGGGGGTTGATGACAATGAGATAGATGCAAAATGCAAAGGAGTTAGTAAAAAGGGTTAGCAATATTTGAAAAAGGCTTTTGATGTTGTTCCTTAACGATGAGAGGTGGAGTCAAAAGTTTCATCAAAAGACCTTAAAACATGCTAACAAGGTTTTAAGGTAAGGCTTATGGCTATCCTATATTTTTGGCTTAAGACAAGAATTTGAAAAGATAAATCGGGTGAAGAAATTCTATCTAAGGTTGTTTGCCAAAAGAAGAAAAGCAAGGATTAGATTTTCAGATGAAAAACAAACCTATGGTTTTAGGATTACTAATGGTATGAGGGGTTTTTCCTAAGGGTTTAGGATGAGACCTGTCAAAACTTTAATTAGAAAAGGATAGAGATAGACTTGGTCGGATTGACATAAGTTGATTCCTCCCTTTGTTGGCCTAGGTTCTACGTGTGGTTTGATAGGAAGGTTTAGGCAAAGATGAGATATATTTTTTGTTTTTGACAAAAAGGGTCTTAAATATGATATGCATCATGCAACAAAATGCAAGGGTGAAGATCAATGTTGAAAGAAGTGCAACATGATATTAATGAACAAAACGACATGACATAATAAAGTGGTGGTCTAAACCAAAAGCAAAAGTTAGCCTAAGTTAACTAGCCACAAGTTTAGAATGAAAAGAGATCTTGCTTCGTACTTCTCTCTAAAAAAACACAAAAAAGACTCTAACACTAATAATCACACAAAAATAAGGGGTCTACAAATTTTCCAAAAATCAAGTAGCAAAGTGCTCACTCAAAATCTATTTAAAGCATACAACATGTGGTTGTGATATTTATTAGAGCAATGGTACAATGTTACTTGAAGTTTTCAAACAAAGAACACAATGTAGACTTGTCATAGTTTATATAGATTTATAAAAAGATCGGGTTGCCTCCCGCAAAGCGCTTCATTTAAAGTCATAGAGCTCGACTTTCTCATGTACCTTTTTATTGTCGTGAAGCCATGGTTACTTGTGCGAGAATCTAAAGTAGCCATGCAGCTTGATGTTGCCTTATGAAATCGGTAGTGGTTCGCTTCCAACATCATCATGTGTCTAGTGGTGCCTCTTGTGTCTTCATTCATCCAAGCTCCAGAGGGTATGTTTTAGTCTTTAGCTTCTGAATTTAATCATGTACGTGCTGTGGAATCGTTGCCCCATCTTCTCTTTATTGACACCATGTCCATCTCCTCTATCTTGTCATCATCACCTTGTTGCTGACTCTTCTTCGTGGATTTACCCCTGCATTCAGAACAGAACATATACCAAAATATAGTTCTATTGAGAATTTTATAAAATTACCTTTCCAACGGGTACTCATTTGCCTTAATCGGAGTCCAGATGGGGGAGCTATAGCTGTTTCACTTCAACACTGCTTGCTGTCCAAAATTTCAGCACGTGCAACCATCGGTGATTCAACCATATCCACTTGTAGGAACCTCCGATTGCCTTGCCGCTTGATTCGTTTGAACGTAGACTTCATGGAGCTTCTGAAATCCAAATATGTCCAATTGTTTTCTGCTGAGGTTGTGCAAGGCATCTTGATGACATCATTATCCTTTTTGTCCATCGATTCAGAGATGTACGTGTGGTCTTCATCTTGAAGTCTTTTAGGGCACCATGCCACGCATCCTTTGGCTTCAAAAGTCATTACCATCGCTGCAGGAGCATGATGGAAATGAAATCCTTCTCCATCGTGCTTGACATGGTCGTTTCTGAAACCTATAGCTCGAACATACAAACCTCCAAAGAAATTAGTCTTAAAAACCTAATTGACACACATAGGCATACCTTGTTCATCTTCATTTGCTTTGGGTGGGGGCTCAGTAGAGGATGTTGGGCTACTAACCAAGGTTAGCACCTAGCACTAAAGAGCAAAACATGTGCAGCCATCAACTTGTTTGAGCGAGGTTGGACTTGTTGAAGTCCGATTGTTGAAAACTTTTCTCGATCACTTCGTGTCTAGTTTTCCACCTACTTTCAAGGACACAAACAAGAAAGCAAGCGTATATGCAATGATAAAAATAGGGTTAGTTAAAATAACGAAAGATCGCCCTAGGGTTCGAGTTGCCGATCCCCGGCAACGGCGCCAGGAAAAAGGGCTTGTTGACAGTTCAAAACCGTGCTCAAGTTCACCGCAAGCCTACGGGTGACTTGGTGCCTTTTTCACCGAGGAGGGTCCTCCCTAGATTTGTCAATCAAAGGATCGTAAGAAAATCACTAAGGTTCTCTATCTAACCTACCCATCTAACCCTATGTGAAGTGTTGATTGCATAAAGATTAAACATACATGAAAGGATGTATGGATCACATCCACCTAGCCTAAAGGTAAGCATCCAAAAGGTAAGCCTAGCCTATCGTCTTCTCGTTGCCGTTCCAGCCAAGGTGACAAACCATTCTAAACCTATACTATGATAAGGATTACACTCGATATGGAGTAACTCTATATGGAGTGGTCCAATACACGTTCACTCGCAGCTTTCTCCTCCACCGTACTATCACTACGCAAGGATATTCATCACCGAGCAACAACCTAGGTCTGTGCACTACTATGGTGTATCCGCAAGACAAGGCTAATCGCCATGATTCGATCTAATCGTACTAAAGGCATATGGTAGCTACACATATGAATAAGCACAACTCGTAGTAGATCAAAGTAAAGACAAGAATAGATTTATATCACCATCGAATGTTGAAGGTACAAACGACTTGACGAATTCAAGTCGCGGCTCTGGAACTCCACCATGGCTTCACCACGCATGGCCAACCTGGCCGCTAGGGCATGGCCTAGTCCATTTCCTAGGCAACTCGAGGACTTGCGGCGGCCGTCGGCTTCCTCCCGGTGCTTCTCCTTCGTGTCGGCGACTCTCTGATGAATGGATGGATGTGGTGGCCGGCGGAGGCAGAGGCAATAAATAGACAAGCACCTAGGGCAAAGGGGGCGCGAACTGGTCCCGAAACAGGCCAGGCCGACCGGCCCGGTTCGGCCCCGTCTCGCTCCCCGTTGTTTCTCGGTCAATTGTTGACTTGCTCCCTTATGCACGTGGCCTTTGACGTAGTCTTCTCCAAGGTTTAGACAGATCTCCTTGTCGCGCAAGCTTCAGCATCTTCTGTCTAGGTCCCTGGAGTTTTCCGGCTTCATGCTTCGGTTTTTGGGCCCTTTGGAGTTATGTTCATGAGGCGTCTTGATTTGTGTTGGGCTTCATGATCTTCTGTTGAAGTGCTTGATGAACATATCCCGAAAGTCTCCTCTTTAACGTTAATTTCCTGCGTAAACAACAAACTCCAAAATCGACATGCGAGAGTGAACTTGATACCTCCGGGGGTTAGTACCATTGGTTAGAATATCAAATACGTGCAAATGTTGACGGTAAACTTATAGCTAGGTGTACCAAAATCGACCGTCAACATTCACCGAGTCAGACAGGTCCACATCCTTTGAGACCTTTCGCAGGACGAATGATGGATCGTGGTACTTCACCGTCAACAGTGCTGCAATCGCCGCGAGCTTGGCGGTGTCCAAGAGCATGCCCTTGATGCGATCTTTGGCTTCGTCCAGCCGGTCAATCAGTGGGATCGGCTCCGCTCCCTCCTCCTGAGAAACATAGAGGTCCATGACGTACTGGGCGGCGTCCTTGAGGTCGCTGAGCTCCTTCTCCAGACCTGCATTTCAAGAAAGCAAGTTCAGCACTGTGCCCGTCTATGAGTTGCAGCACACTGAGAACACCCTGCAGTGGCGAACAAAACACTTACCTTGACGGACCTTCGTGGTCCTCTCCTTAAGGGCCGTCACTTGGTCCTTCGTTGCCACCAGCAATTTCTTTAGGGTGTTCTCGGTCTCCCTGGCAACTGCGCCCATTGAAGGTCGAATGGTCAAATACAAACACTGGCATAGTGCGCGGAATCAACCTGAGGCGACCTTGGCAACTTACCCTCTATTACATCCTGGAGGTTAGCAGCCGCGTCCTTCGCCTTCTGTTCGACGGCCTCCAGCTTCTTCTTCAGGACAGCCGCCTCCTTCTGCGCTTGACGAGCCATTGTCTCTTTCACGCGTTGGATCTCTTGTGTGTCTTTGATCTGGGGCTGCTGTGTAGCCTTGCGGGCCGCGGCGACCTCTGCGTGGGCATTCGCCACCTCCTGTAGCAGACCTACCCGAGCCTGTTCCCGATCAGCAAGTGACTGCAACAGTAGCAAACAAAAGTCAATGTAGGACCTTGCAAGATGCCATGACTCAAGGCCAGAGTTCGAAGCACCCAGACAAAGGTCCTTACCGATAGCACGCGCCCGATCATGCGCGACTCCTCCTTGAATTCGTCAACGTCGCGGCGGTCGGCATGACCTCCTCCTCCCACGGGGTGCCGATGTACAGGCACCAGTGCGCGTCATCTTCCACCCGGGCACCTCCTGCCTCGGCCGTCTGCGGATCTGGCATTGGCCGCGGGTCGGCCATGCAGAGGTCATCTTGCTCCCCCCTGGCGGGTGGAGCAGTACTGGCTCCAGCCATCTCCACCGCAGATGCCGCCGTTGCTCCCGCTCTGATGGCCGCGCTCGTCACGTTGGCTGTCGAAACCGCCGACGACTACTCCACAGGCGCCTCCTTCGCCTTGCTCCCAAATGCCTCTTGGCTCGAGGCATTCTTGCCACTCTCCAACATGGTCGGGGGCGCTCTACACACAAGTAGTAGACCTAAATCAAAACAAAACCAAATGACATGAACATACAAAGCAAGACTGGAAGCAGGTCTTCACGACTTACTTGGTTGCCAACCTGAGGTCGGGCTTGTAGGGCTTTGGAGTAGCTTTCCTCGCCCTCTTGTGCGACCCAAGGTCGCCCACTGTACCAGCGCCCGACCTGGGGTGCTCTTTAGTTGCTGACACCTAGCGGGGCGTCTCCACCGACTATTCTTCTGTTGACGCCGCCCTGCGAGGCGTTACCGTAGACGGGGGCCGCTGTCGCTCCTGGGACTCGGCATCGTCTTCCTCATCGTCGACCTCGATGGTCTCGACACTAGAGCTGACCATGGCTGTGTCCACCGACACTGTAGACCTGGTCCTCTTCCTTTGTCTTCTTTTTGGCCTCAACCGCTTGGGTTGCGGCGATTGTGGCCACAGCCCGGGAAGCGGGTATCTTGCCCGTCGCCCGCCGTGTACGTCACGGTGCGGCAACCCTGGACGGTGCTCTTTGCACAGCGGGAGCTTTGTCGTCACTCAAGTCAGAAATGTACTCCTTGATGGGTGGCAGCGGTGCCTCCTGCACATCCGCCGCACTGCGGACCTTATAGCTGCGTTGGTCCACGTTCTGCAGTGGTGCGGGGCACCAGTAGATGCCCTCGTGGTGCTGCACATATGACATGATATATAAAAGAGACCTGCGTCAGGCAAACTTTTTGAAGACCTATTCTGAAACAAACCAAGGTCGAAGACTTACAGGGTCGGAAGGACGGTACACTCCGAGCGCCTTGGGGCATTCCCTGTTGCGGATCCACCCAGCGAAGATGTCCTTCACCCGGGCTACCATCTCCCCCTTGGAGACCTTGCGCTTTGCGACTCGGGTGGGGACAGTTTGCCCCCAGTACTCGAAGGCCAGATGGACCCGATCCTGGATGGGCTGGATGAGCCGGCGGCAGAAGCTTATAGCCACCGCGCTGCCGGTCAACCCCTCCGCCTTCAGTTGCTCCAAGTCGTCCAGCAGAGGCTACAGCTCCTCTGTGTCCCGCGACGCCAGCTGGTTGGTCCACTCTAGGTACGGGACGGGGACCCACCCCGTCCTGGTCGGTAGCACCGGTGCGGGGTTGTCGAGGTAGGACCACTGCTGCTTGAAGCCGGTGGTGTTGTCGGGGAGCGCGAGGTCGATGTACTCCGACTTCATGTTCCGCCGTAGCATGAAGCCAACGCTCCTGACGACCTGATCATGCCTGTCTTCTTCAGCTCCAAGAAGTGGCACCACAGGAGGAAATGTGGCGCAATGCCGAGGTAGGCCTCGCAGATATGGATGTAAGTAGAAATGTTGTGATTGAGTTCGGCACCAGATGTACCAGCTTGATGCGGTAGAAGAAGAGGAGGCTGCGGAGAAAGTCGCCAGACGGGACGCTGAATCCACGCTCGATGTATGTGAGGAAGACGACGGTCTCGCCGGTCCCCTTCGTCGGGAACTCCTCACCCACCACCGGCCTCCAGCCGACCTCCGTCTTGGGCCTCATCAACCTGCGGTTTGCCAAGGTCTGGATCTGCTTCTCTTTCACCGCGGACGGCTTACAGATGGTGCGCGGATTAGGAACTGGTGCCTTCTCCATATTTCTTTCTTTGAAGTTGGTGGACTTGGATCTGAACAACACTAGGGACTTGGTTTGCATGTGAGATCGCGGCGGTGGTTGACCCAAGCTCGGCGGCGCTGTTGTTATCTCTCTACATGTTGAGCGACGGCGAAACCCTAGCACCAAGTGGAAATGGAAGCAAGTGGAGGCTCCTGGGCCACAGAGCGACCTTATATAATCGGGCCCTAGCGGCGCAACGGGCTACCGCGCCTCAACGTCTCTCTGGCGCAAATCACGGCGACCTAGCACCCCGGCGCCTTAAACGGATCTGTTGCCCAACGACTCTTTTCGGCCTAACGGCTAATTGGTAGTAATGGCTAGATCCGTGCGGGAATCTGTGTCCATCGGCCCTTTGCAGCACTCCGGCCGACGTAGACTCGTTATGCCTCACTTCAAGCCCCAACATCAAAAACTCCAACATGACAATCAAGGTTGCCACGAGCTACAGACGACCTATTTCATGTCGCAAAAGCATCAGCGGCCTCCCAGGTCGCCTCGGCCTCCCCACGGTGGGTTCACACCAAGACTCCTAGGCCTAGTCGCCTACATGCCTTCTAGGTCGCTCTGACCTACAGTGGCTTCCTCTATCAACGGGTCTGTGCTTAAAGGCTCTACTGCCTGTTGACGACCTCTTGGTCCCTTTAACACTGCTTCGCTGAGGCCCTGTCGCCTCCTAGGTTGATTTTGACCTACAGAGTTCAGGGTTGACGCCCCTGCGTTGCGCCACTATGTAGCGTCCGTATTGATACAGGTCGACACGGGCCTCCTTGTCAATCATTATGACCTTCTGAAGGTCGGCTTGCTCCTATAGCTCTGTCGGGACCTTGGCCATGCCATTGCTGCCCCGAGCGCCCAATTACAACAGTCAACACACATCAGTTGCCACGCAAACTTGTGTACAAAAGCTTCATAAGCCACAAAAGACCTTGGCCCAAGGCCAAATTACAAGGTACAAACATATTAAAGGTCATGATCTACCTTACATGGTGCTTGCGGCGCAACCTAGACTGATGAAGCGCATCGCAAGCTTTCTTCTAGCTTCCTGACCTACTTGGAGACCCCCACAACTGTTGGAGTCGAGACTGCCACACAACCACCTCTACTCTAGCCTCAGAAGGTTTCCTGTGGAGTCCCATCTTTTGCTAGGGTGCTCTCACAAGATTCCAAATTGGGCCAGCGTCACCTCGGGCCTCCCCCATCGTAGCTCGGCAACCCCCAACATGGCCTCAGGCCTCTCCCGGCGCAGCACAGTGGCCTCCAATACCAAATTAGGCCCTTGCTCACAAGGTACATTAAGGCATGTACTGCTCCATACTGCACCTGGATTCCTCGCAGGGCGCAGGCACAGAGATTGGTGGAGTTCTCCCAACTTCACAAGCATTCTTCTAGCTCCAAGAGATGGCACTCTAGCTCTACGCTCGGGTAGACGCACACACGACCAGGGCGTTGCAAAATTATAACGTGGTTCCGCCATGACTCCCTTCACTGGTTCAAGCAAAGACCAAGGCCACCTATTTATAGCAGTGGAGCTCCGCGATGGCCGTCGTTCATCCTCCAGCGGGCGTGGCAACCTTATCTGCAACACTATTTGCACGTGGAGAATGAGGTCATTGTCTGCTACTGGAAGCATTGACACGTCTACCGCGGGCCTGATGACATCTTTCTAGTCCCTATCTTCTAGCGGCAGCAGCGGCATCTCCGCTCGGAACAGGCTCTCTGCCTGCACAGTGCGCTCGTGGGTCGCTACACGACGATGAGCTCGGGCGCCTGGTGCTGCCCTGTGAAGATTCCAGATATTTTGTCTTATTCAATGGGAAGAGCATCTATTTTCTAAGTAGAAGGCCGTAGGTTCTCGATTTGTTCTTCGAGCATCAACTCGACCTTCTAGGTCGCCTTACTGCTCGGGGGCTACTCCACGAGTGCATCTCACGACGCCCTCTTTATGTTACATCGCCTCGACCTACCGGAAGCATGCTTTCGTTACTCCTCTACTCGACCTCCCTTTGGTCAGCACCTAGACCTTCTTCGAAGGTGCGATAATCTTACATGATTCCGGTCAGGTCGGCGGTTTTCCAAGCAAATATAGTTCCTTGTCTTCACTCCAAGCCCCTGGACCTACGCCCATGAGCTTGATGTTCGACTTCGTACGCGCTCGGAAGGATTTTTCTTTTTTTTGGATCCACGTGCACCCTACACGACCTCAGCGACACCATGTCTTCACTTCGCTTCAACGTAACATTGCCTAAGCCGCTACGCCTACACGTCGATCGGGGGCTTGAAAGACATGGGTACCCATGGGTCCCCACCGACCAGCGTCTCGGATGTCCCTATCAAGTGGACCCAACCTGTCAGAAGCCCCGCCGACCTGCAAGTGGGCCCCGAGACCTTATCCACAACCCCGATGACCTTGGAAGACCTCAGGCGACCTCATCCAGACTCCGGAATACCTATCGGGCTTGTGGAGCAAGCTTCTCTCCAAGATTGGAGCACGATGCCACTAGTAGGTCCGCGAATCACGAGATTCCATCCGTAATCACGGAAGATGACCTTTCTGATCTGTAATCGACCCCAATGAGGATCCACCGACCTTGAATGGAAGCCCTAGCCTGCTGGCCATATAAGGCGGCCTAGAGCTCCATTCAAGGGGACTTCCCCATCCACGCTTAATTCCACCGCAAACTAGACGTAGGGTTTTACTCTCCGAAGCCTGAACCAGTCTAAACCCTTGTGTTCCTTGCCGTTCTCGCCGTGTTCCGAGTTCTCCTCATGAAATGCCACCTACACTCTTAGGTCTCGATCCCCCCATCAATCAACCTACAACCGTTTGAGTCGCCCTCTAGCGGATTTGCCAGGTCTAACCCCCTGACAGCTCCCAATGGCGGCCTTGGTCTCCCTCTTGAGAATCTCAAAACTGTCGTCAGCCTCCTTCAGGTCCTTGATCTTTTCCTTGTCACCCTTGAGGTCGCACTTCAGCTTGTCCTTTTCCCTATGGAATTCTGCAGCGAACAAGGCGTCATCAGTAACTCTGACTGCATCAAGCAATGAAGTCACAAAGGTCATGAGCTCCTAGTCGTACTGGCACATACAGACATCAGCAAAGTGTATGCATCCTGGACTTTATGTCACTCGTCTTCGAGCCTCTTCTTCTCAGCAGTCGCCTCATCCTTGGCACGCTGGAGCTCTTGCTCGAGCTGCTGTGCCCTCAGGTGGATAGATGTCACGTTCCTGCACTGGTCGGCCCAGCCCTTAACACGATCTGCCAAAGACTGCAATAAATCAAAGTTAGGCTACTAACTAAAATTCCATCAATGTATCAAAAACCAACTCCAAGTGCAGCACTTTACCTTAAACGAGCTGCTAAGGATCAACATGGCATTCCTGCATGCCTTGAAGTCTTCACCATCGTCAAATATGTCCTCCTCTTAGGGAGTCCCTGACCAGTCGATCTCCCGATCCAATCGATCCTAAGTAGTTGACGTCGAACCCGGTCTTGCTTCGACAGTTGTTTCTCGGTCTGGCAACGACAGCTCAAGTTGAGATTGATCCGCTGTTGGGTCCAGAGCTGTCGAAGTAGGCACCGTGTTGATTGGCTGTGGGTCCTCGACTAGCGGGGGCGGGGGGTCTTCACAGACGATTGTTGGGTAAGCTCTGTGCTTAGGCCTCCGACTCAAACGTCGTCGTATTAGATGTAGAAGACTTGGAGCCTGAGGTGCACCGTGGGACAACATTCGACCTACATGAATTGTTTTGTGAGTACACAATGACCTAGCAAAAAGCTATAATATGGTGACTAGGTGGAGAAGTCTTACTTTGCTGCTTTTTCCCATGAACTTTCGACTTCAGAAGCCGACCTGGTATCTTCTTTGGAACATTGGTCTGTACTCCGACCTTAGCAGCTTGTGCCTCTCTTATGCGGCGGAGGTCTTCCTCTATCATCTTCATCTCCTCTTCTAACTTCTGCTTCATAGCGGGACTGGGTGACCTTTGCGCCACACGATCATCTTCTGATGACAATGAGTCCACGACCTCATCCTTCTCCTTGGCATCCTCTGCTGCTGGGGTGGGACCTACTCCCCTATTTCGTTTCTTCTTTTCAGCCTCCAGCTTAGCGGTCTTCACCAGCTCTGCCTTCGACCGCGCGACCTTCGTGATGGATGCCCTTGTTTGACATGCCGGTTTAGCATCAGTTGTTGCAGTCGGCCTGCTTGTGTCACTTGCTCTGAAATCTTGGTCATCATCCCTACCAGCCTCAACAAATGAGTCTAACAGGTAGTTTTCTAAAAGCTCGATGGCCGGAGGGTGGTAATCCTCCGATCTCAACGTCCAACGTGGCTCTTCGCCACTGGGTAAAGGTGCTAGGCACCACCATGCCATCTCACTTTCCTACATAAACAAACACAGAAGTCTGAGAGGTCTTCCTCGACGACATAAAGGAATAGACACTACATGATCAAAGTTTCAGAACTTACGACGTCTACTGGTCGGACTAGCAAATGTGCCTTCGGGCACTCTTGTTGCAGATTGTGCCGGTGTAGAGCTGAACCACACTAGCCCCATATCTTCCTTGGAAACCTTGCGATTCACCTCATGAGTAGGGTCTAACTGCCCCTAGTACTCGTAAGCCGGATGGATCCGATTCTTGATCGGTTGAATGAGTCATCGACTGAAGCTAATCACCACTACTCTGCCTATAAGTCCCTCCTACTTGAGGTCGGTGAAGATGGTGAGAAGACATTTGAGATCTTCCGTCTCACAGGAAGTCTGTGTTAGGTCCCACTCTGGGATCTTCATAGGTTTGTGCCCAGTTCGCTTCGGCAGTGTCGGCTTCTGGTCAGCGATGTAGACCCAATCCGCCTTCCATCCACTATTGTTCTTCGGTAGCTCCATGTCGATGAACTCCAACTTACGACCTAGTTGGAAGCAGAAGCTGACAGAGTTGACGACGTCTGACAACTTGCCGGTCCTTTTGACAAGAAAGAAGTACTGCCACAACAAGAAGTGTGGCAGCATCCCCATGTACACCTCATAGAGGTGGATGAATGAGGAGACTACAACAATGGAGTTGGGGACAAGGTGTACCAGCTCCAACTTGTAGTAGTACAGAAGCCCCCTGAAGAAGTCACCGATGGGCGCATTGAACCCACGCTCGAAGAAGAACCTAAAGATGACCCGCTCCTTGTCGTCCTCCATCGGGAACCCCTCGCTGGTGGGCACCTTCCACTCCACCTCCGCCTTCGGTCTCAGCAGCCCGCGGTCCACCAATGCTTGGATCTTCTCCTCTGTCATCTCCGAGGGTTCCCTGACCGTCTCCGGGTTGGGGATCTAAGGTGCCCCTACCGCCATCTCTTCTCCTTCGGATGCTAGGGATATGGATCTAAATATCACTAGGGTCTTCACGTGCAAGTGGTGGGGCGCAGAGCACTACTTGTGATGGCAACAAGCGGATTGCTGAGGGCTTTAGCTATAGCGGTGTGGATCTGAGCTCTCGGTGGCTATGACGTAGGGAGTTCTGACGGTAGGGGAAATAAGAAGATGGGAGTGGAGTCAATGCTCCTCCCATTAGCCACATTTATATGAGCCCCATGACGGTCGCCTATTGTGGAATCATCGCCATAACGGCTCCACAGCAACAAATCTTTGCCTCTTATTTCGCACGAGTAAATCACTCCGGATTTTGCTCTAACGGCTCTAAGCCTAATGGATACATCAGCGACCGAATGCCCCATGCTTAGGTTGTAACACTACTATTGCCAACATGTCATTCTGATAGTAAAATTGACCTCCTTAAGGTCGATAAGCCCCAAAAAAATTGACATTATAGGTCTTTTAGGGATAAATTTTTCAAATCGACCATTACATTCATCATATAGAAGAGAGCGAACATTATATGTGTGCCTCCACATGTATACAAGTTGCTTGCGACCTATCTTGTCCCAGCACTAGTTACAAGATACAAACATATTGGAAGACCTGATCTACATAGAGCAATCTTTGCCATGTCTCTTCTATAGCAGAGCACATCACAAGAACTCTTCTAGCTTCAAGACTTCCACAACGTGAACTCCCGGGGTAAACCCATGCGACGTTGCGCCTAGCAGGTCGTGCTTTGTGCCTGACTATGGAATGCAGACACAGGCTCCCCCCTAGGCGTGTGCTACAAGGCATCGACAAGTATGTATTACTCACCAAGAACCTCCAGCATCATCTCAGGCCTCTACAGCATCACCTCAAAACCAGGGTTTTTTTACCGCTGGTAACCGCTACGGTTACCCGTTGTTACTGCTAGGGTAAGGTAACGGTACCGAGTGGTACCAACCGCTACGATTTTTCAAATTTGAATTTGAATTCAAAAAAATGAAAAAATCAATAAAAATCTCTAAAAATAGTTCATGATTTGTAGAGTCTGATGGTGTTGAAAGTTTTCAAATTTGAGTACATTTGGTATTTATTTTGAGGTTTACAAGTTATAAAAAAAGAAAAAGAAAAATCATGGGCCGGCCCGTTAAGGCCCATGAAGCCCAAATGACTTGGATGACCCTAGAAGCACCTGGAGTCGGTCTCCCGTGATTTTAAACGCCCTCATTCACCCCGTCCGCATCTCACTCGTGCTACTCCGTCGCCCCAAGTCGCCGTCCCGCCCCGCCGCCGGCGGTATACTGCGGCCCGGGCGCGGTATACCGCGCGGGAGCTGCGGTAAGCCGCCCCGCAGCCAGATCCGCTTGCTCCCGCTTGGCCGGGGCGGCTTACCGCGCCAGAGAAGCGAATACCGCGGACAACTATGTAATTTTTGTCATTTGTGTAGCTTCAGGATTTAGGATTTGTGTTAGGGTTTAGGTTTATTTTGGTTTAGGATTTTAGGTATGATTTAGGATGTGAGGTAGAGGTAGAAATAGAATTGTTGCTTTAGGTAGAAATAGAATTGTTGCCTTAGGTAGGATAATTTGTGGTAGGAATGTAGGATTTGGGTTGGGATCCAATCTTAGGTAGGATACCATTGAACTTGTGTTGTATGACTTGTATGATACCGCAGTTATTTGTATTTGAACTATTTGTATTTGAACTATCAACTCACTTATGCACGCCTAATATTATTGTGTTTGGTGTTGTATTTTTATGCATAACTATAAATTATTGATTGGGGGTGGTATTTAACACTAATTTGTGCCAACATCATGCCAAAAATTTCATTTCTTTCAAGCCGGAGGCCCTTTTTCATTGCACCGGTTTTAATTCATTACCGAGCGGTATAAATCCTTACCGCAACGGTATAAATATTTTATACCGCGGTATACCACTGGTTACCGTTTGTATAGGCGATTTTGGTTTGGATTTTGAATTTAAGCGGTAAGAAGCAGTATGCCGTTTATGCCGCTTCGGTATACCCTTACCGCTGGGTAGCGGTAAAAATATATCGGTCGGTATAAAAAACCCTGCTCCAAACTCTCCTTGATTCCTTGCTAGGTGTGAGAGAAGAATATGATAGAGACATTCACACTTCGCAAGTATTCTCTAGCTCCAAGCTTCTAATTTTGCATCCTCTGCTCTGGTGGTTGGACACATGCCCATGGCATGGCCAAATTTCTACTTTGTGCCTTCATAGCTCATCTCGGTGCCTTGCCCTCAAGCTTCTGCCGCTATTTATAGAGAGAGCCAGCCTTGGTCGTAACCGTCTAGGCCTTGACATTGTTGCCATGTGGTCGCGGGGTACTATGCACATGTGGACGTCTCCGCACGATTTTTGCCCTACCTTACGACAATCCTTGTTGTCATTGCATCAATGATGCCTGCGACTGTGCCACATGTCTACAATGCACCTGTGGTTAGTGGACCAGTTGTCATTTTCTGGGTGGTAAGGTAATCTCTGACCATTGTTCACCTGTGACCCGACAGTCTACTCGGAGAGATAAGACTAACTCTGTGTCAGATGGCTTTATGCCTACACTAAACTCAACACAACGACGACGATCAAATGCACCTTTACGGCTCTGTGTATTTTTTGCACCCTCTAGGCTCTGCGTCCTTGTTGCACCCCGTAGGCTCTGCGTATAAACGGACCTATTCCAATCAGCCTATATTTTTCTTTCCTGAGCAAAATGGTTGTAGGTTCGATTGAAGACCTTCATGGGGTAGGCATGCCTTGCTGCCCTACTAGTCCGTCTGGGCCCCTGGATTCCAGATCCATCATGTCTACGAAGTCGTTGGGCCCCCAAGGTCGGTGTGCCCATTACTAAGGTCGTCAATACCTTAGTATCCTGGCTCTACTGGATCCCTAGCAACTATGCTGGTCATTGTTGACAGTCAATAGTTCTATCAAAGTTCATTTAGACTTGCAAGCGAACAAGTCTCGCGTCGTAGTCAAGAGACCCTTCTTCCCTCGAGTGGTGAACCCAAGGTATCGAATCCGTGGAACAAATGTGTGACGCAAAAGATGATCTAGTAAAGCCAAGTAACTTCAATCTTTGGTAAAAGAGAAACCCTAATGCATCTAGATAAAGAACACGAAACTAATCTAATCTACTAAAGACCGGAGATAACAAAGAAAGATAGGGTAGATAAACCGATCTAGAGAGATCGGGTTAAGCCTTTTGTTGAAGTTCCAAGCAAGAGAAGAAGTAGCAAATCGAATCTTATTAGAAGCCTCTTTAAATCGTGGTTTCCCGTCCGACTCCGAAAATGCCCGCCTTTCGGAACCCCCGTTCTGTCACAACGTATCTCTACTCACGCGGGTAGTCTAGGGCGAGTCCAAGGACAAGTCGAGTTCTTTTGGAAGATCCGGCGTGTACCTCTAGCCACCGCGGCTACAAGAACACCCTATGTGATCTATCTCGAGAATAGATCTAGAATAAGCAAAGCCGATTGAAAAATGAAATCTTCGAAGAAACACTTGATCGCTAGAAATAGATTCAACTCGATAATTCAACTAATACAATGATACATAAACAAGATCACCACCGGGATCCTACCTTGATCTTGCTTCTAGCTTCGGGAACTCCGACGTGGTCTTCCGTGCAAGGTTCCCACGCCGGCTAGGGAGACCCTAGTCAACTAGCTCGACTTTCTCCTCTCCGGGATGGTGTCCCTCTCTTCTCTGCTCCTCGGCGGGCGATGGCAAATTCGATCCTCCGTGGCTCCCGACCCCGGGGCTATAAATAGCCCGAATGGCCGCTAGGTCAAAGGAGGGTGGAATTGGGCCCTGGACTGGGCAGGGCTGGCCGGCCTGAGCCGGCCGGCCTGGGCCCTTCCAGGCCTAGTTCCCGGCCTCCTTCGCGTGGTGTTAGTTCCTGAGTCTTCTAGATGCTTCCCCCTTCTGCATGTAGGCCCTTGTCATCAGTTTCTCTCCGAGTTGGACGTAGCTCCTTGTCTCACAAGATTCAGCACTTTTCTGGTTAGGTCCTCGGAGTTTGTCATCTTCTCGGGTTGAGTCCGTGGCTTCTTGGAGTCAAGTTTGCTTCATTGCATGACTTGTACGGGCTTGAAGGTCTTGTCACAAGGTGCTTGATGAACTTATCCCGGAAGTCTTGCTTTCAACGCTAAAACCCTGCATAAACACTAAACCTTGCACTTGATCATACATGAGAAAACATAATGCTCTTGAAATTTTAATTCGTTAAAGTTCCATAATGTACTAGCCTTCATCTCTATGGAGGGTAGATCCTTAATTAAGCTTATCCCACAAGTATTAACATGCTCACAAAATTTTAAATAGATCTCAGAATTTTTGAAATAAAGAACGAGATGAAGAAAAGCTAAACCAAGTTCACTAATTTAAATCATCTTGCATATTACTCATGAACTCTCATCTTATCTTGTCTCTCAAGCCTATATATTCTAGTCCTTTCCTTCTCATAGCATATATGTGTGGTAGGCTTTATATGGAGCTTTTGAGAATGTTTAGTCCTACCAAGATATATAAATGAGATGTTGTCAAAACAAGACAAGTTTCTCATGGTCTTACCGAGACTCGTCAAAAAGGTCATTGGAAAATGATGTTATATCAGGAGGGGAAAGAAAAATACACACGCTTGAGATAAGTGGACATGTGCAAATGGCAAAGAGTGATCCCGAGGCACAAAGGAAGTCTTCGTTATCGGATTGCACATGGTTGGAAAATGAGTATGGGTCTTTTAGTCTTGAAGCCTTGAAATTCCTAATGCACTTTAGAGAACCGGGGAGTTCACTTTATTTTTATTTTTGCACATACTCATATTTTTTTTCTTTTTCTCATATTTCTCTTTCTTTCTTTCTTTCTTTTTCTCATTTTTTCTTTTTTTTCTTTCTCATAGAATTTTTTATTTGCTCCCCCTTGAACTTTAAGATTGCATCGTACCTACCTCCTCCCCCATGCTTAGACGTTGCTCGTCCTCGAGCAAAGAGGTGATAAATAAGGTAGGTACTGGAAATATTTTTTATTTGGAGAGATACTTGAATTCTTCAATGTTGGCACCGTCTTGCGATCGTCCTTGATTGATGATCCATTCTCAACGATAGGTTGTGGTCAAGGAGGTAATCACAAAGGATGATATTTGGTTTTAAGGGTGGATATCCGGCAAGGTTTGTGAGATCTTCGATGCGGGGATACACAATGCGCGGATAAAAGGCTAGCAAAAAGATAGATACGCAAAAATGGAATGACCAGCTTCTTAGTCCGGGCTAGAGAAATCATGGCCTGCAATAACTCACTCAAAAATAAATCTTGTACACTAAGGTTTATGCACTCAAATATATATTAGGCTCTGGATAGGTTGAGCAACACACAAGTGATATTTATGACAAGGTTAGCGATATTTTTGGGCATAAAAACCATCTTTAATCTATCTATAACTTGAGAGCACATAAAACACTATGGGTCTTTATTTTAATCATAACCTCAGCTAAAGATTAAGATAGCATTTAGATAAATTCAGATTCGTATTTTAAGAGAGCACTAGCTTTAACATGCATAAATCAATTACAAAGATAAACAAAACGGCAATTATAATCATATATCATCATGGCACAAATTTTGTAACTTTTCCAATGGTATAAACAAGGTGGTGTCTTTATTAATGGTGAAAACAAGCTGAAATACATGCTGAAAATAAACAAACACACTTGCTGAAATTTAAATGAAAACTGAAAATATTACGCAAACACAAGCAAACAAAAGCTGAAAGTTACAGAGAAAGGGAAAAAAAAAACTAAGGTTCCCCCTTCTTCCTAATCCTCCGCCGGTGGTTGGTGTTGATAATCTTGATAGTTGTACCCTTGCTCGTAATAAGGTTGGACATCCCCTCCAACGAATTGATCTGGCTCCACTAGGTGAAGGCGTCCAAGCTCATAGGCAATATTTGCATTGCCCTCACCATGTTGAGCCGCGTTGGTTTGGATGGCAGCGACGTTTTGCATATTTCTCGCAACATACCCTCCAATTATGGCCATGCTTTGTTGTGGTTGGGGATATTGTGCGTAGGGCTCCGCAAAGGTTACATTGGGCACCACATAATTTGGTGGGGTACCGGTGCACCACCCCCCATGCTTGCGTTTGTGGCCCTCCATAATAACTTGGCGGAGGAGGAATCCCGTCAAATGGTGCTACATAGTATTATGCATCACCCGCTTGTGCGGAGGAGGATCCCTCCTCTACGATTCTTCCTCTTTTATTTTTCTTCGCCGGGACAAGGAGTCCCTCTTCCAACCAATCTTCCCTCCCTTGAATGAAAAGCCTAAGCCTTGCGTCCGGAAGGGGTAAGTTCACCTTGGCCACAGGAAAGCCTCCTCTCTCATCTCCACTAATATATTTTCCTTGTTTCAAATACTTAATGCCGAGAGAGGTCCCACGCAAAAGATGTTCGGGGTTTCTTGTGATCCCCGACCGTAGGGAGATTGCCAACATAGAGAGGTAGCACCCCGAACAAATATCTCCTGCCCCCGATGTTGCCTCGCAACACCATCGGTTGATCATAAGGTATGAGAGGTCTATTGGCTGCTTGGCAATTAAAGTCGAGTAGAGCCAATTCAACTCCGTGTCGGTCACCTTCGTCTCCCTCATCCTCCCCAATATCCTCTTGCTCATCCAAGAGTGGAATACTTGGATAATGGGGTTACGGATGCAGTTGCGTTGTTGGTGGGCTTCTCCGGAGATCAAATTCCAAAATCCATCTAACATGCCAGGCGGCACGTCAACTTTCTCTGGAGCTCCCTTTTGGAACCCAAGTAGCTCCCTAACATACTCGTACGGAACCACTTGTTGGACTCCCTCCAAAAGGAATGATAAACTTTGCACCCCATCATCAAGGATAGGAGCAATAGTCATCAAGATTTCCAAGGCAAACTCCTTGTGAGTGTCTGCCGACACCCCGTTGGAGAATTGCACCCATCCAAGGTGCCCCAACATATAATATATGTCGGTGGCGAAACCCAAGTAGTTGAGTGCTTGATCGTCGAAGTCGACGTTGGCCACAAGCCTCTTCTCGAGACGAGAGAGTTTCTTCTCCTCCTCCTCCGACAATATGATGAAGCCACATGTGGAATACCGCGGAGGGTATGGAGGTGGCATGGATGAATGGGTCGATTGTCGAGGTGGGACGGGCGGCTCCTCCGTACGCCCTTGAGGTTCGGTAAACCTCATGGACGTGCTCCTTGTTGCTCTCATGCCACCGAGGAGGAGAGCTTCGTTCCTCCTTGGCGGTGCCGTGTCCTCCTCCATGCTTCGAGGAGACTCAGAAACCGAGTGCCTCCTCGAAGACGTCGTCGAAGACGGCTTGGATGACGATGACCCCTTCTTCTTGGTGAAGAGACTTGTGATTTTCTTCCACATGATTGCAGCACTCTTCTCTCCATTAAAATTCCGGATTGCAACCGGTAACTAGGCACTTAAAAACTCACTTCGGATGTAGACTTTGAGTGGATTAAGGGTGTGTATTGTTTGAGCTATCAAGCTTGGGAAGGTTGGCTATGTCTACAGTGGTTCTGGGCATGAAAACTTGAGCACACAAACTGAGGAAGGAGAGGGATGCTTGCCTGCAGAAGACGGGAGCCGGGGGGCTCCTTTTGTAGGGGAGGCCGGCCGGCCTGGGCCGACTGGCCTGGGTGGCCGCGTGCTCTCCCCTGGCTTGGTTTTCTTCAAGCACGATCATTTCTCCTCCATGACTTCCTTACCCGCGTGCTCCACAAGTTGCACCACCCAAACGCTCTCGTCCACTCCTTTTCTTGCATTATTGGTCCTTCCACTTGATGCTTCATGCTTTGAGTCATGTCCATGCTCCCTTGCTCCACTTTCTTCACATGTCACCATGAATTTCCTGCAAAGTTATGCTTGCTGCCCACCCATGCTTGTCCTTTGCATGTGGTCTTGATGAAAGTTGATGAAAGAGCATCCAATGGTGCATGCATGATTAACTTAAACTAGATTGCCTCCCTATAAGTATGTTTAAGGCTAAGCACTCCTCTAATTCAAAAATTAAAAATATATCCAGAGCTATGGAAGAGCTCAAGCATAAATTTAGAGAAGTTTTTCAACCATTAAAAACAAATGTAAGTCGAAAATATTTTCCGACTACGTTGATATCGGTCTCACCGGTATAGTTTGCCTTCATTGGTTGAGAGCAAACTTTTCCCGGCTTGATCATGGGGGCATAGGTTTAGGTTCTAATTTTGGCTAAATGAGAGAGATTTTGAATAAAACAAAATTAAATGACGCTTAGAAAAATTCTAATCTTAGAGAAACAAAGGATATAGATTTTTAAACCAACCAAAAGTTTAGTTTCTAGGTTTACGTGAGTCCTACCATGTGCTGAAATTTAATTAACACCTAGGTATAAGTCGTGGCTCTACTCATGTGTTTTTAGCATCAAAAATAAGTCAACCACAACACCATAATAAGGATGAAGGGTTGAGTTAGGTTCTGAATTTATTTGGTTGTGGTTTCTCGAAAAGAAACAAACAAACACATAGGAGGGTTCAAGTAAAGGGTTTATGATCAAGCAAAATATTCAACCAAGAATTATGTCTCTAATATTGTTCAACCACTTCTAAGTCTAATGTCTTTGCGTAATAAAATTCAAAACTAACTTATTGAAAAGACTCAGAAAACCTGGAATCGGGTTGTCCTCCCGGCAGCTTATTCTTGACTCGACGAAACGGGTTGCCTCCCGCCTAGCTCTTTGTTTATAGTCCATAGCTAGACTTCTTCACTTGATTACTTAGGATCAACACTCTTTGCGGGCGTTGCAATCTTTGGTACCCACTTTCGCACCATCTTGGGCACGGGCTTATCTTCCGGCTTAGTCATTTTTTTGGACTTCACAGGCGGCTTTTCTTCCTTTGTCTTGACGGATGCAACACCTTCCTTGATTTTCTTTACGTCCTTCTTCTTCGGCTCCTTCTTCTTTTTCAGCCCTTCCTTCTTCCTTGGTTCTTCCTTAACAACGCGACGATGAGGTGGAACGTCTTTAACTTCAATCATATTGCATGCCTCGAGTCGTGGTCGGAACTTGAAAGAACTCCTTTCTCCGTTAATGTCGAACATGATCTCCCCCTTGCCAACATCAATAGTAGCTCCCACAGTCTTGAGGAAAGGCCTCCCAAGGATGAGCGGCGGCTTCTCCCTCTCTCCCATCTCGAGCACCACGAAGTCGACGGGGATGAAGTGGTGTCCGACCTTCACGGGTACATCTTCGGCAATGCCCAAGGGATAGCGAATGGAGTTATCTCCCAACTCAAAACACATACCCGTAGGCTCCAATGGTAGGCGTAGCTTCTCGAACACATCCCTTGGCATGACGCTCACACTTTCTCCAAGGTCGCACAACGCCTTCTCGAAATTGAATGTACCAACGAATCATGGAATTGTAGGGCATCCGGGGTCCTTTTGCTTCTCTAGCCCATTAGCAATAGCGACACTACACTCCTCGGAATCTTAACATGATCTACCCCGAGTGTTGCTATCTCATCAAGTATGTCTTTAAAGTAACGAGAATATGTAGGTACTTGTAGGGCATATAATAATGGCATGTTGATGCTAAGTCTACGCACAACCTCCACAAACTTTTCAAAGTGGTTGTCCAGTTTATCTCGGAAGTAGCGTGGCTTGAGTTGTGGTATCCTCGTGTCTTCTTCCGGCATTTCAAATTCGGGCTCTTCGGTGACGATCCCCGTAACCTTCTCCTTAGCAATTCCTTCCGTCTCGGCGGATGGTTTAGGCTTCCTTGCTCTCGCGGAATGTTCCAGATCTTCGGTCTCCTTTCCCGAACGTGTTTGAATGGCCTTCGCCGATTCGGGACTTTTGGGTTGTCCCGGAAGCTTCCCTTCATCATTAGTGAGGCGCCCGGCAAGTTGTCCAACTTGCGTCTCGAGCATCTTCATCATGTTGAGCACTTGATGGTTGGAGCTTCCGACCTCCGTCACTTTGCTATCGATGTTCTCCAACACCTTGTCTATGGCTTTGAACTTGGTGACGGTGTCCTTGTTGATCCCGGCTTGCTCGTCCATGAATTCCTTCAATTGTATACGAAGCGGAACCGAATTCGGAATGGATGAGCTTGCATTGAATTGAGGTCTACCTGGCTTGTAGCGGAAGTTCGGCAATTCTTCCTTCCTCATGTAGTCGACCACTTTGGCTTCCTCCAGACAATCTTTGCGGATATGGCCATACTCTCCACATTCTTCGTATGTGGATCTTGCATCGGCGGCCTTCAAGTCTTGAGCCTCTTTCTTTTCTATCTCCATCTTCTCCAACCTCCTCATGAGTGAATTAATCTTGCGTTCAAGTATGTTCTCCTTCTCCACTTGCAAGACTCCCTTGACATTCCCCGTGGGTTGAACTGGATGTAGGCGTCCGGATGACGCCCACGTGTCATTATCCGCGACCTTCTTGAATAGAGTGAAAGCCTCCGTCGGTGTAAGCTCGATGATAGATCCCCCCGCCGATGCATCGATGATCGTCCTTGACGCCATGGTGAGTCCTTGATAGAACTTTTCCACGAGGTCTTCCTTCGGGAACTTGTGATGTGGAGCCGCCCGAGTGTACTCGTTGGAGAGCTCGAATGCCTCCGAGATAGTTTCAGTAGGATATTGAACAAAGGTGGCAATCTTATTACACAAACTTTGAGTTTTACCCGGCGAGTAGTATTCCTTCACGAAAGCCTTCATCAACGTGTTCCAACTTTGCACCGTCTCCGCCGGTTGAGAGTGGAACCATTACAAAGCCTTCCCGAGAAGTGAGAACGGAAAAAGCCTTGCCCTCATTTGATCTTGAGTCACCCCATCCATGTTGAAAGTTTGACATAGTTGAATAAACGCTTGGAGGTGAAGGTGAAGATTCGGATCCTTTTTATCGGTGAAGGGTGAATGTTGCACCATGCGGATAGTTGAGGTCTTGTTCTCGAACAGTCTTCCGATCTCCTCAAGGTTCAAGATTGGTAGGTCGATGATATCCGGGATGCATAGCTCCCCAATCTTACACTCTTGCGGTTGGTCACCCATCGGTGGAAGTCGATTCCCCCGAGGACTTTGAGGTGGTGAATTCTTCGGAGATTCCTTCGATCCTTTGTCTTCCGACTTCGAATCTACAAAATCCGGCTTGATGTGCTTCACGTCTCCTTAGCACCGCAAAGTTTTTCTCGTATCATCCACAAATTATCGGGTTTGTTGGAGAGGTAGCCGTCCATCTCCTATTAGGGTTAGCAATAAACAAAATATGCAAAAACTAGAAAGTAAAAATCAATCTATGAAAACTAGGGTTAGACAAACTAGATTAGATTTGTTTTGAGGATGATCAAAGTTTAGTAGATGCAAAAAGAAAAACTAAAAGAAAACTGAAAATCACAAAAAAGCAATAAAAGATCAAATCTTGATCACTTGTTCCCCGGCAACGGCGCCAGAAAAAGGGGCTTGTTGACGGTTAATAGTTGTATCAAAGTTCGTTTAGACTTGCAAGCGGACAAGTCTCCCGTCATAGTCAAGGGACCCTTCTTCCCTCGACTGGTGAACCCAAGCTATCGAATCCGTGGAACAAATGTGTGATGCAAAAGATGATCTAGTAAAGCCAAGTAACTTCAATCATCGGTAAAAGAGAAACCCTAATGCATCTAGATAAAGAACACGAAACTAATCTAATCTACTAAAGACTGGAGATAACAAAGAAAGATAGGGTAGATAAACCGATCTAGAGAGATCGGGTTAAGCCTTTTGTTGAAGTTACAAGCAAGCACTACTAGATTTTCCCCCTAAAGCAACGCACAAAATGTGTTGCAATATGCCATATTTGGTTGCAATAGACACAATTGCAACCAAATTGTTCCGTGGACCGTGGGCTGCGAAAAGCCGCGTTGCATTAGGTTATTGCGACGTTGTCCATCTAGTGGTTGCCAAAGTTTTTTTGTTGCAACGTAACGCAACGTTGCAGTTAGGTTTTTTTACAACGCTTGTTCGGTTGCAAAGTGTACTATTGCGACGCATCTGGGGTGTTGCCAAAGGTGCAATTGCAACGTTTCTGTTTCGTTGCAAGTTATAGTATTGCTACGCACTTGTCTTTGGTTGCTATTGGTTGAACCTTGGTCTATTACCACGAAAGTAATTTGGTTGCAATATGTAGTATTGTACGATGCCACGAAATTGGTTAGTTGCTATAGGTGGTCTCCTCTATTGCCACAAAAGTTGATTTCGATGTGATAGGTAGCATTGTACGATGCCACGATATTGGTTACGTTGCTATAGGTAGTATCCTCTATTGCCACGTAGTTTGATTGGTTGTAATATGTGGTCCTCTATTATTGCTTCGACATTTGGTTGGTTGCCATAAGTTAAAGTCTTTATTACAACGTTTCTATTAGGGTTGCTACAAGTGCACTATCTATGGCCACGTAATTTGATTGGTTGTAATATGTGGTCCTCTATTATTGCTTCGACATTTTGGTTGGTTGCCATAAGTTAAAGTCTTTATTACAACGTTTCTATTAGGGTTGCTCTTAGAGCACTATCTATTGCCACGCTCATTTTGTGTTGCTACAAGTTGAACTTCTTATTACCACGTTCCTATTTAGGGTTGCTTCAAGTACACCATACTATTGCCACGTTCCCTTTGTGTTGCTACAAGTTGAATTTCTTATTACCACGTTCGTATTAGGGGTGCTACAAGTGCACCTTACTATTGCCACGCTACTTTTGGCAACGAAAAACAACGATGTATTCCGCCACGCTCATTTATGTAGCAGCGGTAATTGCGCATTAATTAACATCACGAGATAAATATAACAATGCATCTATAGTTCATTAACCAACATTGAACCATCCACCGAGTTAATTACATGACTCATGAAGTACTTAAATACCGAAAAGTTTGGCGCGGACATTGTTTGAACACATAGTAGACAAATTTGCTAGGACATGAAGAACTTGGTCGACCAATTGTTACTTGGAGATGATCCCAACACTTGATCGGCAAAGGGGGATTCAATGCAAGGAGGTGTCATCACTGTAAAGAATCAACAAAATTTTTAAGCTAGCATCAATTAATCTCTAATATTGGAATTTGTGAAACAACAACATATAGCAAACCAAAGATTGATTGTGATTCATAAAAATAGCATAATGACATCAAATAATTACCACAACCATAAACACACTTTGACAATGAAACATGAATTACATTCACGGCGGTAAGAGTTGTTGAAAAAAGCTTCACCTCTTGTCTTTTTGGTGCTTTGTCGTCTCCTTTGTGCAACTTGTACACGTAGTTGTTGAGAAGAAATTTGTCTAACGGTGGATTGAGTTTCGGGATTGTTTACACCACCTTTAGTGCTTCGGTTTTGCGAAATACTTGTTTTCGAGCTTCTTGATTCCTTCTCCTATGAACCAATCATTTGGAAGGACAAGATTAGGCGTAATTTCATCGATGAATCGATGATATGTACTAGTAAAAAGTTGTGAATTCGAGAACAACTCTGAGTACACGAGAGCACATTCCCGGAGTCCGGTTGTACATTCCCGGATGTAGGAATTGATGGTTCCGCCGCCACGTTGTACGCGGATTCGGCGACAAGGTTGTTTCTTCGGGTGATTGATGCAACCGCCGCTTCGTCGGCGGATTCGGTGACATTGTTGCTTGGGCATGGTTGTACGGATATTGGCTGGTCAACCTACCAAAGGATACAAACATTCATATATAGAACCCAAGGAAAGAAACGCATTCATGCAAATAGCTTGACCGAGCACTGTGGAACTTGTGATCGTCCATTTGATGCTTGCGGCATTGATAGGAACTCTTGCCTAAGTTTGTTGTAGTTCCGCTCCGCCTTCTCTTTTCACTTTCTTCAAGTTGGCGTGCATGTTCTCTCCTTTACTCGCTTCCCTTTCTTCTTCCCATCCCGACATTTTTTCTTGTAGCTGCGCCAAATGCGTCCATGAGCTCGACATGTTCCTCATCTTGTAGCTCTTCCCTACGAATTTGTTCCTCGCGCTCCGCATTGAGCGATTTGCCTTCTAGTTGGGTTTTTTGCCGGTACCCGTTTCCATGCAACTTGGTTGATTTGCACTTCGTGATGATTTGTAGGCTTTTTGGAACATCTCGTTTTTTTCCTTTTGGGAAACAAAGTTGTTGTCCGCATTTGATTCCGCCTCGGCAATAACGCCGCTTGCGGTGTCCTAACATTTGCAAGGCACGGGTGGAGGAGTTAGTTGAACAAGAGATTGGTTGCATTCTATAGTTGCATAAGCCTATGTATAGTAATGTATGTACTAATTCATTGAGAACTCACATAGACATTTTTAGATTGTTCGTCTGTCCAAGACCCCTGGTTAGTGTGAGTTATCCACCAAAGTTCCATATCATTCGGCTCTTCACCAGTTTACGGGTCTCTCTCGTTATGCCAAGAAAATAACAAATTAATGTTCTTCATTCCGCAAGACAGATTGGAGATGTGCTTGTCCGGTTATTACCTTCTCATAGCTGCGGCGAGAATAAGGCTTAGCGCCTGACAAATGTCTTGTCATTTGTTGGCATCGAATCGCAGAATTTTGTGTGCTCCTTTCCTATACAATGAAAAGTTATGAACAAAAATCTTAAAGACTCAGACATCGCCATTTGAATGAAAAATGTAGTGGTCGAAAATCGTAATTAACAATGTGGAACAAACCTTGAATTTAGCGATCTGAAATACTTCAACGAGATAGTGCCATTCAACAATATCTAATTCGTAGGCTTATGTAACATTCTCCGGTGGTAGCCGTTGTATGTCTTGGCCGTAGCACCGAAAGTTGAACGCCATCCTTTGTAACGCTCCCTAGCAATGGCCCATATCTTTTCCCTTGATTCGACATTATCCTCCATGTCCCACTTTGCACGTTATATAATCACAATAGCATTCAAATATTGTGTGAGTTTATATGTTAGTTTTTATTTGAATTGTCTTGAAAAGCAAAGTCTATTATTACCAATACATCGAGTTGCTATTGCGTTTTTGACTTCTTCCCTAACATTTTTCCATGATTTCACTCCAATGATAGGAGCCCTTTTCCTTGTATACATGACCACTTCATCAACGAATGAGCGGTAGTTATCACCTACCGGTCCTCCATGTTTAGAGAATTGAATGTCTAACTGCTTTGCTTGCCCGCCTTGATTCTCTTGGCGATTACCGTCAATGCTCTTACGGGACCGCGTCCTCTTTTCTTAACTTTTTGGGAGCCTATTCCATGCGAACAACATGCATGTGATAATACCCACAAAATAACCGTATGCACGGACGGGTAATTTCTATGGAACACATGTTACCGGATCCTTGCTCGTGTTGTTTCCAACGCCGAGCATGAGATGGAGGCCGCACTTGCAGTGTTGGGTTCATTTCATTCTCGTGTTGCAAAATGAAGGTGGGGTCCACGTACCGTTCGCGGAGAATTTAGTGGCATATGATGACCGATCATATTTTGTAGTATGACAAAAAATGGTAATTTGCTTGCAAATTAGGAGAGGGATATTACCGATGTCTTCAAGCGATCCGCAACATTCGGGTATTCTCTGTATGTATCGATTGTGTCATCCCCGAAAATGTCTTTTAATTCTGAAATATAATCCATAATTAATTTCATTCATGTGATCGAACATGCAAATTCGGAGTATAAGTACGAAAATATTTGGCCGGAGCATATCTTACCCAAGGCTTTCTTCTCTTGATGCAAATCGGCTAGCCAAAGTTTGTATTCATCTAAGTCACATTCTTCTACTTCTTCTTCATCATCAGCATTTATGTAAGCACTTTTGGATTTCAAAGGTGTTATGGCCATGGTATGGTTTCTAGGTATTGGCTCTCTGGAGACAACTAATCTGATCACCATCTCCTCCTCGTGAATCTGTTTCATTCTTTCTACGTCGACGTCGTAGTCGATCTCAATGAGTGTTGCTTCCGCGAGAGAGTCGGGAATTCTAGTCTTGTAGTAAACAATGTCCCTCATCCTGTACCCCGCTTTTTGTTTCGGGTTGTTTATGGTTTGTAGGGTGATTTGTGAACCACGAGGGTGACAAGTATGTGTTGTATCCGGCTCCCCATCTATACCCTTCTCAATCATATATACGGTCCAAGACCGATCATCTAATGATCTGCGCATTCATTTCGATGTCATATCAATAACATGTGAAGAAATTTGGTGTGCAAATCGCGTGTTCAAATGCATGAAATCTAGGGTACCAGTGCGTGCACAGATGCATGAGATGTTGGATGCAGTACGAACGAGGGGAAAGATGGAACCAAGATACAACGTACCTGGCCTCGGTCGTCTCGTCCTGAGATGAAGGTAAAACATCGTGTCCGCACCTATGTCCACGTCGACGCGTGCTTCATCGTCGCCCGAAGGTGATGATGACCCAAAGAGAGCCCCCGTCGCCCTAGGCCTAGGGGCCATGGTGGCGGTAGGTTCATCAATCGCCGCACCAGGGGTTGTGAACATTCTAGGTAGCATGGCCGACGACGGTGTGCGCTGCGCTTCAGAGGTCGTAGGGGTCACCCTTGCCGGCTCCCTCGACGACGGCATCCTCGTGTACGCGCGGCGAGAAGCGACTTGGCGGCGGCGGCGGCGGTAGTCGTATCGTCTACCCGGCCCCTAGCCGACCGAGTTCTAGATTTGTTTTGCGAGGGGATTCGGGAGGGAAAGTAAAGACGCGCGACTTTTTACTCTTGTAACCCGGCGTGGTGGCCCCGGTCATGGTTGCGCGGTAGTTTGGGCGAAAGTTAAATAATTCGGATGGGAAAAAAAGCGGCGCCACATTCCAAATCGCCGGCTACCCATTTTTTACGAACGTTTGGCGTATTTGAGGGATGCATTTTGGTGTGGCCGGTGACGGGTGGGTCCCACAAAGTTTACTTCTTGTTTACCACAAAGTTATTGTATATTGGTTACACATTTTTTGTATAAACTTTAGCGACTACCATAAACCCTTTATCGATTTGTACCGAGTAAAATGCATCACACAAATATGTGTAACAAACGTAAAGATCGGGTAGCAATCGGTAAGATTTATGACAACTGAGTTTTCACAGGCTAGCTACCCGAGTCACGTTGACACCACACCAACTAAGGATCATCAAAAACATGCTCTACAAGGACACAAATTGTAAAGACACATACATAGTCGAAAGACACAACTTGAGAGACATGCTTTGTGTTTATTAGCTGGATTTCTTCAAAGATGTGACTGAAATGACGCCAGAGCCTCTCTGCAAGGTCCCTCGTCACTTGCAGATAAATTTCCTGAACATGAAGAAAGCATTAAACGAACCGTCGAACAAATGATAACTCAAATCTTGTGCACTTTGAAACAATGTTTAGCAATCGGTGAACTTGTAAAACACAAGAAAGAACGCAAACATGTACACTGAAATCCGAGAATGTCTTTTAGGGTGCATCATGTGTGGAACTAATTTATCAAGAAATATCGGCAATCACAACTTTTATACCTTCCTTCGGATCATTAACGCTTCCTTGAGTGTGTAGAAGAACCAATCACACTCGTTTCGGATCCTACACTCCTCGCCTGCAGAACCTACGCCACGAGTACCAAGCATGCCATCCGCGTGGTCGCCACACCCGCGACCCGCACACCGCAAATCGTCGTGGCGAGGTACGGGCGCCGGCACCGGCGACACGGCAATCGCATTCGCATCCGTAAGCGGTAGTGCCACGTCGACGCAATGATCCCGGAGCGGCGTTTTGTGCAAGTCAAATTTATCCAAGGAAGCACCGTCGCCCCCTCTTGGGGTGCCTCGACCAAGCGCGAGAGCCGCCCGGCCTCGTCGTCGTCGGCCTCGCCGCCGTTGGGTCCGTAGAGGAAGAGGGAGAGGGCGTACATCGATTCCTTGTGACCCGCCCTCCGCGCGCGCGCCGTAGCCGGTCGAGGCACGGCGTGATGACGCCACGTGTGTTCCCCGGTCATGCGCGGCGCAAGCCGCTCCGGGAACAAGGCCTCGGGTTGCCGACGTTGGCCAGTGTGTTGACGAGCGCCGTGCGATACTCGTGGCCGAGGTAGAATCGACGCCGCAGAAGAAACTTAAAATGACATGCACTAAAGAAACTTAAAATGACATGCACTAAAGTTTCTTAAAATGGTCCTACACATTGTTAGTTAATCCTAGGTTCACTCTCATTGTTTAAGAAACTTGGTCGGAGACATGTCATTTTTGTTCTACGTGATCGTACCCCTTCTTCAAATGAGAATCCAACCAATATAAAGTTTGTTCATCTCGACGAGCTATGAAACTTTGGTATTCATCTCATTTCAAATTGACGTCGTCTCATCGATTGAAAATGTTCTATTTTCAAATTATTATTGCTCGTACGCCGTGACACGATATGGAGTGGACACCATGATCTAGATTATGTTGTCATAAGAATGTAGGAAAAAAAAATTTCCCGATTTGGACGTCATTTGACAAATATAAACAACTTTGAAGTTATGATTAAACGTTACAAATCATCAAGTTCATTATGAACATGAACAACTCAAGAACACGTCCCAATGCGGGTGCCGACAGTGTGGGGCCCACAACTCGTCCAATGGGGAAATCTCTCGCGGGTTCGGGCCGACGGTTTGGCGCAACAATCCTACCGACGGTGGGTCCCGCAACTACGTCCACGGATGGGGTCACCCGAGTCAAATTTCCGTACGGAGCGATTTGTGGGCCAACAAGTGGCCGGGTAGACCCGTCATTGACCCTTGGTAACCGCCCCACCCCGCCCGAGTTAGTGGGGTCGCGTCCCCGCAATGGGATATTCTCGCCTTTTAGTCATTGATCTGTGGGCCCCACACGGCAGTGGTACGAATGCAGTTGCCCCGACGCGAGTTATATAACCGCGGGGCCTCGCTGTGTTTTCCAATCCCGCTCCTTTGCACCGCGCCGCTCTCGTCGATCTTGAGTACCCGCTCGTCTCCCGGCCCCCTCGACTCCCCTGCGCGCATCTATGGCCGGAGAGAAGCGCCCCCGCGAAGAGGCCCCCGGGGGTTCGTCGCCGTCGGTCCCGGCCCGCGTCTCCGTCGGTTGCTTTCTCGCCGGGGGGTGAGTGTCTTCCTCGTCTCCATAATTTCCTATGCTCGCCGAGGATCCGATGCTTGTCATTCTTCTTCGTTTCCTAGTGCGACATATGGCCCGAGTCCTTCGGCCGGCGCGGCGCCTCCGTCCGGTGGATCTTCGTCGTCGGAATCCTCGGAGCTTGTCTTCTTCCTCGTCTCGGGCGACGCCCCCGTTCGTCAGGAGGTCGGGGACTTGGCGAGGAACTGGCGAGGACGCGGCGTCGTCTAGACGACGCGGCTGCGCAAGGTACGGGACCTGGAGGGGACCCGGGATGCGATGCACACCGCCCTTCAGGCGGCTGAGACGGAGACAGCCGAAGTTCGCAGCGCCAAGGCCGATGTGGAGGCCCGCTGCTTTGGTGAGTTCCTGTATTCCGTCAGTGCACGCCGCCCACTAGGCTCTTGTTTGACTCGTCGCCATTGTTTCTTGCCTCAGCCGAGGAGGCGGAGGCGTCTTTCCGCCGCGAGCAGGCGGAGGAGCTGCGCCGCCGCCTGAACGATCTGGAGGATCGCCACGATGAACTTACGCGCGCGGCGGAGGTCGCCGTCACGGTGGTCGGCCCGGGGGCTCCGAGCCCGCGCCCGACCGTCTTCGCGCGCTCCCAAGGCGTGTCAAGGAGGCGGTGCGTGCCGGTGCGCGCCGGGGAGCCGCCCGCGCGCTCGCGACGGCGGACGCGCAAGTCGACTTTCCCTTGGCTGATTTGCGGCCGGAGTGGCCGTTCCCGCCGGAGCGGCACCGGCACTACGCGCCGCACTTCCCCATTGCGGCCGATGCCGCCGCCGCGAGGGTTGACATCGACGGCGTGCTTCGCGACGGCGCCGCCGCCGACATCGGCGGCCCGTAACTCACCTTTTTAAGATTAATCCGTACCGGCCCCTCGTGGCCGAGGAAATCGAACTTCGCATTGTTCCTTGTTTGTGCCATTGCGATTTTTGTTCACCGCCGCGGGGGGGGGGGGGGCGTGGTCGGGTGTACGAAGCAAACTACTCCGGCCCCCCCGTGCCGTCTTGTCACCCGTCACAGCAGCTGACGCGTGCGCAGTAGGAGGCTAGGAGCTACGTTGAACAGGCGTCCAGGGCACTCGAGTAGAGTACGTATGTAGGACTGAACGCGTGGGAGATCGCGAGGCGCAGCGCTGCGTTTCTTCTTCCGTTCGCATCTAAATAAAATTAGCCCCAAGAATCTTTCATAAATGGAACACTAAATATAATTTATTTGTAAAACCTTTTCACGTGTCAGCGTAACTTTGTTTGACGAATCTAATGAACCTACTTAATCCAGTATTTAGCTACAGATTTTGAAAGTAGTTTTGAAAATAACTTACTTTAATACATGTAATTAATGGTGCACCTCCATGGAGTAGTAAATGTAGATGAAATCTAAAACTACATAAATAATTTGGATCTACTTTGCGATACGAGCTTTTCGCAAGGGTTTTCGGACATCAAACCCCCTAGTGTGATTTTGCATGCAAATATCCGGTCTTTGGCGAAGCGTTGCGGCCGGACCACGACTCCCCGTGCGCGCGTGCGTGTAGCGGTTAATTAGGATCCGCCGCCCCTTCGTGTTGCCGGTTGTCTTCAAATCTTGCCATGCCCATTGCTTCGGCAACCGCACGTCGATTTGACCTGTATATGAAGCCGAAACGACAGCATATACTATACTAGTTTAGCCTCTTCCCTACCCCGCCCCACCCACTCGCTCCCACTGTCGCATCGAAGGAGAAGGGGTTTTCTTGCCTGCCGCCATTGCCGGCGACCCCCCCAAAGCTTGCAATCTCTGCAACCGCCATCGCAAGCGACCGGGATACAGCGGCGATGACCCGAAGCGACGCATCGGGTGACGGCGGCGCCCCACAAATGAAGGGGGATGCCGTAGAGGCCACCGCTGCCGCCGGCCTGTACAGTAACCTAGGTGATGCGGGCGGATCAATCCCGGCCGCGTCGTCGGCAGCGAGCGTCGCTTCGAAGCAGGTTAGTCCTGCAAGGCACAAACGAGTTGCTAGCTAGTCGTGGATTTGTCCCTCGACGACGATTTGGAACTTTGCTTTCTTGGTTTGGGACTGCGCAGGGTGGCAAGCGTGTCGCCCTCAACCCGTGGGAGGCCGCCGTTGATCCGGCCGACGTTCGAGATCGGAGCGGGCCGGGACGAATGGCGCCCCGCCGTCGTCCGTCCACGACTTTCGGAGGAGCGGGGACCGCCCCCAACTACCATGCACGAGGTTGAATTCTTCAAGGAGCGGTACCCGCGCATCAAGACCATCGTCACTTGCGACGCCGAGTAGTGGCGGAGTTCATCGACGAAATCAAAGGTAGCCCACCTCCCGAACGTTTGCTCGTCGGATTGGACACCGAGTGGATTCGGCTTCGCGGTGGCGGGTACAAGCTCGCATTGCTGCAATTGTGTGTCGGTTCGAGCTGCCTTATTTACCGGGTGCACCATGCCGGCTACAAGCTTCCCGATGTCCCGTGAGCAAGTTTCTCGGCGAGGAAGGCCACATCTTTGTGGGAGCGCACATCACCAACGATGCTTGAACGCCTACGGGAGGACTGCGCGGCGTCAAGATTTCTAATTGGAAAGACCTTCAACCGATTGTTGCCGACGTTCATGAGAAGTATAGGCATCCGTACCGAAATGGTTACGGATCGTCACCGGAGAAGATTGGAAATCGAGTACGGAGCTACCTCTCGTACAAGGACGAAATGTGAACCACGAGGCTTTGGGGTTTGAGGGTGTTGCACGAATGGCGGTGCAATACGCCGCCAAGGATGCATTTGTCTTTTGAGATCGCTAATCGGCTTGAGATCAAGCATGGTTACCGATTTCTGCCAGATGCTCATTTGTAGAATCATGTAAATAATGTACTAACCAAAAGTAGCAAGTAGAATTTCTTGGTTTTCGGAACAAGTACATGTGTACATATTAGTAGTAATTCAGTGATGGATTGAAACTAGGAGGCCTTGTTTATTTGGGCAATTTTGACGAGATAACTTCCATATTACTCTAATTATTTGTTGATTTACTAAAGATTAATTTGTATCATTTGTTAGTCAATTTTTTATTTTCTATATCAACATATTAAAAGCAACAACACATTTGCAAATTATCAATGTGCCCTTTTGTTAGAAAAGGATTGCAGTCCGAGATTGGGCCGGCCCATTTGTCCTTATTACTTCCCGGTGTGTGCGAAGCGCGCACGGCGAAAGACATCGGCAAAATCTTTAGTGCCACACCGCTACCTCAAGCGGGCGCACCACAACTTAAAAGGCGAGGCGTGCTTGCCATCCCGAACTCCTCTGAACACTGCTTCCTCTCTACTAACCTCCGGCTTGTTGGGTCGGCCGGCCCATCGGGCTCCCGCTCGCCCGGGCTTCACGCTCGCCGGTAGAGCCTGTTGGTGACCTGGCCTGCCCTACAGCCCCCTATTTTTGTTTGTCATACCAATTTTTTGATTCATATTTTAAATATTAAGATTTATGCAAAAGTCTTCCAGAAGTAGTAAATAATGGCAACATAGAAGTCATGACTACGGTCCGGTAAGTATCAATTGAAAAACTCATCATCTTGGGCATCTTGAACTATTGGTGCAACAATTCCATCATCAATGTACGTGTCATCTGCATCATGTTCATCATCAACATCAAATACTTCGTCGTCTGGTTCGTCAACCGCCTCGGCCCGAACTCGATTAATAACGAGACATCGTCGGTTGTGCCTTCCTTGTCCGATCTAGACCAATTTGTCAAAACCTGGTGTTCACCGAGCAAATTAATACCTTCGATACCCACAAGAAGTGAGTCCTCGAGATCTAATTCGAGCATGGCAAACAAGTTCCTTGGTTTCATTGAAATAACACTTTGCTCCAGCCCGAGGTTTGTTCACCGATTCACATAAAACACCGATTCTGCTCGTGTTGCCGAATATAGGGTTCATTGCTAAACTTGTGTCGAGTAGTATCGATGTCAATGACCCCATATTTATCTTTCTTGTATCCTCTTGCCTCTCGTTGGTACTTGTGACAAGAGGCACATCAAACCGAGTCACCTTTGGAACGGGAATAACTTCTTTTTGTCCAGGGAATTCCGGTGAGATCATTCTTTTAATCACCCCATACCAATTTGTGCCTTCTCGCCTCACCCTTGACAAGCACACCACCGTTTTGTGTCACAAGGGTTCTCTCGATGTTAACGGTACGAAACGGCCAATTGTTGATATGACATCTATTCAATGTACGAGGTCGGGGATCCGGTCCTTGAGCAAGTGCAAACAAATCCGAACTTACTTCCCCTCTAGCATGTAAACTCCGTGATCTTGCTTTCAAACCATCTTACGAGTTGAGCCTCATGTCGCTTATCAAGATTTACGGATCCATGTGCCCTCGGTTCTTCCAAATGCTCGCCGCACACAAAAGAATATTACCGTTAGTTAGATATTTAAAATTAAAAGCAATAATGATGTTCGGTAGTGCATCTTACTCGACATATGGTCTAGCTTCATCACAATTGCAAATTATGTAGTGCCTCATCTTCCGAAACTCATTTGGTGGTATTTCTTCAACCGTCCGTCCTCTCCTCTTGTAATCCATTTCCGAAAAAATGCTCAAACCGGATGGTGGCTCATTAACGATAACCGTTTCATGTCGATCAACACGATTGTCTTTGGTGTCCACGTCCAAGAATCTTGAGCGAGAATGTAAGGCACTCCTCGAGTATGTATCCCTCGGCAATTGAACCTTCGGGGTGAGCCTTGTTCCTCACATATCCTTTCACGGTGCGTAGGTACCGTTCCACCGGGTACATCCATCCGTAACACACTTGCCCCCAAGTTTAGCTTCTTCGACTAGATGAACGAGCAAATGGATCATGATATCAAAAAATGCGGGTGGGAATATCATCTCAAGTCGACAAACAGCCTCCCTAATTGAACAAATGAGCTTTGTCCAATTACGATTCCACCAACTCCTTTGAACATAGTGCATCGAAGAAATTACTAAGCTGAATCAATCCAATGACAACGACACGGCAAAATCCTACGCACCACTAAGGGTAAAAGTTTCGTAGAATTAGATGGTAGTCATGCGTTTTCAAGCCCGACACCTTACGTGACTTTACATCAACACATCTTCTTATATTCGAGGAAACCCCATCGAGCATCTTCACTCCATATAAAAATTCACACAAACTTTCCCCGGCATCCTTATCTAACTCGTACAAGGCTGATGGCAAGGTATACTTATCATCTTTAATCACGGGGTGCTTTGATCCGGTCGTATCCGTAGATGCTCCATGTCAAGCCGAGCATTCTCCCCGTCCTTACATTTGCCATCCAACTTAAGCGAGTGCCTAGTATGCTCTCGCATATATTTTTCTCAATGTGCATCACGTCCAAATTATGCCCGATGAGCAAAGAAGACCGGAAGGGAGCTCAAAAAAAATACTCTTCTTCCTCCAGTTGTGCCATCTGTTGTCTTCGTCACGCTTCCTTTTTTTTGATAACAATGTCTTTCCAAATTCTACTTGTTCAAAAGTAGAATACTGCTCAAGTACTGTGCACCAGATAGTGGTTCTGGTGCCTCCCTGGTTTCGACCTTGTTGTTGAAGCTGACCGCATTGTTGCGCCATGGATGGTCGGGGGGCCAAAAAACGTCGATGTGCCATGTAGCAGTGCTTCCGCCCATGTTTCAACCACAAATACTCAGTATGTTTGTGGCGGTATGGACATGCAAACTTCCCTTTAGTGCTCCAACCGGACAACATAGCATAGGCCGGAAGTCATTAATTGTCCAAAGAAGTATAGCACGCAATCTAAAATTCTCCTTAGTCCCCGCATCTCTTGTTTTAACACCATTATTCCAAAGCTCCTTGAGCTCCGATATCGAGGGCCTCAAGTATACATCAATATCCATTCCAGGAGATTTTGGACCAGGAATCAACATTGACAAAATCCGGTTAGATTGTTTCGACACATCCATGGAGGCAAATTGTAAGGAACCGGGATGACGGGCCAAATGGAATACGTAAGACTTTGCATGCCAAAGGGATTGAACCCATCGAAGCAAGACCCGGCCTAACGTTACGACCTCCTCCTTCGAAAACCATGTAAACTCCGAATCCACGTGCTTCCATGCCTTTGAGTCGGCGGGGTGACGCATTTTCGCATCATTCACCAATTCATTCTTGTGCCACCGCATATCCTTTGACATTTGCTTTGACATATACATTCTTTGAAGCCGAGGATTAAGAGGAAAGTAGCGTAGGATCTTAATCGGTAACCGCTTCTTAACGAAGTAGCACCCACCGCACCGCAATTATTATCGAGGTTTTATCTACAACTTTCCACCTTGACTCCTTACAAATGGGACATGTTTCAAGATTTGCGTATTTATCAAAAAATAACACACAATCATTTTGGCATGCGTGTATCTTGACATAGTCCAAGCCCACGTCTCGAATCACCCTTTGCACTTTATCCAAGGAGTCGGGAATACAATGCCGGTCGGGGAGAACCTTTCCAAAGAGCTTAAGTATGGCCTCCAATGACGCGTTACTTAAGCCATACATGCACTTTATCCGAAAAAGCTCCACAATAAAAGAGACCTTCGTTGCATTTTTGCATCCCGGATACAATTCCTTCTTTGCTGCTCTAATAGTTTCAAAAAGATCTCTGCCTGCTTATCTGCCTCTTCCTCATCTCCGGTTTGTCTATGATGTATAGTGCCACTGATAATGTTTCTAATCAGAGTATTGGTGGCGGCGGGGTTATCATCCAAACCATCTTCTTCATCGTCTTCTACAAATAAATGTGTTGTATCATCGACCGTAGGTAGTGCATCATGATTTTCGAGATCGGCGGTAACATCTTGATTCACGGGACCACGAGAAGAAGTATTAGTTTGGTCTTGAATGTTACCGACATCGATGAAACAATCGGCAAACCCTCTATTGAGTAAATGAATTTGAATGCGACCCACGGTGGAATGTCCGATCATGCATTGACACAATTTACATGGACACGCAATAGATCCACCTCGCGGCGATGAGGCCGTAAATTTTTGCAAAAAAATTCGAAAATTGTTCTGCCAATCCGCTGAGTGTCGAGGCAAGCGCATCCAACTTCGATCTTCGTCTGATGCCATTAGTTAATCTGCATTGTTCATGTTTAATTTCAATCGACCTTGATGACGATATATATACCAATATGCATATATATGCAGCGAACGATTGGATATATATACGAGATCAAGACATCGGTACGTACCGGCCGTGGCCGTAGCGCCGCTCAGATCTCCGCAACAAGAATCACGTGGAGATCGCCGTGGAGATCGATCCCCTAGAGGCCGTCGTGGAGATCTCCGCAACAATAACCAGGTTGTCGAAGACGGAATTTTGGAATGGTCCAGATCGGAAGAGCCCCTATCTGATCGTGGCAATACATACACGATAGACAAAATTTTAGTACAACCAAGGAATACCTGGTTTCAATATTTCTGAGGTTGTACGTAGTATGACCTTTCTCAGGGTTTTATGCGTAATTCATTATTTTTCTTTTCTGATCGGCTACTATAGGGGCTAACAATAATACACAAAATTCAGGAGTTCTAGTGAAGAGTCTCCAAATTGTTGATCACAATGCTTTGTGAACATTCACATGAATAGCATAAACAATAGCATGTCGCAATTCGAAAACGGACGGATGGTTAGTCCAAATATGCATGACGGACCCAACGATTTCAATTTGTGTCACTCATGAGTTCAAATATTTTGCAAGGGCTCATCCGGATCCAAACACATAGACATACGAAGATGCATGTATAAATGTTCAAAGTTATTACTTAGATGTTGCCACATACACATCCATAGACCATTCACCAGCATCTGCATAACATTCACCTAGGACCTGGTTATGTTACGTACTAAGCTAGATTACTACTACTTGCGATTGACTTTATCCCGAAGCTTGCGGATCTTCTTCGCCATCACTTCTAACTTGTCGACAACGATCTCCATGAATTCCTTCGGGGTCTTCTCCATGTCTTCCTGCGTTCCAGCAATGTCGACGCTTAGGTTCTCAATCTGCTCCCGCAAATCATCATAGCGCTCCTTCAGCTGTTGAACCATTTGGCGCAAGGGCATTTGCTATGGCAGACAACAAACACAAGTTACTAACATGAAATGTGTTACAACAATGTGGCCAATGCAGCAAATTAGTCAAAAAATGCACCTTTCTTTTTGATGATCCCGAAGCTTTTGATGGAGACGGTTTCTTGCTATTGTCCCGCTCGGCATCCGAGTCCGGAATGATGATCCTCACCGACTAGCGAGTGTTCACTAGCCCGAGCAAACAAAACAATTTCCCGTTATTCGGTTTTAAACGACCTATTCAATCTCTTGACTCATAATGTATACCAATTTACCCGTGATCCCCCGACTACCCGCCGAGAAAAGGCCTAACCTACTAAATGGGACGACTGCGTTCATTTGGGCGGCTTTGTTTTCGGGATTGTGATCAAATGTACACGAGTCGGATTCACGGCAAAAGATGGCAAGAAATCAAGCCAATTATCATTATCATTATCTAGTATGGGGTGAGATGGATGCACACAAAAACACAATTACCATTATCTAGTATGAAATTTTGATTACTATGAACTACTAACATTTTTCTAATTGCAAAAGGAGTCACACGATTCCTGGAAAATCAAAGAGGGTAGGGCGAGTGTACCTCACTTCTCTTCGGAACGCTTGCATCCGACTAGGGCCTCGCTTACCCTTACGGATGGATCGACTTGGCGATGCGGGCCGTCAGACGACGACGACGAGGTGGCGGTGTCGTCCGTACCGAGGACGACGGGGGTTGGGGTGCCGCCGACCATACCGGAGGACGACGAGGTAGGTGGTGTGGAACACTTGAACCGCCCGCGTGCATCGCGCTTCGCGTGGTGGAGTATTGGCACCTCCGTACGCCGCCGCCGCTCGCCCGAAAACCCTCGGTGCGGCCCCGCCGTCCGCGCCGCCGCTCTCCGGGATCCCCTCGATGCGGCCCCGCCCGCCGTGGCGGCCGCTCGGCCGTGTTACGGCGGCTGCGGCCCCCCCTTCGTCCGCGCCCGCCACCGGTCCGGGAAGGCTCGATGCGGCCACTCCGGCCGGCGTCGCCGCTTGCGCGGGGAAACCGCGATGCGGGGCATCTCGATGTGGACGTGACGGTCGAGCCGACGAGGGGGGATGGTTGGGAGCAACGGTGTATTGGGGGTGGGGGAGCCGTAAGTTATAGACGATTTGGGCGGCATATCCTTGTTTTTATTACTCTCATCGGCCCATTTGACATTTTCACATCCTAGTCTCCGGTACCTTTAGTGCCACCCCGTAAACGAGAAGGGGGTATCCCGGCTTAAAAGGAGAGGCGTGCTCGCGCTCGTCGAACTCCGTATTACCATCATCAACTAATGCTTGCTACTTGCGCTGCGGGGCTTAATGGGCTGGCCGGTCCACTCGGGCTCCCGCTCGCTGGGCTTTACGCTCGCCGGTTGAGCCTATTGTGGTCTGGCTTAGCCCACATCCCCATAGAACACAATTTTTTTCCTCTATTTTTTCATGGTACATATAGTCTATACCATATTGTTAAAATTCAGATTTTTCATAATAAAATTTATTTATTAAATCGCATTTTAAATTTCGCTACAACCCCATTGCAGATTTTTTTCATCTAAACAAATTTTGTGGCAATACGTACACAATATTCCTCCTTGAGGCTAGAGACGAAGCAATAGCCTTCCTTGTATTGCAACAACGCAAAGAGATATTTGCAACCCAAATAAGACGTTGCATAAGGCCGTTCAAACGCAACCAACCCTAGTATGGTAGCCATAGCAAATTTATATTGCAACACCCGAATTTCTAGTGCAACGCGAAATAGGGTAGCAATATTTCCCACCAAATGCAACACAATTCGAATAATGGGTGCATTAGCGCCAACTTGTTGCAACATCGCAAAGATATATTTGCAACCAAAATTCTACGTTGCGACATACTTGTTCAAACGCAACCATCCCTAGTATGGTGGCTATAGCAACTTTCTGTTGCAACGTAAGGAATGCTAATGCAACACAAAATTGGGGTGGCATTAGTTCCAACCAAATGCAACGGAAATCCTAAAAAAGGGCGCATTAGCGTCAACATGTTGCAACCGAACAAATAGATAATGCAACTCAAATTTTGTGTTGCAATAGACACACAAATTGCAACCAAATCACCGTTTCGGTGCAATAGTACCCCCCTATTGCAACCGAAATAGTGGTGTTGCCTAAGGGATTTGTTGCAATAGGGGGAAAACCTTGTAGTGAAGAAAAGAAATAGCAAATCGAATCTTATTAGCATCCTCTTTAAATCGTGGTTTCCCGTCCGACTCCGAAAACGCCCGCCTTTCGGAACCCCCGCTCTGTCACAACGTATCCCTACTCATGCGGGTAGTCTAGGGCGAGTCCAAGGACAAGTCGAGTTCTTTCGGAAGATCCGGTGTGTACCTCTAGGCACCGCGGCTACAAGAACACCCTATGTGATCTATCTCGAGAATAGATCTAGAATAAGCAAAGCCGATTGAAAAACGAAATCTTCGAAGAAACACTTGATCGCTAGAAATAGATTCAACTAAATAATTCAACTAATACAATGATACATAAACAAGATCACCACCGGGATCCTACCTTGATCTTGCTTCTAGCTCCTGGAACTCCGACGTGGTCTTCTGTGCAAGGTTCCCACGCCGGCTAGGGAGACCCTAGTCTACTAGCTCGACCCTCTCCTCTCCGGGATGGTGTCCCTCTCTTCTCTGCTCCTCGGCGGCCGATGATGAATTCGATCCTTCGTGGCTCTCGACCCCGGGGCTATAAATAGCCCGAATGGCGGCTAGGTCAAAGGAGGGGGGGAATGGGGCGCTGGACTGGGCTGGGCCGGCCAGCCTGGGCCCATCCAGGCCCAGTTCCCGGCCTCTGCACGTGGTGTCGGTTCATGAGTCTTCTAGATGCTTCCCCCTTCTGCATGTAGGCCCTTATCGTTAGTTTGTCTCCGAGTTGGACGTAGCTCCTTGTCTCACAAGATTCGTCACTTTTCTGGTTAGGTCCTCGGAGTTTGTCATCTTCTCGGGTTGAGTCCCTAGCTTCTTGGAGTCAAGTTTGCTTCATTGCATGGCTTGTATGGGCTTCAAGGTCTTGTCACAAGGTGCTTGATGAACTTATCCCGGAAGTCTTGCTTTCAACACTAAAACCCTGCATAAACACTAAACTCCAAAACCGACATGCACAAATGAACTTGTTATACCACGGGGGTTAGTACCAATGGATAAGGTATAAAACTTATGCCAACACCGAAGGTAAACTCATGGCTAGGTTGACGGATTTTCACCGTCAACAGTGGTATGGGCACCAAAATGGCCTTTCTAAGGTCGGTGTGCCTAGCTATCTAGGCTTTGCAATACCTGGTTATGTCTTCGGCTCTGTGAACCTAGTTGAGTGCCCTGGATGCGTGACCTCCTTGAGGTCGATGTGCGTTTTTAAGCCCTACCAACCTATTCTGGACACCACATCTTCAATTGCGATAGCAATGAAGGCCTCTCCAAGGGGTGCGTGTCTAATGACCCTGCCAGGCATCCTCGAATACTGGACGTTATTGACTTGAGGCCTCCTTGAGTTCGGCATGCCCTAATACCTCCGTGAGGTTCGCCCTTCCAGACTCCTTGCAACTATGCTAGGAGGTCTAGGTGTCTCTACACTCTATTCGATCAAGACCATGACCCAGTTTTCTTCTCTTTTTGAGCGAGGCCATGTTGTTTGCTTCAATGCTTGGGGACTACTCTACGAGAGCGTCTTCAACGTCCTCTTGTTTTCTTCGTAGTACCGACCTGTTGGGAAACCCATTTCTCATCAAGTTGTTTCTCAACCTATCTTTTCTTTTCTTTTCTGGATCATCACACCGCCATCCTGCCTGTTCCGATGCTCGGATACTACACTATGAGTGCATCCTTGATGCCCTCTAATTTTTTTCTTCGTCATTTCAATTTATTGGAAGTCTACTTCCTATAGGTCGTCCTCGACCTCGCTACGTTCGGCAACACTACAAACAGGTTAGTTGCTAAGCTGATTTCTTTTTCTTTTTTATTGGACCCACGTGCACGCTATTCGACCTGTCGTTGGCTCCACGAATTTGTCATGACCCCTCGAGGTCGCTGCACCTACAAATCGCTCGGGGGCTTGTGAGACATGGGTACACATGGGTCCCCACCGACCAGGCTCACGGTCGTCCCTGACAAGTGAGTTCGGCCCAACAGAAGACTCACCGACCTGACAGTGGGCCCAACAGACCTAGTCTGTGGCACCGAAGACCTTCTAAAAGATCCCCCAGACGACCTATCCGATCCGTTCGAGTGACTTGGAGTGCATGACAAGATACAAGACGTCGGCTGTGCCACCAATCAGTCCGAAGATGACGAGATTATGTTCTAAACTACCTTAAATAGGTTTCCATGTTGTATCCGACTTGGACTCAAGTCGCCCGACCTTGTCCATCATCCAATATAAGGCGGGCAAGGGCGTCCTTCCGAGGACGACCTGTACCTTTATCCATAATACAAACACTAAGAACTGGATGTAGTGTTTTACTCTCCGGAGGCCTAAATTAGTACAAACTCACTGCATGCCCTTTGTTCTGTGTACCATTGCATAACCATAGAGTTCTTATCCCTTGGTCTCCCCTCACCAAACAAATAACCACCGGGGTTGACCCCCATTGGACTGTTCATCTGACACTGAGATTTCACCTCCACCAAGAGGGATGGGAGAGGTGAGAAGTTGCCTTCATGTGTGTTGTCCTCTTCTTACCCCCTCCCCTTCTGTTTAGAGGCTCAGATACCGGTGCGAGAACACACCGAGCACCCTCGGAACGGGCCTAGGACCCAATCAGGAAGCACCACGTGGAAGCAGTTAGTGAGGGGTGCCAAAGGCAGTTCGGTCGATCCAAGGGATCGGCCGACCCCCTAGTGGGCCCCATCATATTGTGCTTCCTCGTGGTGACTGGCATGTGGGCTCTTAAGGCGGTTCCCATTGTCCACGGTGTTTTGATGCAGTTTCAGCACGTTTGTGGGCCATAGGATCCATGTGATGCATGCGTAGAGGCTTTCGATTCGTCGGGTCTTCCTCTCTTGGATTAGTGACGTCATGGATCTTGGGGTGCCTGCATAACAGCCCCTCTTGGCTGAGTCTGACTTGCTTGGATCAAGGAGGTGTGTTTTCTTCTCATTTCCTGTGCTAAATACCTGCATTCAACTTTTCATTGCCACTTGTGGAATTTGTCAGTTTAAGCTCCTATTCTACTGTGGATGCATGGTTCTCATGTGACAGTCAGTGGCTGCAGGTTGGACAATATGTCCCCTTTGTGTAGATTTGCCTATGTGTTGTGGTTCTCATGTCGTGCTTCCTCTTTGCTTTGAGTTTGGACTTGTTCCTAGGGTTGGTAGGTCCGCTGCGACTATGCTACCTTGACAAGTTCATGGGAGAATCCTTGTTAGTGATTTTGGGACTTCGCCGGTTTTCTTTCGAAGAAATTTTTATCAGCTCCCATTCACTCTCCCCTCTTTGGTCGCTAATCCAATCCTTCACCTTCCATACATCATGAGGAAATATTGTTTAAAAGAGACTAGCAACCTCTTTTCATCCTACCCCTTAGAGATTTACAATAGAGGTCTAGCTAGCCTATGGAAAGGAAGAGAAAGGAGAAAACAAAGGAGCAAATGAACTAATGTTCCAAGAGGTGGTTACCATCCATCCCTTCTAAAGTTTAGATGGAGCAACCAAAAGACTAAAATACAATTATTACAAAATAGTAAGATAAACACCCACCAAGGGCACTATTAGTAATCTTGTCGAATCTCCATTGGATTGATGAGCATCGACCGCAAGCCCGCTTCACCTCAATGAAAGCCTTGCGATCATGTTGTGTGCCCTCCACTTCGAAGCTTCCGGATGCCCATAGCTCACGTCGGTCAGACCGGTGCACATCTCCGGTCAGACCTGCCAGGTCCACCATCAGACCAGCCCAGTGCAGTCTGCTGCGCTCTGGACCTTCGATCTTGGCTTTGTGACTCAACCAAGGGACCTAGTGGTTTTGCAGTGAACCACTACAAACCCCTCAGACTAGGTGTGACCTCCACGCCAATCCCACTCATGAATTGGCTGCCACGGTCGTCCCGAATTGATCTTGGTTTTGTGGCTCAACCAAGGAACCACTCGCGACTTCATCTTGCTCTTCTTGCCACCATGTGGTCCGCACTTGATCCCGTCGGCCACCAGATCCCTCAAACCAAGCCTACTTGTCTCTCCACACCTTGGAGGACATACAGGCATAAACCTTTTGTGCTTGTCCTTCACCTGCACCAACGCAAATCAGGTCACTATCTGCGCCTGCAATACTAGAACAAGAGTCAGCCCACACAATGTTGTCAATCACTCAACACTAAAGCGACCATCCACTACCGAGTCAGTCCTCAAATGCACAAAAGTCCTCATCCACAAATAATCCTATTAGAAGTATGTTGTGAATAAAGACAAATCAATGCCTTGATGAGGAACCATACACACTGAGCAATCCTATAGTTTCATTTGAGGAACTCCCATTTCTTTTGAAAACTTGCAAAGTCTCTATATAACTATTTTGTCTCTAAACCGCCCAAGGCCGGTGAAGTTACATGCCCCATATTGATCAGGTGAATGGAAAGTGTCGTATGGACCTCCCTGGGCCCACTGCCTCGGTAGGCACCAGGACCGACTACTCGGTGGGCCCCTGGGACTACTCGGCTTGTGCCACACGACACCTGATGGCGTGGGGCGCAAGGACTATGGTGGAGAAGTACTCGGATAGGAAGCTATACATGTCCTGTACTATGTAGAGAACTCCTAGCCGTACCCGACTAGTATTCTCTCCTCAAACCGACTTGTAACCCTGCCTCCCAGGCTATATAAGGCGAGGCAAGGACCCCTATCTTTCTCATACGCATCATCTTGTAAACACATCCAATCAATCCAGAGCTACGCAGCATACAGGACGTAGGGTATTACGCACCTCGCGGCCCGAACCTGTCTAAATTGTGTGCCACGTGTCTCTTCCTTCGAGTTACCGATCTTAGCAAGGCCACATTCATCTACCTCGGGTACTCCCCTTGGTAGGTTGCCGGTCTAAAACACCGACAGCTGGCGCGCCAGGTAGGGGTTCTCGCCGAAGATCTCATGGCGAACTCGACGGCTTCAGTCCTCATCAAGCCAGTCGCTGCTTTCAACCGCCGCGACACCTTCGTCTTCGGGTCCTCGGTGTAGACTGCTGACGGTGCCGGATCTTTCCAACACCGCCTCACCATGACTCCCAACCCGAGAACTGGGCTCGTGACGCTTCCCGAAGTAGTCACAGGCGAACTCACCGAAAAATTCAGTGAAATTTCGCTCTACAACCAACACGCCGACTTTGAGCTCGGACCCGACTCCGACTCGAACTCGACGTCTCCGTGGGCCATCGCATACGAGCCAGCTATTGAGCCATCGTGTGCGGACTTCCCACTCCACGAGCACTTCCCATACAGCCTCTGCAACGCTAGCAAGGCCCATGCGGAGGCTCTCACTATGCACTGGGCCGGCAAGGAGATCGACTCCGACTACAACTCGGACTCCAACCCCGTCTCCGGCTACTACTCGGACTCCTCCTATGAGTTCGACTTCGGATCAGACCCAGGCGAGCCCGAGTCTGAAATCTCCACGACGGACCAACCTTTGTTAGGGCCTGCTACCGACCTGGTTATAACATCTACACCCACCGGGAGATTCGTCTACTGGCCAGACCGCAAGCCTGCAGACCGATAGATGGGAACTCACGCTACGTCGCCTACCTCGACTCGCTTCCCTTCCAGGAGGGAACACCACTAGCTCCAGCAGAGGAGCACACTCCAACAGAGGTGACGACTACCGACTCCAGACTCGGCTCTCCCGATCGTCAAGTCTTCATGACTACCAACGAGACGCCGGGACCTTCAGGGACACAGCCTGACCGTTTCCTTGAAGACATCTCAGCAGATGAGTTGTCTGCCAACGCACCTGTAGACGAGACCAACGACAGCAAGAACGCCCGACGTGAGCGCAACAGGAAGCGTAACGAACGGCGTCGACGTCTCCGTGAGAGCCTCCCCATACGGAACCTCACAGAGGTGCTCAACCAAGTTGAAAGCCAGGTGCATACTACCCCTGAACAGTGCCCCATGTCCATCACCACGATAGCACGTCAGGCTCAGGGGATGCGCGCGGGAGAAGTCATCGCCAAGCTCACGGAGGACGCCTACGTCATGAGAGTCAACAATAGAGTCACTTAAGCGCCTCCCCTTCGAACTCGCGAAGCCGATCATGAAGCCACAAGCCACAGCCCGACCGACAACAGTCGCAACCGTACTCGAGGAGAGCTACCGCAAAACCCCAACCGTACTAGGGCATCTACTAGAGGACCTTATCAGGGCGGTCACAGCACTGGTCGTGCTGGCGGCAGTCGCGCTGTGGTGGCTCACGGCGACGCCGGCGGCGGAGGCAGCAGCGGCGGGAGCTCCTCACACGGGGCTGGAAGGAGAGCCTATGACGAGGGCGATCGCGGAGGCCGAGGCCACGCAGACAGCCACGTCAACAGTGTCTCATGCGGCGGCTACGATGCCCGTCGCAAAATTGAGGAAATTCGACGCAAGAAATCCTCCACGGCAGGCGACAACGACGGCTTCCCCGCCTTCTCTGCTTGACTTCGCCACCAAAGAAGAATGGATCATCGTCGTCTAAGCCATCATTGACAACCTCTTCGAGGAGGCGCTCGGTTTCCGAGTATCCTCGGAGTATTGAGGAGGACACGGCACCGCCGAGGAGGAACCACACTCTTCTCCTTGGTGGCATGAGGGCCACACGAAACTCGTTTATGAGGTTCACCAGACCTCAAGGACATATGGAGGAGCCGCCCGTCCGATCTCACAACTCGACACGATCATCCGCTCCACCTCCATATGCTCCGCGGTATTCCGAGGGGTTTGTCATCATGACGGAGGGGGAGGAGAAGAAGCTCGCTCGCCTTGAGTAGAGGCTTGTAGCGAACGTCGACTTCGACGACCAAGCTCTCCACATATTGGGTTTTCATACGGGACACCGAGGTTGGGTGCAATTCTCTAACGGAGTGTCGGCAAACACCCACAAGGAATTTGCCTAGGAAATTCTCATGACCATGGCACATATCCTTGATGAAGGAGTGTTGAGTCTCTCATTCTGTTTGAAGGGAGCCCACATGTGGAGAAGAAGGAAGACACTGTCGGAAGGGTGACCATGATCACCGGTGCTATGTCTAGCACTTTGATGGGTTAATCTCCTTATTCATCCATGGGTTGTAATGATCTTGAGATGTAATCATACTTTGTTGGATTATCTATCTATCATCTTGTGTTGAATATACTTTAATGCTTAAGGTTAGCTACCATGCCGTAAAGGGAGTAAGAGCTCCAATGCTTCCTTGGATCCACTCAATACGCCGTGTCCATCATAGGTCTAGTCATGAATACCTTCGCATAGTGAGTACGAGAGGAGGGAAAGGGCGAAACCATGGTCACAACCCCCGATAGATTAGATTGGTTTTCATGATCAAAAAGATTGCATGTTCTAGTATCGTAGACCCATGGGCGAGTGTCTCCTATCTTGATTGAACAAGCGGTTCCCTATATTAGGGAATAGCTCGGTTTTCAAAAAGGGAGCCCCGGAACAAGTGGATGTGCATGGAGGAACATTGAAAGGTTTTTGGAGTATGATCGCGGGAGAAGCATAGCAACAAAGAAATTTTATCCGGAACCCCATCATCCAAGTGTTTCACTTATGGATGTTCAAAAGGATTTTGGGGAGAATGAGAGAGCAAAGATAACCAACATGGAGTTGAATTGGCTTTACTCGGCTTTGATTGCCAGGCAGCCAATCGACCCCACTCACCTCATGATCAACCGGTGGTGTTGTGAATCAACATCGAGTTCAGGAGATATTGGTTCGGGGTGTCACCTCTCCATGTTGGCTATCTCTTTGAAACCGGGTATTACAAGGAACCTGAAGCATCTTCTACCGGGACTTCCCTAGGATTTGAATATATGAAGAAAGGAAAATACATAAGTGGAGATGAGAGAGGAGGCTTCAAACTGGCCAAGGTGAATTTGCCCCTTTCAAAAGGAAGGTTAAGACTTTTTCTTGAGGGGAAGAAACATTGGTTAGAGGAAGGACTTATTGTGCCAGCGGAGAAAAATAAAAGAGGAAGGATTATAGGAGAAGGTTCTCCCACGGCCCAAGAAGGAGGTGCGCAACAAAATTATGTGCCACCATTTGGAGGAGTTCCGGCGCCACCAAGTTACTACACTGGTGTACCAAACCAAGCATGGGGGAGTGGTGCAGCCATGCCCCCACCATTTTGTGGTGCCCAACGTAGCCTTAGCGGAGCCATATGCAAATCTTCCTCAACCACAACAAAATGTGGCCACCATTGGAGGATACGCTACAAGAAACATGCAAATTATTACAGCCATCCAAACCTATGCAAACCAAATGGGTGAAGGAAATGCGAACATCGCTTATGAGCTTTGACACCTTCACTTAGCACAGTCATACAATTCATAGGAGAACAGGTGCAATCCTATTATGAATAAGGGTACAACAACCAAGACTATTAATATCAACCACCGGCGGAAGATTAGAGAGAGGAGGAGCTTTAGTTTAATCTTTACTTTTCCCTTTTCTTTAATTTTCAGCTTGTATGCACCTATGTTTGCGTAGTATTTTCAGTTTTTACTTAAATTTTCATCATGTGTGTTAGTTTTTATTTTCATCATGAATAATGTCACCACCTAGTTTATACCTTTGGTAAAGTTACAAGGTTTATGCCACGATGATATATGATTATAATTGCCACTTTGTTTATCTTTGTAATTGTTTTATGCATGTTTAAGCTAGTGCTCTCTTAAAATGCAAATCTGAAATTATCTAAATGCTAGCTTAATCTCTAGCGGAGGTTATGATAAAAATAAAGACCCATAGTGTTTTATGTGCTCTCAAGTTTTAGATGGATTAAAGATGATTTATTTATGTTCTTAAAAGTAATGCTAACCTTGTCATAAATACCACTTGCGTGCTGCTCTACCTATCCAGAGCCATATAAGTATTTGAGTGCAAAAACTTAGTATACAAGGTTTATTTTTGGATGAGTTATTTCTAGCCTTGATTTCTCTGGCCCGAGACTAAGAAGCTGGTCATTCCGTTTTTGCGTATCTATCTTATTGCTAGCCTCTATTCCATGCATTGTGTATCCCCACATCGGAGATCTCACAAACCTCGCCGGATATCCATCCTTAAACCCAAATATCATCTTTTGTGATTACCTCCTTGACCACAACCTATCGTTCAGTATGGATCATCAATTTAAGGAAAATCGATGGTGCTAAGATTGAAGACTTCAAGTATCACTCCAAAGGAAAAGTATTTCCGGTACCTACCTTATCTTTATCACCTCTTGGCCCGAGGACGAGCAAACGTCTAAGTATGGGGGAGGAGATAGGTACAATGCAATTTTAGAGTTAAAAGGGGAGCAAATAAAAAAATTGATGAGAAAGAAAAAGAAATAAAGAAGAAAAAGTATATGTATGAGGAAAAAAAGAAAAGAAAAATATGATTATGTGTAAAAATAAAAATAAAGTGAACTCCCCAGTTCTCTAAAGTGCATTAGGAATTTCAAGGCTTCAAGATTAAAAGAACCATACTCATTTTACAACCATGTGCAATCCGATAACGAGGACTTCCTTTGTGCCTCGGGATCACTCTTTGCCATTTGCACATCTCCACCTATCTCAAAGTGTGTGTATTTTTCTCTTCCCCTCCTTGATATAACATTATTTTCCAATGACCTTTTTGACGAGTCTCGGTAAGACCATGAGAAGCTTGTCTTGTTTTCACAACATCTCATTTATAATATCTTGGTAGGACTAAACTTTCCCAAAAAGCTCCATATAAAGCCTACCACATAAATGAATGAGAGGGAAAGGAGTAGAATAAATAGGCTTAAGATACAAGATGAGACGTAAGTTCATGAGCAAGATGCAAGACGGTTTAAATTTGTGAACTTGGTTTAGCTCTTTTTCATCTCGTTCTTTATTTCAAAATTTCTGAGATTCATTTGAATTTTGGGAGCATGTTAATACTTGTGGGATAAGCTTAATTATTAATGTACCCTCCGTAGGGATGAAGCCTAGTACATTATGGAACTTTAACGAACTAAACTTTTGGGAGCATGTTTTCTCATGTATGATCAAGTGCAAGGTTTAAGCATTGATGGGCAATGATGATATCCATCGAAGGCTTACTCGAGGACGAGCAAGATTTAAGCATGGGGGAGATGTTGACGGTGAAATTCCGTCAACCTAGCCATGAGTTTACCTTCGGTGTTGGCATAAGTTTTATACTTTATCCATTGGTACTAACCCCCGTGGTATAACAAGTTCACTTGTGCATGTCGGTTTTGGAGTTTAGTGTTTATGCAGGGTTTTAGTGTTGAAAGCAAGACTTCCGGGATAAGTTCATTAAGCACCTCATGACAAGACCTTGAAGCCCGGTAGAAGTCAAGCAATGAAGTGAACACGACTCCAAGAAGCCCAAGGACCCAACCCGAGAAGATGGAAAACTCCGAGGACCTAGCCAGAAAAGTGTCGAATCTTGCGAGACAAGGAGCTTCGTCCAATTCGGGGAGAAACTGACGACAAGGGCCCACATGTAGAAGGGGGAGGATCTAGAAGACTCGGGAAGCAACGTTGGGCAAAGGAGGCCGCGTACTGGGCCAAAGTGGGCCCAGGCCGGCCGGCCCAGCCCATTTCGAGGCTCAGTCGGCCCCCCTTTGACCTAGATGCATCTCGGGGTATTTATAGCCCCCTGACCGAGAACCACGCATCAATCAATTCGTCATCCGCCGCCAAGGAGAAGAGAAGCTTGAGGGACACCATCTCGGAGATGAGGGTCGTGCTAGTTGTCTAGGGTCTCCCTAGTCGACGTGGGAACCTTGCATGGAAGACCACGTCGGAGCTCCAGAGCAAGGATAAAGATCGAGGTAGGATCCCGGTGGTGATCTTGTTCATGTAATCATTCATGGTGAAGTTTTTATAGTGAATCCGATTTCTAGCGATCAAGTGCCTTCTTGATGATTTTGTTTTGTTCTTGGTTTTTCTTCTTCTTCAATCTAGTCTATAGCTAGGTTGCATAGGGTGCTCTTGTAGCCGCGCTGGCTAGAGGTGCATACCGGACCGACCAAGTGATTTCAACTTGTTCTTATCGAACTCGCCCTAGACTACCCGCATGAATAGGAATACGTTGTGACAGAACGGGGGTTCCGAAAGGCGGGCGTTTTCGGAATCGGACCGGAGGCCACGGTTTAAAGATGCTTTTAATGAGATTCGCTTTTCTATCTTCATCTATCTTCTTTGGAGCTACAACATAAGCATGATCTAGACTCTCTAGATCGGTTATCTCTTGCTTTCTCTTGCTACCTCTTTAGTAGATTAGATTAGATGTCTTTCCTTTATGAGTTAGTAGATTAGATGCAATTTGGTTCTTCATTAGATAGCTTTCCTTTCTTTACTAGATTGAATCCTTGCGTTGCACATTGTTCCACAGATTCGATACCTTGGGTTCACCACTCGAGGGAAGAAGGTCCCTTGACTACGACGGGGGATTTGTCCACTTGCAAATCCATATGAACTTTGATACAACTATTAACCGTCAACATGGGGGCTCAAGTCTACATGACTACTCCCGAATCCTTCCCTGTAAGTGGCCTTCGGGTCCAGGCACTAGTCTCCGGACTACTTTACTCCAAGATCCAGCGTTAACGGCTACTAACGGAACTCGGGCTGCTTAGAGCGTCAAGGACTCTAGCAGCGGTCTATCAAGAGACCATGTACTTCTAGATCCATCCTACATGGCTTCTAACGAATCTTTAGTTGTAAACGGCCATGCGCCCTAGCACTACTCTAGCCATAGGCGGCCTCCGGGTCCTGGCGACTTCACTTGTAAATGGCCCTGGCCATCCAGGTGTATTCTTTCAGTAATAAAGTTTGATTATCGATCAACTCATTTACTGTGTCTCCCTCAATGGGTCTACTACCGAGTACTACTACTCGCGACAACTCCTCAGATGGGCACTCCGCATACAACATCGCGACAACGAGTACTCATTCCATGGAAGTTTTTTCATGACACACTTAAACAAGTTCATTACAGCTTTGTTTATATACAACTACTGCTACAAGCTAACCCTACAGGCTAACTATCGGAGTTCGGCCTTCTCCGCGACTTGCTCGGCGATTGGCGCCATCTCGCTCTAGAAGCTCGCATACCGCTCATCCGTGTAGTTGGCGGCTAGTCCACCCGCGACTACATCAACCGGGGCATTGGGGAAGTACGACATCATGAACGCTAAGACCTGGTTGGGGATGGACTTCGCCGGATGAGGACCATGTGTGGTTCGAGGACCGGTGGATGGTCGCTTCCTTGTGTGATGAGTGATTGACAACGTTGTGTGGACTGATTCTTGGCTAAGTATTGCGGGTGCAGGTTGCGGCTTGACTCGTGTTGGTGCAGGTGAAGAACAAGCGCGAAAGGTCGTCGCCGGTGAGGCCTCCAGGTGTGGAGAAGACAAGTAGGCTTCGTTCGAGGGACCCGGTGGCCAGCGGGGGCAAGTGCGGGCCGCATGGTGGCATGAACAGCAAGATGAAGTCGTGGACGGTTTCTTGGTTGAGCCTCAAAACCAAGGTCGAGCCGGGACTACGTGGGAGCCAAGTCATGAGTGGAGATTGGCGGAGGCTACACCGAGTTCGCGGGGTTTCCGGTGGTTCACCGTAAAACCACCGGGTTCCTTGGTTGATCCACAAAGCCAAGACCGGAGAACCGAAGACGGAGGTGCAAGCGGCACCGGACCGGTCCGACCGGTGGGTCCGACCGGTCCGACCGGTGGGGACCGGTCCGACCGGTGAGGAGCACCGGTCCGACCGGTGTGCGACGACGCGACCGAATCTTCGAAGCGGAGGACACGCGTCGGGATCGCATGGCTTGCGTCGAGGCTACGCAGGGTGCGGTTACCGGCATCCGTCCGATGGTGAAGACATCAAGAATTCCGGATCCGCCCTTGAGGGGCTTGTATCCCTAGTTAGTAGAGAGGGGAATTTTAGACATTCGGTTGCCGCCTATATAACCCAAGAGGTGAGAGGATGGCAGCCAACTCTTGGAACCCTAGCTCATTAGTTTTCCTATTTTCCACCTATTTTCTCTAGGTTTTTCCTTAGGACTAGCAAGAGAGCTTCACGGAGAGATCTTGTAGAGAGGGATGGATGATCGGGCGGCTTGCTAGACCTTGTACGAACCTTTGTTTCATGTATAGATGATTCGGCGTGGTTCCTCAAGGTTTGGATGTGTTTTTCCCAGTTGTTCTTGGTGGTGATTTTCGGAGCCCTCTCTCGGTGATTTCTTTGGGGTGTTTTCGGGGCTTCTCTCTTGGTGATTTGATGGGGGAAATTTGTGGGAACCCTTCGTGGTTCTTTGGGCCGTGATTCCCCTCCCAAATCCGTGAGAAAAAGTGCTCGATTTCGGGGTTTCTTGAGTTCTTGGGTTAGAAGTGCTTTCGGCGGGATTTCTTCGATTCCTCCTTTTTGGACGAGATTTGGTGGGATTAAACTTGGCTATGGACTCCTCATGAGGTGTTCCCGATATCCCCAAAGTCTTGTTCAAGTCCGTGGAGCGATTCGAGAGATCGAGATTTGGATTTGGGGGAGTTGACCCGCGGGTGTCTTGTTCATCCCGAGTCGCCCGAGCTACACCGGTCGACCGTGCTCTTGACCGGTCCGACCGGTGCAAGCCCCCGTGGGTTTTCGCTCGGGTGAGTGTCTTGGTGTGTTCTTTGTTGTCCCGTGGTGCTGCTTGTTTCGAGTTTAGGTCCGTTTGGTGGTCGGTTGGCTTTGTTTGGTGCCTTGGGGGCTTTCTCTCGTCGCCATCGGTCCGACCGGTGTGTCTCACCGGTCGACCGGTGTAGAGCCACTTAGTGGAAGTTGCTCGGGTTCACCGGCGGGGACCGGTCGGACCGGTGGTGCTCACCGGTCCGACCGGTGTGGGTCTCGTAGACTCGGGGTTTGTTGTTCCGCCGCGTTCTCGAGTCGGAAGGCCGTGTGTGTTGGTTCCTAGGTCCGGTGGCACTCCGGTGGCTACGTGGGCTTGGCCAACTTGGGTAGTGAGTCGGAGACGTGTGTTGGAAGCCGCGTTCGTCTTGTTGGAGTTCTCATCTCCATCGAGAAGAATTTTTATCGGCTCCCATTCACTCCCCCCTCTCTCCGGTTCGCCGTATCGGTCCTTCAAGTGGTATCGAGCCGGTTCGGGTCTTTGTTGACTCTAACCGCCTAAGATCCAAGGATGGCGTACCAGGAACGGGGTTTGGGTCCTCCACACTTCGATGTCAAGAACTACCAGATGTGGAGCAAGCGGATGGGTGCGTTCCTCCGCGGAAAGGGTCAGCTTTTTGGGATGTCACGGTGGACACAGGCTATGTCCAGCCGATGGATTTCCTTGCTCAGGGTCGAGGGACAGATTCGACGCCAACAATAAGGCGGTCGACTACTTGTTTCGTGTTTTGTGTCAGCCTGAGTTCGATCAGGTGCACACCGAGCACTTGGCTTGTAGGATTTGGGCGGTGTTGAAGGAGGCTCATGTTGGGAACGCCCGGTGTTCGGTGCACGGATGTATGCGACCTACGGAGAGAGTACGAGAACTTCACTCATCTCCCCCGGTGAGTCCATCGATGCCTTGTTTCGCAGGTTCACGGTGGTGGTGAACAACATGAGGGCCAATGTGGACGTCTTTGCCGTACGATGATCATGATAGAGCGGTCAAGCTCTTACACTCTTTGGATCGTACGATTTGGGGCGGAAAGTTCGAGGCCATTGTGGAGTCGAGAAGTATGACACTCGACGGTGAACGAGCCGTTCTCGAAGCTCAAGTCGGCCGAGGTGGATAGGGGCATGACAGCCCAAGATCGAGGGCCCGACCGACTCTCATAGTCTCGCCCTCATCGGTGGTTCAAATGGAAAGGCTAACACTAATCCATCCACCAGGATGTTCTCTTTGTCCTCTTTGATGTCTATGCCAGATGAGGAGTTCGACGTGCTTGGAGAGGACGAACTGGCGCTCCTGACGAGGCGGTTTGAGAGGCTGCACGAGAACCGGGTGAACAAGAGGAGGAACACGAGGACATGCTTCAAGTGTGGCAAGGCTGGACACTATTTCGCCGAGTGTCCGAAGGTGAACAACCACGACAAGCACAAGTTCATGGACAAGAGGAAGAAGTCCAAGAAGAAGGATCATGAACATGGGAAGAAGGCTCGGTCTCGAGAGAAGATGAAGAGATCGAGCGACATCGAGTCCGATTCCGAGGACACGTCTTCAAGCTCGAGTGATGAAGACGAAGAGGATGAGAAGAAGAGGAGGAAGAAGAAGAACTTTGGCAAGTATCTCAACGGCCTTTGTGTGACGGGCCTAAGCCTCAAGGACGACTTCGCGGCATGGCTCGTAGTTCGAGCAAGAAGAGAAGCCGAGAGGGACGCCTCGGACTTGGATTCCGAGGATGAGGTATGTGATGAGCTCTCCTCTTTGCGCAAGGAGAATGAGGAGTTGGTTGACTTGCTTGATAATCGCGATCACATGCTTAGAGAGGCTAAGAAGCTTAGGAAGGAGCTTAGATCTTTGCTCGAGGATGCTAGGACTAGAGTGGCCGAGCTAGAAACACGGTTCTTGATAGCAAGCTTGAAATTGATTCGCTCAAGGCTAGCCCCGTTGTTTCGATGAAAATGATTGTGCCGATTGCTCGCTTTCCTAGCCGACTTGATCGATCTTAGGGAGAAGTATGCCTCCAAGTGTGAGGAACTAGATGTGCTTAGGGTTAAGTTGGCCGAGCTACAATCTAGACCCACTTTGCTTGGTGCTTGCACTTCTTGCCCTAGTTTGCATGAGAAAATTGCTGAGCTCCGTTCTCGCATTGTTTCGCTTGAGGCTGATTTGAAAGTGCCTATTCCTACTTCTTGCTCTACATGTGAGTTGCATGCTATGAAGAATTTGGATCTTGCAAAATGTGTTGGTCGCTTGCAAGATGAGAATGATAAGTTGCGTGAAGCGCTGAGTTGGTTGTCGAGTCAAGAACCTCAGCTTGGAATGATGATTGCTAGCTGTAAGCGCTTTGACGGTTGGGCTTTGGGATTGGATAAGGTTGGTGAGGGCAGGGGGGGAGAGAGAAAGAAGATTTGGGAATGTTTCGGTTCCACCACAACCCACACCCAAATACAAGTTTGCATCCAAGCCAAACCAACCAAAAGAAAAAGCGAGTGAGAAGGCAAGTGAAATGCCTAGTGAGAAACCAAGTGAGAAGCCTTGTGAAGAGCCTCATCCCAAGCCTAAGCCCGGATCGATCCGTTTCCATTGTGAGTTTTGTGGGAAGGATGGTCACAAGAGAGCGTTTTGCTTCAAGAGGAAGCGAGAGGAGAGAATGAGGAAGGAGTGGGCAAACAAGGACAAGTACCACCCTTCCGATGGTGTACTTGAGCCTCGTATGCGGATGCCCGGGGGCAAGGCGATTGTGAGGACGGTTCGGGCTTGGGGAGAGAAGAAGGCTGCAGGTGGTGTTGTTGTCCGGTCACACCGGTCGGACCGGTGTGGGGCACCGGTCGACCGGTGCGGGCCCGGACGGACATACTGTTCGGTTTTCGTGCTCGTACGGGTGCGAGGGTTGTTTCGGAGGTCGTGGTTCGGTGGTTGGTCCGGGAAAGTTTACGGTGTGGTCGGTTGCTAGGCGTTCTCCTCCTCGTGCTCAATACGGGGATTGGAGGACTCGTGGCTTTGAGTTGGAGAGGAAGGATGGTCCACGGGCTTTCTTTCGTGGTTTTGGTCCTCCTCCAGGCAGAGAGGGTTGGTTCCCTCATGGTGGTTACCGTGGTGGTGTTCGTGGAGGTAGCTTTGGTAGGAAAGATGGTTTGGTTTTTGCTAACCCCACTTTCGAGCAAATGGCTAGGCACTGGTTTTACACATTTGGAACTAACCCCAGTGTTGAGTCAGTTGCTCGCTCTCGCTCTTGGTTTTGAGTTGCAGGTGGATGGCCCGGAGAACATTTGGTTGATATCGGGGGGTGGTTCTTCGGCTTCATATCCCGGTAGTGATATGTAGGTGCATCACTTTCGGGAATGGTGGACAAGGATGAGTGAATTGTGAAGAAATGATAAAGGTAAGTGTATTTGTGACCTTCGAGTGTGTGGCCTAGGTCAAGCCACTTGGTTTGTTTTGCTCCTTCTCTATCTCATGTGCGTAGGGTGAGCTTTGTATGCTCTTTGGCCTTAATGCATGAGTTTAGGGGGAGCTTGTGAGTTTGGTGCTCCTTTGCTCTTTTGCCGGTGGTGTCGAGCCCGTTTTGCCTCCCCTCGAGGAGCCGGTTTGTAGCATATGTATAGCTTTCCTTTGTGCATTTCTTGCATTTTGGCATGGCATATGTAACATGATGTATAGGCATCCTTGTATCTTAGATTGCATGCATTTTGTATCATATGCATTGGTTAGGAAAGCTTCTCTCATATACATTGTTCACCATGGAATGAAATATATGTCTTTGTGAGCTTGTTTGGTATGCTACGGTTAGTTTGGCTTAGCTCTTGATGATCTTGATGAATAATCCATGGTTGATAGCTATGCTTTTGAAAAATGTCACATGTATGCTCTCTCATGTGTAAATGCCTTTACATGCTCTTGACATATCTTTGTGGCCTTGCTATGCTTAATTTGTGGTTGGATGGCTAGTTTATTGATCATATGGGGCCAAAGGCTCATGTGCCATCATGAATGTTTAGCCCTCTAGATTTATCTTGTGGAGGAGCATAAGTTCTTTTTTGTCGCAAAGACATTTCATGTACCATTTACAAATCTGAAAATGAAATGAAAAATGCTTGGAAATCTGCTCTCATGTCATATGTGCTGAATTTAATTTGCTTTGGGTGCTAAACCGTTGCATGATGCCTACCAATGAGAAGTCTCATACATAGAAGTAGGCACATGGCTCGGTGGCTTTGACATGACATGAGGTGCTTGTGGGTGTTTGTGATGGTCTTATGGTTAGAATAGCTGTCCTAGCATGAAGTTTGTGTGGCTTTGCCATTTTGATATGCTTTGATCATGTTTAGGATTTTGCTCATGAGAGGCAAGTTTTTCGCAAAATTGCCAAAATCCATCTTAGCTTCGTCCAATGGTTGTGAAACTTGGTGATCATGTAGTTGAGATCGATACGAAGCCGTCGAGTACCTAACTTGCTCATTTGGACATGTGTAGCATTCTTTGTTGAATTTTGTCTATTTGAGAAGCTCTAGGTTGCATTTTTTGCATTTTTGGCTTGATTCATGCATTGCCAACAAGGGGGAGAAGTTTGAGCTTGAGGTGGCTTGCTGGACGCTTTTGGAAGGTTTTCGAGTGGTTTCGAGCCATTTCGGGCTTCGTTGTACACCGGTCCGACCGGTGAAGAGCACCGGTCCGACCGGTGTGAGTGCTGGTCCCGTACATATGTTAGGCACCGGTCCGACCGGTGGTGATGACCGGTCCGACCGGTGTGAGCCGAAATTGTTGCAACTGCTTTCGTTTTTAGCCGTTTTGCATGCATTCGTCCGGGGGAGTTGCATTGGTTCGGGGGAGCTTGCATGTGTGCAGGGGGAGCTCTTTGTGAGTTTTCGAGTTTTGTTTCGGTGGTTTGTGCTCTTTGCTTGAGCTTTGCTTTGTCTCGGATGTGTCGAGCCGTTGCCCTTGCCTAAGGGGTCCGAGACTTGTTTTCTTCAAGTGATCTTGATCTTTGCCTTTGTTTGGTTTTCGATCGCTTGTTGGAGTTTCTTTTTGTTTGTTTCTTTTCTTTTTCTTTTCTCTCTTGTTACTTTCATGTGGGTGTTGTCAATGCACTCATCAAGGGGGAGATTGAGGACCATGTGTGGTTCGAGGACCGGTGGATGGTCGCTTCCTTGTGTGATGAGTGATTGACAACGTTGTGTGGACTGATTCTTGGCTAAGTATTGCAGGTGCAGGTTGCGGCTTGACTCGTGTTGGTGCAGGTGAAGAACAAGCGCGAAAGGTCGTCGCCGGTGAGGCCTCCAGGTGTGGAGAAGACAAGTAGGCTTCGTTCGAGGGACCCGGTGGCCGGCGGGGGTCAAGTGCGGGCCGCATGGTGGCATGAACAAGCAAGATGAAGTCGTGGACGGTTTCTTGGTTGAGCCTCAAAACCAAGGTCGAGCCGGGACTACGTGGGGGCCAAGTCATGAGTGGAGATTGGCGGAGGCTACACCGAGTTCGCGGGGTTTCCGTGGTTCACCGTAAAAAACCACCGGGTTCCTTGGTTGATCCACAAAGCCAAGACCGGAGAACCGAAGACGGAGGTGCGGCGGCACCGGACCGGTCCGACCGGTGGGTCCGACCGGTGGGGACCGGTCTCGACCGGTGAGGAGCACCGGTCGTCCGACCGGTGTGCGACGACGCAACCGAATCTTCGAAGCGGAGGACACGCGTCGGGGTCGCATGGCTTGCGTCGAGGCTACGCAGGGTGCGGTCGCCGGGCATCCGTCCGATGGTGAAGACATCAAGAATTCCAAATCCGCCCTTGAGGGGCTTGTATCCCTAGTTGGTAGAGAGGGGCATTTTAGACATTCGGTTGCCGCCTGTATAACCCAAGAGGTGAGAGGATGGCAGCCAACTCTTGGAACCCTAGCTCATTAGTTTTCCTATTTTCCACCTATTTTCTCTAGGTTTTTCCTTAGGACTAGCAAGAGAGCTTCACGGAGAGATCTTGTAGAGAGGGATGGATGATCGGGCGGCTTGCTAGACCTTGTACGAACCTTTGTTTCATGTATAGATGATTCGGCGTGGTTCCTCAAGGTTTGGATGTGTTTTTCCCGTTGTTCTTGGTGGTGATTTTCGGAGCCCTCTCTCGGTGATTTCTTTGGGGTGTTTTCGGGGCTTCTCTCTTGGTGATTTGATGGGGGAAATTTGTGGGAACCCTTCGTGGTTCTTTGGGCCGTGATTCCCCCTCCCAAATCCGTGAGAAAAAGTGCTCGATTTCGGGGTTTCTTGAGTTCTTGGGTTAGAAGTGCTTTCGGCGGGATTTCTTCGATTCCTCCTTTTTGGACGAGATTTGGTGGGATTAAACTTGGCTATGGACTCCTCATGAGGTGTTCCCGATATTCCCAAAGTCTTGTTCAAGTCCGTGGAGCGATTCGAGAGATCGAGATTTGGATTTGGGGGAGTTGACCCGCGGGTGCTTGTTCATCCCGAGCCGCCTGTGCTACACCGGTCGACCGGTGCTCTTGACCGGTCCGACCGGTGCAAGCCCCCGTGGGTTTTCGCTCGGGTGAGTGTCTTGGTGTGTTCTTTGTTGTCCCGTGGTGCTTCGCTGTTTCGAGTTTGGGTCCGTTTGGTGGTCGGTTGGCTCTGTTTGGTGCCTTGGGGGCTTTCTCGGCTGCCATCGGTCCGACCGGTGTGTCTCACCGGTCCGACCGGTGTAGAGCCACTTAGTGGAAGTTGCTCGTGTTCACCGGCGGGGACCGGTCCGACCGGTGGTGCTCACCGCGTCCGACCGGTGTGGGTCTCGTAGACTCGGGGTTTGTTGTTCCGCCGCGTTCTCGAGTCGGAAGGCCGTGTGTGTTGGTTCCTAGGTCCGGTGGCACTCCGGTGGCTACGTGGGCTTGGCCAACTTGGGTAGTGAGTCGGAGACGTGTGTTGGAAGCCGCGTTCGTCTTGTTGGAGTTCTCATCTCCATCGAGAAGAATTTTTATCGGCTCCCATTCACTCCCCCCCCCCTCTCGGTTCGCCGTATCGGTCCTTCACCGGATGCTTGACGTACGTCACCAGACATCCGGGAGCTTCCTTCAGCCGATCGACCAATGGAGCAATCTTTGGTCTGCTCGGGTGAGGTACCAGTAGCCTCGCAATCGGGAGCGCGGCTTCCTCGAGTTCCTTGAGTTGATCCCGCAGCTTCTCGCAATCTTCACCAAGCTTCTGTAGAGATTTATAGCAGTTGATAAGGTCACGATCCGAGGCGATCCGAAGCTCCATGTGCATATTACACTCATGGGCCAGCTGCTTATAATCGTACTCAAGTACCTCGCGGGCATCCTTCTCTCGGTAGAAGAGATTCTTTATATCGACTTTGGATGCCTTCAGCTGTTCCACTCGGGCCTCAAGATCTACAAACAACTCAAAGATGTCGGATGTTGACGGTTAATAATTGTATCAAAGTTCGTTTGTGACTCGCAAGCGTACAAGTCTCCCGTCGTAGTCAAGGGACCCTTCTTCCCTCGAGTGGTGAACCCAAGGTATCGAATCCGTGGAACAAATGTGTGACGCAAGACTTAATCTATTAAAGGCAAGTAACTTCAATATTCGATAAAAGACCTAATGCATCTAAGTAAAAGACACAAAACGAATCTAATCTACTAAAAACCGGAGAAAACAAAGTAAGATTGGGTAGATAAACCGATCTAGAGGGATCGGGATAAGCCTTTTGTTGAAGTTCCAAGCAAGAGAAGAAGTAGCAAATCGAATCTTAATAAAAGCCTCTTTAAATCGTGGTTTCCCGTCCAAATTCGAAAACATCCGCCTTTCGAGTCCCCCCGTTCTGTCACAACGTATCCCTATTCATGCGGGGAGCTTAGGGCGAGTCAAAAGACAAGTCGAGATTCTTTCGGAAGATCCGGCGTGTACCTCTAGCCACCGCGGCTACAAGAACACCCTATGTAATCTATCGCGCGAATAGAATTGGAATAAGCAAAGCCGATCGAAAAACGAAATCTTCGAGGAAATACTTGATCGCTAAGAAAAGATTCAACTTGATAATTCAACTATAACAATGATACATACACAAGATCACCACCGGGATCCTTCCTTGATCTTGCTTCTAGCTCGGAACTCCGACGTGGTCTTCCGTGCAAGGTTCCCACGTCGGCTAGGGAAACCCTAGTCAACTAGCTCGACCCTCTCCTCTCCGAGATGGTGTCCCTCTCTTCTCTCGCTTCTCGGCGGCCGAAGACGAAATCTTCTCTCGCGTGGCTCTCGGTCGGGGGACTATAAATAGCCCGATTGGCGGCTAGGGCAAAGGAGAGCGAGTTTGGGCCCAAAATGGGCCCGGGCCGACCGGACCGGGCCGGCCGGCCCGGGCCCATTTAGGCCCGGCCCGTGGGCTCCTTTGCCCCACGTCGGTTCCCTTGCTTCCCGGATGTTTCCCCCTTCGCATGTAGGTCCATGTCGTCGGTTTCTCTCCGAATTGGACTCAACTCCTTGTCTTGCAAGATTCGAGACTTTTCCGGTCGTGTCCCCGGAGTTTGTCGTCTTCTCGGATCAAGTCCCCGGCTTCTTGGAGTTAAGTTTGCTTCATTGCATGACTTGTTCGGGGCTTCAAGGTCTTGTCATGAGGTGCTTGATGAACTTATCCCGAAAGTCTTGCATTCAACACTAAAACCCCGCATAAACATTAAACTCCAAAACCGACATGCACACGTGAACTTGTTATACCACGGGGGTTAGTACCAATGGATAAGGTATAAAACTCATGCCAACACCGAAGGTAAACTCATGGCTAGGTTGACGGATTTTCACCGTCAACATCGGACTACTATAGGGTACTTACAATAAGTACTCGACAAGATGGCATCGACATACCTTTGTTCTTCTGGTGCAGCGACTTGTTCTTCCGGATCAGCTCATCGCTCTTCGCTTGCACTGAGCTTGGACTGGAGCATGGCGGAGTGCTTCCTGGCTTTATCGAGTTCTTTTTCCAAAGTTTCCGCCTGAAGCACTGTATCGCCATATCCCTGGAGCATGTCAGACTTTTGTCGGGATCTCTCCACGACATCCTGCACAAGGCAACAACTCTTACTTGGGTACTCGTTCTGCTGGAACTCGACTACTCAAGGGTACAGTCACGTACCTTCATCCATTGCACAGCTCGCCGCATCGATTCCAAGTTGCGAGCTACCGCTGTCGGGCTGATGAGATCATCCTCCAGAAGCTCGAGTCCATCCCGACTAGTCGTGGTGGCCTCGGACATCGGAGCCGAACGGATCGGGTCCGTGTCTTGGATTTCTGGTGAACGGACGACTACCTCCAAGTTCACCTCTGGCAGCGCATCGCCATGCCCCTCTTCGGTCAGCTTGAGGGATGCCATCTCCGCTGGCTCAGTTGCTGCTTGGGTGGCCACCTCGGTTTCTGGCACAACGCCTTCAACCGGCACAGCCTCAGGGATGGCGCTACCCTCGACTTCTGCCCCTGTCAACACAAGACATATGGGATCAGTTCTCTGGGGGCTTTGACTAGTACTCGACGAAGCTCGCATTACTGCAGTGTACTCACCTTCTACTACGCTAGCTTCTAGCAGCGTAGCCTCCGCGACCGGCATCACGGTCTCGCCCTGAGGGAGGGGAGTGGACTCCTCGGCGGCAGGCGCGGAAACTTCTTCAACTGCCGTCGTGCTGGGTTCATCTCCGTCCCACGACAAGTCGGTTGATTTCCTACATGGTACAATATTGGTGGTCAACCAAGTAAGACTACCAAGCTATAAGTACTACTCGGGAAAGGTCTTCACTTACAAGCTAGATCGGACAACAGTCACGATCGGAGCGCCAAGGATGCTGGCGATATCTACAAGCCCGGCTTCGGTGCGCGCCTCCTCTTCAGCTTGAGCCACTGTCGGCTCTTCAGCACCAGTAATTGTGCTTGGTTCCGACCTGCTCTCCACGGACGGCGCCTACGGCTCGACAACTCCAGTCGACCGCTGTGTCATCCGCGACACAAGTTCTTCGACGGTGGGGGCTGGACTGCGGCTTCTTTCAGTCGGCACGCCTACCGTGTCCCAGTCCTCTCCTTCCCCTTGATCAACAGGGTCGGAAGAGGGAATCTCCTGCGACAACTCAGAAGTCAATTGTCAGCATATAGAATACTTCAAGCCAAGTACTCGACTACTCTACTCGAGGAACTCACCTCTTGAGACGTAGTCTCGGTCACCTTCAATTTCTTGGTGACGCGCTTGCGTGCCACATTGCGTGGCCTCCTCAATGGCGCAGGGAGACTGGCCTAGAGGCTAGTCGGTGGATCTTCAACAAGGGGAATGTGGGGCAACCCAAGCCAGCTGAACCTGGATCGCAGCTGAAACCGCTCCTGAAGCATCTCCCCGTCCTCCTCGTCGGACGTGTCTTCTATGGTGACAGTGTCATCACCCTCGCCGACTTCACGGCGCTCCTTCCCCTTGCCCTTACCCTCCTCTGGAATATTCACAAGTTGAGGAGGGGAAGTTGGGTCGGAACAAACTTTGTCAGATCATCCTGCATCAAACAGATTGGGTGAGCTCGACTACTACAATGAAATGAGTACTCAAAGACACGAGTTCAATTGCCAACCTTGTTTGGCGGATGGGCCGCAGAGTACTCCGGGACTGGGCAGGGTGTGTATGGTGGCATATCTTTGAAGATCCTCCCCAGTCTCTCGACGATGTTGTCATCATCGACTTCAGTGCCAGGCATCCTCGACGTGTCGCCGTCGCCCATATACTGGTACTCGAGGGTATCACGCGCCATCAGCGGTTGTACCCTCCTCTTCATGAAGCTAAAGGCCACGTGTTCGGCCCTCAGCCCGGCTTCTCTCAAAGCCTTGATCTTTTGCAGCAGCTCGGGTAGTTGAATACCCTCCTGTATGGTCGGCTCCGTGTTCCACCAGGGCTGAAGCTTTGGCTGTTTCCCACTGGGCTTCGGCAGCTCCGGGTGGTGGTTGGTGATGTAGAACCATTTCGACTTCCAATCCTGGTTGGAGTCGATGAGCTTGTACGAGAGGTACTGCTCGGCGGCGTCTTCGCGCATCTGGATGCCGGCTCCTCCGACTACTCTTGGATCGTTGGCGCTCGGCTGCGGCTTCACGCGGAAGAACTTTTGAAACAGCACCCAGTGGGGCTTGATCCCCACGAAGGCCTAGCAGAAGTGGACGAAGACGAAGACGTGAAAGATTCTGTTGGGGTTCAAGTTCAAGTACTCGATGTCGTAGTACTTGAGGAGACCCTTGAAGAAGTCGCTCGCCGGGAGAGCTAGCCCGCGCTCACGAACCGCATGAACATTGGGATCTCGTCGGGGTTCTTCTCCATCGGGTACGGATCTCCCGCGGCGGCGCGCCACATGTCCATCTCCTTCTCCCGAAGAAAACCGCTGTTCACCAGCGCCAGCAGGTCTTCGGTCTTCGCCTTCAATTTTTTCCATTCCTTGTTCAGATTCGGGCGCGGGGGAGAGGTCGGCGGTGTTGACCCTTGGGCGGATCCAGCCGCCTCGTCACGGGATCTCTTCTACCCAGCACCGGTCTTCATGCTCTTCGATGGGGAAGACTTCATCCTCCAAATGCAATGGGTTTTCACTCGCATCCGCTTGGGGGTTTCTTCGGAGGCAAGCAGCGGCGGTGCGCGTGGATCTGCAGCCTAGGGCGCAGTGGCAGTGTACTCGGGTGGCTGACTCTTGGCTAGATCTGTTTCAAATGGCTGCAAATGTGGGGGATGGAAAACCCTAAGGGTTTCGGCTTCTATTTATAAGCCAACCGGCGGCGCTGCAATGGCCAGATGGATAAGTATCGGCAACTAACTCAGTGGCGGCCGCCTGACTCTTCATCTTCCAGTAGTCGACACGCTCCATCTCGGGGACTCGGCTACGACTACTAAATTCCCTGGGTGATGACAAGACTTCAGAGCAACTCAGGACACATTCTACAATCAAGATGACCCTTCAATTCGAGAGGAAGTACTCGACTCAAGGCTCGGGGGCTCCGTGCCACGTGTCCTTCGGTTTTTTCTCCGGATTTTGCGGGATAATCTTGGCAGAATTTCAGATTGACCCTCACCTTGAATTTACGATTCGACCTAAGGCTCAGGGGCTACATTCCATATGGAATGCGATTCTTCGAATCGCATTTTCCATATGGTTTCTTCTTCAAGACAAAGCGAGTATTATTGAAGATTTTCAAGAGGAGAACTCGAGGACGCTTGGGAACTACTCGAGAAGACTTCAAGACTACTCAAGGATCAGCTGGAGTACCTTCCAGCCTCGGGATGCTTCATGTACTCTTGAGGACTTTTGGCTTGTAGTACTCGGGGACGCTTGGGGACTGCTCGTCAAGGCCGTCAAGACTACTTGAAACTATCCTACTCGACTACAAAGTACTCGGGGGCTTGTCGTATGGACCTCCCTGGGCCCACTGCCTCTGTGGGCACCAGGACCGACTACTCGGTGGGCCCCTGGGACTACTCGGCTTGTGCCACACGGCACCTGATGGCGTGGGGCGCAAGGACTACGGTGGAGAAGTACTCAGATAGGAAGCTATTCATGTCCTGTACTATGCAGAGAACTCCTAGCCATACCCGACTAGTACTCTCTCCTCAAACCGACTTGTAACCCTACCTCCCGGGCTATATAAGGCGAGGCAGGGACCCCTATCTCTCTCATACGCATCATCTTGTAAACACATCCAATCAATCCAGAGCTACACAGCATACAGGACGTAGGGTGTTACGCACCTCACGGCCCGAACCTGTCTAAATTGTGTGCCACTTGTCTCTTCCTTCGAGTTACCAATCTCAGCGAGGCCACATTCATCTACCTCAGGTACTCCCCTTGGTAGGTTGCTGGTCTAAAACACCGACAGAAAGATCATTGCTAACTTGTTTAACTCTTGGTAGAGTACTTTAGTGTATGCTTGCCATAAGTTATGAATACAACATTATAACAACTCCTAATTAACCAACCTAAGTTTCTAATGTCTTGCTTTGAGACAAGCAAGGGGTTAGCTTGAGGGATTTTGATGATCGATGTTAAGTACCACTTTTAGTCGTCAATATTCTCATGAAAATATAGGAAATTGCATTCTTGCATGCATTTTATTTAAGAAAATGTAGTTCCACTTGTTCTTTGATATTATTTGATTGTAGTTCAAATAAGTTCCTAATGAGTGAGAAACCCACCTTATATGGTGCACACCACGTCACCTTGGCTGAGGAGGGGCTGCCACACAGAATTCTAGGTGGCAAACATGTCACCAATCCAAGGGAGGCAAGCTCCACCGGTCCCTCCTCGAGCTCCACGGCATGGCGGTGCCCTTCCTACTCCACCCTCCAACATCCTACGGCTCCCAGCCATGGTGGCTGATTGCGGATGCTGGGGCGGGGTCAGGGAGGGGCAGCCAGCATCCGGTTCATCCCCATCCCCAGCTTCCTCCTCCTGGCCTCATGCTCCTGCGCACTGCACAATCTGGTGAAAGTGCATCTTGGCCCCTAACTATTTTGGTGATAATGACAAACACAATTTAAAGTATTTAATAGATAATTAAGATGTGTGCAGGATAAAAGCAAAAATAAAATTATGCTTTGACAAAAGGAAGTCCCCCCAACTCGTTTTCGGTGTTGAGATCCAATTGAAGGCTTAAATTAATTTTATTTTTGAAAATGAGTATAGGAAACACCATACTATAAAGGGGGTGCGAATTGACCGCCTTGAGATTCTAAAAGTGCTTAGAAAGGTGAACCAAGAAACCTAGAGAGACACCAAGCCTTCACGTACACATGTTGTCTTTTCCCACAAAAAGTCAGTGTCTATCGGTACTACCGGCCTAGGTAGTACCGATATGGGGTCCCTGGGAGAGTTTTTCGGCACCCTCAGTGGTTCCAGCCCTGGGTCGGTACTATCGATAAGCCTCCACTGTTTCAATTTATAGCAACCCTCGGTAGTACTGACCTGAGGTTGGTAGTACTGACAAAACTCATTTTCAGCACGGTAATAGCTAGTTTTGGGGTGGCGTTTTTATACCCCCACACTCCCCCTCATTTTCTGCTAACGTCACGAGACAAACACACCCAAGAGCGTTCACTCCTCTCCTCCTCTCGCTCCTAGAGTTAAGCTTTGATTCCTTTGAGCTAGGGCTTGAGTGAGAAAGTGATTCAAGGTGTGAGCACTTGAAGCATCTCCGAGCATCAATTTGCGTTTGTTACTCTTGAATCTTCTTTTTAGATGGTTAGGCATCGCCCATTGAGTGCCTTCTTTGTGTGGAGCATCTGGGATCATTTGTATTTCCCTTCTCATTTGTGGAGAATTCTTAGTGAGCACCAATCTTCCTTTGTGGGAACTAGGTGTGGCAAGAGGATCTTGGTAATAGCCCTCCCTTTATGGGGTCCTCAATAGAGACGTAGCTTCCTTGGTGGAAGTGAACTTCGGATTAAACCCCTTGTCTCTTGCTTGTTTGAGTTCTTCTCTTTTTGCTAACCCTAGAAGCTTGTTTGTGCCCTATCTATATATTTGTTGTGTTCCTATCTATATCTTCGGTTGAAGGAGATTCCTAGCATCTAAACTAAACTTTTTATTCAAGTAGAATTGCTAGAGTTGCTATGCATTTCAAATTTCGTTTTAGTCATTTCTATCTGGATGGTAGTACCGCCCCTGTGCCGGAAGTACCGACCCCTTTGTAGTTCCGATACAGTGATGGTAGTTTTGACTAGTGAATTTAACCGTTGCATTGTTTCAGAAATTTGAAGTGATCCTATTCACCCTCTCTAGGCATCACAAAGTCCTTTCAAATGGTATCAAAGCCAAATCCCTTGATTTAGGCTTAACCGCTAAGGGATCAAGATGTCGGGGAGTGGAGGTGGTCTATCCACTCATGTGGTCGCCGCCAAAGAAGCTCAAGGAAGAGAGCTCAAGACCTCTAAAGATCTAGTTGCTGCTCAAGGGATTGATCCCTTGGAGAAGCCCCCAAGTCGTGCACCATCCAACACCGACAGCTCTCTGATGATTCTTCCTCCGACTCCGATTCGAGTGATGATGACGTCAAGGATGGTGATGATGATGCAGCGAAGAAAGCGATGAAGAAGAGAAGGAAGGCAAAGAAGAAGAAGAAGAAGAAGAAGAAGAAGAAGAAGAAGAAGAAGAAGAAGAAGAAGAAGAAGAAGAAGAAGAAGAAGAAGAAGAAGAAGAAGAAGAAGAAGAAGAAGGCTAAGAAGATTGCCAAGAATCTCCTCAAGAAGATGATTAAGAAGAAGCAAGCAAAGCATTCTCCTTCCAGCTACTACTACGAAGTGCCCTATCACTACACACAAATTCCGGGCTACAATCCTAACAATAAATTATATTTCGTACATTTTGGAAAGCCTCCCCACTTTGATGGGAAAGACTATCCCAAATGGGCTTATGATATGCAAATGCACCTTTACGGGCTTTACCCTTCTCTTTGGAAAATTGTGTGCTTAGGTGTGACAATCGCCACTGAAGGTGAAGTCTCAACAATTGAGCATGAGCAAGATCTCCACCGCAACGTGCAAGCAACAAGAGTCATCACGAGATCCTTGTGTGCTCAAGAGTTCAACAAGGTTCGGAACATCCAAATTGTCAAGTTGATTTGGGACACACTCAAGGAAGCACATCAGGGGACCGATCACGTGAGGAAAGGCAAGATTGACTTGATCCACAGAGAGCTTGAGTTATTTGTCGTGAAGGATGGCGAAACCGTGAGACAAATGTATGGTAGACTAATATTCCTTGTCTCGAACATTAGATCGCTAGGAAGCAATGATTGGGATGACTCCAAGGTCATAGAGAAGTTGCTAAGAGCTTTCACCCCGAGGAACCCAAACCTAGCAACCATGATAAGAAGGGACCCAAACTACTACAACATGACCCTCAATCAACTTCTTAGTGAAATCTTAAATTAAGAGCTAGTTGATCAAGATGTGGAGAAGTCACTTAGCTTGAAGGTGAACAAGAGTCTAGCACTCAATGGCAGCTCTAGTCAAGCGGTGGAAGTGAGGCACAAGACTTCTAAGAACAAGAATGAAGAATCTAGTGAAGACGGAAGCACCGATGAAGACATCGCCTTTTCCATAAGAAAGTACAAGAAGTTCTTGAAGTCCAAGGCATCACAGAAAGGTGGTGATGAAAGAAATAAGAAGTCACAAAGCAAATCTATGAGTGTGGAGAGTATGCACACTTCATTGTCGAGTGTCCTGAGAACAAGAATGAGGAAGAGAATAAGTACAAGGAAAAGAGCAAAGAGTACAAGAACAAGTACCAAGGGCATGCCCACGTAGGTCAACAATGGGACTCAAGTGATGAAGATGAAGAATCAATGAAGAAAGGCATGGCAACAATTGCCATGGCACAAGGGACATCTTCACCACGCCTCTTTAACAACTTCTCTGATGATGAGGACAACCCTCACTTTTGCCTCATAGAAAGAGGGAGCAAGGTACAAGAATCAACCACCTCATCCTCTCTCACCTCCTCTTCATCCACACCTAGTGATATAGATGATCTAGATGATGAAGAAGAAAATGAAGCCAACATGATAAAGTAATTTGGTAAAAAAGGCTATAAAGAAATTTAAAGGCTTTTGGAAAAATTAGAGAAAAAGAAAGTATCTCTCCATGAGCAAGAGGACTTGCTTATCCTTGAAAAAGAAAGAAACCTTGCTCTAGAGAAACATCTTGCCGAGGAAATGGCTAAGGTGGAGAAGTTGACTATGGACTTGTACTTGTCCAATGACACCAACAAGAGGATGTCAAAGGATTGCACTTTGGCAAATGAATCTCTAGCTTCCCTGAAGGACAATCATACTGAGCTTCAAACAAGCTTCTCATGCTTTAAGGATAAACACGAAAATCTTGAAGCAAATTATAATGCTCTTTGGGAAAGCACCAAAGTCAATCCTAAGGAAAAATTTGACTCTAATGCCTCCACTAGCAAATGTTATTCTAAACTCTCTAATGTTGATGTAAATGCTTAAGACTAACCTTGCAAGGCTAGAAGAGACTATCAAGAGCAAAGACAAGGAGATTGTCCGATTGAACATGTTGGTCAATCAAGGAAAGTTTGGTGCCAAGTCCACACCAAAGGTATTTCATAAGGAAGGACTTTGGCACTACAAGGACAACAAGGTTAATGGTAGAAAGGTGGTGAAAGGGCAAGATATTCCCTTGTGGAACAAGGGAGGCTAGGCTACCTCAACACTATTATGGACATTGCCATGGAGTAACCACCTCTACCATAACAAAAGACAAGCCAAAGGTTGTGAACGCCACAAAAGGATAAGGTGGGGTTAATTCTCCATAAAAGCATCGAAGAATGTAGTGGAACACAAACCCTCTCTCAACTACACTTGTGATTATGTTGTGACCTTGTACCATAATGGTAAAATGGTGGTCAAGTATGTTGGAGCCTACGCCAAAAAGGCTATGAGGAAGAGTGTGTGGGTTCCCAAAGTTTATGCTTCTAACCTCCTGTTAACGGCTGTTAAGTGCTTACATTAGCCATCAATTTACTCATGAATAAAGGAGCAAAAGGCATTTCTTACACACATTTAGTTAAGAATAATGTAGTTCACTTGTCCTTGGAGGTTATGTGATTGCAGGTAAATAAGGATAAAACAAGTGACAAACTCACCTTCTATGGTCCATGCCACATCACCTTAGCTAAGGAAGGGCTGCCACCTAGGATCCTATGCATGCAAGCCATGTCACCAATCCAAGGGAGGCAAACCCTGACGAAAATTAGAAGGCGACACGTGGACATCACATGGATTGATTGGCCCACGGGCAAGAAAACTGCCTCAAAACCAAGTCAACGCCTGGAACTGACCTGAGGACCCACAGGAATCCACCACGTGAAAGCAGAGGTCGAGGTGGGTCCACAAGGGGTCGACCGATCCCATAGGTCGGCTGAACTGACCTTGTGTCGGCTCCCCCTAGCCTTCCACGTGATGATCTCTGGTTGGTCTTGGAGTCCATTCCTGAGGTGTTGGCGCTGCCCCCACAAGTTGCTCAAGAAAAATAGAAGGGAGGGGACTCACTTTCCAACTCTCTCACTTTTGGTTTCCAATGCTAGGAGGTAGGCTAGAGTAGTTCTACTTTATGTTCCAAGTCTACGTTGGGATCTAGGTATGAGTTCTCTTGTATCTTTATTCTGCTGTATGACTTTGATCTACTTTAGTTATCTAGCTATTTCATATAAAGTAGTGTTGGCATGCATGAGTGATTTGTTCATGTGTTCTTCCTTTGTTCATCATTTAGAGGCCTCTGTTCTTGATGAGCAAGGCCTTTTGATTTAGTTGACGAATGATTAACTCATGTCTTTGTTGTTTGTTCATAAGTTAGAAGCTCATGTTCTTCGCGAACACGAACCTTTGATATTGTTGAATAAACATAGTAGAACATGAATCTGTTTGTATGACTAGCCTAGTTTGATCTAGCTAGATCATGTGTTTGTGTTGTATGAAGTTTGAGTTCAAGCTATGGTACTCGGTGTGAGTGGCCATTTATCTGGTGGCATTGACCTAGTTCACAATAGCCTGGGCTGGTTAGTGTCTAGTTAACAGCGCAAGCATGGTGCTTGGGTTGAGTAGCTATATTGCATATGAGTGTGCCCCATGGATTGTGTTGAGGTGGCCACGGTAGTGACAGCCATTGGACCCTTTGTAATCCTCCATGTTCGGGTACGTTGAAGGAGTCTAAAGTCTAACAACCCACGTCGTGTGGAATAAATGCGGGTGGTTAGCTCCCCGTTGGTGCCTAGGTGTTGAGCTGATATTCATACAATGCTTATGTGAGTGACTGGTATCTACTAACATCATATGTATAATACCTTGAAACCTAGAACTAACTGGTATGTTGCCTCCTAAGCCGTAGTGTACCAAAGAGAGAATGAGTTCGAGTGTGTTCACACTACCTTATCATTATCATATCTCACCCCTGTGTTTAGAACCTGACTTGCTCTCGTCTGTGATCTATACTCATTGCAATAGTGTTGAACTTTTTAATCCGATCAAGCCTTCCTTGGATCCGATACCCTTTGGAATACTCCTTTGGGGAAATTCTATAATGGTATATTCGTGCGCTTGAGGATTCTTTGTGAACATTAGGATTACCATCAGAATTTTTCTGGCATTGTTGCTAGGAACTCATGAACTTAGCAATGATGTTAAGAAATGCGAACAAGCATTTCTGGCGCCGATGCCCGGAATACAAACCTGGTGACGATGTTAGTAAATGTCAACAAGCATTTCTAGCACCGTTGCCGAGGATACAAACCTAGTGATGACGTTTGTAAATGTCAACACCTCCAAGGACACAAATGCTTTTGGGTACCTAAACCAAAACCTTAAACTTGTTTTGTAGGCCTACTCCTCCTGTGGAAGCACTTGGTTGATTGATAGTGGAGCCACTAATCATATGACCGAAGATGAAGGCTTATTTACATCCCTTGAACATTATGACAATCCTACAGAAACTATCATCTATGGAGATAATGGTCAAGGAGATGTTGTTGGTCTAGGTAAAATTGCTATCTCAACAACCTATTCAATTGAAGATGTTTATCATGTACAAGGTTTAGGGTACAACTTGTTGTCGGTTTCACAACTTTGTGAGAAAGGGTACAATTGTCTCTTTACCAACGAGGGTGTGACTGTCTCTAGAAGAGAGGATTCCTCTATTGTCTTTATAGATCATCTAAGGGGGGAAGCTTTACTATGTGGATTTCACAAAAGTTAAATTTGAACCTAAGGCTTGCTTAGTGGCAAAATCTGACTTGGGTTGGCTATGGCATCGCCGACTAGCCCATGCTGGCATGAGGAACTTGGCCAAACTTCAAAAGGACGAGCACATCCTAGGACTAACAAATATTGTTTTTGAGAAAGATAGGTTGTGTAGTGCTTGTCAAGCCGGAAGACCCAAAATGATGTTTGGTAGTGTTTCGGAGCATTTCGCTAACCTTCAACACGTAAAAGGTGCAAAACTCGTATTTCGGGCCCGAATGCACTATTTCAGGGAACCAAAGTTGTGAAGCATCCATTCTAGTCCATTGGACCCAAAATGATGTCTGTGAGTATCTTGGATGATTTCACTAACCTTCGACACGTACAAGATGCAAAACTTGTGTTCAAGTCTCGAATGCACTATTTCGGGTTACAAAAGTTGTGAAGCATCCATTCTAATCCGGTGGACCCAAAATGATGTTTGCGACTGTTTCGGATGATTTCACTAACCTTCGGCACGTACAAGATGCAAAACTTGTGTTCGAGCCTAAATGCACTATTTCGAGGTACCAAAGTTGTGAAGCATCCATTCTAGTCCATTGGACCCAAAATGATATTTTTGAGTGTTTCAGATGATTTCACTAACGTTCGGTACGAACAAGATGCAAAACTTCTGTTCGAGCCTGAATGCACTATTTTGGGGTACCAAAGTTGTGAAGCATTCATTCTAGTCCATTGGACCCAAAATGATGTTTGCGAGTGTTTCGGAGCATTTCGCTTACCTTCGACACGTAAAAGGTGCAAAACTCGTTTTTCGGGCCCGAATGCAATATTTCGGAGTACCAAAGTTGTGAAGCTTCCATTCCCGTCCATTCGACCCAAAATGATGTTTGGAAGTGTTTCGGAGCATTTCGCAAATCCCGGGCTAGTAAAAGAAGAAAACTCGTGTTTCGGGCCCGAATGCAATATTTCGGGGTACCGAAGTTGTGAAGCATCCATTCTAGTCCATTGGACCCAAAATGATGTTTGGGAGTATCTTGGATGATTTCACTAACCTTCGACACGTACAAGATGCAAAACTTGTGTTCAAGCCTCGAATGCACTATTTCGGGTTACAAAAGTTGTGAAGCATCCATTCTAATCCAAAGGGACCCAAAATGATGTTTGCAAGTGTTTTGGATGATTTCACTAACTTTCGGCACCTACAAGGTGCAAAACTTGTGTTCGAGCTCGAATGCACTATTTTGGGGTACCAAAGTTGTGAAGCATTCATTCATTCCATTGGACCCAAAATGATGTTTGGTAGTGTTTCGAGCATTTCGCTAACCTTCAACACGTAAAAGGTGCAAAACTCGTATTTCGGGCCCGAATGCACTATTTCGGGGAACCAAAGTTGTGAAGCATCCATTCTAGTCCATTGGACCCAAAATGATGTTTGGGAGTATCTTGGATGATTTCACTAACCTTCGACACGTACAAGATGCAAAACTTGTGTTCAAGTCTCGAATGCACTATTTCGGGTTACAAAAGTTGTGAAGCATCCATTCTAATCCGGTGGACCCAAAATGATGTTTGCGATCATCGTTTCGGATGATTTCACTAACCTTCGGCATGTACAAGATGCAAAACTTGTGTTCGAGCCTGAATGCACTACTTTGGGGTACCAAAGTTGTGAAGCATCCGTTCTAATCCATTGGACCCAAAATGATGTTTGTGAGTGTTTCGGATGATTTCACTAACCTTCGGCACGAACAAGATGCAAAACTTCGTTCGAGCCTCGAATGCACTATTTTCGGTACCAAAGTTGTGAAGCATCCATTCTAGTCCATTGGACCCAAAATGATGTTTGCGAGTGTTTGGGAGCATTTCGCTTACCTTCGACACGTAAAAGGTGCAAAACTCGTTTTTCGGGCCCGAATGCAATATTTCGGAGTACCAAAGTTGTGAAGCTTCCATTCCCGTCCATTCGACCCAAAATGATGTTTGGAAGTGTTTCGAGCATTTCGCAAATCTCGGGCTAGTAAAAGAAGAAAACTCGTGTTTCGGGCCCGAATGCAATATTTCGGGGTACCGAAGTTGTGAAGCATCCATTCTAGTCCATTGGACCCAAAATGATGTTTGGGAGTATCTTGGATGATTTCACTAACCTTCGACACGTACAAGATGCAAAACTTGTGTTCAAGTCTGAATGCACTATTTCGGGGTACAAAAGTTGTGAAGCATCCATTCTAATCCATTGGACCCAAAATGATGTTTGCGAGTGTTTCAGATGATTTCACTAACCTTCGGCACGTACAAGATGCAAAACTTGTGTTCGAGCCTGAATGCACTATTTTGGGGTACCAAAGTTGTGAAGCATCCATTCTAGTCCATTGGACCCAAAATGATGTTTGCGAGTGTTTCAGATGATTTCACTAACCTTCGGCACGAACAAGATGCAAAACTTGTGTTCGAGCCTGAATGCACTATTTTGGGGTACCAAAGTTGTGAAGCATCCATTCTAGTCCATTGGACCCAAAATGATGTTTGCGAGTGTTTCGGAGCATTTCGCTAACCTTCGACACGTAAAAGGTACAAAACTCGTTTTTCGGGCCCGAATGCAATATTTCGGAGTACCAAAGTTGTGAAGCTTCCATTCCCGTCCATTCGACCCAAAATGATGTTTGGAAGTGTTTCGGAGCATTTCGCAAACCCCCGGGCTAGTAAAAGAAGAAAACTCGTGTTTCGGGCCCGAATGCAATATTCGGGGTACCGAAGTTGTGAAGCATCCATTCTAGTCCATTGGACCCAAAATGATGTTTGGGAATATCTTGGATGATTTCACTAACCTTCGACACGTACAAGATGCAAAACTTGTGTTCAAGCCCGAATGCACTATTTCGGGTTACAAAAGTAGTGAAGCATCCATTCTAATCCAAAGGTGGACCCAAAATGATGTTTGCGAGTGTTTTGGATGATTTCACTAACCTTCGGCACCTACAAGGTGCAAAACTTGTGTTCGAGCCCGAATGCACTATTTTGGGGTACCAAAGTTGTGAAGCATCCATACTAGTCCATTGGACCCAAAATGATGTTTGGAAGTGTTTCGGAGCATTTTGCTAACCTTCGGCATGTAAAAGATGCAAAACTCGTGTTTCGGCCCAGAATGCACTATTTTGGGGTACCAAAGTTGTGAAGCATCCATTCTAGTCCATTGGACCCAAAATGATGTTTGTGAGTGTCTTGGATGATTTCACTAACCTTCGACACGTACAAGATGCAAAACTTGTGTTCAAGCCTGAATGCACTATTTCGGGTTACAAAAGTTGTGAAGCATCCATTCTAATCCAAAGGGACCCAAAATAATGTTTGCGAGTGTTTCGGATGATTGCAATAACCTTCGGCACGTACAAGATGCCAAACTTGTGTTCGAGCCCAAATGCACTATTTCGGGGTACCAAAGTTGTGAAGCATCCATTCTAGTCCATTAGAACCAAAATGATGTTTGGGAGTGTTTTGGAGCATTTCGCGGACCTTCGATACGTAAAAGGTGCAAAACACGTATTTCGGGCCCGCATGCAGTATTTCAGGGTACCAAAGTTGTGAAGCATCCATTCTAGTCCGTTGGACCCAAAATGATGTTTGGAAGTGTTTCGGAGCATTTTGCAAATCCCGGGCTAGTAAAAGAAGAAAACTCGTGTTTCGGGCCCAAATGCAATATTTCGGGGTACCGAAGTTGTGAAGCATCCATTCTAGTCCATTGGACCCAAAATGATGTTTGGGAGTATCTTGGATGATTTCACTAACCTTCGACACGTACAAGATGCAAAACTTGTGTTCAAGTCCGAATGCACTATTTCGGGTTACCAAAGTTGTGAAGCATCCATTCTAGTCCGTTGGACCCAAAATGATGTTTGTGAGTGTCTCGGATGATTTCACTAACCTTCGTCACGTACAAGATGCAAAACTAGTGTTCGAGCCTGAATGCACTATTTTGGGGTACCAAAGTTGTGAAGCATCCGTTCTAATCCATTGGACCCAAAATGATGTTTGTGAGTGTTTCGGATGATTTAACTAACCTTCGGCACGAACAAGATGCAAAACTTCTGTTCGAGCCTGAATGCACTATTTTGGGGTACCAAAGTTGTGAAGCATCCATTCTAGTCCATTGGACCCAAAATAATGTTTGCGAGTGTTTGGGAGCATTTCGCTTACCTTCGACACATAAAAGGTGCAAAACTCGTTTTTCGGGCCCGAATGCAATATTTCGGAGTACCAAAGTTGTGAAGCATCCATTCCAGTACATTCGACCCAAAATGATGTTTGGAAGTGTTTCAGAGCATTTCGCAAACCCTCGGCTAGTAAAAGAAGAAAACTCCTGTTTCGGGCCCGAATGCAATATTCGGGTACCGAAGTTGTGAAGCATCCATTCTAGTCCATTGGACCCAAAATGATGTTTGGGAATATCTTGGATGATTTCACTAACCTTCGACACGTACAAGATGCAAAACTTGTGTTCAAGCCCGAATGCACTATTTCGGGTTACAAAAGTTGTGAAGCATCCATTCTAATCCAAAGTGGACCCAAAATGATGTTTGCGAGTGTTTTGGATGATTTCACTAACCTTCGGCACCTACAAGGTGCAAAACTTGTGTTCGAGCCCGAATGCACTATTTTGGGGTACCAAAGTTGTGAAGCATCCATACTAGTCCATTGGACCCAAAATGATGTTTGGTAGTGTTTCGAGCATTTTGCTAACCTTCGGCATGTAGAAGATGCAAAACTCGTGTTTCGGCCCCGAATGCACTATTTTGGGGTACCAAAGTTGTGAAGCATCCATTCTAGTCCATTGGACCCAAAATGATGTTTGTGAGTATCTTGGATGATTTCACTAACCTTCGACACGTACAAGATGTAAAACTTGTGTTCAAGCCTAAATGCACTATTTCGGGTTACAAAAGTTGTGAAGCATCCATTCTAATCCAAAGTGGACCCAAAATAATGTTTGCGAGTGTTTCGGATGATTGCAATAACCTTCGGCACGTACAAGATGCAAAACTTGTGTTCGAGCCCGAATGCACTATTTTGGGGTACGAAAGTTGTGAAGCATCCGTTCTAATCCATTGGACCCAAAATGATGTTTGTGAGTGTTTCGATGATTTCACTAACCTTCGGCACGAACAAGATGCAAAACTTCGTTCGAGCTTGAATGCACTATTTTGGGGTACCAAAGTTGTGAAGCATCCATTCTAGTCCATTAGATCCGAAATGTTGTTTGGGAGTGTTTCCGAGCATTTCTCTAACCTTCGATACGTGAAAGATGAAAAACTCGTTTTTCGGGCCCGAATGCACTATTTCGGGGTACCAAAGTTGTGAAACCTCCATACTAGTCCATTGGACCCAAAATGATGTTTGGGAGTGCTTCGAGCATTTTGCTAACCTTCGGCATGTCGAAGATGCAAAACTCGTGTTTCGGCCCCGAATGCACTATTTTGGGGTACCAAAGTTGTGAAGCATCCATTCTAGTCCATTGGACCCAAAATGATGTTTGTGAGTATCTCGGATAATTACACTAACCTTCGACACGTACAAGATGCAAAACTTGTGTTCAAGTCCGAATGCACTATTTCGGGGTACAAAAGTTGTGAAGCATCCATTCTAATCCGTTGGACCCAAAATGATGTTTGTGAGTGTTTTGGATGATTTCACTAACCTTCGGCACCTACAAGATGCAAAACTTGTGTTCGAGCTCGATTAGACTATTTTGGGGTACCAAAGTTGTGAAGTATTCATTTAGTCCATTGGACCCAAAATGATGTTTCGTAGTGTTTCGGAGCATTTCGCTAACCTTCAACACGTAAAAGGTGCAAAACTCGTATTTCGGGCCCGAATGCACTATTTCGGGGAACCAAAGTGTTGAAGCATCCATTCTAGTCCATTGGACCCAAAATGATGTCTCGTGAGTATCTTGGATGATTTCACTAACCTTCGACACGTACAAGATGCAAAACTTGTGTTCAAGTCCGAATGCACTATTTCGGGTTACAAAAGTTGTGAAGCATCCATTCTAATCCGTTGGACCCAAAATGATGTTTGCGAGTGTTTCAGATGATTTCACTATCCTTCGGCACGTACAAGATGCAAAACTTGTGTTCTAGCCTGAATGCACTATTTTGGGGTACCAAAGTTGTGAAGCATCCATTATAGTCCATTGGACCCAAAATGATGTTTGTGAGTTTTTCGGATGATTTCACTAACCTTCGGCACGAACAAGATGCAAAACTTCTCGTTCGAGCTCCGAATGCACTATTTTGGGGTACCAAAGTTGTGAAGCATCCATTCTAGTCCATTGGACCCAAAATGATGTTTGCGAGTGTTTGGGTGCATTTCGCTTACCTTCGACACGTAAAAGATGCAAAACTCGTTTTTCGGGCCCGAATGCAATATTTCGGAGTACCAAAGTTGTGAAGCTTCCGTTCTCGTCCATTCGACCCAAAATGATGTTTGGAAGTGTTTTGGAGCATTTCGCAAACCCCGGGCTAGTAAAAGAAGAAAACTCGTGTTTCGGGCCCGAATGCAATATTTCGGGTACCGAAGTTGTGAAGCATCCATTCTAGTCCATTGGACCCAAAATGATGTTTGGGAGTATCTTGGATGATTTCACTAACCTTCGACACGTACAAGATGCAAAACTTGTGTTGAAGCCTCGAATGCACTATTTCGGGTTACAAAAGTTGTGAAGCATCCATTCTAATCCAAAGGACCCAAAATGATGTTTGCAAGTGTTTTGGATGATTTCACTAACCTTCGGCACCTACAAGGTGCAAAACTTGTGTTCGAGCTTCGAATGCACTATTTTGGGGTACGAAAGTTATGAAGCATCTATTCGACCCATTGGACCCAAAATGATGTTTGGGAGTGTTTCGGAGCATTTCGCTAACCTTCAACACGTAAAAGGTGCAAAACTCGTATTTCGGGCCCGAATGCACTATTTCGGGGAACCAAAGTTGTGAAGCATCAATTCTAGTCCATTGGACCCAAAATGATGTTTGTGAGTATCTTGGATGATTTCACTATCCTTCGACACGTACAAGATGCAAAACTTGTGTTCAAGCCTCGAATGCACTATTTCGGGTTACAAAATTTGTGAAGCATCCATTCTAATCTAGTGGACCCAAAATCATGTTTGCGAGTGTTTCTGATGATTTCACTAACTTTCGGCACGTACAAGATGTAAAACTTGTGTTCGAGCCCGAATGCACTATTTTGGGGTACCAAAGTTGTGAAGCATCCGTTCTAATCCATTGGACCCAAAATGATGTTTGTGAGTGTTTCGCATGATTTCACTAACCTTCGGCACGAACGAGATGCAAAACTTCGTTCGAGCTCGAATGCACTATTTTGGGGTACCAAAGTTGTGAAGCATCCATTCTAGTCCATTGGACCCAAAATGATGTTTGGGAGTGTTTCCGGAGCATTTCTCTAACCTTCGATACGTCAAAGATGAAAAACTCATGTTTCAGGCCCGAATGCACTATTTAGGGGTACCAAAGTTGTGAAGCATCCATACTAGTCCGTTGGACCCAAAATGATGTTTGGTAGTGTTTCAGAGCATTTTGCTAACCTTCGGCATGTAGAAGATGCAAAACTCGTGTTTCGGCCCCGAATGCACTATTTTGTGGTACCAAAATTGTGAAGCATCCATTCTAGTCCATTGGACCCAAAATGATGTTTGTGAGTATCTCGGATGATTTCACTAACCTTCGACACGTACAAGATGCAAAACTTATGTTAAAGCCTCGAATGCACTATTTCGGGGTACAAAAGTTGTGAAGCATCCATTCTAATGCGTTGGACCCAAAATGATGTTTGTGAGTGTTGTGGATGATTTCACTAACCTTCGGCACCTACAAGATGCAAAACTTGTGTTCGAGCCTAAATGCATTATTTTGGAGTACCAAAGTTGTGAAGCATCTATTCAGTCCATTGGACCCAAAATGATGTTTGGGAGTGTTTCTGGAGCATTTCGCTAACCTTCAACACGTAAAAGGTGCAAAACTCGTATTTCGAGCCCGAATGCACTATTTAGGGGAACCAAAGTTGTGAAGCATCCATTCTAGTCCATTGGACCCAAAATGATGTTTGTGAGTATCTTGGATGATTTCACTAACCTTCGACACGTACAAGATGCAAAACTTGTGTTCAAGCCTCGAATGCACTATTTCGGGTTACAAAAGTGGTGAAGCATCCATTCTAATCCAAAGGGACCCAAAATGATGTTTGCAAGTGTTTTGGATGATTTCACTAACCTTGGGCACCTACAAGGTGCAAAACTTGTGTTCGAGCTCGAATGCACTATTTTGGGGTACCAAAGTTGTGAAGCATCTATTCACCCATTGGACCCAAAATGATGTTTGGGAGTATTTCGGAGCATTTCGCTAACCTTCAACACGTAAAAGGTGCAAAACTCGTATTTCGGGCCCGAATGCACTATTTCGGAGAACCAAAGTTGTGAAGCATCAATTCTAGTCCATTGGACCCAAAATGATGTTTGTGACTATCTTGGATGATTTCACTATCCTTCGACACGTACAAGATGCAAAACTTGTGTTCAAGCCTGAATGCACTATTTCGGGTTACAAAATTTGTGAAGCATCCATTCTAATCTAGTGGACCCAAAATGATGTTTGCGAGTGTTTCGATGATTTAACTAACCTTCGGCACGTACAAGATGTAAAACTTGTGTTCGAGCCCGAATGCACTATTTTGGGGTACCAAAGTTGTGAAGCTTCCATTCAACTCTATTGGACCCAAAATGATGTTTGTGAGTGTTTCGGAGTATTTCGCTAACCTTCGGCAAGTAAAAGATGAAAAACTCTTCTTTCGGTGCTGAATGCACTATTTTGGGGTACCAAAGTTGTGAAGCGTCCGTTCTAGTCCATTGGACCCAAAATGATGTATGGGAGTTTTTCAATGCATTTCGCTAACCTTCGATACGTAAAAGATGCAAAACTCGTGTTCGAGCCTTAATGCACTATTTAGGGGTACCAAAGTTGTGAAGCATCCATACTAGTCCATTGGACCCAAAATGATGTTTGGTAGTGTTTCGCAGCATTTTGCTAACCTTCGGCATGTAGAAGATGCAAAACTCGTGTTTCGGCCCCGAATGCACTATTTTGTGGTACCAAAGTTGTGAAGCATCCATTCTAGTCCGTTGGACCCAAAATGATGTTTGTGAGTATCTCGGATGATTTCAAGTAACCTTCGACACGTAAAAGAAGCAGAACTTGTGTTCAAGCCCGAATGCACTATTTCGGGGTACAAAAGTTGTGAAGCATCCATTCTAATGCGTTGGACCCAAAATGATGTTTGTGAGTGTTGTGGTTGATTTCACTAACCTTCGGCACCTACAAGATGCAAAACTTGTGTTCGAGCCTAAATGCATTATTTTGGAGTACCAAAGTTGTGAAGCATCCATTCAGTCCATTGGACCCAAAATGATGTTTGGGAGTGTTTCGGAGCATTTCGCTAATCTTCAACTCGTAAAAGGTGCAAAACTCGTATTTCGGGCCCGAATGCACTATTTCGGGGTACCAAAGTTGTGAAGCATTCATTCTAGTCCATTGGACCCAAAATGAGGTTTGTGAGTCTTTTGGATGATTTCACTAACCTTCGGCACGTACAAGATGCAAAACTTGTGTTCGAGCCTCGAATGCACTATTTCGGGTTACAAAAGTGGTGAAGCATCCATTCTAATCCAATGGACCCAAAATGATGTTTGCGAGTGTTTTGGATGATTTCAATAAGCTTTGGCACGTACAAGGTGCAAAACTTGTGTTCGAGCCTCGAATGCACTATTTTGGGGTACCAAAGTTGTGAAGCATCTATTCACCCATTGGACCCAAAATGATGTTTGGGAGTGTTTCGAGCATTTCGCTAACCTTCAACACGTAAAAGGTGCAAAACTCGTATTTCGGGCCCGAATGCACTATTTCGGAGAACCAAAGTTGTGAAGCATCAATTCTAGTCCATTGGACCCAAAATGATGTTTGTGACTATCTTGGATGATTTCACTATCCTTCGACACGTACAAGATGCAAAACTTGTGTTCAAGCCTGAATGCACTATTTCGGGTTAAAAAATTTGTGAAGCATCCATTCTAATCTAGTGGACCCAAAATCATGTTTGCGAGTGTTTCGATGATTTAACTAACCTTCGGCACGTAAAAGATGCAAAACTTGTGTTCGAGCCTGAATACACTATTTTGGGGTACCAAAGTTGTGAAGCATCCGTTCTAATCCATTGGACCCAAAATGATGTTTTGAGTGTTTCACATAATTTCACTAACCTTCGGCACGAACAAGATGCAAAACTTGTGTTCGAGCCTGAATGCACTATTTTGGGGTACCAAAGTTGTGAAGCGTCCATTCTAGTCCATTGGACCCAAAATGATGTTTGGGAGTGTTTCAGAGCATTTCGCTAACCTTCGATACGTAAAAGATGCAAAACTTGTGTTCGAGCCTGAATGCACTATTTAGGGGTACCAAAGTTGTGAAGCATCCATACTAGTCCGTTGGACCCAAAATGATGTTTGGTAGTGTTTCAGAGCATTTTGCTAACCTTCGGCATGTAGAAGATGCAAAACTCGTGTTTCGGCCCCGAATGCACTATTTTGTGGTACCAAAGTTGTGAAGCATCCATTCTAGTCCATTGGACCCAAAATGATGTTTGTGAGTATCTCGGATGATTTCAAGTAACCTTCGACACGTACAAGAAGCAAAACTTGTGTTCAAGCCTCGAATGCACTATTTCGGGGTACAAAAGTTGTGAAGCATCCATTCTAATGCGTTGGACCCAAAATGATGTTTGTGAGTGTTGTGGTTGATTTCACTAACCTTCGGCACCTACAAGATGCAAAACTTGTGTTCGAGCCTAAATGCATTATTTTGGAGTACCAAAGTTGTGAAGCATCTATTCAGTCCATTGGACCCAAAATGATGTTTGGGAGTGTTTCGGAGCATTTCGCTAATCTTCAACACGTAAAAGGTGCAAAACTCGTATTTCGGGCCCAAATGCACTATTTCGGGGAACCAAAGTTGTGAAGCATCCATTCTAGTCCATTGGACCCAAAATGATGTTTGTGAGTATCTCGGATGATTTCACTAACCTTCGACACGTACAAGATGCAAAACTTGTTTTCAATCCTGAATGCATTATTTCGGGTTACAAAAATTTTGAAGCATCCATTCTAATCCAGTGGACCCAAAATGATGTTTGGGAGTGTTTCAGATGATTTCACTAACCTTCGGCACGAACAAGATGCAAAACTTGTGTTCGAGCCCGAATGTACTATTTTGGGGTACGAAAGTTGTGAAGCATCCGTTCTAATCCATTGGACCCAAAATGATGTTTGTGAGTGTTTCAGATGATTTCACTAACCTTCGGCACCAACAAGATGCAAAACTTCTGTTCGAGCCTAAATGCACTATTTTGGGGTACCAAAGTTGTGAAGCATCCATTAGTCCATTGGACCCAAAATGATGTTTGCGAGTGTTTCGGAGCATTTCGCTTACCTTCGACACGTAAAAGGTGCAAAACTCGTTTTTCGGGCCCGAATGCAATATTTCGAGTACCAATGTTGTGAAGCTTCCATTCCCGTCCATTCGACCCAAAATGATGTTTGGAAGTGTTTCGGAGCAATTCACAAACCCCGGGCTAGTAAAAGAAGAAAACTCGTGTTTCGGGCCCGAATGCAATATTTCGGGTACCGAAGTTGTGAAGCATCCATTCTAGTCCATCGGACCCAAAATGATGTTTGGGAGTATCTTGGATGATTTCACTAACCTTCGACACGTACAAGATGCAAAACTTGTGTTCAAGCCCGAATGCACTATTTCGGGTTACAAAAGTTGTGAAGCATCCAATCTAATCCAAAGTGGACCCAAAATGATGTTTGCAAGTGTTTTTGATGATTTCACTAACCTTCGGCACCTACAAGGTGCAAAACTTGTGTTCGAGCCTCGAATGCACTATTTTGGGGTAACAAAGTTGTGATGCATCTATTCAGTCCATTGGACCCAAAATGATGTTTGGGAGTATTTCGGAGCATTTCGCTAACCTTCAACACGTAAAAGGTGCAAAACTCGTATTTCGGGCCCGAATGCACTATTTCGGAGAACCAAAGTTGTGAAGCATCAATTCTAGTCCATTGGACCCAAAATGATGTTTGTGACTATCTTGGATGATTTCACTATCCTTCGACACGTACAAGATGCAAAACTTGTGTTCAAGCTCGAATGCACTATTTCGGGTTACGAAATTTGTGAAGCATCCATTCTAATCTAGTGGACCCAAAATGATGTTTGCGAGTGTTTCGATGATTTCACTAACCTTCGGCACGTACAAGATGTAAAACTTGTGTTCGAGCCCGAATGCACTATTTTGGGGTGCCAAAGTTGTGAAGCATCCGTTCTAATCCATTGGACCCAAAATGATGTTTGTGAGTGTTTCGTATGATTTCACTAACCTTCGGCACGAACGAGATGCAAAACTTCTCGTTCGAGCTCGAATGCACTATTTTGGGGTACCAAAGCCGTGAAGCATCCATTCTAGTCCATTGGACCCAAAATGATGTTTGTGAGTGTTTCCGAGCATTTCTCTAACCTTCGATACGTAAAAGATGAAAAACTCATGTTTCAGGCCCGAATGCACTATTTAGGGGTACCAAAGTTGTGAAGCATCCATACTAGTCCGTTGGACCCAAAATGATGTTTGGTAGTGTTTCAGAGCATTTTGCTAACCTTCGGCATGTAGAAGATGCAAAACTCGTGTTTCGGCCCCGAATGCACTATTTTGTGGTACCAAAGTTGTGAAGCATCCATTCTAGTCCATTGGACCCAAAATGATGTTTGTGAGTATCTCGGATGATTTCACTAACCTTCGACACGTACAAGATGCAAAACTTGTGTTCAAGCCTGAATGCATTATTTCGGGGTACAACAGTTGTGAAGCATCCATTCTAATGCGTTGGACCCAAAATGATGTTTGTGAGTGTTGTGGATGATTTCACTAACCTTCGGCACCTACAAGATGCAAAACTTGTGTTCGAGCCTAAATGCATTATTTTGGAGTACCAAAGTTGTGAAGCATCTATTCACTCCATTGGACCCAAAATGATGTTTGGGAGTGTTTCGGAGCATTTCGCTAACCTTCAACACGTAAAAGGTGCAAAACTCGTATATTCGAGCCCGAATGCACTATTTCGGGGAACCAAAGTTGTGAAGCATCCATTCTAGTCCATTGGACCCAAAATGATGTTTGTGAGTATCTTGGATGATTTCACTAACCTTCGACACGTACAAGATGCAAAACTTGTGTTCAAGCCTGAATGCACTATTTCGGGTTACAAAAGTTGTGAAGCATCCATTCTAATCTAGTGGACCCAAAATGATGTTTGCGAGTGTTTCGGATGATTTCAATAACCTTCGGCACGTACAATATGCAAAACTTGTGTTCGAGCCCGAATGCACTATTTTGGGGTACGAATATTGTGAAGCATCTTGTTCTAATCCATTGGACCCAAAATGATGTTTGTCGGTGTTTCGGATGATTTCACTAACCTTCGGCACGAACAAGATGCAAAACTTCCGTTCGAGCTCGAATGAACTATTTTGGGGTACCAAAGTTGTGAAGCATCCATTCTAGTCCATTGGACCCAAAATGATGTTTGGGAGTGTTTCCGGAGCATTTCTCTAACCTTCGATACGTAAAAGATGAAAAACTCGTGTTTCGGGCCCGAATAAACTATTTTGGGTCCAAAGTTGTGAAGCATCCATACTAGTCCATTGGACCCAAAAAGATGTTTGGGAGTGCTTCAGAGCATTTTGCTAACCTTCGGCATGTAGAAGATGCAAAACTCGTGTTTCGGCCCCGAATGCACTATTTTGGGGTACCAAAGTTGTGAAGCATCCATTCTAGTCCATTGGACCCAAAATGATGTTTGTGACCATCTCGTTTGATTTCACTAACCTTCGACACGTACAAGATGCAAAACTTGTGTTCAAGCTCCGAATGCACTATTTCGGGGTACAAAGGTTGTGAAGCATCCATTCTAATCCGTTGGACCCAAAATGATGTTTGTGAGTGATTTGGATGATTTCACTAACCTTCGGCACCTACAAGATGCGAACTTGCGTTCGAGCCTGAAGGCACTATTTTGGGTACCAAAGTTGTGAAGCATTCATTGAGTCCATTGGACCCAAAATGATGTTTGGGAGTGTTTCGGAGCATTTCTCTAACCTTCAACACGTAAAAGGTGCAAAACTCGTATTTCAGGCCGGAATGCACTATTTCGGGGAACCAAAGTTGTGAAGCATCCATTCTAGTCCATTGGACCCAAAATGATGTCCGTGAGTATCTTGGATGATTTCACTAACCTTCGACACGTACAAAATGCAAAACTTGTGTTCAAGTCCGAATGCACTATTTCGGGTTACAAAAGTTGCTAATCCGGTGGACCCAAAACGATGTTTGCGAGTGTTTCGGATGATTTAACTACTTCGGCACGTACAAGATGCAAAGCTTGTGTTCGAGCCCGATTGCACTATTTTGGGGTACCAAATTTGTGAAGCATCCGTTCTAATCCATTGGACCCAAAATGATGTTTGTGAGTGTTTCAGGATGATTTCACTAACCTTCGGCACGAACAAGATGCAAAACTTCGTTCGAGCCTCGAATGCACTATTTTGGGGTACCAAAGTTGTGAAGCATCCATTCTAATCCAGTGGACCCAAAATGATGTTTGCAAGTGTTTTGGATGATTTCACTAACCTTCAACACGTAAAAGGTGCAAAACTCGTTTTTCGGGCCCGAATGCAATATTTCGGAGTACCAAAGTTGTGAAGCTTCCATTCCCGTCCATTCGACCCAAAATGATGTTTGGAAGTGTTTCGGAGCATTTCGCAAACCCCGGGCTAGTAAAAGAAGAAAACTCGTGTTTCGGGCCCGAATGCACTATTTCGGGGAACCAAAGTTGTGAAGCATCCATTCTAGTCCATTGGACCCAAAATGATGTCCGTGAGTATCTTGGATGATTTCACTAACCTTCGACACGTACAAGATGCAAAACTTGTGTTCAAGTCCGAATGCACTATTTCGGGTTACAAAAGTTGCTAATCCGGTGGACCCGAACGATGTTTGCGAGTGTTTCGGATGATTTAACTACTTCGGCACGTACAAGATGCAAAGCTTGTGTTCGAGCCCGATTGCACTATTTTGGGGTACCAAAGTTGTGAAGCATCCGTTCTAATCCATTGGACCCAAAATGATGTTTGAGAGTGTTTCGATGATTTCACTAACCTTCGGCACGAATAAGATGCAAAACTTCCGTTCGAGCTCGAATGCACTATTTTGGGGTACCAAAGTTGTGAAGCATCCATTCTAGTCCATTGGACCCAAAATGATGTTTGCGAGTGTTTGGGAGCATTTCTCTTACCTTCAACACGTAAAAGGTGCAAAACTCGTTTTTCGGGCCCGAATGCAATATTTCGGAGTACCAAAGTTGTGAAGCTTCCATTCCTCGTCCATTCGACCCAAAATGATGTTTGGAAGTGTTTCGGAGCATTTCGCAAACCCCCGGGCTAGTAAAAGAAGAAAACTCGTGTTTCGGGCCCGAATGCAATATTTCGAGGTACCGAAGTTGTGAAGCATCCATTCTAGTCCATTGGACCCAAAATGATGTTTGGGAGTATCTTGGATGATTTCACTAACCTTCGACACGTACAAGATGCAAAACTTGTGTTCAAGCTCGAATGCACTATTTCGGGGTACAAAAGTTGTGAAGCATCCATTCTAATCCGTTGGACCCAAAATGATGTTTGTGAGTGATTTGGATGATTTCACTAACCTTCGGCACCTACAAGATGCGAACTCGCGTTCGAGCTCGAATGCACTATTTTTGGGTACCAAAGTTGTGAAGCATTCATTGAGTCCATTGGACCCAAAATGATGTTTGGGAGTGTTTCGGAGCATTTCTCTAACCTTCAACACGTAAAAGGTGCAAAACTCGTATTTCAGGCCCGAATGCACTATTTCAGGGAACCAAAGTTGTGAAGCATCCATTCTAGTCCATTGGACCCAAATTGATGTCCGTGAGTATCTTGGATGATTTCACTAACCTTCGACACGTACAAGATGCAAAACTTGTGTTCAAGTCCGAATGCACTATTTCGGGTTACAAAAGTTGCTAATCCGGTGGACCCAAAATGATGTTTGCGAGTGTTTCGGATGATTTAACTACTTCGGCACGTACAAGATGCAAAGCTTGTGTTCGAGCCCGATTGCACTATTTTGGGGTACCAAAGTTGTGAAGCATCCGTTCTAATCCATTGGACCCAAAATGATGTTTGTGAGTGTTTCGGATGATTTCACTAACCTTCGGCACGAACAAGATGCAAAACTTCCGTTCGAGCTCGAATGCACTATTTTGGGGTACCAAAGTTGTGAAGCATCCATTCTAATCCAAAGTGGACCCAAAATGATGTTTGCAAGTGTTTTGGATGATTTCACTAACCTTCAACACGTAAAAGGTGCAAAACTCGTTTTTCGGGCCCGAATGCAATATTTCGGAGTACCAAAGTTGTGAAGCTTCCATTCCCGTCCATTCGACCCAAAATGATGTTTGGAAGTGTTTCGGAGCATTTCGCAAACCCCGGGCTAGTAAAAGAAGAAAACTCGTGTTTCGGGCCCGAATGCACTATTTCGGGGAACCAAAGTTGTGAAGCATCCATTCTAGTCCATTGGACCCAAAATGATGTCCGTGAGTATCTTGGATGATTTCACTATCCTTCGACACGTACAAGATGCAAAACTTGTGTTCAAGTCCGAATGCACTATTTCGGGTTACAAAAGTTGCTAATCCGGTGGACCCGAACGATGTTTGCGAGTGTTTCGGATGATTTAACTACTTCGGCACGTACAAGATGCAAAGCTTGTGTTCGAGCCCGATTGCACTATTTTGGGGTACCAAAGTTGTGAAGCATCCGTTCTAATCCATTGGACCCAAAATGATGTTTGTGAGTGTTTCGAGATGATTTCACTAACCTTCGGCACGAACAAGATGCAAAACTTCGTTCGAGCTCTGAATGCACTATTTTGGGGTACCAAAGTTGTGAAGCATCCATTCTAGTCCATTGGACCCAAAATGATGTTTGCGAGTGTTTGGGAGCATTTCTCTTACCTTCAACACGTAAAAGGTGGAAAACTCGTTTTTCGGGCCCGAATGCAATATTTCGGAGTACCAAAGTTGTGAAGCTTCCATTCTCGTCCATTCGACCCAAAATGATGTTTGGAAGTGTTTCGGAGCATTTCGCAAACCCCGGGCTAGTAAAAGAAGAAAACTCGTGTTTCGGGCCCGAATGCAATATTTCGAGTACCGAAGTTGTGAAGCATCCATTCTAGTCCATTGGACCCAAAATGATATTTGTGAGTGTCTCAGATGATTTCACTAACCTTCGACACGTACAAGATGAAAAACTTGTGCTCCGAGCCTGAATGCACTATTTCAGGGTACAAAAGTTGTGAAGCATCCATTCTAATCCGTTGGACCCAAAATGATGTTTGCGAGTGTTACAAATGATTTCTCTAACCTTCGGCACGTACAAGATGCAGAACTCGCGTTCGAGCTCGAATGCACTATTTTTGGGTACCAAAGTTGTGAAGCATTCATTGAGTCCATTGGACCCAAAATGATGTTTGGGAGTGTTTCGGAGCATTTCGCTAACCTTCAACACGTAAAAGGTGCAAAACTCGTATTTCGGGCCTGAATGCACTATCTCAGGGTACCAAAGTTGTGAAGCATCCATTCTAGTCCATTGGACCCAAATTGATGTCTGTGAGTATCTTGGATGATTTCACTAACCTTCGACACGTACAAGATGCAAAACTTGTGTTCAAGTCCGAATGCACTATTTCGGGTTACAAAAGTTGCTAATCCGGTGGACCCAAAATGATGTTTGCGAGTGTTTCGGATGATTTAACTACTTCGGCACGTAAAAGATGCAAAACTTGTGTTCGAGCCTGAATGCACTATTTTGGGGTACCAAAGTTGTGAAGCATCCATTCTAGTCCATTGGACCCAAAATGATGTTCGTGAGTGTTTCAGATGATTTCACTAACCTTCGGTACGAACAAGATGCAAAACTTCTGTTCGAGCCTGAATGCACTATTTTGGGGTACCAAAGTTGTGAAGCATCCATTCTAGTCCATTGGACCCAAAATGATGTTTGCGAGTGTTTCAGATGATTTCACTAACCTTCAACACATAAAAGGTGCAAAACTCGTTTTTCGGGCCCGAATGCAATATTTCGGAGTACCAAAGTTGTGAAGCTTCCATTCCCGTCCATTCGACCCAAAATGATGTTTGGAAGTGTTTCGGAGCATTTCGCAAACCCTCGGCTAGTAAAAGAAGAAAACTCGTGTTTCGGGCCCGAATGCACTATTTCGGGGAACCAAAGTTGTGAAGCATCCATTCTAGTCCATTGGACCCAAAATGATGTCCGTGAGTATCTTGGATGATTTCACTATCCTTCGACACGTACAAGATGCAAAACTTGTGTTCAAGTCCGAATGCACTATTTCGGGTTACAAAAGTTGCTAATCCGGTGGACCCGAACGATGTTTGCGAGTGTTTCGGATGATTTAACTACTTCGGCACGTACAAGATGCAAAGCTTGTGTTCGAGCCCGATTGCACTATTTTGGGGTACCAAAGTTGTGAAGCATCCGTTCTAATCCATTGGACCCAAAATGATGTTTGTGAGTGTTTCGGATGATTTCACTAACCTTCGGCACGAACAAGATGCAAAACTTCGTTCGAGCTCGAATGCACTATTTTGGGGTACCAAAGTTGTGAAGCATCCATTCTAGTCCATTGGACCCAAAATGATGTTTGCGAGTGTTTGGGAGCATTTCTCTTACCTTCAACACGTAAAAGGTGGAAAACTCGTTTTTCGGGCCCGAATGCAATATTTCGGAGTACCAAAGTTGTGAAGCTTCCATTCCCGTCCATTCGACCCAAAATGATGTTTGGAAGTGTTTCGGAGCATTTCGCAAACCCCCGGGCTAGTAAAAGAAGAAAACTCGTGTTTCGGGCCCGAATGCAATATTTCGAGTACCGAAGTTGTGAAGCATCCATTCTAGTCCATTGGACCCAAAATGATGTTTGGGAGTATCTTGGATGATTTCACTAACCTTCGACACGTACAAGATGCAAAACTTGTGTTCAAGCCCCGAATGCACTATTTCGGGGTACAAAAGTTGTGAAGCATCCATTCTAATCCGTTGGACCCAAAATGATGTTTGTGAGTGATTTGGATGATTTCACTAACCTTCGGCACCTACAAGATGCGAACTCGCGTTCGAGCTCGAATGCACTATTTTTGGGTACCAAAGTTGTGAAGCATTCATTGAGTCCATTGGACCCAAAATGATGTTTGGGAGTGTTTCGGAACATTTCGCTAACCTTCAACACGTAAAAGGTGCAAAACTCGTATTTCAGGCCCGAATGCACTATTTCAGGGAACCAAAGTTGTGAAGCATCCATTCTAGTCCATTGGACCCAAAATGATGTCTGTGAGTATCTTGGATGATTTCACTAACCTTCGACACGTACAAGATGCAAAACTTGTGTTCAAGTCCGAATGCACTATTTCGGGTTACAAAAGTTGCTAATCCGGTGGACCCAAAATGATGTTTGCGAGTGTTTCGGATGATTTAACTACTTCGGCACGTACAAGATGCAAAGCTTGTGTTCGAGCCCGATTGCACTATTTTGGGGTACCAAAGTTGTGAAGCATCCGTTCTAATCCATTGGACCCAAAATGATGTTTGTGAGTGTTTCGGATGATTTCACTAACCTTCGGCACGAACAAGATGCAAAACTTCCGTTCGAGCTCGAATGCACTATTTTGGGGTACCAAAGTTGTGAAGCATCCATTCTAGTCCATTGGACCCAAAATGATGTTTGCGAGTTTTTGGGAGCATTTCGCTTACCTTCGACACGTAAAAGGTGCAAAACTCGTTTTTCGGGCCCGAATGCAATATTTCGGAGTACCAAAGTTGTGAAGCTTCCATTCTCGTCCATTCGACCCAAAATGATGTTTGGAAGTGTTTCGGAGCATTTCGCAAACCCCGGGCTAGCAAAAGAAGAAAACTCGTGTTTCGGGCCCGAATGCAATATTTCGGGTACCGAAGTTGTGAAGCATCCATTCTAGTCCATTGGACCCAAAATTATGTTTGGGAGTATCTTGGATGATTTCACTAACCTTCGACACGTACAAGATGCAAAACTTGTGTTCAAGCCCGAATGCACTATTTCGGAGTACCAAAGTTGTGAAGCATCTATTCGGTCCATTGGACCGAAAATGATGTTTGTGAGTGTTGTGGATGATTTCACTAACCTTCGGCACCTACAAGATGCAAAACTTGTGTTCGAGCTCGAATGCATTATTTTGGAGTACCAAAGTTGTGAAGCATCTATTCAGTCCATTGGACCCAAAATGATGTTTGGGTGTGTTTTGGAGCATTTCGCTAACCTTCAACACGTAAAAGGTGCAAAACTCGTATTTCGAGCCCGAATGCACTATTTCGGGGAACCAAAGTTGTGAAGCATCCATTCTAGTCCATTGGACCCGGAATGACGTTCGTGAGTATCTTGGATGATTTCACTAACCTTCGACACGTACAAGATGCAAAACTTGTGTTCAAGCTCTGAATGCACTATTTCGGGTTACAAAAGTTGTGAAGCATCCATTCTAATCCAATGGACCCAAAATGATGTTTGCGAGTGTTTCGAATGATTTCAATAACCTTCGGCACGTACAAGATGCAAAACTTGTGTTCGAGCCCGAATGCACTATTTTGGGGTACGAAAGTTGTGAAGCATCCGTTCTAATCCATTGGACCCGGAATGATGTTTGTGAGCGTTTCGGATGATTTCACTAACCTTCGGCACGAACAAGATGCAAAACTTCGTTCGAGCCTCGAATGCACTATTTTGGGGTACCAAAGTTGTGAAGCATCCATTCTAGTCCGTTGGACCCAAAATGATGTTTGGAAGTGTTTCGGAGCATTTCTCTAACCTTCGATACGTAAAAGATGAAAAACTCGTGTTTCGGGCCCGAATGCACTATTTCGGGTACCAAAGTTGTGAACCATCCATACTAGTCCATTGGACCCAAAATGATGTTTGGGAGTGCTTCAGAGCATTTTGCTAACCTTCGGCATGTAGAAGATGCAAAACTCGTATTTCGGCCCCGAATGCACTATTTTGGGGTACCAAAGTTGTGAAGCATCCATTCTAGTCCATTGGACCCAAAATGATGTCCGTGAGTATCTTGGATGATTTCACTAACCTTCGACACGTACAAGATGCAAAACTTGTGTTCAAGTCCGAATGCACTATTTTGGGTTACAAAAGTTGCTAATCCGGTGGACCCAAAATGATGTTTGCGAGTGTTTCGGATGATTTAACTACTTCGGCACGTACAAGATGCAAAGCTTGTGTTCGAGCCCGATTGCACTATTTTGGGGTACCAAAGTTGTGAAGCATCCGTTCTAATCCATTGGACCCAAAATGATGTTTGTGAGTGTTTCGGATGATTTCGGTAACCTTCGGCACGAACAAGATGCAAAACTTCCGTTCGAGCTCGAATGCACTATTTTGGGGTACCAAAGTTGTGAAGCATCCATTCTAGTCCATTGGACCCAAAATGATGTTTGCGAGTTTTTGGGAGCATTTCGCTTACCTTCGACACGTAAAAGGTGCAAAACTCGTTTTTCGGGCCCGAATGCAATATTTCGGAGTACCAAAGTTGTGAAGCTTCCATTCCCGTCCATTCGACCCAACATGATGTTTGGAAGTGTTTCGGAGCATTTCACAAACCCCGGGCTAGTAAAAGAAGAAAACTCGTGTTTCGGGCCCGAATGCAATATTTCGGGTACCGAAGTTGTGAAGCATCCATTCTAGTCCATTGGACCCAAAATGATGTTTGGGAGTATCTTGGATGATTTCACTAACTTTCGACACGTACAAGATGCAAAACTTGTGTTTAAGCCCGAATGTACTATTTCGGAGTACCAAAGTTGTGAAGCATCTATTCAGTCCATTGGACCGAAAATGATGTTTGTGAGTGTTGTGGATGATTTCACTAACCTTCGGCACCTACAAGATGCAAAACTTGCGTTCGAGCTTTGAATGCATTATTTTGGAGTACCAAAGTTGTGAAGCATCTATTCAGTCCATTGGACCCAAAATGATGTTTGGGAGTGTTTCGGAGCATTTCGCTAACCTTCAACACGTAAAAGGTGCAAAACTCGTATTTGGAGCCCGAATGCACTATTTCGGGGAACCAAAGTTGTGAAGCATCCATTCTAGTCCATTGGACCCGAATGACGTTTGTGAGTATCTTGGATGATTTCACTAACCTTCGACACGTACAAGATGCAAAACTTGTGTTCAAGCCCGAATGCACTATTTCGGGTTACAAAAGTTGTGAAGCATCCATTCTAATCCAATGGACCCAAAATGATGTTTGCGAGTGTTTCGGATGATTACAATAACCTTCAAGACGTACAAGATGCAAAACTTGTGTTCGAGCCCGAATGCACTATTTTGGGGTACGAAAGTTGTGAAGCATCCGTTCTAATCCATTGGACCCGGAATGATGTTTGTGAGCGTTTCGGATGATTTCACTAACAATCGGCACGAACAAGATGCAAAACTTCTGTTCGAGCCTCGAATGCACTATTTTGGGTACCAAAGTTGTGAAGCATCCATTCTAGTCCATTGGACCCAAAATGATGTTTGGGAGTGTTTCCGGAGCATTTCTCTAACCTTCGATACGTAAAAGATGAAAAACTCGTGTTTCGGGCCCGAATGCACTATTTCGGGTACCAAAGTTGTGAACCATCCATACTAGTCCATTGGACCCAAAATGATGTTTGGGAGTGCTTCAGAGCATTTTTCTAACCTTCGGCATGTAGAAGATGCAAAACTCGTGTTTTGGCCCCCAATGCACTATTTTGGGTACCAAAGTTGTGAAGCATCCATTCTAGTCCATTGGACCCAAAATGATATTTGTGAGTGTCTCAGATGATTTCACTAACCTTCGACACGTACAAGATGAAAAACTTGTGCTCCGAGCCTGAATGCACTATTTCAGGGTACAAAAGTTGTGAAGCATCCATTCTAATCCGTTGGACCCAAAATGATGTTTGCGAGTGTTACAAATGATTTCTCTAACCTTCGGCACGTACAAGATGCCAAACTTGTGTTCGAGCCTGAATGCACTATTCGGGGTACCAAAGTTGTGAAGCATTCATTCAGTCCATTGGACCCAAATGATGTTTTGGAGTGTTTCGGAGCATTTCGCTAACCTTCAACACGTAAAAGGTGCAAAACTCGTATTTCGGGCCCGAATGCACTATTTCGGGGAACCAAAGTTGTGAAGCATCCATTCTAGTCCATTGGACCCAAAATGATGTCTCGTGAGTATCTTGGATGATTTCACTAACCTTCGATACGTATAAGATGCAAAACTTGTGTTCAAGTCCGAATGCACTATTTCGGGTTACAAAAGTTGTGAAGCGTCCATTCTAATCCGGTGGACCCAAAATGATGTTTGCGAGTGTTTCGGATGATTTAACTAACCTTCGGCACGTACAAGATGCAAAACTTGTGTTCGAGCCCCAATGCACTATTTTGGGGTACCAAAGTTGTGAAGCATCCGTTCTAATCCGTTGGACCCAAAACGATGTTTTGAGTGTTTCAAATGATTTCACAAACCTTCGGCACGAACAAGATGCAAAACTTCTGTTCGAGCCTGAATGCACTATTTTGGGGTACCAAAGTTGTGAAGCATCCATTCTAGTCCATTGGACCCAAAATGATGTTTGCGAGTGTTTGGGAGCATTTCACTTACCTTCGACACGTAAAAGGTGCAAAACTCGTATTTCGGGCACGAATGCAATATTTCGAAGTACCAAAGTTGTGAAGCATCCATTCCAGTACATTCGACCCAAAATGATGTTTGGAAGTGTTTCGGAGCATTTCGCAAACCCTCGGCTAGTAAAAGAAGAAAACTCGTGTTTCGGGCCCGAATGCAATATTTCGGGATACCAAAGTTGTGAAGCATCCATTCTAGTCCATTGGACCCAAAATGATGTTTGTGAGTATCTTGGATGATTTCACTAACCTTCGACACGTACAAGATGCAAAACTTGTGTTCAAGCCTGAATGCACTATTTCGGGTTACAAAAGTTGTGAAGCATCCATTCTAATCCAGTGGACCCAAAATGATGTTTGCGAGTGTTTCGGATGATTTCAATAACCTTCGGCACGTACAAGATGCAAAACTTGTGTTCGAGCCCGAATGCAGTATTTTGGGGTAAGAAAGTTGTGAAGCATCCGTTCTAATCCATTGGACCCACAATGATGTTTGCGAGTGTTTCGGATGATTTAACTAACCTTCGGCACGTACAAGATGCAAAACTTGTGTTCGAGCCCGAATGCACTATTTTGGGGTACCAAAGTTGTGAAGCATCCGTTCTAATCCGAGTGGACCCAAAATGATGTCCGCGAGTGTTTCGGATGATTGCAATAACCTTCGGCACGTACAAGATGCAAAACTTGTGTTCGAGCCCGAATGCACTATTTTGGGGTACCAAAGTTGTGAAGCATCCGTTCTAATCCATTGGACCCAAAATGATGTTCTGAGTGTTTCAGATGATTTCACTAACCTTCGGCACGAACAAGATGCAAAACTTCTGTTCGAGCCTGAATGCACTATTTTGGGGTACTAATGTTGTGAAGCATCCATTCTAGTCCATTGGACCCAAAATGATGTTTGCGAGTGTTTGGGAGCACTTCGCTTACCTTCGACACGTAAAAGGTGCAAAACTCGTTTTTCGGGCACGAATGCAATATTTCGAAGTACCAAAGTTGTGAAGCATCCATTCCAGTACATTCGACCCAAAATGATGTTTCGAAGTGTTTCGGAGCATTTCGCAAACCCTCGGCTAGTATAAGAAGAAAACTCGTGTTTCGGGCCCGAATGCAATATTTCGGGATACCAAAGTTGTGAAGCATCCATTCTAGTCCATTGGACCCAAAATGATGTTTGTGAGTATCTTGGATGATTTCACTAACCTTCGACATGTACAAGATGCAAAACTTGTGTTCAAGCTCGAATGCACTATTTCGGGTTACAAAAGTTGTGAAGCATCCATTCTAATCCAAAGGGACCCAAAATGATGTTTGCGAGTGTTTCGGATGATTTCAATAACCTTCGGCACGTACAAGATGCAAAACTTTTGTTCGAGCCCGAATGCGGTATTTTGGGGTACGAAAGTTGTGAAGCATCCGTTCTAATCCATTGGACCCAAAATGATGTTTGTGAGTGTTTCGAGATGATTTCACTAACCTTCGGCACGAACAAGATGCAAAACTCTTGTTCGAGCCTCGAATGCACTATTTTGGGTACCAAAGTTGTGAAGCATCCATTCTAGTCCATTGGACCCAAAATGATGTTTGCGAGTGTTTGGGAGCACTTCGCTTACCTTCGACACGTAAAAGGTGCAAAACTCGTTTTTCGGGCACGAATGCAATATTTCGAAGTACCAAAGTTGTGAAGCATCCATTCCAGTACATTCGACCCAAAATGATGTTTCGAAGTGTTTCGCAGCATTTCACAAACCTTCGGCTAGTAAAAGAAGAAAACTCGTGTTTCGGGCCCGAATGCAATATTTCGGGATACCAAAGTTGTGAAGCATCCATTCTAGTCCATTGGACCCAAAATGATGTTTGTGAGTATGTTGGATGATTTCACTAACCTTCAACACGTACAATATGCAAAACTTGTGTTCAAGCCGAATGCACTATTTCGGGTTACAAAAGTTGTGTAGCATCCATTCTAATCCAATGGACCCAAAATGATGTTTGCGAGTGTTTCGGATGATTTCAATAACCTTCGGCACGTACAAGATGCAAAACTTGTGTTGGAGCCCGAATGCGATTTTTGGGGTATGAAAGTTGTGAAGCATCCGTTCTAATCCATTGGACCCAAAATGATGTTTGCGAGTGTTTGGGAGCATTTCGCTTACCTTCCACACGTAAAAGGTGCAAAACTCGTTTTTCGGCCCGAATGAAATATTTCGGAGTACCAAAGTTGTGAAGCTTCCATTCCCGTCAATTCGACCCAAAATGATGTTTGGAAGTGTTTTGGAGCATTTCGCAAACCCTGGGCTAGTAAAAGAAGAAAACTCGTGTTTCGGGCCCGAATGCAATATTTCGGGGTACTGAAGTTGTGAAGCATCCATTCTAGTCCATTGGACCCAAAATGATGTTTGGGAGTATCTTGGATGATTTCACTAATCTTCGACACGTACAAGATGCAAAACTTGTGTTCAAGCCTGAATGCACTATTTCGGGTTACAAAAGTTGTGAAGCATCCATTCTAATCCAGTGGACCCAAAATGACGTTTGCAAGTGTTTGGATGATTTCACTAACCTTCGGCACCTACAAGGTGCAAAACCTGTGTTCGAGCTTGAATGCACTATTTTGGGGTAACAAAGTTGTGATGCATCTATTCAGTCCATTGGACCCAAAATGATGTTTGGGAGTATTTCGGAGCATTTCGCTAACCTTCAACACGTAAAAGGTGCAAAACTCGTATTTCGGGCCCGAATGCACTATTTCGGAGAACCAAAGTTGTGAAGCATCAATTCTAGTCCATTGGACCCAAAATGATGTTTGTGAGTATCTTGGATGATTTCACTATCCTTCGACACGTACAAGATGCAAAACTTGTGTTCAAGCCTCGAATGCACTATTTCGGGTTACAAAATTTGTGAAGCATCCATTATAATCTAGTGGACCCAAAATGATGTTTGCGAGTGTTTCGATGATTTCACTAACCTTCGGCACGTACAAGATGTAAAACTTGTGTTCGAGCCCGAATGCACTATTTTGGGGTACCAAAGTTGTGAAGCATCCGTTCTAATCCATTGGACACAAAATGATGTTTGTGAGTGTTTCGATGATTTCACTAACCTTCGGCACCAACAAGATGCAAAACTTCGTTCGAGCTCGAATGCACTATTTTGGGGTACCAAAGTTGTGAAGCATCCGTACTAATCCATTGGACCCAAAATGATGTTTGTGAGTGTTTCGGATGATTTCACTAACCTTCGGCACCAACAAGATGCAAAACTTCCGTTTGAGCCCGAATGCACTATTTTGGGGTACCAAAGTTGTGAAGCATCCGTACTAATCCATTGGACCCAAAATGATGTTTGTGAGTGTTTCGGATGATTTCACTAACCTTCGGCACCAACAAGATGCAAAACTTCGTTTGAGCTCGAATGCACTATTTTGGGGTACCAAAGTTGTGAAGCATCCATTATAGTCCATTGGACCCAAAATGATGTTTGTGAGTGTTCCAGATGATTTCACTAACCTTCAGCACGGACAAGATGCAAAACTTCTGTTCGAGCCTGAATGCACTATTTTGGGGTACCAAAGTTGTGAAGCATCCATTCTAGTCCATTGGACCCAAAATGATGTTTGCGAGTGTTTCGGAGCATTTCGCAAACCCTCGGCAGGTAAAAGAAGAAAAACTCGTGTTACGGGACCGAATGCAATATTTCGGGGTACCAAAGTTGTGTAGCATCCATTCTAGTCCATTGGACCCAAAATGATGTTTGTGAGTATCTTGGATGATTTCACTAACCTTCGACACGTACAAGATGCAAAACTTGTGTTCAAGCCCGAATGCACTATTTCGGGTTACAAAAGTTGTGAAGCATCCATTCTAATCCAAAGTGGACCCAAAATGATGTTTGTGAGTATCTTGGATGATTTCACTAACCTTCGACACGTACAAGATGCAAAACTTGTGTTCAAGCCTGAATGCACTATTTCGGGTTACAAAAGTTGTGAAGCATCCATTCTAATCCAGTGGACCCAAAATGATGTTTGCGAGTGTTTCGGATGATTTCAATAACCTTCGGCACGTACAAGATGCAAAACTTTTGTTCGAGCCCGAATGCGTATTTTGGGGTACGAAAGTTGTGAAGCATCCGTTCTAATCCATTGGACCCAAAATGATGTTTGCGAGTGTTTCGGAGCATTTCGCTAACCTTCAACACGTAAAAGGTGCAAAACTCGTATTTCGGGCCCGAATGCACTATTTCGGGGAACCAAAGTTGTGAAGCATCAATTCTAGTCCATTGGACCCAAAATGATGTTTGTGAGTATCTTGGATGATTTCACTATCCTTCGACACGTACAAGATGCAAAACTTGTGTTCAAGCCTCGAATGCACTATTTCGGGTTACAAAATTTGTGAAGCATCCATTATAATCTAGTGGACCCAAAATGATGTTTGCAAGTGTTTCGATGATTTCACTAACCTTCGGCACGTACAAGATGTAAAACTTGTGTTCGAGCCCGAATGCACTATTTTGGGGTACCAAAGTTGTGAAGCATCCGTTCTAATCCATTGGACCCAAAATGATGTTTGTGAGTGTTTCGGATGATTTCACTAACCTTCGGCACCAACAAGATGCAAAACTTCGTTCGAGCTCGAATGCACTATTTTGGGGTACCAAAGTTGTGAAGCATCCGTACTAATCCATTGGACCCAAAATGATGTTTGTGAGTGTTTCGGATGACTTCACTAACCTTCGGCACCAACAAGATGCAAAACTTCTGTTTGAGCCTCGAATGCACTATTTTGGGGTACCAAAGTTGTGAAGCATCCGTTCTAATCCATTGGACCGAAAATGATGTTTGCGAGTGTTTCGAATGATTTCACAAACCTTCGGCACGAACAAGATGCAAAACTTCTGTTCGAGCCTGAATGCACTATTTTGGGGTACCAAAGTTGTGAAGCATCCATTCTAGTCCATTGGACCCAAAATGATGTTTGCGAGTGTTTGGGAGCATTTCACTTACCTTCGACACGTAAAAGGTGCAAAACTCGTATTTCGGGCACGAATGCACTATCTCGAGTACCAAAATTGTGAAGCATCCATTCCAAGACATTCGACCCAAAATGATGTTTGGAAGTGTTTCGGAGCATTTCGCAAACCCTCGGCTAGTATAAGAAGAAAACTCGTGTTTCGGGCCCGAATGCAATATTTCGGGATACCAAAGTTGTGAAGCATCCATTCTAGTCCATTGGACCCAAAATGATGTTTGTGAGTATCTTGGATGATTTCACTAACCTTCGACACGTACAAGATGCAAAACTTGTGTTGAAGCCTCGAATGCACTATTTCGGGTTACAAAAGTTGTGAAGCATCCATTCTAATCCAAAGTGGACCCAAAATGATGTTTGTGAGTATCTTGGATGATTTCACTAACCTTCGACACGTACAAGATGCAAAACTTGTGTTCAAGCCTCGAATGCACTATTTCGGGTTACAAAAGTTGTGAAGCATCCATTCTAATCCAAAGTGGACCCAAAATGATGTTTGCGAGTGTTTCAGATGATTTCACTTACCTTCGTCACGTACAAGATGCAAAACTTGTGTTCAAGCTCGAATGCACTATTTCGGGTTACAAAATTTGTGAAGCATCCATTCTAATCTAGTGGACCCAAAATGATGTTTGCGAGTGTTTCGATGATTTCACTAACCTTCGGCACGTACAAGATGTAAAACTTGTGTTCGGGCCCGAATGCACTATTTCAGGGTACCAAAGTTGTGAAGCATCCATTATAGTCCATTGGACCCAAAATGATGTTTTTGAGTGTTTCAGATGATTTCACTAACCTTCGGCACAGACAAGATGCAAAACTTCTGTTCGAGCCTGAATGCACTATTTTGGGGTACCAAAGTTGTGAAGCATCCATTCTAGTCCATTGGACCCAAAATGATGTTCGGGAGTGTTTCAGAGCATTTCGCTAACCTTCGATACGTAAAAGATGAAAAACTCATGTTTCAGGCCCGAATGCACTATTTAGGGGTACCAAAGTTGTGAAGCATCCATACTAGTCCGTTGGACCCAAAATGATGTTTGGTAGTGTTTCAGAGCATTTTGCTAACCTTCGGCATGTAGAAGATGCAAAACTCGTGTTTCGGCCCCGAATGCACTATTTTGTGGTACCAAAGTTGTGAAGCATCCATTCTAGTCCATTGGACCCAAAATGATGTTTGTGAGTATCTCGGATGATTTCACTAACCTTCGACACGTAAAAGATGCAAAACTTGTGTTCGAGCCTGAATGCACTATTTTGGGGTACCAAAGTTGTGAAGCATCCATTCTAGTCCATTGGACCCAAAATGATGTTTGTGAGTATCTTGGATGATTTCACTAACCTTCGACACGTACAAGATGCAAAACTTGTGTTCAAGCCCGAATGCACTATTTCGGGTTACAAAAGTTGTGAAGCATCCATTCTAATCCAGTGGACCCAAAATGATGTTTGCGAGTGTTTCGGATGATTTCAATAACCTTCGGCACGTACAAGATGCAAAACTTGTGTTCGAGCCCGAATGCAGTATTTTGGGGTAAGAAAGTTGTGAAGCATCCATTCTAATCCATTGGACCCAAAATGATGTTTGCGAGTGTTACAAATGATTTCACTAACCTTCGGCACGTACAAGATGCCAAACTTGTGTTCGAGCCTGAATGCACTATTTTGGGGTACCAAAGTTGTGAAGCATCCATTCTAGTCCATCGGACCCAAAATGATGTTTGCGAGTGTTTCGGATGATTTCAATAACCTTCGGCACGTAAAAGATGCAAAACTTGTGTTTGAGCCCGAATGCACTATTTGAGGGTACCAAAGTTGTGTAGCATCCATTCTAGTCCATTGGACCCAAAATGATGTTTGTGAGTGTTTCAGATGATTTGACTAACCTTCGGCACGAACAAGATGCAAAACTTCTATTCGAGCCTGGATGCACTATTTTGGGGTACCAAAGTTGTGAAGCATCCATTCTAGTCCATTGAACCGAAAATGATGTTTGCGAGTGAAACGACCCGGATTTCCGCGAACGGAACCCCGAATCTTAGCACCTCGGTGGTAGTCCCGTGAGGCTACCACGTGCAATCCCCCGTCTCGGCCGATTCCAAAATCCATACGAAAAAAGTAAAAACAAAGAATAGAGTACAACATTTATTTTATTACATTAATCGAGTACATCTCTTCGGCACATGCCGGTACAAGTCCATCGGACCGAATCAAACGAAACAAATCGTCTAGCAACCGGCTCCATGAAAGCGCGGGAAACTCCATATCCGCGGCAGCTCAAGTGTAGGAAGAGCTCGGTCCACCCGCCCGTCGTTGTCGAAGTCGTAGTCCGGCTCGCGTCGAGTCACCGGGGTCTACCCGATAAGCGGGTAGGTCATGTCGCCTTCCCAACAAAGAGGCAAAAGCGGTGTATATTCTACTATGCATGAGGTAACCCTAATCGGGCGTAGAAGGCTTAAGCAAAGCGACGAAGTGCAACATTCAAGGTAAGCAGAGTAAAGCAATGAGGTCCACACCTCGGGGAAGCCTACGCTTCCGAGGTCCACACCTCAGGGGTCCACACCCCGCTCAAGGATCACCACACCAAAGCACCGGATCTCAACCACGATCCAGAACCCAACTCTCATCTGCGATGTGGGGCCCGCCGGCTCCTATCCCCACATCTCAACGGCCAAAGCCGGGCTCACACACTCGGGGGAGAGAAGAAGCACAAGAGAAGTGTATCTAGTCGGGTGAGAGATCGAAAGACCGTCCATAACCAAGTGGACACGGACTATAGCTATAGGTTTAACACTGCGCGAGGTTGTACAACCGTACCCGCCCGAATAGGTCCGAACCGGCCGTCACCGGTGTCCGACCCTACCATACGGGCCGAAGCCCAAGTAAGTGGATAGTACCCTTCGCATCTCCGAGCCCCGGCCCGGCCTCCGCGCGAGCTCATACTACCCGCGAGAGGTCCCTCGAAGCCGTGGAACCCTTCCCCGGCCTCGCCAGGGCAAAGTCTACTAAGGAGGGACGGACCACTCCCCGACACGATCACACCGATCCTCCTACGGGGAGGGTGCTATCCACTACAAGTCTCACCCCGCACCCCCGCCCAATACAAGGCGGGCGGTCTGTACGAAAGTAGTCATTCGAAACAAGGTCAACTGACGATCGGTCCTTAAGGGGCCGAGAGCGAGCACTCAACATCTCCATCCCACACGACACGACCCTCGGGTAAGAGGCCAGATCGCATCTTCCCTCGGCAGCCGTTCACAAGTAACCAGCGGCTCGCTCCCGCCAACACACAGCAAGGGGGTACACAACCCAGAACACACGCTAGAATCACACCGAGATACCCACATCTCAGCTCAAACCCGCAGCACCATCCATAATCAAGCAACAAAAGTATGGATAGTTGAAGTAAGGGACTAGCTAGGGGTCCGTAGCTAGTCCCGCCGAGTAGAAGAACAAGGAACGGGATATAATAAACATCAAGGCAAGGCTAGTAAACAGGTTATGCAATTCATCAGAACAATGCATTAAAGTAAAGCACTAGCAGCTAGATATCAACATGGGATCTATATGGTTGGGAGTGACATGACACCTTCGTTGCCGTTGAAGCGATCGCCGTCGTCCGGAGCAAAGGTACTCGGGGTCCTCCACGTCCTCCTGGTCGAAGCTCGGGTCTGCGGCACGAGATTCGACGCGAAAATATAAATTCGGTGCACATCTAAGCAATAACTCCAAATAAAATCCAACTTAGAAAATCCAAGAGAGCCCGAACTACCTACAATCAGCAAGGTTTTGCAAATACGGATTTTTAGAAATTAGTTTTGTATTTTTCGGAGTTCTCTAAAATTTATTACTAATTTTTAAAGGTCAAAATCATTTTCTGGAAATTAAAACAGAAAAAGGAAAGGGGGTTTTTCAGAAAAACACTGCTGACGTCAGCATGACGTCAGCGCCCTCGGTTAACAGGCTGCAGCAGGGCTGGAAGTGCGGCTGGGCCGTGGGCGGCCCAGCAGCCTTCAACCCACTCGTTTTCGGTTTTCAGCCCAACTCCCGCCAGGGGTCAGAGCCCACCAACGAGCTACCAAAGTCCGGATTTGGCCCCTTCTACCGGCTCCCGTACCGGGCCGTCGGCCTGCCAAGGGAAGGAAAGGCTGAAATGGGCTCACGGCCCAGATGCGGCCGGCGGCCCACTTCCTAGAGAAAAAGGGTGCTCAGGGGTCTACCATGCCCTACAGGTGTTCGACGGATTGCCAGGCGCCGCCGCGACCGCGGCGCGCCGCCGGCGCTCGCACGCGGCCTCACGAACTCGACGCTTCCCTCACCGGCAACACCTAACGGCTCGGCCCCCGCACCGGGGTGTGCCGGCCGGCCCGTGTGCTCGCGCCCGTGCCTTCGCGCGCGCGGCGGGCGGCCGTCGTTCGGTGGCCGGACACGTCGCCGCCGTCGCCGCGCGCGTCACGGCGTGACAAAGACCCGTCCTCTCCACCCGCACGAAAAACACGGGTCGAAGCCCGGTTCACAAGTCCGCCCTCGCGCCCCCCGCCTCACATGCCCGGCCGGACGCCGCGACGCGCGTTCGGGCCCCGGGCTCGACGGCGCGGCGCGACGCGACGCGCGTTCGCTTCTCCCCACCTGCTCAGGAGACATGGCACGAAGGCCAGCTCACCAACAACCCAACACAGCGATTCACGGCTCGACGGCCAACCCCTCGTTCTGCCCACGCACGGCGACGGCACGTTCCAGGGGAGGTCTCGCCCGCCGGCCTGGGGTGGCCGCGGCGCGACGCGCCTCCAAACAGCAAGAGCGCAAGGGACACGCTTGACCCCCCCTCCCCCGGCCGGCGGCGCGTCACGCGCTCGGCGCGGTGCGCGACGGCGCGGCGCACCTCGACGCGGCGCGACGCGGGGTAATCCCCCACCCCACCCGCAATTGCTCCAGAAACACCACAAAGGCGACATCGGCTGCGGGTCGTCACGGCTTGGGGTAGCCCGACCCCCGAGCCGCCGCCGCACAGGCCACATGGGGCGCGACGCGGCGTCGCCCATGGGGAGGCGGCGCGCGCGCGCGCGCACGAACCGAAGCGGCTCGAAGGCTCGCACACGGGCAGCATGGCTAGGCGACCGGCGCAAAGAAAAGTGCGAGGCGACCACGGTGCTCACCGTGGGTCGACGGTGAAGGCGTAGCGAGCTTGACGGTCTTTGCGTCGGCGTTGGTGTCCACGGCGTGCTCGGTCCGGCTTCACCTCAACCACGATCGGCGCCTCCCCCTTGAACAGAACGGCGCCTCCCCCTCGTCCGGCTCCGCGAGCGACGCGCCGGCGGCGGCGCTTCGCACTCCCCGCCTTGCCCCCCCCTTCTTCCCCGGCTCCCCCTTCTTCTCCTTCCCCCCCCCGGTGGCGGCTGCGGTCCGGGGGCAAAAACCCCAATGCGGGTAGGCGGCTCCGGCTCTACTCCTTCCCCCTCCTTTTGAATCCACGCCGCGCGGCTCCGGACGGGAAATCTCCTTGGTGCCCTTGGCACCGCCGCCGAGCGCGCAGGTGGCGCACCGTGGCTGCGCCCGTGGCGCCTCGGATTCTTGGGGAATAAGGGCGGCGGGGTCTTTCCCCTTTTCCCGCGGTCGCACCCGGGTTCGCGTGCTCACGCCGGCCTTGGCGTGCGCGCCGGCCGGTCGGCCGGCCGCGCGCGCGCCTCCTCGCGCGGGCGGGCGCGGGCCGGGACCGGCGGCGCGGCCGCCCGGGCCGGTCCGGGTCGGCCGAAGGAAAGGGATGGAAAGGGATAAGGGCCGGCGAGCGGGGTCCACATGGCGGCGAGGGAGAAGTGGGAAGATGAGCGGCCGTCCGGCGGGGCCCGCCGGGTCGGCGGGTGCAAGGGGGGCGTGAGAGGCAGGGCCGCGGTGTGGGCTGGTTGGGCCGGTTCCGGTCGTGGGCTAGGCTGGAACAGCGCGAGCACGGTGAGAAAACGGCCCACTGCTCCTAGGTGCTGTTTTCCCTTTTAAACAATTGAGTTTGCTTTAGGATTTGAGAAAGGGGGTTTGAGTTTGAATCCCAAACAAATTCAAACTTCACACAAAAGAACTCCAAATAAACCAAGAAAAATCCAACTCACTAGCTATACCGTATTTTGAATATAATTTTTATAAATAAGATAAATTAGTGGAGAATTTGGTGAGAGGCTAGCAATTTTGGCTCAAATATTGATAGCACTCCAAAGCAAACAAAAAGTTTTAAATTTTCGCAAAATTCACACACCTAGATTCCTGGGTTGTTACATTCTCCCCCACCACCGAGAATCTCGTCCTCGAGATTTAGTCCTCGACCTCCTCCGTGAACAAGTGAGGGTACTCCTTCCTGAGATCGGCTTCCTTCTCCCATGTTGCCTCTCGCTCGGTATGGTTGCTCCACAACACTTTACAGAAGGGAATGGTAGTTCTCCTTGTTTCCTTGACGGCTTCGTCCAAGATTTTCTCAGGATATTCTGTATACTCTAGGTTGTCTTGCAAGTCAAGCAACTCCATGGGCACTTGCTTTGCCTCCACGGCCTTCTCACTCTTCCTCAACCGTGACACGTGGAACACCGGGTGAACTCCTCGCCATTGTCTCGGGTAGTGCAAGCCGGTAGGCCAATCTTCCAATCCTTCGGGTGATAGGGTACGGTCCCACGTACCTCGGTGCAAGCTTTCCTTTCACCAAGAACCTCTTAGTCCCACGGAGCGGTGAGACTTTCAAGTACACTCTCGTCGCCAACCGCAAAGGTCAACTCCCTCCTTCTCTTGTCGGCATAGCTCTTCCGACGACTTTGAGCGATTTTCGAGTTCTCTCGAACTTTCTCAACCTTCTCCTCTCGCTTCCTTAATGATTGCCGGTCCGAACGAGCTCGCTCTCCAACCTCTCGACCAAGCTAGCGGGGTCCCGCACTTCCGACCGTAAAGTGCCTCGAAGGGTGCCATCCGGAGACTTGCTTGAAAGCCGTTGTTGTACGAGAACTCGCGAACGGCAACCGCTTCTCCCAATCCGTACCATAGGTGAGTGCACAAGCTCGTAGCATGTCCTCCAGACCTGGTTGACTCTCTCCCCGTCCGCCCGTCGGTCCGTGGGTGAAAAGCCGGTGGCCGTAGCCGAGAGTGGTGCCCATAAGCTTGTGGAAACTCGCCAAAACTTGGAGACAACTGTGGCCCTCGATCAGACACGATACTTCTGGGTGCCCCGTGTAGCCTGAGTATGTGTTCTACGAACAGCTCTGCCAACTTCTCGGTTGCATACCTGGTCTTCACCGGCACAAAGTGAGCCACTTTAGTCAGCCTGTCCACTATGACCCAAACTGAGTCGTTTCCTTTTGGTGTTCTAGGGAGTCCTACCACAAAGTCCATGGAGATGTCCTCCCACTTCCACACTGGGATATCCAACGGCTTCAACAAACCAGAGGGTTTCGATGTTCAATCTTTACTCGCTACGTGTGTCACAACAGCCACGTAGTGCGCTATGTCCCGCTTCATATCCTTCCACCGCACTCGACCTTCGGATCTCCGTACATCTTGGTGCCGCTCGGGTGAATCGAGTACCTCGAGTCGTGAGCTTCTCTCATGATCTCGCTCTCGGAGTGTCTTGTCTTGTGGTACACAAATCCGTTCTTTCAACCACACAAAGCCTCTGTTCATCAACCCGGTAATCCTCCCGCTTTGCCCCCGCTTCATTAGTTCTCGCAGCACTTTGATTTCTCGCACACTCTTTCCGGGGCCGTACGGATTCGCTCCTCCGTGTCATAGGTCACTTGCATCACGTTGACTTGGCCTTGATCCACAACCTCGATTCTCGCCTTCTCTAGCTCTTCATGCAAAGCAGTTGCTCTTCCTTTATCATGAGGTTGTTGCGGTATGTTTTCCGGCTCGGTGCATCTGCCACGACGTTAGCTTTGCCGGGGTGGTAGTTGATCTCGACGTCGTAGTCCTTGATCGGCTCTAACCACCGTCTCTCGCCTCATGTTCACCTCGGTCCGTGTAAAGAAGTACTTCGAGCTCTTGTGGTCGGAAAACAACTCACACTTGTTCCCTATCGTGTAGTGTCTCCAGATTTTAAGCGCATGCACAACAACCGCCAACTCCAAGTCGTGTGTCGGGTAGTTTTCCTCATGTTTCTTCACCGTCCGGAAGCATAAGCCACAACTTTCCCTTCCCCGCATCGGCACACAACCGAGTCCTTGCTTCGAAGCGTCACAATAGACCACAAAGTCTTTCTTGATATCCGGCAAGGTAAGCACCGGGGCCGTGGTGAGTCTCTTTTTCGGCCTCTTGAAAGCTCTTCTCACACGCTTCGACCACTCGAACTTTGTGTTGTTCTTGAGCAACTCTGTCATTGGCTTTGCAATCTTAGAAAAGTTCTCAATGAACCTCCGTAGTAACCCGCCAACCCAAGGAAACTCCCCGACATCCGTCACGTTTAACGGTTGCTCCCACTTGGTCACCGACTCAACCTTGGACGGATCCACGGCTATCCCCCCCCGCCGACAACACGTGTCCCAAGAACGCGACCTTCTCCATCCGAACTCGCACTTGCCGAACTTGGCGTACGCTTCTTGCTGCCTCAGCCTCTCTAGCACAACTCTCAGGTGCTCCTCGTGCTCCTCAGTGGTTTCAGAGTAGATCAAGATATCATCGATAAACACCACTACAAACCGGTCCAACTCTTCCATGAAGACCTTGTTCATCAAGTTCATGAAGTAGGCAGGGGCGTTGGTCAGCCCAAAGGAAACCACCACGAACTCGTACAAACCGTAGCGTGTGGTGAAGGCTGTCTTGGGTATGTCCTGCTCTCGGATTTTCATCTGGTGGTAGCCCCGACCTCAAGTCGATTTTGGAGAAGAACCTTGCCTTTTTGAGTCTATCCAAAGCAAATCCTCGATTCCGGGCAATGGGTACTTGTTCTTGATTGTCATCGAGTTGAGCGTGCGGTAGTCAATGCACATCCTCTTCGTACCGTCTTTCTTCTCCACGAAGAGCACCGGTGAACCCCACGGTGAGGCACTCGGCCGAACAAACCCTTGCTCGAGCAACTTCTTGAGTCGTTTCTTCAACTCGTCCAGCTCATCGGACGACATCCCGTACGGACTCTTTGCAACGGGCCCCGCCCCCGGCATCGCCCTCAATCACGAACTCCACGTCTCGGTCGGGGGTAACTCCGTAAGCTCCTCTCGGGAACACGTCCGAAACTCACGGACCACCGGAATCTCTTCAATTTCTTTCCCACTCATGTTGCACATCATCGTAGCAACCTTCGGACTCGCGGCTCGATCCGTACCGTAGTCCCGCCGGGGTGTTCAAGCCGTATCACTCGGGGTTGCAAGAAACTATCCCGTTGTGCTTTGCCAACCAATCCATCCCTAAGATCACGTCTATCCCGAAGACTCCAAAACCGTCAAGTCCGCCGTGAACGGTAGCCCCTCGAACACCATCCTCACTCCCCCGCACTCTAACGTACTCCTCTTCTCTCCTAGCGGAGAGCTAGTCAAGATAGGCCTTGGTCGAGGCTTAGTTGGTAAAGACCTTTCTTTAGCAAACTTGGTAGAAATATACGAAAACCGAGCTCCGCATCAAACAAAACAAGAGCCAAAACCGAGTCAACAAGGAACTCACCGAGGGTGACGTCGGGTGCGCCGCCTCGCATCCTCGCCGGTGAGGTGGTTCGGACGGCCTCGAGTAGCCGGCGGGCCGAGCCGACCTCTCGCCGAGTACGAGGTGGCTGTCCTCCTGGTGGCCGGTGGCTTCGCCGGGGTCCGGAACCGAGTACCGCGGCTCGACTCCCCGGTGGTACCCGCCGGGGACACTCAAACGACTTATGCCCCACCCCGACGGCGCTGAAGCACGTCACCTTGGACCTGTCCGCCGCCCGCGGTGGTGGCCTCGGCTTCCACCGCTTCGACCTCCACTCCCTCCCCGAGTGGGTCCCCGCTCGTGGCCGAGACCGAGAGGCGTGGTGCCTCCGCCGAGTCCGGTGGCCCCGTGCGTAGCCCTCGTCCTCTTCCGCCTCTCGGGGTGGACCCGAGCGTCCCGCCCGGTCGGTGCGCTTGGTCTTGCTCCCTCGTACCTCCATGTACTCCAACCCTCGGACCTCTCCACTATCGCAGCCTTGTCGATTATGGAGCGAAGTGTCGGGCCGTGTGCGGACAAGTGGTGTGCCATACCCTTGTGCGCCCCTTCCCCGAACCAAAGTACACCTTCTTCTTTTCTGTGTCGGTGTCTTCGGGCGCGTACCTCATCAGCTCCTGGTAACGGTTGGCGTACTCCTGTACTGACATGTTCCCCATCTTAAGGTGCCTGAACTCGTCAGCCTTTCTGTCCATCACTGCGTCCGGGATGTGGTGGCTCCGGAAGGCCTCCACGAACTCGTCCCACCCGATGTGTAACGGGTCCCGGTGCGAGTCACAGTAGCTGTCCCACCACGCACTGGCCGTGCCAACCAGCTGGTGCGCGGCCACAGTCACACACTCCTCCTCTGTAAGCTCAGTCAGCTCTAGCTTCTTCTCGATCTCACGCAACCGTTATCCGCATCCATCGGGTCCGCTGAGTGGTCAAAGGTAGGCGGGCGCAGCTTGTTGAAGTTTTCAACCTTCTTCTGAAAGCCCTCTGGTGCGTTGCGGTTCTGGCCCCTAGGGTTGTTGTGGTTGTTGTTCTGGGCTAGCATCTGAGTGATCGTCCGCATCGCCGAGTTTGCACCGCCATCACTTCGGCCAAGTTCGGGGGGGAGGTGGCGGTGGTGGCACCTCGTGTCCCCCGAGCCCGGCCTCGCTCCTCCCTCCGGCCGGGGTACCTGCTCGGGCTCGAGCTCCTCGCTCCCCGAGCTCCCTCGTCGTCGCGCGCGGCTCCTCGACCGCCGACTCGGCCTCCTCGGCCTCCGCGGAGCCCGCCTCGTGGCGCGAGACCTCCACGACGTCCACGGCCTCTCGCTCCCGCTGGGTTAGGGGCATCCTCCCCCCTGTCGTCCCCAGCGACCTCCTCGAAACGGGCTAGGAGTCGCCCGGACCTCCTTGACCCCGACATCTGTTCCAGTTGCAAGAGTTAGTAGCGGTAGGGAGAATGTATTTAATCAGGTTGTAAACTATAAAGGAGTAATCCTGCTAACAATCACGAAATTTCAGACAGACATTAAGAAGCATGAAATCCGAATGAAACCATGAAGATCCATGTCACTCAAACAATGCCACCATACAAAAGGGGTGCACCTCGAGGTTTACTCCTACAACCTTCGAGGGTACACGGCAACACATCCTGCTAACGCATGGTACATCATGGGGTAGCTACTACAGGCATGTCACATGAACGGTAGCATTACATCTCACTCATTACATCTACTCGAATCCGCTACAAGATCTCTACTCCCATCACCGAATACTCGGAGGTGTCTCGGAGCTTCGGTGTCCCGTGGAATCGCAGTAGAACGGTGGTGAGTGGACTCTCGGGTAACCCGGCACCCGATCGCCGGTCCCCCGTAGTAGTCACAAGTGTCCCGCGAGCACGATCCATCTCCTCCGTGTCCCGCGAACCACTCGGGTACGGCCGCACTCGTGGAAGGAGTGTCGGGGGAAGCTCGAAGGTCTCCATCCTCACCCGGGTCTCTTCTTAGGCGGTAGTTGTGCGGAGAGCGCCTCCGCCCTCGGCCAGCCTCTCGCCGGTCGGAACGCTCCCAGCCGCGCGGGTCCCGTCTGCCCCTGTCCCTCTCCTCGTAGACCGCTCCTCCCGGGTAACACATGTGGTGGTAGTTGTGTCGGCTCGCCTCCCCGTAAGTCCCACACCTTGACCTCGGTAGTCGACCGCCGCGGCTCCGATCGACTCCACCTCGGTCTCGAGCCTCTGCCGCGCCTCACTCGATCCTCTCGCGCGGCCTCCACCGAAGCCCGGTGAGCCTCCCCGCTCCGCCCTCAACCGTGCCTCCAAAGTGGCAATCCTCCAGAGTCTCTCTCTCGTGCTAGCCGCGGCCGCCGCTAGCCCAAGCCGCACTAGCTCTCCGTTCCTCACGTGCGCCGCCTCCGGCCTCGTCCGCAAGAGTCCTCTCTCGTCCTCCTCCAAGTCCCGAACCTGCCGCAGGGCAACGTCACACCTCCACCGAAGGTACAGAGTCTCTCCGTCCGCCCCGCACGCGTTGCTCGGTCCCGGGGCCGGGATGCACCGCCTGGCTGCGAGCATCGCCTGGTCCTCCCCGTCCACGGGTGTCACCTCCTGGTACCGTGCTCGGTCCCTCGAGTCCCAGCGACCGTGGTCGAAGATCTCTGCTGGAAGTACCCTGAACGGTGTGTCCTTCAGCCTCTCTCTGAGCGAGGTCACAAGCCTTCTTGAGAGCCCCCGCGTGCTCCGGTCCGGTGCGCCTCCGTGACCGAGCTCTCGAAGCGCACACCACTACCTCCTCAAACTCCGGCACCCGCGGGTCGGCTCGGTACCGTGACGGTCGTGTACGTGGGAGTCCGCTCCAAGTGCCCCATGGCCCTCCCCCCGTAGGCCGACACCGTCGGCCTCCACTCCCGCGGCCTCCGTGCACTCCCTCAACGAGGTGGCGTGCCTCCGTAGCTCTTGCCGTCCGACTCCAAGGTAACCCACGTCGGTTCCGCCATATCCGCACAACGTTGTTAGAGCGTAGTTAGTAAGGCGCTTAGTAAAAGTTAATCAAGGTAATGCATATATATAAGTATAGTTATATACATACGGAAGCCAAGGAGTTTATATAAAGTTTCAAGGTTCGAAACGGCTTCCTATGCTATCGACCATTCCCCGGGGCTCGTCCTACGGTCAAGCATGGCTCGGTACCAACCGAAACGACCCGGATTTCCGCGAACGGAACCCCCGACTCTTAGCACCTCGGTGGTAGTCCCGGGAGGCTACCACGTGCAATCCCCGCCTCTCGCCGATTCCAAAATCCATACGTAAAAGTAAAAACAAAGAATAGAGTACAACATTTATTTTATTACATTAATCGCAGTACATCTCTTCGGCACATGCGGTACAAGTCCATCGGAGATCGAATCAAACGAAACAAATCGTCTAGCAAATGGCTCCATGAAAGCGCGGGAAACTCCATATCCGCAGCGCCTCAAGTGTAGGAAGAGCTCGCTCCACCCGCCCGTCGTTGTCGAAGTCGTAGTCCGGCTCGCGTCGGAGTCACTGTGGTCTACCCGATAAGCGGGTAGGTCATGTCGCCTTCCCAACAAAGAGGCAAAAGCGGTGTATATTCTACTATGCATGAGGTAACCCTAATCTGGCTGTAGAAGGCTTAAGCAAAGCAAAGAAGGCAACATTCAAGGTAAGCGTAGTAAAGCAATGAGGTCCACACCTCGGGAAGCCTACGCTTCCGAGGTCCACACCTCGGGGGTCCACACCCCGCTCAAGGATCACCACACCAAAGCACCGGATCTCAACCACGATCCGGATCCCAACTCTCATCCGCGATGTGGGGCCCACCCGGCTCCTATCCCCACATCTCAACGGCCAAAGCCGGCTCACACACTCGGGGAGAGAAGAAGCACAAGAGAAGTGTATCTAGTCGGGTGAGAGATCGAAAGACCGTCCATAACCAAGGGACACGGACTATAGCTATAGGTTTAACACTCGCAGAGGTTGTACAACCGTACCCGCCCGAATAGGTCCGGAACCGCCGTCACCGTGTCCGACCCTACCATACGGCCGAAGCCCAAGTAAGTGGATAGTACCCTTCGCATCTCCGAGCTCCGGCCCAGCCTCTCCGCGGCGAGCTCATACTACCCGCGAGAGGTCCCTCGAAGCCGTGGAACCCTTCCCCGGCCTCGCCAGGGCAAAGTCTACTAAGGAGGGACGGACCACTCCCGACACGATCACACCGATCCTCCTACAGGAGGGTGCTATCCACTACAAGTCTCACCCCGCACCCCCCGCCCAATACAAGGCGGGCGGTCTGTACGAAAGTAGTCATTCGAAACAAGGTCAACTGACGATCGGTCCTTAAGGGGCCGAGAGCGAGCACTCAACATCTCCATCCCACACGACACGACCCTCGGGTAAGAGGCCGCATCGCATCTTCCCTCGGCAGCCGTTCACAAGTAACCAGCGGCTCGCTCCCGCCAAAACACAGCAAGGGGGTACACAACCCAGAACACACGCTAGAATCACACCGAGATACCCACATCTCAGCTCAAACCCAGAGCACCATCCATAATCAAGCAACAAAAGTATGGATAGTTGAAGTAAGGGACTAGCTAGGGGTCTGTAGCTAGTCCCGCAGGTAGAAGAACAAGGAACAGGATATAATAAACATCAAGGCAAGGCTAGTAAACAGGTTATGCAATTCATCAGAACAATGCATTAAAGTAAAGCACTAGCAGCTAGATATCAACATGGGATCTATATGGTTGGGAGTGACATGACACCTTCGTTGCCGTTGAAGCAGTCGGCCGTCCCGAGCAAAGGTACTCGGGGTCCTCCACGTCCTCCCGGTCGAAGCTCGGGTCCGCGGCACGAGATTCGACGCGAAAATATAAATTCGGTGCACATCTAAGCAATAACTCCAAATAAAATCCAACTTAGAAAATCCAAGAGAGCCCGAACTACCTACAATCGGCAAGGTTTTGCAAATACGGATTTTTAGAAATTAGTTTTGTATTTTTCGGAGTTCTCTAAAATTTATTACTAATTTTTAAAGGTCAAAATCATTTTCTGGAAATTAAAACAGAAAAAGGAAAGGGGGTTTTTCAGAAAAACACTGCTGACGTCAGCATGACGTCAGCGCCCTCGGTGCTAAGCAGGCGCCGCAGGGGGGCGGAAGTGCGGGCCGGGGCCGTGGGCGGCCCAGCAGCCTTCAACCCACTCGTTTTCGGTTTTCAGCCCAACTCCCGCCAGGGGTCAGAGCCCACCAACGAGCTACCAAAGCCCGGATTTGGCCCCTTCTACCGGCTCCCGTACCGGCCGTCGGCTCGCCAAGGGAGGAAAGGCTGAAATGGGCTCACGGCCCAGTTGCGGCCGGCGGCCCACTTCCTAGAGAGAAAGGGTGCTCAGGGGTCTACCATGCCCTACGAGTGTTCGACGGATTGCCAGGCGCCGCCGCGACCGCGGCGCGCCGCCGGCGCTCAAGACCGGCCTCACGAACTCGACGCTTCCCTCACCGGCAACACCTAACGGCTCGGCCACGGCACCGGGGTGTGCCGGCCGGCCCAAGTGCTCGCGCCCGTGCCTTCGCCGCGCGGCGGGCGGCCGTCGTTCGCAGGGGCCGGACACGTCGCCGCCGTCGCCGCGCGCGTCACGGCGTGGACAAGACCCGTCCTCTCCACCTCGCACGAAAAACACGGGTCGAAGCCCGGTTCACAAGTCCGCCCTCGCGCCCCCCGCTCACATGCCCGGCCAGGACGCCGCGACGCGCGTTCGGGCCCCGGCTCGACGCGCGCGGCGCGACGCGACGCGCGTTCGCTTCTCCCCACTTGCTCGGAGACATGGCACGAAGGCCGGCTCACCAACAACCCAACACGGCGATTCACGGCTCGACGGCCAACCCCACGTTACGCCACGCACGGCGACGCACGTTCCAGGGGAGGTCTCCGCCCGCCGCCTCGGGGTGGCCGCGGCGCCTCGCGCCTCCATACGCAAGAGCGCAAGGGACACGCTTGACCCCCCCTCCCGGCCGGCGGCGCGTCACGCGCTCGGCGCGGTGCGCGACGGCGCGGCCGCACCTCGACGCGGCGCGACGCGGGGTAATCCCCCGGCCCCCACCCGCAATTGCTCCGGAAACACCACAAAGGCGACATCGGCTGCGGGGTCGTCACGGCTTGGGGTAGCCCGACCCCCGAGCCGCCGCCGCACGGCACGACATGGCGCGACGCGGCGTCGCCCATGGGGAGGCGGCGGCGCGCGCGCGCACGAACCGAAGCGGCTCGAAGGCTCGCACACGGGCGAGCATGGCTAGGCGACCCGCGCAAAGAAAAGTGCGAGGCGACCACGGTGCTCACCGTGGGTCGACGGTGAAGGCGTAGCGTGCTTGACGGTGCTGCGTCGGCGTTGGTGTCCACGGCGTGCTCCGGTCCGGCTTCACCTCAACCACGATCGGCGCCTCCCCCTTGAACAGAACGGCGCCTCCCCCTCGTCCGGCTCCGCGGCCGACGCGCCGGCGGCGGCGCTTCGCACTCCCCGCCTTGCCCCCCCCTTCTTCCCCGGCTCCCCCTTCTTCTCCTTCCCCCCCGGTGGCGGCTCGGTCCGGGGGCAAAAACCCCAATGCGGGTAGCCGGCTCGGCTCTACTCCTTCCCCCTCCTTTTGAATCCACGCGCGGGCTCCGGACGGGAAATCTCCTTGGTGCCCTTGGCACCGCCGCCGAGCGGCGGTGGGCGCACCGTGGCTGCGCCCGTGGCGCCTCGGATTCTTGGGGAATAAGGGCGGGCGGGGTCTTTCCCCTTTTTCCCGCGGTCGCACCCGGGTTCGCGTGCTCACGCCGGCCTTGGCGTGCGCGCCGGCCGGTCGGCCCCGCCGCGCGCCTCCTCGCGCGGGCCGGCGCGGGCCGGGACCGCGGCGCGCGGCCGCCCGGCCGGGTCCGGGCCGGCCCGAAGGAAAGGGATGGAAAGGGATAAGGGCCGGCGAGCGGGGTCCACATGGCGAGCGAGGGAGAAGTGGGAAGATGAGCGGCCGTCCGGCGGGGCCCGCCGGTCGGCGGGTGCAAGGGGGCGTGAGAGGCGGTGCCGCGTGTGGGCCGGTTTGGGCCGGTTCCGGTCGTGGGCTAGGGCCGGAACGGCCGCGAGCACGGTGAGAAAACGGCCCACAGCTCCTAGGTGCTGTTTTCCCTTTTAAACAATTGAGTTTGATTTAGGATTTGAGAAAGGGGGTTTGAATTTGAATCCCAATCAAATTCAAACTTCACACAAAAGAACTCCAAATAAACCAGGAAAAATCCAACTCACTAGTTATACCATATTTTGAATATAATTTTTATAAATAGGATAAATTAGTGGAGAATAAGGTGAGAGGCTAGCAATTTTGGCTCAAATATTGATAGCACTCCAAAGCAAACAAAAAGTTTTAAATTTTCGCAAAATTCACACACCTAGATTCCTGGGTTGTTACGGTGAGTATCTTGGATGATTTCACTAACCTTCGACACGTACAAGATGCAAAACTTGTGTTCAAGCCCGAATGCACTATTTCGGGTTACAAAAGTTGTGAAGCATCCATTCTAATCCAGTGGACCCAAAATGATGTTTGCGAGTGTTTCGGATGATTTCAATAACCTTCGGCACGTACAAGATGCAAAACTTTTGTTCGAGCTCCGAATGCGGTATTTTGGGGTACGAAAGTTGTGAAGCATCCGTTCTAATCCATTGGACCCAAAATGATGTTTGCGAGTGTTTCGGATGATTTAACTAACCTTCGGCATGTACAAGATGCAAAACTCGTGTTCGAGCCCGAGTGCACTATTTTGGGGTACCAAAGTTGTGAAGCATCCGTTCTAATCCATTGGACCCAAAATGATGTTTTGAGTGTTTCGATGATTTCACTAACCTTCGGCACGAACAAGATGCAAAACTCCCGTTCGAGCTCGAATGCACTATTTTGGGGTACCAAAGTTGAGAAGCATCCATTCTACTCCATTGGACCCGTAATGACGTTTGTGAGTATCTTGGATGATTTCACTAACCTTCGACACGTACAAGATGCAAAACTTGTGTTCAAGCCTCGAATACACTATTTCGGGTTACAAAAGTTGTGAAGCATCCATTCTAATCCAAAGTGGAACCAAAATGATGTTTGCGGGTGTTTCGGATGATTTCAATAACCTTCGGCACGTACAAGATGCAAAACTTGTGTTCGAGCCCGAATGCAGTATTTTGGGGTAAGAAAGTTGTGAAGCATCCGTTCTAATCCATTGGACCCACAATGATGTTTGCGAGTGTTTCGGATGATTTAACTAACCTTCGGCACGTACAAGATGCAAAACTTGTGTTCGAGCCCGAATGCACTATTTTGGGGTACCAAAGTTGTGAAGCATCCGTTCTAATCCATTGGACCCAAAATGATGTTTGCGAGTGTTTCGGATGATTTCAATAACCTTCGGCACGTACAATATGCAAAACTTGTGTTCGAGCCCGAATGCACTATTTTGGGGTACGAAAGTTGTGAAGCATCCGTTCTAATCCATTGGACCCAAAATGATGTTTGTGAGTGTTTCAGATGATTTCACTAACCTTCGGCACGAACAAGATGCAAAACTTCTGTTCGAGCCTGAATGCACTATTTTGGGGTACCAAAGTTGTGAAGCATCCATTCTAGTCCATTGGACCCAAAATGATGTTTGTGAGCATCTTGGATGATTTCACTAACCTTCGACACGTACAAGATGCAAAACTTGTGTTCAAGCCTGAATGCACTATTTCGGGTTACAAAAGTTGTGAAGCATCCATTCTAATCCAGTGGACCCAAAATGATGTTTGCGAGTGTTTCGGATGATTTCAATAACCTTCGGCACGTACAAGATGCAAAACTTTTGTTCGAGCCCGAATGCGGTATTTTGGGGTACGAAAGTTGTGAAGCATCCGTTCTAATCCATTGGACCCAAAATGATGTTTGCGAGTGTTTCGGATGATTTAACTAACCTTCGGCATGTACAAGATGCAAAACTTGTGTTACGAGCCTGAGTGCACTATTTCGGGGTACAAAAGTTGTGAAGCATCCATTCGAACCCATTGGACACAAAATGATGTTTACGAGTGTTTCAGATGATTTCACTAACCTTCGGCACGAACAAGATGCAAAACTTCTGTTCGAGCCTAAATGCACTATTTTGGGGTACAAAAGTTGTGAAGCATCCATTCTAGTCTATTGGACCCGGAATGACGTTTGTGAGTATCTTGGATGATTTCACTAACCTTCGACACGTACAAGATGCAAAACTTGTGTTCAAGCCTCGAATACACTATTTCGGGTTACAAAAGTTGTGAAGCATCCATTCTAATCCAATGGACCCAAAATGATGTTTGCGGGTGTTTCGGATGATTTCAATAACCTTCGGCACGTACAAGATGCAAAACTTGTGTTCGAGCCCGAATGCGGTATTTTGGGGTACGAAAGTTGTGAAGCATCCGTTCTAATCCATTGGACCCACAATGATGTTTGCGAGTGTTTCAGATGATTTAACTAACCTTCGGCACGTACAAGATGCAAAACTTGTGTTCGAGCCTGAATGCACTATTTTGGGGTACCAAAGTTGTGAAGCATCCATTCTAATCTAGTGGACCCAAAATGATGTTTGCGAGTGTTTCGGATGATTTCAATAACCTTCGGCACGTACAATATGCAAAACTTGTGTTCGAGCCCGAATGCACTATTTTGGGGTACGAAAGTTGTGAAGCATCCGTTCTAATCCATTGGACCCAAAATGATGTTTGTGAGTGTTTCAGATGATTTCACTAACCTTCGGCACGAACAAGATGCAAAACTTCGTTCGAGCCGAATGCACTATTCTGGGGTACCAAAGTTGTGAAGCATCCATTCTAGTCCATTGGACCCAAAATGATGTTTCTGAGTGTCTTGGATGATTTCACTAACCTTCGACACGTACAAGATGCAAAACTTGTGTTCAAGCCTCGAATGCACTATTTCGGGTTACAAAAGTTGTGAAGCATCCATTCTAATCCAAAGTGGACCCAAAATGATGTTTGCGAGTGTTTCGGATGATTTCAATAACCTTCGGCACGTACAAGATGCAAAACTTTTGTTCGAGCCGAATGCAGCATTTTGGGGTACGAAAGTTGTGAAGCATTCGTTCTAATCCATTGGACCCAAAATGATGTTTGCGAGTGTTTCGCATGATTTAACTAACCTTCGGCATGTACAAGATGCAAAACTCGTGTTCGAGCCCGAATGCACTATTTTGGGGTACCAAAGTTGTGAAGCATCCGTTCTAATCCAAAGTGGACCCAAAATGATGTTTGCGAGTGTTTCGGATGATTGCACTAACCTTCGGCACGAACAAGATGCAAAAGTTGTGTTCGAGCTCGAATGCACTATTTTGGGGTACCAAAGTTGTGAAGCATCCATTCTAATCCATTGTACCCAAAATGATGTTTGTGAGTGTTTCAGATGATTTCACTAACCTTCGGCACGAACAAGATGCAAAACTTCTGTTCAAGCCTGAATGCACTATTTTGGGGTACCAAAGTTGTGAAGCATCCATTCTAGTCCATTGGACCCAAAATGATGTTTGTGAGTATCTTGGATGATTTCACTAACCTTCGACACGTACAAGATGCAAAACTTGTGTTCAAGCCTCGAATGCACTATTTCGGGTTACAAAAGTTGTGAAGCATCCATTCTAATCCAAAGGGGACCCAAAATGATGTTTGCGAGTGTTTCGGATGATTTCAATAACCTTCGGCACGTACAAGATGCAAAACTTTTGTTCGAGCCCGAATGCGTATTTTGGGGTACGAAAGTTGTGAAGCATCCGTTCTAATCCATTGGACCCACAATGATGTTTGCGAGTGTTTCGGATGATTTAACTAACCTTCGGCACGTACAAGATGCAAAACTTGTGTTCGAGCCCGAATGCACTATTTTGGGGTACCAAAGTTGTGAAGCATCCGTTCTAATCCATTGGACCCAAAATGATGTTCTGAGTGTTTCAGATGATTTCACTAACCTTCGGCACGAACAAGATGCAAAACTTCTGTTCGAGCCTGAATGCACTATTTTGGGGTACTAATGTTGTGAAGCATCCATTCTAGTCCATTGGACCCGTAATGACGTTTGTGAGTATCTTGGATGATTTCACTAACCTTCGACACGTACAAGATGCAAAACTTGTGTTCAAGCCTCGAATACACTATTTCGGGTTACAAAAGTTGTGAAGCATCCATTCTAATCCAGTGGACCCAAAATGATGTTTGCGGGTGTTTCGGATGATTTCAATAACCTTCGGCACGTACAAGATGCAAAACTTGTGTTCGAGCCCGAATGCGATTTTGGGGTACAAAAGTTGTGAAGCATCCATTCTAATCCATTGGACCCAAAATGATGTTTGCGAGTGTTACAAATGATTTCACTAACCTTCGGCACGTACAAGATGCCAAACTTGTGTTCGAGCCTGAATGCACTATTTTGGGGTACCAAAGTTGTGAAGCATCCGTTCTAATCCAAAGTGGACCCAAAATGATGTTTGCGAGTGTTTCGGATGATTGCACTAACCTTCGGCACGTACAAGATGCCAAACTTGTGTTCGAGCCTGAATGCACTATTTTGGGGTACCAAAGTTGTGAAGCATCCATTCTAGTCCATCGGACCCAAAATGATGTTTGCGAGTGTTCAAGATGATTTCACTAACCTTCAACACGAAAAAGATGCAAAACTTCCGTTCGAGCCGAATGCACTATTTTGGGGTACCAAAGTTGTGAAGCATCCATTCTAGTCCATTGGACCCAAAATGATGTTTGTGAGTATCTTGGATGATTTCACTAACCTTCGACACGTACAAGATGCAAAACTTGTGTTCAAGCTCGAATGCACTATTTCGGGTTACAAAAGTTGTGAAGCATCCATTCTAATCCATTGGACCCAAAATGATGTTTGCGAGTGTTTCAGATGATTTCACTAACATTCGGCACGTACAAGATGCAAAACTTTTGTTCGAGCCTGAATGCACTATTTTGGGGTACAAAAGTTATGAAGCATTCATTCTAATCTATTGGACCCAAAATGATGTTTGCGAGTGTTTCAGATGATTTAACTAACCTTCGTCACGTACAAGATGCAAAACTTGTGTTCGAGCCTGAATGCACTATTTTGAGGTACCAAAGTTGTGAAGCATCCATTCTAGTCCATTGGACCCAAAATTATGTTTGCGAGTGTTTCGGATAATTTCACCAACCTTCGCACGAACAAGATGCAAAACTCCCGTTCGAGCCTGAATGCACTATTTTGGGTACCAAAGTTGTGAAGCGTCCATTATAGTCCATTGGGCCCAAAATGATGTTTGCGAGTGTTTGGGAGCATTTCGCTTACCTTCGACACGTAAAAGGTGCAAAACACGTTTTTCGGGCACGAATGCAATATTTTGGGGTACCAAAGTTTTGAAGCATCCATTCTAGTCCATTGGACCCAAAATGATGTTTGGAAGTGTTTCGGAGCATTTCGCAAACCCTCGGCTGGTAAAAGAGGAAAACTCGTGTTTCAGGCCCGAAAGCAATATTTCGGGCTACCTAAGTTATGAAGCATCCATTCTAGTCCATTGGACACAAAATGATGTTTGCGAGTCTTTCAGATGATTTCACTAACCTTCAACATGTAAAAAGACGCAAAACTTGTGTTCAAGCCGAATGCACTATTTCGGGTTACGAGAAGTTGTGAAGCATCCATTCTAATCCAAAGGACCCAAAATGATGTTTGCGAGTGTTTCGGATGATTTCAATAACCTTCGGCACGTACAAGATGCAAAACTTGTGTTGGAGCCCGAATGTAGTATTTTAGGGTATGAAAGTTGTGAAGCATCCGTTCTAATCCATTGGACCCAAAATGATGTTTGTGAGTGTTTCAGATAATTTCACTAACATTCGGCACGAACAAGATGCAAAACTTCTGTTTCGGGCCTGAATGCACTATTTTGGGGTACCAAAGTTGTGAAGCATCCATTCTAGTCCATTGGACCCAAAATGATGTTTGGGAGTGTTTCCGGAGCATTTCTCTAACCTTCGATACCTAAAAGATGAAAAACTCATGTTTCGGGCCCGAATGCACTATTTCGGGGTACCAAAGTTGTGAAGCATCCATACTAGTCCATTGGACCCAAAATGATGTTCCGGAGTGTTTCAGAGCATTTTGCTAACCTTCGGCATGTAGAAGATGCAAAACTCGTGTTTCGGCCCCGAATGCACTATTTTGGGGTACCAAAGTTGTGAAGCATCCATTCTAGTCCATTGGACTCAAAATGATGTTTGAGAGTGTTTCCGGAGCATTTCTCTAACCTTCGATACGTAAAAGATGAAAAACTCGTGTTTCGGGCCCGAATGCACTATTTCGGGTACCAAAGTTGTGAAGCATCCATACTAGTCCATTGGACCCAAAATGATGTTCCGGAGTGTTTCAGAGCATTTCGCAAACCCTGGGCTAGTAAAAGAAGAAAACTCGTGTTTCGGGCCCGAATGCAATATTTCGGGGTACTGAAGTTGTGAAGCATCCATTCTAGTCCATTGGACCCAAAATGATGTTTGGGAGTATCTTGGATGATTTCACTAATCTTCGACACGTACAAGATGCAAAACTTGTGTTCAAGCTCGAATGCACTATTTCGGGTTACGAAGTTGTGAAGCATCCATTCTAATCCAAAGGGACCCAAAATGATGTTTGCAAGTATTTTGGATGATTTCACTAACCTTCGGCACCTACAAGGTGCAAAACCTGTGTTCGAGCTTGAATGCACTATTTTGGGGTAACAAAGTTGTGATGCATCTATTCAGTCCATTGGACCCAAAATGATGTTTGGGAGTATTTCGGAGCATTTCGCTAACCTTCAACACGTAAAAGGTGCAAAACTCGTATTTCGGGCCCGAATGCACTATTTCGGAGAACCAAAGTTGTGAAGCATCAATTCTAGTCCATTGGACCCAAAATGATGTTTGTGACTATCTTGGATGATTTCACTATCCTTCGACACGTACAAGATGCAAAACTTGTGTTCAAGCCTGAATGCACTATTTCGGGTTAAAAAATTTGTGAAGCATCCATTCTAATCTAGTGGACCCAAAATCATGTTTGCGAGTGTTTCTGATGATTTCACTAACTTTCGGCACGTACAAGATGTAAAACTTGTGTTCGAGCCCGAATGCACTATTTTGGGGTACCAAAGTTGTGAAGCATCCGTTCTAATCCATTGGACCCAAAATGATGTTTGTGAGTGTTTCAGATGATTTCACTAACCTTCGGCACCAACAAGATGCAAAACTTCTGTTCGAGCCTAAATGCACTATTTTGGGGTACCAAAGTTGTGAAGCATCCATTCTAGTCCATTGGACCCAAAATGATGTTTGGGAGTGTTTCCGGAGCATTTCTCTAACCTTCGATACGTCAAAGATGAAAAACTCATGTTTCAGGCCCGAATGCACTATTTAGGGGTACCAAAGTTGTGAAGCATCCATACTAGTCCGTTGGACCCAAAATGATGTTTGGTAGTGTTTCAGAGCATTTTGCTAACCTTCGGCATGTAGAAGATGCAAAACTCGTGTTTCGGCCCCGAATGCACTATTTTGTGGTACCAAAGTTGTGAAGCATCCATTCTAGTCCATTGGACCCAAAATGATGTTTGTGAGTATCTCGGATGATTTCACTAACCTTCGACACGTACAAGATGCAAAACTTGTGTTCAAGCCTGAATGCATTATTTCGGGGTACAACAGTTGTGAAGCATCCATTCTAATGCGTTGGACCCAAAATGATGTTTGTGAGTGTTGTGGATGATTTCACTAACCTTCGGCACCTACAAGATGCAAAACTTGCGTTCGAGCCTGAAGGCACTATTTTGGGTACCAAAGTTGTGAAGCATTCATTGAGTCCATTGGACCCAAAATGATGTTTGGGAGTGTTTCGGAGCATTTCTCTAACCTTCAACACGTAAAAGGTGCAAAACTCGTATTTCAGGCCCGAATGCACTATTTCAGGGAACCAAAGTTGTGAAGCATCCATTCTAGTCCATTGGACCCAAAATGATGTCTGTGAGTATCTTGGATGATTTCACTAACCTTCGACACGTACAAGATGCAAAACTTGTGTTCAAGTCCGAATGCACTATTTCGGGTTACAAAAGTTGTGAAGCATCCATTCTAATCCGGTGGACCCAAAATAATGTTTGCGAGTGTTTCGGATGATTTAACTACTTCGGCACGTACAAGATGCAAAACTTGTGTTCGAGCCCAAATGCACTATTTTGTGGTACCAAAGTTGTGAAGCGTTCGTTCTAATCCATTGGACCCAAAATGATGTTTGTGAGTGTTTCAGATGATTTCACTAACCTTCGGCACGAACAAGATGCAAAACTTCTGTTCGAGCCTGAATGCACTATTTTGGGGTACCAAAGTTGTGAAGCATCCATTCTAGTCCATTGAACCCAAAATGATGTTTGCGAGTGTTTGGGAGCATTTCGCTTACCTTCGACACATAAAAGGTGCAAAACTCGTTTTTCGGGCCCGAATGCAATATTTCGGAGTACCAAAGTTGTGAAGCATCCATTCCAGTACATTCGACCCAAAATGATGTTTGGAAGTGTTTCAGAGCATTTCGCAAACCCTCGGCTAGTAAAAGAAGAAAACTCCTGTTTCGGGCCCGAATGCAATATTTCGGGATAACAAAGTTGTGAAGCATCCATTCTAGTCCATTGGACCCAAAATTATGTTTGTGAGTATCTTGGATGATTTCACTAACCTTCGACACGTACAAGATGCAAAACTTGTGTTCAAGCCTGAATGCACTATTTTGGGTTACAAAATTTGTGAAGCATCAATTCTAATCCAGTGGACCCAAAATGATGTTTGCGAGTGTTTCGGATGATTTCACTAACCTTCGGCACGTACAAGATGCAAAACTTGTGTTCGAGCCCGAATGCACTATTTTGGGGTACGAAAGTTGTGAAGCATCCATTCTAGTCCATTGGACCCAAAATGATGTTTTGGAGTGTTTCCGGAGCATTTCTCTAACCTTCGATACGTAAAAGATGAAAAACTCGTGTTTCGGGCCCGAATGCACTATTTAGGGGTACCAAAGTTGTGAAGCATCCATACTAGTCCATTGGACCCAAAATGATGTTTATGAGTATCTCGGATGATTTCACTAACCTTCGACACGTTCAAGATGCAAAACTTGTGTTCAAGCCTGAATGCACTATTTCGGGGTACAAAAGTTATGAAGCATCCATTCTAATCCGTTGGACCCCAAATGATGTTTGTGAGTGTTGTGGATGATTTCACTAACCTTCGGCACCTACAAGATGCAAAACTTGTGTTCGAGCCTGAATGCATTATTTTGGAGTACCAAAGTTGTGAAGCATCTATTCAGTCCATTGGACCCATGAAGGACCGATTAGGCGACCAGAGAGATTGGGGGGAGTGAATTGGAGCCGATAAAAATTCTTCTCGAGGGAGATTGAAACTCCGACAAGATGAACTAGCACGGTCGAACCCCCGAAATCACACGCTCCGCACTTCAACCTTCCGTTTGCCAAAACCATGTAGCCAGTGGAGTGCTACTGGTCCTAGGAACAAACTCTACCAGCAACCACAACACACGCAGCACCGACAGCGGAAACAACTCGAAAGCCGGCTAACCGGAGGGGGGTGGTTAGATCGGGTATAGGGGGCGGTTAGACCGCCTCCACCCGGCAACCAAGAAATCCTCCGAAACGCCTCTTCCGAGCACCAAAACTCACCACGGTTTCACCAACGAGAGATCTCTCGGTCAAGGCCATGCTAGCTACCGAGAAAATCTTGGCGAAAACCAAAACTTCACCCAAGGGCCTAGGGGCGGTTAGACCGGCTACCCGGGGCGGTCTAACCTCCTCTATCTAGCAACGAACTCCGACCAAGAACACCTAGCAAACCGCACGAGAACGACCCCAAATTTCACCTAGACACTCCTCGATCAAGGCGAACAAACTCACGAGAGGAAAATCCGGCGAAACAAAACTTTGACCCGGAAACACCCGGGGCGGTTAGACCGCCCCCCCGTAGGCGGTTAGACCGCCCCTTCCGTAAAACGAATCCGCGGGTCAAACCCCAACTTCCTTGCGCCCGATCTCCCAAATCACTCCACGGATTGCAGCCAAACTTCGGGAATAGCCGGGTTACCTCCTCGGGCAACCTCTACCTCAAAGGAATCGACCCGAAACGCTCACAATCAAGAGGAGTCGAAGAAATCGCTTCTCTAGGTCAAGAACTCACCCAACTCGAGAAACCACCAAATCGAGTCTGATTCAAAGGGGATTTGAGGGCAAAGTCACCAGCCAAAGAGGCACAAGAACCTCATACGTGACACCCACCAAAAACCCCAAGAAATCGTTCTCAAAACACCGCCAAAAAGAGCTCCGAAAATCAACACAAGGGAGACGGGAAAAACACCATGATGAACAACGCCAAACCTTCTATACATGCCATGAAAGGTTCGTACAAGGTCTAGCCTGCCACCCAAACATCCATCCCTCTCTCTAGATCTCACATGAAGCTCTCAAGCTAGCCTTCTAAAATCCTAAGGAAAATGGAGAACGAAAATGGAAAAACGAAATGAGCTAGGGTTCCAAGAGTTGGCTGCCATCCACCCATCCAATGAGTATATATGGAGGCACCCAAAAGACTAAACTACCCTTCACTAATAACTAGGGATACATGCCCCTCGAGGGCGGATTTGGAAGTCTTCATGTCTTCACCATCGGACGGATGCCCGGCGACCGCAACCTGCTTAGCCTCGACGCAAGCCTTGCGATCATGACGCGTGTCCTCCGCTTCGAAGCTTCTCGGCGCCGGCGGCCGGGCGGTCGGACCGCCCCCCACAGGCGGTTAGACCGGCCCGGGGGAATCCGACCGGCCCCGGGCGGTCCGACCGCCCCTCCCGGGCGGTTGAACCGCCCGGGTGGCCGCACCTCCTCGTCGAGTCTTCGGCCTCGGTTTTGTGGCTCAACCGAGTAACCCGGTGGTTTTCGGTGAACCACCGCAAACCCCGCGAACTCGGTGTAGCCTCCGCCAATCTCCACTCATGACTCGTCTCCCACGTAGTCCCGGCTCGACCTTGGTTTTGAGGCTCTACCAAGAAACCACCCACGACTTCATCTTGCTTGTTCATGCCACCATGCGGCCCGCACTTGACCCCACCGACTATCGGGTCCCTCGAACGAAGCCTACTTGTCTTCTCCACACCCGGACGCCTCACCGGCAACGACCTTTCGCGCTTGTTCTTCACCCCGCACCAACACGATTCAAGCCGCAACCCGCACCCGCAATACTTAGCCAAGAATCAGTCCACACAACGTTGTCAATCACTCATCACACAAGGAAGCGACCATCCACCGGTCCTCGAACCACACATGGTCCTCAATCTCCCCCTTGATGAGTGCATTGACAACACACTCACATGAAGTAACACAAGAGAAAAGGAAAAGAAAAGAAACAAATAAAAAGAAACCCCAACAAGCGATCGAAAGCCAAAGAAAGGCAAAGAGCAAGATCACTTGAAGAAGACAAGTCTCGGACCCCTTAGGCAAGGGCAACGGCTCGACACATCCGAGACAAAACACAGCTCAAGCAAAGAGCGCAAACCACAAAAGCAAAGCTCGAACACCACAAAGAGCTCCCCCTGCACATATGCAAGCTCCCCCTGAGCCAAAGCACACTCCCCCTGAACAAATGCAGCAAAGCAACGCGGGAATGCACCAAAGAGCAAAAACTTGCTCACTCGCCCGTGGCGGTTAGACCGCCTTTACGGGCGGTTAGACCGCCCGTGCCGGATCCGACCGCCCGGGGGGCGGTTAGACCGCCCCAAGAGACCGGCCCTGCACCAAACTGCTCAAAATTTTCCCGAAACAATTGGAACACTTTCCAAACACTCCCAGGTGCCCAAAACATGCACAAACTTCTCCCCCTTGTTGACAATGCATGAATCAGGGCAAAATGCGAAACTGTACAACATATAGCTTCTCGAATATACAAAATTCATCACAAGGAGCTACACAAGTCCAAATGAGCAAGTTAGATACTCGACAGGTTCGTAATGACCTTAACTACGTGATCACCAAGTTTCACAACCATTGGACAAGGCTAAAAAGGATTTGAGTAATTTTGCAAAAAGTTACTCTCTCACAAGCAAATACCTAAGCATGAGCAAAACATATCAAAATGGCAAAGCCACTCAAACTTCATGCTAGGACAGCCATTCTAATCATAAGACCATCATAAACACCCAAAAGCACCTCATGTCATGTCAAAGCCACCGAGCCATGTGCCTACTTCTATGTATGAGACTTCTCATTGGTAGGCATCATGCAACGGTTTAGCACCCAAAGCAAATTAAATTCAGCACATATGACATGGGAGCATATTTTCCAAGCATTTTTTCATTTCATTTTCAGATTTATGATTGGTACATGAAATGTCTTTGCGACAAAAACGAACTTATGCCCCTCCACAAGATTAAGCAAGAGGGCTAAACAGTCATGATGGCAAATGAGCCTTTGGCCCCATATGATCAATAAACTAGCTATCCAACCACAAAGTAAGCATAGCAAAGCCAATAAAACATGTCAAGATCATGTAAAGGCATTTACACATGAGAGAGCATATATGTGACATTTTTCAAAAATTAGCCATCAACCATGGATCATTCATCAAGATCATCAAGAGCTAAGCCAAACTAACCGTAGCATACCAAACAAGCTCACAAGAGCATATATAGCAACCCATGGTAAACAATGTATATAGGAGAAGATTTTCCTATCCAATGCATATGATACAAAATGCATGCAATCTAAGATACAAGGATGCCTATACATCATGATACATATGCAATGCCGAATGCAAGAGATGCACAAGAGAAAGCTATACATATGCTACAAAGGAGCTCCCACACACCCAACTCAAGAAATCAAGCACACACCAAGTTCCCCCCGCAAACGAGTGAAAGTTGCTTGATCTAGGGGTTTGGTGAAAATATCGGCTAGTTGGTCATGTGTGGGTACATGGATCAAAGCTATCTTCCCTTTCTCTACGTTGTCTCTCAGGAAATGATACCTCACTTCTATGTGTTTGGTTTTGGAATGGAGCACCGGGTTCTTTGCAACGCTTATGGCACCGGTGCTATCACATTGAAGTGGGACATGGGTATACTCCTCACCAAAGTCACTCATGGTGTAGGTGATCCAAAGGAGCCGAGAGCAACAACTAGCGACGGCAACATACTCGGCTTCGGTCGTGGATTGAGCAACACTCGACCGCTTGCGGGAAGACCAAGACACCAAAGAAGAACCCAAAAAGCTCGGCAAGTCCCGGAAGTGGACTTCCTATCCAACCGACACCCGGCAAAATCCGCGTCTGAAAAACCATGAAGCGCCAAAGAAGAGAACGCAGAGTACCAAAGGCCGAAGTCGGGAGTGTGACGCAAGTACCTGAATATTCGCTTCACCGCTTGCCGATGCGAAGTCCTCGGAGATGCTTGAAAACGAGCGCACAGACACACCGAGAACTGTATGTCCGGCCTCATCGCCGTCAAGTAGTGGAGTGACCCGATCATGCTCCGTTACTCCTTCTGGTCCACGTGTTCACCTTCCTCGTCTGCATCAAGAGCTGTAGTCGTACTCATCGGCGTCGTCATAGCCTTGGAGTCCTCCATCTTGAACTTCCTCACGATGTCCTTGGTGTACTTAGCTCCGGTGCACAAATGTTCCTTCCTTTGATTGCTTGATTTGTAGCCCGAGGAAGAACCGCAACTCACCCATCATGCTCATCTCAAACTCCCTCGCTCATATCATCCGCAAACATTGCAACAAGAGAGTTAGACGAGCCACCAAAGACAATATCATCCACGTACACCTGCACAATCAGGATATCTCTGCCCTGCCTCAGCAAAAACAAGGTCTGATCGACCTTCCCCATCTCAAAACCTCTCTCAAACAAGAACCCCCTCAACCTACCATACCAAGCTCTAGGCGCCTGCTTCAACCCATACAGCGCCTTCCTCAACTTGTACACCTGGTGGGGGTACTTCTCACTCTCAAACCCCGAGGCCGCCTCACATACACTTCTTCCTCCAACACACCATTCGGAAAAGCACTCTTCACATCCATTTGGTGCAACTTGAACCCTTTACCCACGAAAAAGGCTAGAAGGATCCTAATCGCCTCCAAACGGGCTACGGGAGCAAAGGTCTCCTCGTAGTCGATCCCCTCCTTCGGCCGAACCCCTGAGCAACAAGTCTGACTTGTTCCTCACAACCTCACCCTTCTCTCCCTCTTTGTTTTTCCACACCCACTTTGTACCAATCGGCTTACACCCTGGGGGAGGGTCAACCAACTCCCACACTTGATTCCTCTCAAAATTCTCCAACTCCTCATGCATCGAGTTAACCCAATTGTGATCAGATAGTGCATGTCCAATGTCTTTGGGCTCGAAAGAAGCAACAAATGCAGCATGAGCGAAATGAGAGTTGTTCCGAACCCTCGACCGTGTAGTGCGTTCATCCATGTCACCGATGATCCTCGAAGCTGGGTGATCCACCTGAACTCGCCGAGGAGGTTCTCGCCTCGAAGCTACCTCCCCCTCAACATCGGCTTCTCCTCGTTCTTGATTTGTCGTCGTAGGTGTAGCGAGAGGGTCCATCCATCATCATAGTCGAAGTAGTGGGTACATGTTCGGCGGGGGCACCGCACCGCCATCTTCATCATCACCATGTTCATGCTCCTCCTCCCGAAAAATCTCCTCGCCAAGCTCATCATCACTTGCACACTCAAAGACAAGGCGACTACGTGGCTCGTCTCGTCGAAGGTTACCTCGCAAGTCTCCACGATTTGGTTAGTTTCAAGATTGAGCACACGATATGCTCTAGAATGAGATGCATAACCAAAGAAAATGCCATCGACGGACCTAGCCTCAAACTTATCCAACTTCCTTCCCTTCTTCGAATGAAACACTTGCAACCAAAGAGATGGAAGTGACTCACCTTGGGTGTGCGCCCATGCATCAACTCATAGCATGTCTTCTTCTTGTGCACTCGAGGTATATCTCGTTTGACACATAGCACGCGGTATTCACCGCCTCGGCCCAATACCTCCTCGGAGTCCTATGTTCATCAAGCATCGTCCGAGCCATCTCGCACAAGGTCCCGTTCTTCCTTTCCACAACACCATTCCGGGGAGGCGTATACGGACTCGAAAACGGTGCTCAAGACCCAAGTCATGGCAAAAGGTTTCAAAACAAGAGTTCCCGAATTCCGAGCCATTATCACTACGGATAGCTCGTATGGCATCTCCGTGCCTCTCGTTCCTCAACCTCAAGATTAGATCTCGAACAAAACCAAACGTCTCCCCCTTCTCCTCAAGAAAGAACACCCACGCATACCGAGAATAGTCGTCCACCACAACAAGGACATACCACTTCCCACCCGCAGATCGCACAAGAGCTGGGCCAACAAGGTCCATATGGAGCAGCTCGCAAGGATGCTCAGTCATCACATCGGTGAGAGGCGGGTGAGAAGAGGCCACCATCTTGGCATGCCTACACGGAGCACAAACCAACTCTTTATCAAGCCTCAACCGTGGCAATCCTCGAACCAAATTGAGTTTACTCAAGCGAGACAAAAGGTCAAAACTCAAGTGACCCAACTTCCTATGCCACTTCCACAACTCACTCGATGAACCAGCCAAGAAACAACGCTCCACACCCGAAGACTGAGAAAAATCAGCACGAAACACCTGACCCTCGGGAACGACCATACAAACAAGGTCCCCTCGAGAGTCCACAATCCGAGAACCATCGGGCCGAAACAACACCTCAAAGCCCTCATCCAACAACTGGGACACAGAAAGAAAATTGTACCCCAGCGATTGAACAAGAGCAACACGCCTCAGAGTGATCTTATCACTCACTTTTATCTCACCTTCAGAAAGCACACGCCCACGCCCATTGTCCCCAAAGGTGATGTACCTCTTCGTCACCACGGGACGAGACTTGAGAACCACCCCTGTCTCCGGTCATATGCCTCGAGCAACCGGAGTCAATCAACCAAATGTTCTTCAAGTCTCCCACCTGAAATTCAAAAACAAGCACGTGAGCGAACAAACGACTCAGCACTGGGGTTAGTACCAAAAGAGGAAAACCAGTGCCGAGCCATTTGCTCGAAAGTGGGATTAGCACACATCAAGCCATCTTTCCTACCATAACCACCACCACGAACACCACCTCGGTAACCACTCCGAGGAAACCACCCCTCACTGCCTGGAGGAGGACCAAAACCACGGAAGACAACCCGTGGAACGTCCCTCCTCTCCTTCTCAAAGCTACGACTCCTCCCATCCCCGTAGTGAACTCGAGGGGGAGAATGCCTAGCAAACTGACCACCTGCTGTCTCTCCAGACCAACCACTAGCAACTACACCTCCGGACACCGAAACCTCTCGACTCACCACCTCGAAAACCACTCCGCCCAAAATTCGGGGGGGGGGGGGGGTTACCCCGCCCGGCCCGGGCGGTCGACCGCCCCCTCCCGGACCCTGCTCCTCGATCGCGGGAATTCGCATCTCCCCATGCCGAACACTTCTCACCACGGCCTTACCCCCGGCCGGTGGCATACGAGGCTTAGGTACACCATGGGAAGGGTTGTACCTATCCTTGTTCGCCCACTCCTTTGCCATCCTCTCTTCCCGCTTCCTCTTGAAGCAAAACTCATCCTTGTGACCCTCTTTCCCACAATGGCCACAACGGAACCTCACAAGCTTAGGTTTTGGCTTGGATTGGGGCCGCTCGCTAGGTTTCTCTCCACTCAACTCCTCCACCGATTTCTCCTCACTTGCCTTCTCACTCACTTTCCCAAAGAACACTTTCCGGAAGTGCTCACAAACTTGATAGGCTTTCGGAGATCATTTGTGGGTGTAGGAAATATAGGTGGAGGCCGGGGTTGTGTCTAGTCGGTTCCTAAAATGGTTGGGTTTTGGAGGGAAATCATTTTTGTGGTGGGTTTTTGGTGGCTCCGGGATATTCTCTCCACTTCCTTCACCAACCTTGTTTGCCCCAAGTCCCTCACCATCTTGCCTCTTAAAGGCCTCGATCATCATCCTCAACTGAGGCTCATGACCGGACAACCAACCCATCAACTTCCTCAAGTCATCATTCTCATCCTGCAAACGATCAACATAATGTGCAAGTTCCAAATTTTTCAATGCATGCATTTCACAGGTAGAGCATGATGTAGGCATGGGTTCCTTCAATTTAACCTCAAGTGAACTAGTGTAAGCATGCACCTCATCAACCTTAGCATGCAAAACAGGGCAAGAAGTGCAAGCACCTAGCAAAGCAGGTCTAGACTTAAGCTCAGCCACTTCAACCCTAAGCACATCTAGTTCCTCACACTTGGAGGCATGCTTCTCCTTAAACAAAGCAAGATCAGCAAGGAATATGGAGCAATCAGCACAATCATTCTCATCAGAAACAACAAGGCTAGCCTTAAGCGAATCAATCTCAAGCTTGCTATCAAGCACCTGTGTCTCTAGCTCAGCCACTCTAGTCCTAGCATCCTCGAGTGAAGCCCTAAGCTCTTTCCTCATTTTCTTGGCCTCTCTAAGCATGTCATCACGGTTACCAAGCAAAGAGCCAAGCCTCTCATTCTCCCGGCGCAAGAAGGGAAGTTCATCACGCACTTCGTCGTCGGACTCGCAGTCCGAGTCGCTCTATGTGCTCTTCTTGCTGCCGGAGCTCAACGCCATGGTGCGAGCCGTCTCTCGCAAAGCGGCTCGGCCCGCTCGGTTCTTGGACGACTTCTTGTTCTTGCGGCAATCGCCTTCGTCTTCACCGCCGCTCGAGCTCGAGGTGGAGTACGCGGAACCGGAGTCGACGTCGCTCGCTCCAACCATCGCTCGGGCCTTGCCTCGGCTCTCCCTTCTTCCTCGATCGTCGCTCGTCCTTGTACTTGTTCTTGTGCTTGCTCTTGTGGTCGTGCCTCGAACGGTACTTGCCATCGTTCATCCTCGGCTTGTGCTTGTAGCCGTCCTTGTTCTCGGCCTTCTCCGGGCGGTCGACGACGAAGTGTCCCGCTTGCCGCACCGGAAGCAAGTCCTCGTGGTCCTCCTCATGTTCACGCGGTTCTCGTGTAGCCTATCGAACCGCCTCGTCAACGCGCCGGCTCGTCCTCTCCAAGGTCATCAAACTCCTCATCCGGCATAGACATCAAAGAGGAAAACGAGAACATCCCGGTGGATGGGTTAGAGTTAGTCTTTCCTTTCAAACCACCAACGAGGGCAAGACTATGGGAATCGGTCGGTCCCTCGAGCTTGGCGATCATGCCCCTATCCACCTCGGCCGACTTGAGCTTCGAGAACAGCTCATTTACCGTCGAGTATCATACCTCTCCGACTCGACTATGGCCTCGAACTTTCCGCCCCATATCGTACGATCCAAAGAGTGTAAGAGCTTGACTCGCTCTATCATGATCATCGTACGGGAGCACGTCCACATTGGCCCTCATGTTGTTCACAACCACCGTGAACCTCTCGAAACAAGGCATCGATGGACTCACCGGGGAGATGAGTGAAGTTCTCGTACTCTCTCCGTAGGTCGCATACATCCGTGCCGAACACCGGGCGTTCCCAACATGAGCCTCCTTCAGCACCACCCAAATCCTACAAGCCAAGTGCTCGGTGTGCACCGAGATCGAACTCGGTCGACACAAAGCACGAAACAAGTAGTCGACCGCCTTATTGTTGGCGTCGAATCCGTCCCTCGACCCCCGGAGCAAGGAAATCCATCGGCCGGACATAGCTCTGTGTCCACCGTGACATCCCAAAGAAGCCGACCCTTTCCACGGAGGAACGCACCCATCCGCTTGCTCCACATCCGGTAGTTCTTGCCATCGAAGTGTGGAGGACCCGAACCCCCGTTCCCGGTACGCCATCCTTGGATCTTAGACTGGTTAGAGTCAACAAAGACCCGAACCGGCTCTGATACCACTTGAAGGACCGATTAGGCGACCAGAGAAAAGGGAGTGAATGGGAGCCGATAAAAATTCTTCTCGAGGGAGATTCAAACTCCGACAAGATGAACTAGCACGGTCGAACCCCCGAAATCACACGCACCGCACTTCAACCTTCCGTTTGCCAAAACCACGTAGCCACTAGAGTGCTACTGGTCCTAGGAACAAACTCTACCAGCAATCACAACACACACGCAGCACCGACAGCGGAAACAACTCGAAAGCCGGCTAACCAGAAGGGGGCGGTTAGACCGGGTATAGGGGGCGGTTAGACCGCCTCCAACCGGCAACCAAGAAATCCTCCGAAACGCCTCTTCCGAGCACCAAAACTCACCACGATTTCACCAACGAGAGATCTCTCGGTCAAGGCCATGCTAGCTACCGTAGAAAATCTTGGCGAAAACCAAAACTTCACCCAAGGGCCTAGGGGCGGTTAGACCGGCTACCGGGGCGGTCTAACCTCCCGTACCCGAAGAACGAACTCCGACCAAGAACACCTAGCAAACCGCACGAGAACGACCCCAAATTTCACCCGGACACTCCTCCGATCAAGGCGAACAAACTCACGAGAGGAAAATCCGGTGAAACAAAACTTTGACCCGGAAACACCCAGGGCGGTTAGACCGCCCCCTGTAGGCGGTTAGACCGCCCCTTCCAGAAAACGAACCCGCGGGTCAAACCCCAACTTCCTTGCGCCTGATCTCCCGAATCACTCCACGGATTGCAGCCAAACTTCGGGAATAGCTGGGTTACCTCCTGGGAAACCTCTACCTCAAAGGAATCGACCCGAAACGCTCACAATCAAGAGGAGTCGAAGAAATCGCTTCTCTAGGTCAAGAACTCACCCAACTCGAGAAACCACCAAATCGAGTCTGATTCAAAGGGGATTTGAGGGCAAAGTCACCAGCCAAAGAGGCACAAGAACCTCATACGTGACACCCACCAAAAACCCCAAGAAATCGTTCTCAAAACACCGCCAAAAAGAGCTCCGAAAATCAACACAAGGGAGACGGGAAAAACACCATGATGAACAACGCCAAACCTTCTATACATGCCATGAAAGGTTCGTACAAGGTCTAGCCTGCCACCCAAACATCCATCCCTCTCTCTAGATCTCACATGAAGCTCTCAAGCTAGCCTTCTAAAATCCTAAGGAAAATGGAGAACGAAAATGGAAAAACGAAATGAGCTAGGGTTCCAAGAGTTGGTGCCACCCACCCATCCAATGAGTATATATGGAGGCACCCAAAAGACTAAACTACCCTTCACTAATAACTAGGGATACATGCCCCTCGAGGGCGGATTTGGAAGTTTTCATGTCTTCACCATCGGACGGATGCCGGCGACCGCAACTTGCTTAGCGTCGACGCAAGCCTTGCGATCCCGACGCGTGTCCTCCGCTTCGAAGCTTCTCGGCGCCGGCGGCGGGGCGGTCGACCGCCCCCCCCCCCCCCCCCGGGCGGTTAGGACCGGCCCGGGAATCCGACCGGCCCCGGGCGGTCCGACCGCCCCTCCCGGGCGGTTAAACCGGCCCCGGGTGGCCGCACCTCCTCGACGAGTCTTCGGCCTCGGTTTTGTGGCTCAACCGAGTAACCCGGTGGTTTTCTCGGTGAACCACCGCAAACCCCGCGAACTCGGTGTAGCCTCCGCCATTCTCCACTCATGACTTGGCTCCCACGTAGTCCCGGCTCGACCTTGGTTTTGAGGCTCTACCAAGAAACCACCCACGACTTCATCTTCTTGTTCATGCCACCATGCGGCCCGCACTTGACCCCACTGGCCACCGGGTCCCTCGAACGAAGCCTACTTGTCTTCTCCACACCTAGAGGCCTCACCGGCAACGACCTTTCGCGCTTGTTCTTCACCTGCACCAACACGAGTCAAGCCGCAACCTGCACCTGCAATACTTAGCCAAGAATCAGTCCACACAACGTTGTCAATCACTCATCACACAAGGAAGCGACCATCCACCGGTCCTCGAAGCACACATGGTCCTCAACCCAAAATGATGTTTGGGAGTGTTTCGGAGCATTTCGCTAACCTTCAACACGTAAAAGGTGCAAAACTCGTATATTCGAGCCCGAATGCACTATTTCGGGGAACCAAAGTTGTGAAGCATCCATTCTAGTCCATTGGACCCAAAATGATGTTTGTGAGTATCTTGGATGATTTCACTAACCTTCGACACGTACAAGATGCAAAACTTGTGTTCAAGCCTGAATGCACTATTTCGGGATACAAGAGTTGTGAAGCATCCATTCTAATCCAGTGGACCCAAAATGATATTTGCGAGTGTTTCGGATGATTTTGCTAACCTTCAGCACGTAAAAGATGCAAAACTTGTGTTCGATCCCGAATGCACTATTTTAGGGTACCAAAGTTGTGAAGCATCCATTCAAGTCCATTGGACCCAAAATGATGTTTGTGAGTGTTTCAGATGATTTCACTAACCTTCGGCATGAACAAGATGAAAAACTTCTGTTCGAGCCTGAATGCACTATTTTCGGGTACCAAAGTTGTGAAGCATCCATTCTAGTCCATTGGACCCAAAATGATGTTTGCGAGTGTTTCGGATGATTTCACTAACCTTCAACACATAAAAAATGCAAAACTCGTGTTTCGGGCCCGAATGCACTATTTCGGGTACCAAAGTTGTGAACCATCCATACTAGTCCATTGGACCCAAAATGATGTTTGGGAGTGCTTCAGAGCATTTTTCTAACCTTCGGCATGTAGAAGATGCAAACCTCTTGCTTCGGCCCCGAATGCACTATTTTCGGGTACCAAAGTTGTGAAGCATCCATTCTAGTCCCTTGGACCCAAAATGATGTTTGTGAGCATCTCGGATGATTTCACTAACCTTCGACACGTACAAGATGCAAAACTTGTGTTCAAGCCTGAATGCACTATTTCGGGTTACAAAAGTTGTGAAGCATCCATTCTAATCCGTTGGACCCAAAATGATGTTTGCGAGTGTTACAAATGATTTCACTAACCTTCGGCACTTACAAGATGCCAAACTTGTGTTCGAGCCCAAATGCACTAATTTGGGGTACCAAAGTTGTGAAGCATCCATTCTAGTCCGTTGGACCCAAAATGATGTTTGGAAGTGTTTCGGAGCATTTCTCTAACCTTCAACACGTAAAAGGTGCAAAACTCGTATTTCAGGCCCGAATGCACTATTTCAGGGAACCAAAGTTGTGAAGCATCCATTCTAGTCCATTGGACCCAAAATGATGTCTCGTGAGTATCTTGGATGATTTCACTAACCTTGGACACGTAGAAGATGCAAAACTTGTGTTCAAGTCCGAATGCACTATTTCGGGTTACAAAAGTTGTGAAGCATCCATTCTAATCCGGTGGACCCAAAATGATGTTTGCGAGTGTTTCGGATGATTTAACTAACCTTCGCACGTACAAGATGCAAAACTTTTGTTCGAGCCCGAATGCACTATTTTGGGGTACCAAAGTTGTGAAGCATCCGTTCTAATCCATTGGACCCAAAATGATGTTTTGAGTGTTTCGGATGATTTCACTAACCTTCGGTAGGAACAAGATGCAAAACTTCGTTCGAGCTCGAGTGCACTATTTTGGGGTACCAAAGTTGTGAAGCATCCATTCTAGTCCATTGGACCCAAAATGATGTTTGCGAGTGTTTGGGAGCATTTCACTTACCTTCGACACGTAAAAGGTGCAAAACTCGTATTTCGGGCACGAATGCAATATTTCGAAGTACCAAAGTTGTGAAGCATCCATTCCAGTACATTCGACCCAAAATGATGTTTGGAAGTGTTTCGGAGCATTTCGCAAACCCTCGGCTAGTAAAAGAAGAAAACTCGTGTTTCGGGCCCGAATACAATATTTCGGGATACCAAAGTTGTGAAGCATCCATTCTAGTCCATTGGACCCAAAATGATGTTTGTGAGTATCTTGGATGATTTCACTAACCTTCGACACGTACAAGATGCAAAACTTGTGTTCAAGCCCGAATGCACTATTTCGGGTTACAAAAGTTGTGAAGCATCCATTCTAATCCAGTGGACCCAAAATGATGTTTGCGAGTGTTTCGGATGATTTCAATAACCTTCGGCACGTACAAGATGCAAAACTCGTGTTCGAGCCCGAATGCAGTATTTTGGGGTACGAAAGTTGTGAAGCATCCGTTCTAATCTATTGGACCCAAAATGATGTTTGCGAGTGTTTCGGATGATTTAACTAACCTTCAGCACGTACAAGATGCAAAACTTGTGTTCGAGCCCGAATGCACTATTTTGGGGTACCAAAGTTGTGAAGCATCCGTTCTAATCCATTGGACCCAAAATGATGTTTTGAGTGTTTCACATAATTTCACTAACCTTCGGCACGAACAAGATGCAAAACTTCTGTTCGAGCCTGAATGCACTATTTTGGGGTACCAAAGTTGTGAAGCATCCATTCTAGTCCATTGGACCCAAAATGATGTTTGCGAGTGTTTGGGAGCATTTCGCTTACCTTCGACACGTAAAAGGTGCAAAACTCGTTTTTCGCGCACGAATGCAATATTTCGAAGTACCAAAGTTGTGAAGCATCCATTCCAGTACATTCGACCCAAAATGATGTTTGGAAGTGTTTCGGAGCATTTCGCAAACCCTCGGCTAGTAAAAGAAGAAAACTCGTGTTTCGGGCCCGAATGCAATATTTCGGGATACCAAAGTTGTGAAGCATCCATTCTAGTCCATTGGACCCAAAATGATGTTTGTGAGTATCTTGGATGATTTCACTAACCTTCGACACGTACAAGATGCAAAACTTGTGTTCAAGCCTGAATGCACTATTTCGGGTTACAAAAGTTGTGAAGCATCCATTCTAATCCAGTGGACCCAAAATGATGCTTGCGAGTGTTTCGAATGATTTCAATAACCTTCGGCACGTACAAGATGCAAAACTTGTGTTCGAGCTTCGAATGCACTATTTTGGGGTACCAAAGTTGTGAAGCATCCATTCAGTCCATTGGACCCAAAATGATGTTTGGGAGTGTTTCGGAGCATTTCGCTAACCTTCAACACGTAAAAGGTGCAAAACTCGTATTTTGGAACCCAAATGCTCTATTTCGGGGAACCAAAGTTGTGAAGCATCCATTCTAGTCTATTGGTCCCAAAATGATGTCTGTGAGTATCTTGGATGATTTCACTAACCTTCGACACGTACAAGATGCAAAACTTGTGTTCAAGCCTGAATGCACTATTTCGGGTTACAAAAGTTGTGAAGCATCCATTCTAATCCAGTGGACCCAAAATGATGTTTGCGAGTGTTTCGGATGATTTCACTAACCTTCGGCACGTACAGGATGCAAAACTTGTTTTCGAGCCCGAATGCACTATTTTGGGGTACCAAAGTTGTGAAGTATCCGTTCTAATCCATTGGACCCAAAATGATGTTTGTGAGTGTTTTAGATGATTTCACTAACCTTCGGCACGAAGAAGATGCAAAACTTCTATTCGAGCCTGAATGCACTATTTTGGGGTACCAAAGTTGTGAAGCATCCATTCTATTCCATTGGACCCAAAATGATGTTTGCGTGTGTTTCGGAGCACTTCACTAACCTTCGACACGTAAAAGGTGCAAAACTCGTATTTCGGAGCCGAATGCACTATTTCGGGCTACCAAAGTTGTGAAGCAACCATTCTAGTCCAATGTACCCAAAATGATGTTTGGAAGTGTTTCGGAGCATTTCGTAAACGATCGGCTGGTAAAAGGTGAAAACTCGTTTTTCGGGCCCGAATGCAATATTTCGGGGTACCAATGTTGTGAAACATCCATTCTAGTCCATTGGACCCAAAATGATGTTTGCGAGTGTTTCAGATGATTTCACTAACCTTCAGCAGGTAGAAAGATGCAAAACTAGTGTTTCAGCCTAACTGCACAATTTCGAGGTACCAAAGTTGTGAAGTATCCATTCAGTCCATTGGACCCAAAATGATGTTTGGGAGTGTTTCGGAGCATTTCGCTAACCTTCGACACGTAAAAGGTGCAAAACTCGTATTTCGGGCCCGAATGCACTATTTCGAGGTACCAATGTTGTGAAGCATCCATTCTAGTCCATTGGACCCAAAATGATGTTTGTGAGTTTCTCGGATGATTTCACTAACCTTCGACACGTACAAGATGCAAAACTTGTGATCAAGCCTGAATGCACTATTTCGGGGTAGAAAAGTTTTGAAGCATCCATTATAATCCATTGGACCCAAAATGATGTTTGCGAGTGTTTAGGATGATTTCACTAACCTTCGGCACGTACAAGATGCAAAACTTGTGTTCGAGCCTGAATGCACTATTTCGGGGTACCAAAGCTGTGAAGCATCTATTCTAGTCCATTGGACCCAAAATGATGTTTGGGAGTGTTTCGGAGCATTTTTCTAACCTTTGACACGTAAAAGATGAAAAACTCGTGTTTCGGGCCCGAATGCACTATTTCAGAGTACAAAAGTAGTGAAGCATCCATTCTATTCCATTGGACCCAAAACAATGTTTGTGTGTGTTTTGGATGATTTCACTAACTTTCGGACATACAAGATGCGAAACTTGTGTTCGAGCATGAATGCACTATTTCGGGGTACCAAAGTTGTCAAGCATCCATTCTAGTCCATTGGACATAAAATGATGTTTGGGAGTGTTTCGGAGCATTTCTCTAACATTCGGCGTGTAAAAGATGCAAAACTCGTATTTCGGGCCCGAATGCACTATCTCGGGGTACCAAAGTTCTAAAGCATCCATACTAGTCCATTGGACACAAAATGATGTTTGTGAGTGTTTCAGATGAATTAACTAACCTTCGGCACGAACAAGATGCAAAACTTCTGTTCGAGCCTGAATGGACTATTTTGGGGTACCAAAGTTGTGAAGCATCCATTCTAGTCCATTGGACCGAAAATGATGTTTGCGAGTGTTTCAGAGCATTTCGCAAACCCTCGGCTGCTAAAAGAAGAAAAACTCGTGTTTCGGGCCCGAATGCAATATTTCGGGGTACTAAAGTTGTGAAGCATCCATTCTAGTCCATTGGACCCAAAATGATGTTTGCGAGTGTTTCGGAGCATTTCACTAACCTTCAGCACGTAGAAAGATGCAAAACTTGTGTTTCGGCCTAACTGCACAATTTCTGGGAACCAAAGTTGTGAAGCATTCATTCGATCCATTGGACCAAAAATGATGTTTGGGACTGTTTCGAGCATTTCGCTAACTTTCGAAACGTAAAAGGTGCAAAACTCATATTTCGGGCCCGAATGCACTATTTCGGGGTACCAAAGTTGTGAAGCATCCATTCTAGTCCATTGGACCAAAAATGATGTTTGTGAGTGTCTCGGATGATTTCACTAACCTTCGACACGTACAAGATGCAAAACTTGTGTTCAAGCCTCGAAAGCACTATTTCGGGGTACAAAAGTTGTGAAGCCTCCATTCTAATCCATCGGAACCAAAATGATGTTTGCGAGTGTTTCGGATGATTTCACTAACCTTCAGCAGGTAGAAAGATGCAAAACTAGTGTTTCAGCCTAACTGCACAATTTCGAGGTACCAAAGTTGTGAAGTATCCATTCAGTCCATTGGACCCAAAATGATGTTTGGGAGTGTTTCGGAGCATTTCGCTAACCTTCGACACGTAAAAGGTGCAAAACTCGTATTTCGGGCCCGAATGCACTATTTCGAGGTACCAATGTTGTGAAGCATCCATTCTAGTCCATTGGACCCAAAATGATGTTTGTGAGTTTCTCGGATGATTTCACTAACCTTCGACACGTACAAGATGCAAAACTTGTGATCAAGCCTGAATGCACTATTTCGGGGTAGAAAAGTTTTGAAGCATCCATTATAATCCATTGGACCCAAAATGATGTTTGCGAGTGTTTAGGATGATTTCACTAACCTTCGGCACGTACAAGATGCAAAACTTGTGTTCGAGCCTGAATGCACTATTTCGGGGTACCAAAGCTGTGAAGCATCTATTCTAGTCCATTGGACCCAAAATGATGTTTGGGAGTGTTTCGGAGCATTTTTCTAACCTTTGACACGTAAAAGATGAAAAACTCGTGTTTCGGGCCCGAATGCACTATTTCAGAGTACAAAAGTAGTGAAGCATCCATTCTATTCCATTGGACCCAAAACGATGTTTGTGTGTGTTTTGGATGATTTCACTAACTTTCGGACATACAAGATGCGAAACTTGTGTTCGAGCATGAATGCACTATTTCGGGGTACCAAAGTTGTCAAGCATCCATTCTAGTCCATTGGACATAAAATGATGTTTGGGAGTGTTTCGGAGCATTTCTCTAACATTCGGCGTGTAAAAGATGCAAAACTCGTATTTCGGGCCCGAATGCACTATCTCGGGGTACCAAAGTTCTAAAGCATCCATACTAGTCCATTGGACACAAAATGATGTTTGTGAGTGTTTCAGATGAATTAACTAACCTTCGGCACGAACAAGATGCAAAACTTCTGTTCGAGCCTGAATGGACTATTTTGGGGTACCAAAGTTGTGAAGCATCCATTCTAGTCCATTGGACCGAAAATGATGTTTGCGAGTGTTTCAGAGCATTTCGCAAACCCTCGGCTGCTAAAAGAAGAAAAACTCGTGTTTCGGGGCAGAAAGCAATATTTCGGGGTACCAAAGTTGTGACGCCTCCATTCTAGTCCATTGGACCCAAAATGATGTTTGCGAGTGTTTCGGAGCATTTCACTAACCTTCAAAGACGTAGAAAGATGCAAAACTTGTGTTTCGGCCTAACCGCACAATTTCGGGGAACCAAAGTTGTGAAGCATTCATTCAGTCCATTGGACCCAAAATGATGTTTGGGATCTGTTTCGGAGCATTTCGCTAACTTTCGAAACGTAAAAGGTGCAAAACTCGTATTTCAGGCCCGAATGCACTATTTTGGGGTACCAAAGTTGTGAAGCATCCATTCTAGTCCATTGGACCCTAAATGATGTTTGTGAGTGTCTCAGATGATTTCACTAACTTTCGACACGTACAAGATGCAAAACTTGTGTTCAAGCCCGAAAGCACTATTTCGGGGTACAAAAGTTGTGAAGCCTCCATTCTAATCCATCGGAACCAAAATGATGTTTGCGAGTGTTTCGGATGATTTCACTAACCTTCGGCAGTACAAGATGCAAAACTTGTGATCGAGCCCGAATGCACTATTTTGGGGCACCAAAGCCGTGAAGCATCTATTCTAGTCCATTGGACCCAAAATGATGTTTGGCAGTGTTTCAGAGCATTTCTCTAACCTTCGACACAAAAAAGATGAAAAACTCATGTTTTGGGCCCGAATGCACTATTTCGGGGTACAAAAGTTGTGAAGCATCCATTCTAGTCCAATGGACTCAAAATGATGTTTGTGTGTGTTTCGGATGATTTCACTAACCTTCAGCACATACAAGACGCAAAACTTGTGTTCGAGCCCGAATGCACTATTTCGGGGTACCAAAGTTGTGAAGCATCCATTCTAGCCCATTGGACCCAATATGATGTTTGGGAGTGTTTCGAAGCATTTCTCTATCCTTCGACGTGTAAAAGATGCAAAACTCGTATTTCGGGGTACCAAAATTTGTGAAGCATCCATTCTAGTCCATTGGACCCAAAAATGATGTTTGGGATTGTTTCGGAGCATTTCGCTAACCTTCGGCACGTATAAGATGCAAAACTCGTATTTCGTGCCGGAATGCACTATCTCGGGGTACCAAAGTTGTGAAGCATCCATTCAAGTCCATTGGACACAAAATGATGTTCGTGAGCGTTTATGATGATTTCACTAACCATCGGCACGAACAAGATGCAAAACTTCCGTTCGAGCTCGAATGCACTATTTTGGGGTACAAAAGTTGTGAAGCATCCATTCGGTCCATTGGACCCAAAATGATGTTTGCGAGTGTTTCGAAGCATTTCGCTAACATTTGACACGTAAAAGGTGCAAAACTCGTATTTCGGTGCCCGAATGCACTATTTCGGGCTACCAAAGTTGTGAAGCATCCATTCTAGTCCAATGTACCCAAAATGATGTTTGCGAGTGTTTCGGATGATTTCACTAACCTTCAAAGACGTAGAAAGATGCAAAACTTGTGTTTCACCTAACTTCACTATTTTGGGGTACCAAATTTGTGAAGCATCCAATCACTCCATTGGACACAAAATGATGTTTGTGAGTGTTTCGGATGATTTCACTAACCTTCGGCACGTACAAGATGCAAAACTTGTGATCGAGCCTGAATGCACAATTTCAGGGTACCAAAGCTGTGAAGCTTCTATTCTAGTCCGTTGGACCCAAAATGATGTTTGGGAGTGTTTCGGAGCATTTCTCTAACCTTTGACACGTAAAAGATGAAAAACTTGTGTTTCGTGCCCGAATGCACTATTTCGGGGTACAAAAGTTGTGAAGCATCCATTCTAGTCCATTGGACCCAAAACGATATTTGTGTGTGTGTGTGTTTCGGATGATTTCACTAACTTTCGGACATACAAGACGCAAAACTTGTCTTCGAGCCTGAATGCACTATTTGGGGGTACCAAAGTTGTGAAGCATCCATTCTAGTCCATTGGACATAAAATGATGTTTGGGAGTCTTTCGTAGCATTTCTCTAACCTTCGGCGTGTAAAAGATGCAAAACTCGTATTTCGGGCCTGAATGCACTATCTCGGGGTACCAAAATTGTGAAGCATCCATTCTAGTCCATTGCACCCAAAATGATGTTTGGAAGTGTTTCGGAGCATTTCACTAACCTTCGGCGTGTAAAAGAAGCAAATCTCGTATTTCGGGCCCGAATACACTATCTCGGAGTACCAAAGTTGTGAAGCATCGATTCTAGTCCATGGGACACAAATGATGTTTGTGAGTGCTTCGAGATGATTTCACTAACCTTCGAAAGACGAACAAGATGCAAAACTTCGTTCGAGCTCGAATGCACTATTTTGGGGTACCAAAGTTGTGAAGCATCCATTCTAGTCCATTGGACCCAAAATGATGTTTGCGGGTGTTTCGAGCATTTCGCTAAACTTCGATTCGTAAAAGGTGCAAAACTCGTATTTCGGGCCCGAATGCACTATTTCAGGGTACCAAACTTGTGAAGCATCCATTCTAGTCCATTGGACCCAAAATGATGTTTGCGAGTGTTTCGGAGCATTTCACTAACCTTCAAAGACGTAGAAAGATGCAAAACTTGTGTTTCGGCCTAACCGCACAATTTCGGGGAACCAAAGTTGCGAAGCATTCATTCATCCATTGGACCAAAAATGATGTTTGGGATCAAGTTTCGAGCATTTCGCTAACTTTCGAAACGTAAAAGTTGCAAAACTCATATTTCGGGCCCGAATGCACTATTTCGGGGTACCAAAGTTGTGAAGCATCCATTCTTGTCCATTGGACCCAAAATGATGTTTGTGTGTGTCTCGGATGATTTCACTAACCTTCGACACGTACAAGATGCAAAACTTGTGTTCAAGCCTGAAAGCACTATTTCGGGGTACAAAAGTTGTGAAGCCTCCATTCTAATCCATCGGAACCAAAATGATGTTTGCGAGTGTTTCGGATAATTTCACTAACCTTCGGCACGTACAAGATGCAAAACTTGTGATCGAGCCTGAATGCACTATTTCGGGGCACCAAAGCCGTGAAGCATCTATAGTCCATTGGACCCAAAATGATGTTTGGCGGTGTTTAGGAGCATTTCTCTAACCTTCGACACAAAAAAGATGAAAAACTCATGTTTTGGGCCCGAATGCACTATTTCGGGGTACAAAAGTTGTGAAGCATCCATTCTAGTCCAATGGACTCAAAATGATGTTTGTGTGTGTTTCGGATGATTTCACTAACCTTCAGCACATACAAGACGCAAAACTTGTGTTCGAGCCCGAATGCACTATTTCGGGGTACCAAAGTTGTGAAGCATCCATTCTAGTCCATTGGACCCAATATGATGTTTGGGAGTGTTTCGAAGCATTTCTCTATCCTTCGACGTGTAAAAGATGCAAAACTCGTATTTCGGGGTACCAAAATTTGTGAAGCATCCATTCTAGTCCATTGGACCCAAAAATGATGTTTGGGAGTGTTTCGAGCATTTCGCTAACCTTCGGCACGTATAAGATGCAAAACTCGTATTTCGTGCGGAATGCACTATCTCGGGGTACCAAAGTTGTGAAGCATCCATTCAAGTCCATTGGACACAAAATGATGTTCGTGAGCGTTTATGATGATTTCACTAACCATCGGCACGAACAAGATGCAAAACTTCGTTCGAGCCTGAATGCACTATTTTGGGGTACAAAAGTTGTGAAGCATCCATTCTGGTCCATTGGACCCAAAATGATGTTTGCGAGTGTTTCGAAGCATTTCGCTAACCTTTGACACGTAAAAGGTGCAAAACTCGTATTTCAGGCCCGAATGCACTATTTCGGGCTACCAAAGTTGTGAAGCATCCATTCTAGTCCAATGTACCCAAAATGATGTTTGGAAGTGTTTCGGATGATTTCACTAACCTTCAAAGACGTAGAAAGATGCAAAACTTGTGTTTCAGCCTAACTTCACTATTTTGGGGTACCAAATTTGTGAAGCATCCAATCGATCCATTGGACACAAAATGATGTTTGTGAGTGTTTCGGATGATTTCACTAACCTTCGGCACGTACAAGATGCAAAACTTGTGATCGAGCCCGAATGCACAATTTCGTGGTACCAAAGCTCGTGAAGCTTCTATTCTAGTCCGTTGGACCCAAAATGATGTTTGGGAGTGTTTCGGAGCATTTCTCTAACCTTTGACACGTAAAAGATGAAAAACTTGTGTTTCGTGCCCGAATGCACTATTTCGGGGTACAAAAGTTGTGAAGCATCCATTCTAGTCCATTGGACCCAAAACGATATTTGTGTGTGTGTGTGTTTCGGATGATTTCACTAACTTTCGGACATACAAGACGCAAAACTTGTCTTCGAGCCTGAATGCACTATTTGGGGGTACCAAAGTTGTGAAGCATCCATTCTAGTCCATTGGACATAAAATGATGTTTGGGAGTCTTTCAGAGCATTTCTCTAACCTTCGGCGTGTAAAAGATGCAAAACTCGTATTTCAGGCCCGAATGCACTATTTCGAGGTACCAAAATTGTGAAGCATCCATTCTAGTCCATTGGACCCAAAATGATGTTTGGGAGTGTTTCAGAGCATTCCTCTAACCTTCGGCGTGTAAAAGAAGCAAAACTCGTATTTCGGGCCCGAATACACTATCTCGGAGTACCAAAGTTGTGAAGCATCGATTCTAGTCCATGGGACACAAAATGATGTTTGTGTGTGTTTCAGATGATTTCACTAACCTTCGGCACGAACAAGATGCAAAACTTCTGTTCGAGCCTGAGTGCACTATTTTGGGGTACCAAAGTTGTGAAGCATCCATTCTAGTCCATTGGACCCAAAATGATGTTTGCGGGTGTTTCAGAGCATGTTGCTAAACTTCGACTCGTAAAAGGTGCAAAACTCGTATTTCGGACCCGAATGCACTATTTCGGGGTACCAAAGTTGTGAAGCATCCATTCTAGTCCATTGGACCCAAAATGATGTTTGCGAGTGTTTCGAGCATTTCACTAACCTTCAAAGACGTAGAAAGATGCAAAACTTGTGTTTCGGCCTAACCGCACAATTTCGGGGTACCAAAGTTGTAAAGCATCCATTCTAGTCCATTGGACCCAAAATGATGTTTGGAACTGTTTCGGAGCATTTCGCGAACCTTCGATACGTAAAAGGTGTAAAACTCGTATTTTGCGCCCGAATGCAGTATTTCAGGGTACCAAAGTTGTGAAGCATCCATTCTTCATTGGACCCAAAATGATGTTTGTGAGTGTCTCGGATGATTTCACTAACCTTCGACACGTACAAGATGCAAAACTAGTGTTTCGAGCCTGAAAGCACTATTTCGGGGTACAAAAGTTGTGAAGCCTCCATTCTAATCCATCGGAACCAAAATGATGTTTGCGAGTGTTTCGGATGATTTCACTAACCTTCGGCGGTACAAGATGCAAAACTTGTGATCGAGCTCGAATGCACTATTTCGGGGCACCAAAGTCGTGAAGCATCTATAGTCCATTGGACCCAAAATGATGTTTGGCGCTGTTTCGGAGCATTTCTCTAACCTTCGACACAAAAAAGATGAAAAACTCATGTTTTGGGCCCGAATGCACTATTTCGGGGTACAAAAGTTGTGAAGCATCCATTCTAGTCCAATGGACTCAAAATGATGTTTGTGTGTGTTTCGGATGATTTCACTAACCTTCAGCACATACAAGACGCAAAACTTGTGTTCGAGCCCGAATGCACTATTTCGGGGTACCAAAGTTGTGAAGCATCCATTCTAGTCCATTGGACCCAATATGATGTTTGGGAGTGTTTCGAAGCATTTCTCTATCCTTCGACGTGTAAAAGATGCAAAACTCGTATTTCGAGGTACCAAAATTGTGAAGCATCCATTCTAGTCCATTGGACCCAAAAATGATGTTTGGGAGTGTTTCGGAGCATTTTGCTAACCTTCGGCACGTAAAAGATGCAAAACTCGTATTTCGTGCCGAATGCACTATCTCGGGGTACCAAAGTTGTGAAGCATCCATTCAAGTCCATTGGACACAAAATGATGTTCGTGAGCATTTATGATGATTTCACTAACCATCGGCACGAACAAGATGCAAAACTTCCGTTCGAGCTCCGAATGCACTATTTTGGGGTACAAAAGTTGTGAAGCATCCATTCCGGTCCATTGGACCCAAAATGATGTTTGCGAGTGTTTCGAAGCATTTCGCTAACCTTTGACACGTAAAAGGTGCAAAACTCGTATTTCGGTGCCCGAATGCACTATTTCGGGCTACCAAAGTTGTGAAGCATCCATTCTAGTCCAATGGACCCAAAATGATGTTTGCGAGTGTTTCGGATGATTTCACTAACCTTCAGCACGTAGAAAGATGCAAAACTTGTGTTTCAGCCTAACTTCACTATTTTGGGGTACCAAATTTGTGAAGCATCCAATCAGTCCATTGGACCCAAAATGATGTTTGTGAGTGTTTCGGATGATTTCACTAACCTTCGGCACGTACAAGATGCAAAACTTGTGATCGAGCCTGAATGCACAATTTCAGGGTACCAAAGCTGTGAAGCTTCTATTCTAGTCCGTTGGACCCAAAATGATGTTTGGGAGTGTTTCGGAGCATTTCTCTAACCTTTGACACGTAAAAGATGAAAAACTCGTGTTTCGTGCCCGAATGCACTATTTCGGGTACAAAAGTTGTGAAGCATCCATTCTAGTCCATTGGACCCAAAACGATATTTGTGTGTGTGTTTCGGATGATTTCACTAACTTTCGGACATACAAGACGCAAAACTTGTGTTCGAGCCTCGAATGCACTATTTCGGGGTACCAAAGTTGTGAAGCATCCATTCTAGTCCATTGGACATAAAATGATGTTTGGGAGTCTTTCGAGCATTTCTCTAACCTTCGGCGTGTAAAAGATGCAAAACTCGTATTTCAGGCCCGAGTGCACTATTTCGGGGTACCAAAATTGTGAAGCTTCCATTCTAGTCCATTGGACCCAAAATGATGTTTGGGAGTGTTTCGAGCATTTCTCTAACCTTCGGCGTGTAAAAGAAGCAAATCTCGTATTTCGGGCCCGAATACACTATCTCGGAGTACCAAAGTTGTGAAGCATCGATTCTAGTCCATGGGACACAAATGATGTTTGTGAGTGCTTCGTATGATTTCACTAACCTTCAGCCACGAACAAGATGCAAAACTTCGTTCGAGCTCGAATGCACTATTTTGGGGTACCAAAGTTGTGAAGCATCCATTCTAGTCCATTGGACCCAAAATGATGTTTGCGGGTGTTTCGAGCATTTCGCTAAACTTCGATTCGTAAAAGGTGCAAAACTCGTATTTCGGGCCCGAATGCACTATTTCAGGGTACCAAACTTGTGAAGCATCCATTCTAGTCCATTGGACCCAAAATGATGTTTGCGAGTGTTTCGGAGCATTTCACTAACCTTCAAAGACGTAGAAAGATGCAAAACTTGTGTTTCGGCCTAACCGCACAATTTCGGGGAACCAAAGTTGCGAAGCATTCATTCGATCCATTGGACCAAAAATGATGTTTGGGATCGTTTCGGAGCATTTCGCTAACTTTCGATACGTAAAAGGTGCAAAACTCATATTTCTGGCCCGAATGCACTATTTCAGGGTACCAAAGTTGTGAAGCATCCATTCTAGTCCATTGGACCCAAAATGATGTTTGTGAGTATCTCGGATGATTTCACTAACCTTCGACACGTACAAGATGCAAAACTTGTGTTCAAGCCCGAAAGCACTATTTCGGGGTACAAAAGTTGTGAAGCCTCCATTCTAATCCATCGGAACCAAAATGATGTTTGCGAGTGTTTCGGATAATTTCACTAACCTTCGGCAGGTACAAGATGCAAAACTTGTGATCGAGCCCGAATGCACTATTTCGGGGCACCAAAGTCGTGAAGCATCTATAGTCCATTGGACCCAAAATGATGTTTGGCGGTGTTTAGGAGCATTTCTCTAACCTTCGACACAAAAAAGATGAAAAACTCATGTTTTGGGCCCGAATGCACTATTTCGGGGTACAAAAGTTGTGAAGCATCCATTCTAGTCCAATGGACTCAAAATGATGTTTGTGTGTGTTTCGGATGATTTCACTAACCTTCAGCACATACAAGACGCAAAACTTGTGTTCGAGCCCGAATGCACTATTTCGGGGTACCAAAGTTGTGAAGCATCCATTCTAGTCCATTGGACCCAATATGATGTTTGGGAGTGTTTCGAAGCATTTCTCTATCCTTCGACGTGTAAAAGATGCAAAACTCGTATTTCGGGGTACCAAAATTTGTGAAGCATCCATTCTAGTCCATTAGACCCAAAAATGATGTTTGGGAGTGTTTCGAGCATTTCGCTAACCTTCGGCACGTATAAGATGCAAAACTCGTATTTCGTGCCGAATGCACTATCTCGGGGTACCAAAGTTGTGAAGCATCCATTCAAGTCCATTGGACACAAAATGATGTTCGTGAGCGTTTATGATGATTTCACTAACCATCGGCATGAACAAGATGCAAAACTTCGTTCGGGCCCGAATGCAATATTTTGGGGTACCAAAGTTGTGAAGCATCCATTCTAGTCCATTGGACCCAAAATGATGTTTGCGAGTGTTTCGGAGCATTTCGCTAACCTTTGACTCGTAAAAGGTGCAACACTCGTATTTCGGCCCCGAATACACTATTTCGGGGTAACAAAGTTGTGAAGCATCCATTCTAGTCCATTGGACCCAAAATGATGTTTGGGAGTGTTTCGGATGATTTCACTAACCTTCAGCACGTAGAAAGATGCAAAACTTGTGTTTCAGCCTAACTTCACTATTTTGGGGTACCAAATTTGTGAAGCATCCAATCAGTCCATTGGACCCAAAATGATGTTTGTGAGTGTTTCGGATGATTTCACTAACCTTCGGCACGTACAAGATGCAAAACTTGTGATCGAGCCTGAATGCACAATTTCGTGGTACCAAAGCCGTGAAGCTTCTATTCTAGTCCATTGGACCCAAAATGATGTTTGGAAGTGTTTCGGAGCATTTCTCTAACCTTTGACACGTAAAAGATGAAAAACTCGTGTTTCGTGCCCGAATGCACTATTTCGGGGAACAAAAGTTGTGAAGCATCCATTCTAGTCCATTGGACCCAAAACGATATTTGTGTGTGTGTTTCGGATGATTTCACTAACTTTCGGACATACAAGACGCAAAACTTGTGTTCGAGCTCGAATGCACTATTTCGGGGTACCAAAGTTGTGAAGCATCCATTCTAGTCCATTGGACCCAAAATGATGTTTGGCAGTGTTTCGGAGCATTTCTCTAACCTTCGGCGTGTAAAAGAAGCAAATCTCGTATTTCGGGCCCGAATACACTATCTCGGAGTACCAAAGTTGTGAAGCATCGATTCTAGTCCATGGGACACAAATGATGTTTGTGAGTGCTTCGAGATGATTTCACTAACCTTCGGCACGAACAAGATGCAAAACTTCGTTCGAGCCCGAATGCACTATTTTGGGGTACCAAAGTTGTGAAGCATCCATTCTAGTCGATTGGACCCAAAATGATGTTTGCGGGTGTTTCGAGCATTTCGCTAACCTTCGATTCGTAAAAGGTGCAAAACTCGTATTTCGGGCCCGAATGCACTATTTCAGGGTACCAAACTTGTGAAGCATCCATTCTAGTCCATTGGACCCAAAATGATGTTTGCGAGTGTTTCGGAGCATTTCACTAACCTTCAAGACGTAGAAAGATGCAAAACTTGTGTTTCGGCCTAACCGCACAATTTCGGGGAACCAAAGTTGCGAAGCATTCATTCGATCCATTGGACCCAAAAAGATATTTGGGACTGTTTCGGAGCATTTCGCTAACTTTCGAAACGTAAATGGTGCAAAACTCATATTTCGGGCCCGAATGCACTATTTCTGGGTACCAAAGTTGTGAAGCATCCATTCTTGTCCATTGGACCCAAAATGATGTTTGTGAGTATCTCGGATGATTTCACTAACCTTCGACACGTACAAGATGCAAAACTTGTGTTCAAGCCCGAAAGCACTATTTCGTGGTACAAAAGTTGTGAAGCCTCCATTCTAATCCATCGGAACCAAAATGATGTTTGCGAGTGTTTCGGATGATTTCACTAACCTTCGGCGGTACAAGATGCAAAACTTGTGATCGAGCCTCGAATGCACTATTTCGGGGCACCAAAGCCGTGAAGCATCTATAGTCCATTGGACCCAAAATGATGTTTGGCGGTGTTTAGGAGCATTTCTCTAACCTTCGACACAAAAAAGATGAAAAACTCATGTTTTGGGCCCGAATGCACTATTTCGGGGTACAAAAGTTGTGAAGCATCCATTCTAGTCCAATGGACTCAAAATGATGTTTGTGTGTGTTTCGGATGATTTCACTAACCTTCAGCACATACAAGACGCAAAACTTGTGTTCGAGCCCGAATGCACTATTTCGGGGTACCAAAGTTGTGAAGCATCCATTCTAGTCCATTGGACCCAATATGATGTTTGGGAGTGTTTCGAAGCATTTCTCTATCCTTCGACGTGTAAAAGATGCAAAACTCGTATTTCGGGGTACCAAAATTTGTGAAGCATCCATTCTAGTCCATTGGACCCAAAAATGATGTTTGGGAGTGTTTCGAGCATTTCGCTAACCTTCGGCACGTATAAGATGCAAAACTCGTATTTCGTGCCGAATGCACTATCTCGGGGTACCAAAGTTGTGAAGCATCCATTCAAGTCCATTGGACACAAAATGATGTTCGTGAGCGTTTATGATGATTTCACTAACCATCGGCATGAACAAGATGCAAAACTTCGTTCGAGCCCGAATGCACTATTTTGGGGTACAAAAGTTGTGAAGCATCCATTCGGTCCATTGGACCCAAAATGATGTTTGCGAGTGTTTCGAAGCATTTCGCTAACCTTTGACACGTAAAAGGTGCAAAACTCGTATTTCGAGCCCGAATGCACTATTTCGGGCTACCAAAGTTGTGAAGCATCCATTCTAGTCCAATGTACCCAAAATGATGTTTGCGAGTGTTTCGGATGATTTCACTAACCTTCAAGACGTAGAAAGATGCAAAACTTGTGTTTCAACCTAACTTCACTATTTTGGGGTACCAAATTTGTGAAGCATCCAATCAGTCCATTGGACACAAAATGATGTTTGTGAGTGTTTCGGATGATTTCACTAACCTTCGGCACGTACAAGATGCAAAACTTGTGATCGAGCTCGAATGCACAATTTCGGGGTACCAAAGCTCGTGAAGCTTCTATTCTAGTCCATTGGACCCAAAATGATGTTTGGGAGTGTTTCGGAGCATTTCTCTAACCTTTGACACGTAAAAGATGAAAAACTCGTGTTTCGTGCCCGAATGCACTATTTCGGGGAACAAAAGTTGTGAAGCATCCATTCTAGTCCATTGGACCCAAAACGATATTTGTGTGTGTGTTTCGGATGATTTCACTAACTTTCGGACATACAAGACGCAAAACTTGTGTTCGAGCTCTGAATGCACTATTTCGGGGTACCAAAGTTGTGAAGCATCCATTCTAGTCCATTGGACATAAAATGATGTTTGGGAGTCTTTCGCAGCATTTCTCTAACCTTCGGCGTGTAAAAGATGCAAAACTCGTATTTCGAGGCCCGAATGCACTATTTCGAGGTACCAAAATTGTGAAGCATCCATTCTAGTCCATTGGACCCAAAATGATGTTTGGGAGTGTTTCAGAGCATTCCTCTAACCTTCGGCGTGTAAAAGAAGCAAAACTCGTATTTCGGGCCCGAATACACTATCTCGGAGTACCAAAGTTGTGAAGCATCGATTCTAGTCCATGGGACACAAATGATGTTTGTGAGTGCTTCGAGATGATTTCACTAACCTTCGGCACGAACAAGATGCAAAACTTCGTTCGAGCTCGAATGCACTATTTTGGGGTACCAAAGTTGTGAAGCATCCATTCTAGTCCATTGGACCCAAAATGATGTTTGCGGGTGTTTCGAGCATTTCGCTAAACTTCGATTCGTAAAAGGTGCAAAACTCGTATTTCGGGCCCGAATGCACTATTTCGGGGTACCAAAGTTGTGAAGCATCCATTCTAGTCCATTGGACCCAAAATGATGTTTGCGAGTGTTTCGGAGCATTTCACTAACCTTCAGCACGTAGAAAGATGCAAAACTTGTGTTTCGGCCTAACTGCACAATTTCTGGGAACCAAAGTTGTGAAGCATTCATTCAGTCCATTGGACCCAAAATGATGTTTGGGAGTGTTTCGGAGCATTTCGCTAACTTTCGAAACGTAAATGGTGCAAAACTCATATTTCGGGCCCGAATGCACTATTTCTGGGTACCAAAGTTGTGAAGCATCCATTCTTGTCCATTGGACCCAAAATGATGTTTGTGAGTATCTCGGATGATTTCACTAACCTTCGACACGTACAAGATGCAAAACTTGTGTTCAAGCCTGAAAGCACTATTTCGGGGTACAAAAGTTGTGAAGCCTCCATTCTAATCCATCGGAACCAAAATGATGTTTGCGAGTGTTTCGGATAATTTCACTAACCTTCGGCACGTACAAGATGCAAAACTTGTGATCGAGCCTGAATGCACTATTTCGGGGTACCAAAGCTGTGAAGCATCTATTCTAGTCCATTGGACCCAAAATGATGTTTGGCAGTGTTTCAGAGCATTTCTCTAACCTTCGACACAAAAAAGATGAAAAACTCATGTTTTGGGCCCGAATGCACTATTTCGGGGTACAAAAGTTGTGAAGCATCCATTCTAGTCCAATGGACTCAAAATGATGTTTGTGTGTGTTTCGGATGATTTCACTAACCTTCAGCACATACAAGACGCAAAACTTGTGTTCGAGCCCGAATGCACTATTTCGGGGTACCAAAGTTGTGAAGCATCCATTCTAGTCCATTGGACCCAATATGATGTTTGGGAGTGTTTCGAAGCATTTCTCTATCCTTCGACGTGTAAAAGATGCAAAACTCGTATTTCGGGGTACCAAAATTTGTGAAGCATCCATTCTAGTCCATTGGACCCAAAAATGATGTTTGGGATTGTTTCGGAGCATTTCGCTAACCTTCGGCACGTATAAGATGCAAAACTCGTATTTCGTGCCGGAATGCACTATCTCGGGGTACCAAAGTTGTGAAGCATCCATTCAAGTCCATTGGACACAAAATGATGTTCGTGAGCGTTTCAGATGATTTCACTAACCATCGGCACGAACAAGATGCAAAACTTCCGTTCGAGCCTGAATGCACTATTTTGGGGTACAAAAGTTGTGAAGCATCCATTCTGGTCCATTGGACCCAAAATGATGTTTGCGAGTGTTTCGAAGCATTTCGCTAACCTTTGACACGTAAAAGGTGCAAAACTCGTATTTCAGGCCCGAATGCACTATTTCGGGCTACCAAAGTTGTGAAGCATCCATTCTAGTCCAATGGACCCAAAATGATGTTTGCGAGTGTTTCGGATGATTTCACTAACCTTCAGCACGTAGAAAGATGCAAAACTTGTGTTTCAGCCTAACTTCACTATTTTGGGGTACCAAATTTGTGAAGCATCCAATCGGTCCATTGGACCCAAAATGATGTTTGAGAGTGTTTCGGATGATTTCACTAACCTTCAGCACGTAGAAAGATGCAAAACTTGTGATCGAGCCTGAATGCACAATTTCAGGGTACCAAAGCTGTGAAGCATCTATTCTAGTCCATTGGACCCAAAATGATGTTGGGGAGTGTTTCGGAGCATTTCTCTAACCTTTGACACGTAAAAGATGAAAAACTCGTGTTTCGGGCCCGAATGCACTATTTCGGAGTACAAAAGTTGTGAAGCATCCATTCTAGTCCATTGGACCCAAAACGATATTTGTGTGTGTGTGTGTTTCGGATGATTTCACTAACTTTCGGACATACAAGACGCAAAACTTGTCTTCGAGCCTGAATGCACTATTTCGGGGTACCAAAGTTGTGAAGCATCCATTCTAGTCCATTGGACATAAAATGATGTTTGGGAGTCTTTCGAGCATTTCTCTAACCTTCGGCGTGTAAAAGATGCAAAACTCGTATTTCGGGCCCGAATGCACTATTTCGGGGTACCAAAATTGTGAAGCTTCCATTCTAGTCCATTGGACCCAAAATGATGTTTGCGAGTGTTTCGAGCATTTCTCTAACCTTCGGCGTGTAAAAGAAGCAAAACTCGTATTTCGGGCCCGAATACACTATCTCGGAGTACCAAAGTTGTGAAGCATCGATTCTAGTCCATGGGACACAAATGATGTTTGTGAGTGCTTCGGATGATTTCACTAACCTTCGGCACGAACAAGATGCAAAACTTCTGTTCGAGCCTGAGTGCACTATTTTGGGGTACCAAAGTTGTGAAGCATCCATTCTAGTCCATTGGACCCAAAATGATGTTTGCGGGTGTTTCAGAGCATGTTGCTAAACTTCGACTCGTAAAAGGTGCAAAACTCGTATTTCGGACCCGAATGCACTATTTCGGGGTACCAAAGTTGTGAAGCATCCATTCTAGTCCAATGTACCAATGTACCCAAAATGATGTTTGGAAGTGTTTCGGAGCATTTCGCAAACCCTCGGCTGGTAAAAGAAGAAAAACTCGTGTTTCGGGCCCGAATGGAATATTTCGGGGTACCAAAGTTGAGAAGCATCCATTCTAGTCAATTGGACCCAAAATGATGTTTGAGAGTGTTTCAGATGATTTCACTAACCTTCAGCACGTAGAAAGATGCAAAACTTGTGATCGAGCCTGAATGCACAATTTCAGGGTACCAAAGCTGTGAAGCATCTATTCTAGTCCATTGGACCCAAATGATATTGGGGAGTGTTTCGGAGCATTTCTCTAACCTTTGACACGTAAAAGATGAAAAACTCGTGTTTCGGGCCCGAATGCACTATTTCGGAGTACAAAAGTTGTGAAGCATCCATTCCAGTCCATTGGACCCAAAACGATGTTTGTGTGTGTTTCGGATGATTTCACTAACTTTCGGACATACAAGACGCAAAACTTGTGTTCGAGCCTGAATGCACTATTTCGGGGTACCAAAGTTGTGAAGCATCCATTCTAGTCCATTGGACATAAAATGATGTTTGGGAGTGTTTCGGAGCATTTCTCTAACCTTCGGCGTGTAAAAGATGCAAAACTCGTATTTCGGGCCCGAATGCACTATTTCGGGGTACCAAAATTTGTGAAGCATCCATTCTAGTCCATTGGACCCAAAATGATGTATTGGAGTGTTCTGGAGCATTTCTCTAACCTTCGGCACGTACAAGATGCAAAACTTGTGATCGAGCTCCGAATGCACTATTTCGGGGTACCAAAATTTGTGAAGCATCCATTCTAGTCCATTGGACCCAAAATGATGTTTGGGAGTGTTTCAGAGCATTTCTCTAACCTTTGACTAGTAAAACATGAAAAACTTTTGCTTCGGGCCCGAATGCACTATTTTGGGGTACAAAAGTTGTGAAGCATCCATTCTAGATCGTTGGACCCAAAACGATGTTTGTGTGTGTTTCGGATGATTTCACTAACTTTCGGACATACAAGACGCAAAACTTGTGTTCGAGCCTGAATGCACTATTTCGGGGTACCAAAGTTGTGAAGCATCCATTCTAGTCCATTGGACATAAAATGATGTTTGGGAGTGTTTCGGAGCATTTCTCTAACCTTCGGCGTGTAAAAGATGCAAAACTTTTGTTCGAGCCTGAATGCACTATTTTGGGGTACCAAAGTTGTGAAGCATCCATTCTAGTCCATTGGACCCAAAATGATGTTTGTGAGTGTTTCGGAGCATTTCGCTAACTTTCGAAACGTAAAAGGTGCAAAAAACTCGTATTTCGGGCCCGAATGCACTATTTCGGGGTACCAAAGTTGTGAAGCATCCATTATAGTCCAATGTACCCAAAATGATGTTTGGAAGTGTCTCCGAGCATTTCACAAACCCTCGACTGGTAAAAGAAGAAAAACTCATGTTTCCGGCCCGAATGCAATATTTCGGGGTACCAAAGTTGTGAAGCATCCAGTCTAGTCCATTGGAGCCAAAATGATGTTTGCGAGTGTTTCGGATGATTTCACTAACCTTCAGCACGTAGAAAGATGCAAAACTTGTGTTTCGGCCTAACTGCACAATTTCGGGGAACCAAAGTTGTGAAGCATCCATTCAGTCCATTGGACCCAAAATGATGTTTGGGAGTGTTTCGAAGCATTTCACTAACCTTCGTCACGTAAAAGGTGCAAAACTCGTATTCCGAGCACAAATGCACTAGTTCGGGGTACCAAAGTTGTGAAGCATCCATTCTAGTCCATTGGACATAAAATTATGTTTGTGATTGTTTTGGAGCATTTCTCTAACCTTCGGTGTGTAAAAGAAGCAAAACTTGTATTTCGGGCCCGAATGCACTATTTCGGGGTACCAACATTTGTGAAACATCCATTCTAGTCCATTGGACCCAAAAATGATGTTTGGGAGTGTTTCAGAGCATTTCTCTAACCTTCGGCACGTAAAAGATGCAAAACTCGTATTTCGGGCCCGAATGCACTATCTCGGGGTGCCAAAGTTCTGAAGCATCCATTCTAGTCCATTGGACACAAAATGATGTTTGTGAGTGTTTCAGATGATTTCACTAACCTTCGGCACGAACAAGATGCAAAACTTCTGTTCGAGCTTGAATGCACTATTTTGGGGTACCAAAGTTGTGAAACATCCATTCTAGTCCATTGGACCCAAATGATGTTTGCGAGTGTTTCGGAGCTTTTCACTAACTTTCGACACGTAAAAGGTGCAAAACTCGTATTTCGGGACCGAATGCACTATTTCGGGGTACCAAAGTTCTTAAGCATCCATTCTAGTCCAATGTACCAATGTACCCAAAATGATGTTTGGAAGTGTTTCGGAGCATTTCGCAAACCCTCGGCTGGTAAAAGAAGAAAAACTCGTGTTACGGGACAGAATGCACTATTTTGGGGTACAAAGTTGTGAAGCATCCATTCTAGTCCATTGGACCCAAAATGATGTTTGCGAGTGTTTCGGATGATTTCACGAACCTTCAGCACGTAAAAAGATGCAAAACTTGTGTTTCGGCATAACTGCACTATTTCGGGGTACCAAAGTTGTGAAGCATCCAATCGATCCATTGGACCCAAAATGATGTTTGTGAGTGTTTCGTATGATTTCACTAACCTTCGGCACGTACAAGATGCAAAACTTGTGTTCGAGCCTCGAATGCACTATTTCGGGTACCGATTTCGTGTAGCATCTATTCTAGTCCATTGGACCCAAAATGATGTATGGGAGTGTTTCGGAGCATTTCTCTAACCTTTGACATGTAAAAGATCAAAAACTCGTGTTTCGGGCCCGGATGCACTATTTCGGGGTACAAAAGTTGTGAAGCATCCATTCTAGTCCATTGGACCCAAAACGATGTTTGTGTGTGTTTCGGATGTTTTCACTAACTTTCGGACATACAAGACGCGAAACTTGTGTTCGAGCCTGAATGCACTATTTCTGGGTACCAAAGTTGTGAAGCATCCATACTAGTCCATTGGACATAAAATGATGTTTGGGATTATTTTGGAGCATTTCTCTAACCTTCGGCGTGTAAATGATGCAAAACTTGTATTTCGGGCCCGAATGCACTATTTCAGGGTACCAAAATTTGTGAAACATCCATTCTAGTACATTAGACCAAAAAATTATGTTTGGGAGTGTTTCAGAGCATTTCTCTAACCTTCGGCACCGAAAAGATGCAAAACTCGTATTTCGGGCCCGAATCCACTATCTCGGGGTACCAAAGTTCTGAAGCATCCATTCTAGTCCATTGGACACAAAATGATGTTTTTGAGTGTCTCAGATGATTTCACTAACCTTCGGCACGAACAAGATGCAAAACTTCTGTTCGAGCCTGAATGCACTATTTTGGGGTACCAAAGTTGTGAAGCATCCATTCTAGTCCATTGGACCCAAAATGATGTTTGGAAGTGTTTCGGAGCATTTCGCTAACCTTCGGTACGTAAAAGATGCAAAACTCGTATTTCGGGCCTGAATGCACTATCTCGGGGTACCAAAATTGTGAAGCATCCATTCTAGTCCATTGCACCGAAAATGATGTTTGGAAGTGTTACGGAGCATTTCACAAACCCTCGGCTGGTAAAAGATGAAAAACTCATGTTTCGGGCCGGAATGCAATATTTCGGGGTACCAAAGTTGTGAAGCATCCATTCTAGTCCATTGGAGCCAAAACGATGTTTGCGAGTGTTTCGAATGATCTCACTAACCTTCAAGACGTAGAAAGATGCAAAACTTGTGTTTCGGCATAACTACACAATTTCGGGGAACCAAAGTTGTGAAGCATCCATTCAGTCCATTGGACCCAAAATGATGTTTGGGAGTGTTTCGAAGCATTTCACTAACCTTCGTCACGTAAAAGGTGCAAAACTCGTATTCCGGGCACAAATGCACTAGTTCGGGGTACCAAAGTTGTGAAGCATCCATTCTAGTCCATTGGACATAAAATTATGTTTGTGATTGTTTTGGAGCATTTCTCTAACCTTCGGTGTGTAAAAGAAGCAAAACTTGTATTTCGGGCCCGAATGCACTATTTCGGGGTACCAACATTTGTGAAACATCCATTCTAGTCCATTGGACCCAAAAATGATGTTTGGGAGTGTTTCAGAGCATTTCTCTAACCTTCGGCACGTAAAAGATGCAAAACTCGTATTTCGGGCCCGAATGCACTATCTCGGGGTGCCAAAGTTCTGAAGCATCCATTCTAGTCCATTGGACACAAAATGATGTTTGTGAGTGTTTCAGATGATTCCACTAACCTTCGGCACAAACAAGATGCAAAACTTCTGTTCGAGCCTGAATGCACTATTTTGGGGTACCAAAGTTGTGAAGCATCCATTCTAGTCCATTGGACCCAAATGATGTTTGCGAGTGTTTCGGAGCTTTTCACTAACTTTCGACACGTAAAAGGTGCAAAACTCGTATTTCGGGACCGAATGCACTATTTCGGGGTACCAAAGTTCTCAAGCATCCATTCTAGTCCAATGTACCATTGGACCCAAAATGATGTTTGGAAGTGTTTCGGAGCATTTTGCAAACCCTCGGCAGGTAAAAGAAGAAAAACTCGTGTTACGGGCCCGAATGCAATATTTCAGGGTACCAAAGTTGTGAAGCATCAATTCTAGTCCATTCGACCCAAAATGATGTTTGCGAGTGTTTCGGATGATTTCACTAACATTCAGCACGTAGAAAGATGCAAAACTTATGTTTCGGCATAACTGCACTATTTCGGGGTACCAAAGTTGTGAAGCATCCAATCAGTCCATTGGACCCAAAATGATGTTTGTGAGTGTTTCGGATGATTTCACTAACCTTCGGCACGTACAAGATGCAAAACTTGTGTTCGAGCCTGAATGCACTATTTCGGGGTACCGATGCTGTGTAGCGTCTATTCTAGTCCATTGGACCCAAAATGATGTATGGGAGTGTTTCGGAGCATTTCTCTAACCTTTGACATGTAAAAGATCAAAAACTCGTGTTTCGGGCCCGGATGCACTATTTCGGGGTACAAAAGTTGTGAAGCATCCATTCTAGTCCATTGGACCCAAAACGATGTTTGTGTGTGTTTCGGATGTTTTCACTAACTTTCGGACATACAAGACGCAAAACTTGTGTTCGAGCTCGAATGCACTATTTCGGGTACCAAAGTTGTGAAGCATCCATACTAGTCCATTGGACATAAAATGATGTTTGGGATTGTTTTGGAGCATTTCTCTAACCTTCGGCATGTAAAAGATGCAAAACTTGTATTTCGGGCCCGAATGCACTATTTCGGGGTACCAAAATTTGTGAAACATCCATTCTAGTACATTGGACCAAAAAATGATGTTTGGGAGTGTTTCGAGCATTTCTCTAACCTTCGGCACCGAAAAGATGCAAAACTCGTATTTCGGGCCCGAATCCACTATCTCGGGGTACCAAAGTTCTGAAGCATCCATTCTAGTCCATTGGACACAAAATGATGTTTTTGAGTGTCTCAGATGATTTCACTAACCTTCGGCACGAACAAGATGCAAAACTTCCGTTCGAGCCTGAATGCACTATTTTGGGGTACCAAAGTTGCGAAGCATCCATTCTAGTTCATTGGACCCAAAATGATGTTTGCGAGTGTTTCGGAGCATTTCGCTAACTTTCGACACGTAAAAGCTGCAAAACTCGTATTTCGGACCCGAATGCACTATTTCGGGGTACCAAAGTTGTGAAGCATCCATTCTAGTCCAATGTACCAATGTACCCAAAATGATGTTTGGAAGTGTTTCGGAGCATTTCGCAAACCCTCGGCTGGTAAAAGAAGAAAAACTCGTGTTTCGGGCCCGAATGGAATATTTCGGGGTACCAAAGTTGTGAAGCATCCATTCTAGTCCATTGGACCCAAAATGATGTTTGTGTGTGTTTCGGATGATTTCACTAACTTTCGGACATACAAGACGCAAAACTTGTGTTCGAGCCTGAATGCACTATTTCGGGGTACCAAAGTTGTGAAGCATCCATTCTAGTCCATTGGACATAAAATGATATTTGGGAGTGTTTCGGAGCATTTCTCTAACCTTCGGCGTGTAAATGATGCAAAACTCGTATTTCGGGCCCGAATACACTATTTCGGGGTACCAAAATTTGTGAAGCATCCATTCTAGTCCATTGGACCCAAAATGATGTATGGGAGTGTTTCAGAGCATTTCTCTAACCTTCGGCACGTACAAGATGCAAAACTTGTGATCGAGCCTGAATGCACTATCTCGGGGTACCAAAGCTGTGAAGCATCTATTCTAGTCCATTGGACCCAAAATGATGTTTGGGAGTGTTTCGGAGCATTTCTCTAACCTTTGACTAGTAAAACATGAAAAACTTTTGCTTCGGGCCCGAATGCACTATTTTGGGGTACAAAAGTTGTGAAGCATCCATTCTAGATCGTTGGACCCAAAACGATGTTTGTGTGTGTTTCGGATGATTTCACTAACTTTCGGACATACAAGACGCAAAACTTGTGTTCGAGCCTGAATGAACTATTTCGGGGTACCAAAGTTGTGAAGCATCCATTCTAGTCCATTGGACATAAAATGATGTTTGGGAGTGTTTCGGAGCATTTCTCTAACCTTCGGCGTGTAAAAGATGCAAAACTTTTGTTCGAGCCTGAATGCACTATTTTGGGGTACCATAGTTGTGAAGCATCCATTCTAGTCCATTGGACCCAAAATGATGTTTGTGAGTGTTTCGGAGCATTTCGCTAACTTTCGAAACGTAAAAGGTGCAAAACTCGTATTTCGGGCCCGAATGCACTATTTCGGGGTACCAAAGTTGTGAAGCATCCATTATAGTCCAATGTACCCAAAATGATGTTTGGAAGTGTCTCGGAGCATTTCACAAACCCTCGGCTGGTAAAAGAAGAAAAACTCATGTTTCGGGCCCGAATGCAATATTTCGGGGTACCAAATTTGTGAAGCATCCATTCTAGTCCATTGGAGCCAAAACGATGTTTGCGAGTGTTTCGGATGATTTCACTAACCTTCAGCACGTAGAAAGATGCAAAACTTGTGTTTCGGCCTAACTGCACAATTTCGGGGAACCAAAGTTGTGAAGCATCCATTCAGTCCATTGGACCAAAAATGATGTTTGGGAGTGTTTCGAAGCATTTCACTAACCTTCCTCACGTAAAAGGTGCAAAACTCGTATTCCGGGCACAAATGCACTATTTCGGGGTACCAAAGTTGTGAAGCATCCATTCTAGTCCATTGGACATAAAATTATGTTTGTGATTGTTTTGGAGCATTTCTCTAACCTTCGGCGTGTAAAAGAAGCAAAACTTGTATTTCGGGCCCGAATGCACTATTTCGGGGTACCAACATTTGTGAAACATCCATTCTAGTCCATTGGACCCAAAAATGATGTTTGGGAGTGTTTCAGAGCATTTCTCTAACCTTCGGCACGTAAAAGATGCAAAACTCGTATTTCGGGCCCGAATGCACTATCTCGGGGTGCCAAAGTTCTGAAGCATCCATTCTAGTCCATTGGACACAAAATGATGTTTGTGAGTGTTTCAGATGATTTCACTAACCTTCGGCACGAACAAGATGCAAAACTTCTGTTCGAGCCTCGAATGCACTATTTTGGGGTACCAAAGTTGTGAAGCATCCATTCTAGTACATTGGACCCAAATGATGTTTGCGAGTGTTTCGGAGCTTTTCACTAACTTTCGACACGTAAAAGGTGCAAAACTCGTATTTCGGGACCGAATGCACTATTTCGGGGTACCAAAGTTCTTAAGCATCCATTCTAGTCCAATGTACCAATGTACCCAAAATGATGTTTGGAAGTGTTTCGGAGCATTTCGCAAACCCTCGGCTGGTAAAAGAAGAAAAACTCGTGTTTCGGGCCCGAATGCAATATTTCAGGGTACAAAGTTGTGAAGCATCCATTCTAGTCCATTGGACCCAAAATGATGTTTGTGAGTGTTTCGGATGATTTCACTAACATTCAGCACGTAGAAAGATGCAAAACTTCTGTTTCGGCATAACTGCACTATTTCGGGGTACCAAAGTTGTCAAGCATCCAATCAGTCCATTGGACCCAAAATGATGTTTGTGAGTGTTTCGGATGATTTCACTAACCTTCGGCACGTACAAGATGCAAAACTTGTGTTCGAGCCTGAATGCACTATTTCGGGGTACCGATGCTGTGTAGCATCTATTCTAGTCCATTTAACCCAAAATGATGTATGGGAGTGTTTCGGAGCATTTCTCTAACCTTTGACATGTAAAAGATCAAAAACTCGTGTTTCAGGCCCGGATGCACTATTTCGGGGTACAAAAGTTGTGAAGCATCCATTCTAGTCCATTGGACCCAAAATGATGTTTGTGTGTGTTTCGGATGTTTTCACTAACTTTCGGACATACAAGACGCAAAACTTGTGTTCGAGCCTGAATGCACTATTTCTGGGTACCAAAGTTGTGAAGCATCCATACTAGTCCATTGGACATAAAATGATGTTTGGGATTGTTTTGGATCATTTCTCTAACCTTCGGCGTGTAAAAGATGCAAAACATGTATTTCGGGCCCGAATGCACTATTTCAGGGTACCAAAATTTGTGAAACATCCATTCTAGTACATTAGACCAAAAAATGATGTTTGGGAGTGTTTCAGAGCATTTCTCTAACCTTCGGCACGTAAAAGATGCAAAACTCGTATTTCGGGCCCGAATCCACTATCTCGGGGTACCAAAGTTCTGAAGCATCCATTCTAGTCCATTGGACACAAAATGATGTTTTTGAGTGTCTCAGATGATTTCACTAACCTTCGGCACGAACAAGATGCAAAACTTCTGTTCGAGCCTGAATGCACTATTTTGGGGTACCAAAGTTGCGAAGCATCCATTCTAGTTCATTGGACCCAAAATGATGTTTGCGAGTGTTTCGGAGCATTTCGCTAACTTTCGACACGTAAAAGGTGCAAAACTTGTATTTCGGGCCCGAATGCACTATTTCTGGGTACCAAATTTCTGAAGCATCCATTGTAGTCCATTGGACCCAAAATGATGTTCGTGAGTGTTTCAGATGATTTCACTAACCTTCGGTACGAACAAGATGCAAAACTTCTGTTCGAGCCTGAATGCACTATTTTGGGGTACCAAAGTTGTGAAGCATCCATTCTAGTCCATTGGACCCAAAATGATGTTTGCGAGTGTTTCGGGGCTTTTCTTTAACTTTCGACACGTAAAAGGTGCAAAACTCGTATTTCGGGACCGAATCCACTATTTCGGGGTACCAAAGTTGTGAAGCATCCATTCTAGTCCAATGTACCAATGGACCCAAAATGATGTTTGGAACTGTTTCAGAGCATTTCGCAAACCCTCAGCAGGTAAAAGAAGAAAAACTCGTGTTACGGGCCAGAATGCACTATTTTGGGGTACCAAAGTTGTGAAGCATCCATTCTAGTCCATTGGACCCAAAATGATGTTTGCGAGTGTTTCGGATGATTTCACTAACCTTCAGCACGTAAAAAGATGCAAAACTTGTGTTTCGGGCCTAACCGCACTATTTTGAGGTACCAAAGTTGTGAAGCATCCATTCTAGTCCATTGGACCCAAAATGATGTTTGCGAGTGTTTCAGATGATTTCACTAACCTTCGGCACGTACAAGATGCAAAACTTGTGTTCGAGCCTGAATGCACTATTTCGGGTACCGAAGCCGTGTAGCATCTATTCTAGTCCATTGGACCCAAAATGATGTATGGGAGTGTTTCGGAGCATTTCTCTAACATTTGACATGTAAAAGATCAAAAACTCGTGTTTCGGGCCCGGATGCACTATTTCGGGGTACAAAAGTTGTGAAACATCCATTCTAGTCCATTGGACCCAACCCGATGTTTGTGTGTGTTTCGGATGATTTCACTATGTTTCGGACATACAAGACGCAAAACTTGTGTTCGAGCGTGAACACACTATTTCGGGGTACCAAAGTTGTGAAGCATTCATTCTAGTCCATTGGACATAAAATGATGTTTGGGAGTGTTTCGGAGCATTTCTCTAACCTTCGGCATGTAAAAGATGCAAAACTTTTGTTCGAGCCTCGAATGCACTATTTTGGGGTACCAAAGTTGTGAAGCATCCATTGTAGTCCATTGGACCGAAAACAATGTTTGTGTGTGTTTCGGATGTTTTCACTAACTTTCGAACGGACAAGACGCAAAACTTGTGTTCGAGCCTCGAATGCACTATTTCGGGGTACCAAATTGTGAAGCATCCATTCTAGTCCATTGGACATAAAATGATGTTTGGGATTGTTTTGGAGCATTTCTCTAACCTTCGGCGTGTAAAAGAAGTAAAACTTGTATTTCGGGCCCGAATGCACTATTTCTGGGTACCAAAATCTGTGAAACATCCATTCTAGTACATTGGACCCAAAAATGATGTTTGGGAGTGTTTCAGAGCATTTCTCTAACCTTCGGCACGTAAAGATGCAAAACTCGTATTTCGGGCCCGAATGCACTATCTCGGGGTACCAAAGTTCTGAAGCATCCATTCTAGTCCATTGGACACAAAATGATGTTTTTGAGTGTTTCAGATGATTTCACTAACCTTCGGCACGAACAAGATGCAAATCTTCTGTTCGAGCCTGAATGCACTATTTTGGGGTACCAAAGTTGTGAAGCATCCATTCTAGTCCATTGGACCCAAATGATGTTTGCGAGTGTTTCGGAGCTTTTCACTAACTTTCGACACGTAAAAGGTGCAAAACTCGTATTTCGGGACGGAATGCACTATTTCGGGGTACCAAAGTTCCCAAGCATCCATTCTAGTCCAATGTACCAATGTACCCAAAATGATGTTTGGAAGTGTTTCGGAGCATTTCGCAAACCCTCGGGTAAAAGAAGAAAAACTCGTGTTTCGGGCCCGAATGCAATATTTCAGGGTACAAAGTTGTGAAGCATCCATTCTAGTCCATTGGACCCAAAATGATGTTTGTGAGTGTTTCGGATGATTTCACTAACATTCAGCACGTAGAAAGATGCAAAACTTCTGTTTCGGCATAACTGCACTATTTCGGGGTACCAAAGTTGTCAAGCATCCAATCAGTCCATTGGACCCAAAATGATGTTTGTGAGTGTTTCGGATGATTTCACTAACCTTCGGCACGTACAAGATGCAAAACTTGTGTTCGAGCTCGAATGCACTATTTCGGGTACCGAAGGCTTGTAGCATCTATTCTAGTCCATTGGACCCAAAATGATGTATGGGAGTGTTTCGGAGCATTTCTCTAACCTTTGACATGTAAAAGATCAAAAACTCGTGTTTCAGGCCCGGATGCACTATTTCGGGGTACAAAAGTTGTGAAGCATCCATTCTAGTCCATTGGACCCAAAATGATGTTTGTGTGTGTTTCGGATGTTTTCACTAACTTTCGGACATACAAGACGCAAAACTTGTGTTCGAGCTCGAATGCACTATTTCGGGTACCAAAGTTGTGAAGCATCCATACTAGTCCATTGGACATAAAATGATGTTTGGGATTATTTTGGAGCATTTCTCTAACCTTCGGCGTGTAAATGATGCAAAACTTGTATTTCGGGCCCGAATGCACTATTTCAGGGTACCAAAATTTGTGAAACATCCATTCTAGTACATTAGACCAAAAAATTATGTTTGGGAGTGTTTCAGAGCATTTCTCTAACCTTCGGCACGTAAAAGATGCAAAACTCGTATTTCGGGCCCGAATCCACTATCTCGGGGTACCAAAGTTCTGAAGCATCCATTCTAGTCCATTGGACACAAAATGATGTTTTTGAGTGTCCCGAATGATTTCACTAACCTTCGGCACGAACAAGATGCAAAACTTCGTTCGAGCTCGAATGCACTATTTTGGGGTACCAAAGTTGCGAAGCATCCATTATAGTTCATTGGACCCAAAATGATGTTTGCGAGTGTTTCGGAGCATTTCGCTAACTTTCGACACGTAAAAGGTGCAAAACTCGTATTTCGGGCCCGAATGCACTATTTCGGGGTACCAAAGTTACGAAGCATCCATTCTAGTCCATTTGACACAAAATGATGTTTGTGAGTGTTTCGGATGATTTCACTAACCTTCGGCACGAACAAGATGCAAAACTTCGTTCGAGCTCGAATGCACTATTTTGGGGTACCAAAGTTGTGAAGCATCCATTCTAGTCCATTGGAACCAAAATGATGTTTGCGAGTGTTTCGGAGCTTTTCACTAACTTTCGACACGTAAAAGGTGCAAAACTCGTATTTCGGGACCGAATGCACTATTTCGGGGTACCAAACTTGTGAAGCATCCATTCTAGTCCATTGGACCCAAAATGATGTTTGGAAGTGTTTCGGAGCATTTCGCAAACCCTCGGCAGGTAAAAGAAGAAAACTCGTGTTTCGGACCCGAATGCAATATCTCGGGGTACCAAAGTTCTGAAGCATCCATTCTAGTCCATTGGACCCAAAATCATGTTTGCGAGTGTTTCGGATGATTTCACTAACCTTCAGCACGTAAAAAGATGCAAAACTTTTCTTTCGGCATAACCGCACTATTTTGAGGTACCAAAGTTGTGAAGCATCCAATCACTCCATTGGACCCAAAATGATGTTTTTGAGTGTTTCGGATGATTTCACTAACCTTCGGCACGTACAAGATGCAAAACTTGTGTTCGAGCTCGAATGCACTATTTCGGGGTCCCGAAGCCGTGTAGCATCTATTCTAGTCCATTGGACCCAAAATGATGTATGGGAGTGTTTCGGAGCATTTCTCTAACATTTGACATGTAAAAGCTCAAAAACTCGTGTTTCGGGCCCGGATGCACTATTTCGGGGTACAAAAGTTGTGAAGCATCCATTCTAGTCCATTGGACCCAAACCGATGTTTGTGTGTGTTTCGGATGATTTCACTATGTTTCGGACATACAAGACGCAAAACTTGTGTTCGAGCGTGAACACACTATTTCGGGGTACCAAAGTTGTGAAGCATCCATTCTAGTCCATTGGACATAAAATGATGTTTGGGATTGTTTTGGAGCATTTCTCTAACCTTCGGCGTGTAAAAGATGCAAAACTTGTATTTCCGGCCCGAATGCACTATTTCGGGGTACCAAAATTTGTGAAACATCCATTCTAGTACATTGGACCGTAAAATGATGTTTGGGAGTGTTTCAGAGCATTTCTCTAACCTTCGGCACGTAAAAGATGCAAAACTCGTATTTCGGGCCCGAATCCACTATCTCGGGGTACCAAAGTTCTGAAGCATCCATTCTAGTCCATTGGACACAAAATGATGTTTTTGAGTGTCTCAGATGATTTCACTAACCTTCGGCACGAACAAGATGCAAAACTTCGTTCGAGCCCGAATGCACTATTCCGGGTACCAAAGTTGCGAAGCATCCATTCTAGTTCATTGAACCTAAAATCTTGTTTGCGAGTGTTTCGGAGCGTTTCGCTAACTTTCGACACGTAAAAGGTGCAAAACTCGTATTTTGGGCCCGAATGCACTATTTCGGGGTACCAAAGTTGTGAAGCATCCATTCTAGTCCAGTGTACCCAAAATGATGTTTGGAAGTTTTTCTGAGCACTTCGCAAACCCTCGAGTAGGTAAAAGAAGAAAAACTCGTGTTTCGGGCCCGAATGCAATATTTTGGGGTACCAAATTGTGAATCATCCATTCTAGTCCATGGGACCCAAAATGATATTTGCGAGTGTTTCGGATGATTTCACTAACCTTCAAAGCACGTAGAAAGATGCAAAACTTGCGTTTCGGCCCAACCGCACAATTTCGGGGAACCAAAGTTTTGAAGCACCCATTCGGTCCATTGGACCCAAAATGATGTTTGGGAGTGTTTCAAAGCATTCCACTAACCTTCGACACGCAAAAGGTGCAAAACTCGTATTTCGGGCCCGAATGCACTATTTCGGGGTACCAAAGTTGTGAAGCATCCATTCTAGTCCATTGGACCCAAGATGATGTTTGTGAGTATCTCGGATGATTTCACTAACCTTCAACACGTACAAGATGCAAAACTTGTGTTCAAGCCTGAATGCACTATTTCGGGGTACAAAAGATGTGAAGCATGCATTCTAATCCATTGGACCCAAAATGATGTTTACTAGTGTTTCGGATGATTTCACTAACCTTCGGCACGTACAAGATGCAAAACTTGTGATCGAGCCGAATGCACTATTTCGGGGTACCAAAGCCGTGATGCATCTATTCTAGTCCATTGGACCCAAGATAATGTTTGGGAGTGTTTTGGAGCATTTCTCTAACCTTCGACACAAAAAAGATGAAAAATTCGTGTTTCGGGCCCGAATGCACTATTTCGGGGTACAAAAGTTGTGAAGCATCCATTCTAGTCCATTGGACCCAAACTGATGTTTGTGTGTGTTTCGGATGATTTCACTAACCTTGACATACAAGACGCAAAACTTGTGTTCGAGCCTGAATGCACTATTTCGGGGTACCAAAGCTGTGAAGCATCCATTCTAGTCCATTGGACGAGAAAATGATGTTTGTGAGGGTTTCACATCATTTCACTAACCTTCGGCACGTACAAGATGCAAAACTTTTGTTCGAGCTGAATGCACTATTTCGGGGTACCAAAGTTGTGAAGCATCCATTCTAGTCCATTGGACCCAAAATGATGTTTGGGAGTGTTTCAGAGCATTTCTCGAACCATCGACGTGTAAAAGATGCAAAACTCGTATTTCGGGCCCGAATGCACTATTTGAGGGTAACAAAATTTGTGAGCATCCCTAGTCCATTAGAACCAAAAATGATGTTTGGGAGTGTTTCGGAGCATTTCGCTAACCTTCGGCACGTAAAAGATGCAAAACTTGTGTTTCGGGCCTAAATGCATTATTTCGGGGTTCGAAAGTTGTGAAGCATCTATTCTAGTCCATTGGACACAAAATGATGTTTGCGAGTGTTTCAGATGATTTCACTAAGCTTCATCACGTAAAAAGATGCAAAACTTGTGTTTCGGCCTACTCGCACAATTTCGGGGAACCAAAGTTGTGAAGCATCCATTCGATCCATTGGACCCAAAATGATGTTTCGGAGTGTTTCGAAGCATTTCACTAACCTTCGACACGTAAAAGGTGCAAAACTCATATTTAGGGCCTGAATGCACTATCTCGGGGTACCAAAGTTGTGAAGCATCCATTCTAGTCCATTGGACCCAAAATGATGTTTGTGAGTGTTTCGGATGATTTCACTAACATTCAGCACGTAGAAAGATGCAAAACTTATGTTTCGGCATAACTGCACTATTTCGGGGTACCAAAGTTGTGAAGCATCCAATCAGTCCATTGGACCCAAAATGATGTTTGTGAGTGTTTCGGATGATTTCACTAACCTTCGGCACGTACAAGATGCAAAACTTGTGTTCGAGCCTGAATGCACTATTTCGGGGTACCGATGCTGTGTAGCGTCTATTCTAGTCCATTGGACCCAAAATGATGTATGGGAGTGTTTCGGAGCATTTCTCTAACCTTTGACATGTAAAAGATCAAAAACTCGTGTTTCGGGCCCGGATGCACTATTTCGGGGTACAAAAGTTGTGAAGCATCCATTCTAGTCCATTGGACCCAAACCGATGTTTGTGTGTGTTTCGGATGATTTCACTATGTTTCGGACATACAAGACGCAAAACTTGTGTTCGAGCGTGAACACACTATTTCGGGGTACCAAAGTTGTGAAGCATCCATTCTAGTCCATTGGACCTAAAATGATGTTTGGGAGTGTTTCGGAGCATTTCTCTAACCTTCGGCATGTAAAAGATGCAAAACTTTTGTTCGAGCTCGAATGCACTATTTTGGGGTACCAAAGTTGTGAAGCATCCATTGTAGTCCATTGGACCGAAAACAATGTTTGTGTGTGTTTCAAATGTTTTCACTAACTTTCGGACGGACAAGACGCAAAACTTGTGTTCGAGCCCGAATGCACTATTTCTCGGTACCAAAGTTGTGAAGCATCCATTCTAGTCCATTGGACATAAAATGATGTTTGGGATTGTTTTGGAGCATTTCTCTAACCTTCGGCGTGTAAAAGATGCAAAACTTGTATTTCGAGCCCGAATGCACTATTTCGGGGTACCAAAATTTGTGAAACATCCATTCTAGTACATTGGACCGAAAAATGATGTTTGGGAGTGTTTCGAGCATTTCTCTAACCTTCGGCACGTAAAAGATGCAAAACTCGTATTTCGGGCCCGAATCCACTATCTCGGGGTACCAAAGTTCCCAAGCATCCATTCTAGTCCATTGGACACAAAATGATGTTTTTGAGTGTCTCGAGATGATTTCACTAACCTTCGGCACGAACAAGATGCAAAACTTCGTTCGAGCCCGAATGCACTATTCGGGTACCAAAGTTGCGAAGCATCCATTCTAGTTCATTGAACCTAAAATGCTTGTTTGCGAGTGTTTCGGAGCGTTTCGCTAACTTTCGACACGTAAAAGGTGCAAAACTCGTATTTCGGGCCCGAATGCACTATTTCGGGGTACCAAAGTTGTGAAGCATCCATTCTAGTCCAGTGTACCCAAAATGATGTTTGGAAGTGTTTCGGAGCACTTCGCAAACCCTCGGCTGGTAAAAGAAGAAAAACTCGTGTTTCGGGCCCGAATGCAATATTTCGGGGTACCAAATTGTGAATCATCCATTCTAGTCCATGGGACCCAAAATGATATTTGCGAGTGTTTCGAGATGATTTCACTAACCTTCAAAGACGTAGAAAGATGCAAAACTTGCGTTTCGGCCCAACCGCACAATTTCGGGGAACCAAAGTTTTGAAGCACCCATTCGGTCCATTGGACCCAAAATGATGTTTGGGAGTGTTTCAAAGCATTCCACTAACCTTCGACACGCAAAAGTTGCAAAACTCGTATTTCGGGCCCGAATGCACTATTTCGGGGTACCAAAGTTGTGAAGCATCCATTCTAGTCCATTGGACCCAAGATGATGTTTGTGAGTATCTCGGATGATTTCACTAACCTTCAACACGTACAAGATGCAAAACTTGTGTTCAAGCTCGAATGCACTATTTCGGGGTACAAAAGATGTGAAGCATGCATTCTAATCCATTGGACCCAAAATGATGTTTACTAGTGTTTCGGATGATTTCACTAACCTTCGGCACGTACAAGATGCAAAACTTGTGATCGAGCCGAGAATGCACTATTTCGGGGTACCAAAGGCTGTGATGCATCTATTCTAGTCCATTGGACCCAAAATAATGTTTTGGAGTGTTTTGGAGCATTTTTCCAACCTTCGACACAAAAAAGATGAAAAACTCGTGTTTCGGGCCCGAATGCACCCCAAAAAAAGTTGTGAAGGAACCATTCTAGTCCATGGGACCCAAAATGATGTTTGTGTGTGTTTCGGATGATTTCACTAACCTTGACATACAAGACGCAAAACTTGTGTTCGAGCCTCGAATGCACTATTTCGGGGTACCAAAGTTGTGAAGCATCCATTCTAGTCCATTGGACGAGAAAATGATGTTTGTGAGGGTTTCACATCATTTCACTAACCTTCAAAGCACGTACAAGATCCAAAACTATTGTTCGAGCCTAAATGCACTATTTCGGGGTACCAAAGTTGTGAAGCATCCATTCTAGTCCATTGGACCCAAAATGATGTTTGGGAGTGTTTCGGAGCATTTCTCGAACCATCGACGTGTAAAAGATGCAAAACTCGTATTTCGGGCCCGAATGCACTATTTGAGGGTAACAAAATTTGTGAGCATCCCTAGTCCATTGGACCCAAAAATGATGTTTGGGAGTGTTTCAGAGCATTTCGCTTACCTTCGGCACGTAAAAGATGCAAAACTCGTGTTTTGGGCCCGAATGCAATATTTCGGGATACCAAAGTTGTGAAGCATCCATTCTAGTCCATTGGACCCAAAATGATGTTTGCGAGTGTTTCGGATGATTTCACTAACCTTCAAAGCACGTAGAAAGATGCAAAACTTGTGTTTCGGCCTACCCGCACAATTTCGGGGAACCAAAGTTGTGAAGCATCCATTCGATCCATTGGACCCAAAATGATGTTTCGGAGTGTTTCGAAGCATTTCACTAACCTTCGACACGTAAAAGGTGCAAAACTCATATTTCGGCCCGAATGCACTATTTCGGGGTACCATAGTTGTGAAGCATCCATTCTAGTCCATTGGGCCCAAAATGATGTTTGTGAGTATTTCAGATGATTTCACTAACCTTCGGCACGTACAAGATGCAAAACTTGTGTTCAAGCTCGAATGCACGTTTCGGGGTACAAAAGTTTTGAAGCATCCATTCTAATCCAAAGGACCCAAAATGATGTTTGTGAGTGTTTCGGATGATTTCACTAACCTTCGGCACGTACAAGATGCAAAACTTGTGATCGAGCATGAATGCACTATTTCGGGGTACCAAAGCCGTGACACATCTATTCTAGTCCATTGGACCCAAAATTATGTTTGGGAGTGTTTCGGAGCATTTCTCTAACCTTTGACACGTAAAAGATGAAAAACTCGTGTTTCGGGCCCGAATGCACTATTTCGGAGTACAAAAGTTGTGAAGCATCCATTCTAGTCCATTGGACCCAAAACGATGTTTGTGTGTGTTTCGGATGATTTCACTAACTTTCGGACATACAAGACGGAAAACTTGTGTTCGAGCTCTGAATCCACTATTTCGGGGTACCAAAGTTATGAAGCATCCATACTAGTCCATTGGACATAAAATGATGTTTGGGATTGTTTCGGAGCATTTCTCTAACCTTCGGCGTGTAAAAGATGCAAAACTTGTATTTCGGACCCGAATGCACTATTTCGGGGTACCAAAATTTGTGAAACATCCATTCTAGTACATTGGACCCAAAAATGATGTTTGGGAGTGTTTCGAGCATTTCTCTAACATTCGGCACGTAAAAGATGCAAAACTCGTATTTCGGGCCCGAATGCACTATTTCGGGGTAACCAAATTTGTGAGCATCCCTAGTCCATTGGACCCAAAAATGATGTTTGGGAGTGTTTTGGAGCATTTCACTAACCTTCGGCACGTAAAAAATGCAAAACTCGTGTTTGGGGCCCGAATGCAATATTTCGGGGTACCAAAGTTGTGAAGCATCCATTCTAGTCCAATGGACCCAAAATGATGTTTGCGAGTGTTTCGGATGATTTCACTAACCTTCAAAGACGTAGAAAGATGCAAAACTTGTGTTTCGGCCTAACCGCACAATTTCGGGGAACCAAAGTTGTGAAGCATCCATTCAGATCCATTGGACCCAAAATGATGTTTGGGAGTGTTTCGAAGCATTTCACTAACCTTCGACACAAAAAAGATGAAAAACTCGTGTTTCGGGCCCGAATGCACCCCAAAAAAAGTTGTGAAGGAACCATTCTAGTCCATGGGACCCAAAATGATGTTTGTGTGTGTTTCGGATGATTTCACTAACCTTGACATACAAGACGCAAAACTTGTGTTCGAGCCTGAATGCACTATTTCGGGGTACCAAAGTTGTGAAGCATCCATTCTAGTCCATTGGACGAGAAAATGATGTTTGTGAGGGTTTCACATCATTTCACTAACCTTCAAGACGTACAAGATGCAAAACTTGTGTTCGAGCCTGAATGCACTATTTCGGGGTACCAAAGTTGTGAAGCATCCATTCTAGTCCATTGGACCCAAAATGATGTTTGGGAGTGTTTCGGAGCATTTCTCGAACCATCGACGTGTAAAAGATGCAAAACTCGTATTTCGGGCCCGAATGCACTATTTGAGGGTAACAAAATTTGTGAGCATCCCTAGTCCATTGGACCCAAAAATAATGTTTGGGAGTGTTTCAGAGCATTTCGCTATCCTTCGGCACGTAAAAGATGCAAAACTCGTATTTTGGGCCCGAATGCAATATTTCGAGGTACCAAAGTTGTGAAGCATCCATTCTAGACCATTGGACCCAAAATGATGTTTGCGAGTGTTTCGGATGATTTCACTAACCTTCAAAGACGTAGAAAGATGCAAAACTTGTGTTTCGGCCTACCCGCACAATTTCGGGGAACCAAAGTTGTGAAGCATCCATTCGATCCATTGGACCCAAAATGATGTTTCGGAGTGTTTCGAAGCATTTCACTAACCTTCGACACGTAAAAGGTGCAAAACTCATATTTCCGGCCCGAATGCACTATTTCGGGGTACCATAGTTGTGAAGCATCCATTCTAGTCCATTGGGCCCAAAATGATGTTTGTGAGTATCTCGGATGATTTCACTAACCTTCGGCACGTACAAGATGCAAAACTTGTGTTCAAGCCTGAATGCACTTGTTTCGGGGTACAAAAGTTTTGAAGCATCCATTCTAATCCAATGGACCCAAAATGATGTTTGTGAGTGTTTCGGATGATTTCACTAACCTTCGGCACGTACAAGATGCAAAACTTGTGATCGAGCATGAATGCACTATTTCGGGGTACCAAAGCCGTGACACATCTATTCTAGTCCATTGGACCCAAAATTATGTTTGGGAGTGTTTCGGAGCATTTCTCTAACCTTTGACATGTAAAAGATGAAAAACTCGTGTTTCGGGCCCGAATGCACTATTTCGGGGTACAAAAGTTGTGAAGCATCCATTCCAGTCCATTGGACCCAAAACGATGTTTGTGTGTGTTTCGGATGATTTCACTAACTTTCGGACATACAAGACGCAAAACTTGTGTTCGAGCTCGAATCCACTATTTCGGGGTACCAAAGTTATGAAGCATCCATACTAGTCCATTGGACATAAAATGATGTTTGGGATTGTTTCGGAGCATTTCTCTAACCTTCGGCGTGTAAAAGATGCAAAACTTGTATTTCGGACCCGAATGCACTATTTTGGGGTACCAAAATTTGTGAAACATCCATTCTAGTACATTGGACCCAAAAATGATGTTTGGGAGTGTTTCGAGCATTTCTCTAACATTCGGCACGTAAAAGATGCAAAACTCGTATTTCGGGCCCGAATGCACTATTTCGGGGTAACCAAATTTGTGAGCATCCCTAGTCCATTGGACCCAAAAATGATGTTTGGGAGTGTTTTGGAGCATTTCACTAACCTTCGGCACGTAAAAAATGCAAAACTCGTGTTTGGGGCCCGAATGCAATATTTCGGGGTACCAAAGTTGTGAAGCATCCATTCTAGTCCAATGGACCCAAAATGATGTTTGCGAGTGTTTCGGATGATTTCACTAACCTTCAAAGCACGTAGAAAGATGCAAAACTTGTGTTTCGGCCCTAACCGCACAATTTCGGGGAACCAAAGTTGTGAAGCATCCATTCGATCCATTGGACCCAAAATGATGTTTGGGAGTGTTTCCGAGCATTTCGCTAACCTTCGACACGTAAAGATGCAAAGGTCGTATTTCGGGCCCGAATGCACTATTTCAGGGTACCAAAGTTGTGAAGCATCCATTATAGTCCATTGGACCCAAAATGATGTTTTTGAGTGTTTCAGATGATTTCACTAACCTTCGGCACAGACAAGATGCAAAACTTCTGTTCGAGCCTGAATGCACTATTTTGGGGTACCAAAGTTGTGAAGCATCCATTCTAGTCCATTGGACCCAAAATGATGTTTACTAGTGTTTCGGATGATTTCACTAACCTTCGGCACGTACAAGATGCAAAACTTGTGATCGAGCCGAATGCACTATTTCGGGGTACCAAAGCTTGTGATGCATCTATTCTAGTCCATTGGACCCAAAATAATGTTTTGGAGTGTTTTGGAGCATTTCTCCAACCTTCGACACAAAAAAGATGAAAAACTCGTGTTTCGGGCCCGAATGCACCCCAAAAATAGTTGTGAAGGAACCATTCTAGTCCATGGGACCCAAAATGATGTTTGTGTGTGTTTCGGATGATTTCACTAACCTTGACATACAAGACGCAAAACTTGTGTTCGAGCTCGAATGCACTATTTCGGGGTACCAAAGTTGTGAAGCATCCATTCTAGTCCATTGGACGAGAAAATGATGTTTGTGAGGGTTTCACATCATTTCGCTAACCTTCGGCACGTACAAGATGCCAAACTTGTGTTCGAGCCTGAATGCACTATTTTGGGGTACCAAAGTTGTGAAGCATCCATTCTAGTCCATCGGACCCAAAATGATGTTTGCGAGTGTTTCAGAGCATTTCTCGAACCTTCGACGTGTAAAAGATGCAAAACTCGTATTTCGGGCCCGAATGCACTATTTGAGGGTAACAAAATTTGTGAGCATCCCTAGTCCATTAGACCCAAAAATGATGTTTGGGAGTGTTTCGGAGCATTTCGCTAACCTTCGGCACGTAAAAGATGCAAAACTCGTATTTCGGGCCTGAATGCAATATTTCGAGGTACCAAAGTTGTGAAGCATCCATTCTAGTCCATCGGACCCAAAATGATGTTTGCGAGTGTTCAAGATGATTTCACTAACCTTCAACACGTAAAAAGATGCAAAACTTGTGTTTCGGGCCTAACTGCAATATTTCGGGACACCATAGTTGTGAAGCATCCATTCAGTCCATTGGACCCAAAATGATGTTTGGGAGTGTTTCGAAGCATTTCACTAACCTTCGACACAAAAAAGATGAAAAACTCGTGTTTCGGGCCCGAATGCACCCCAAAAAAAGTTGTGAAGGAACCATTCTAGTCCATGGGACCCAAAATGATGTTTGTGTGTGTTTCGGATGATTTCACTAACCTTGACATACAAGACGCAAAACTTGTGTTCGAGCTTTGAATGCACTATTTCGGGGTACCAAAGTTGTGAAGCATCCATTCTAGTCCATTGGACAGAAAATGATGTTTGTGAGGGTTTCACATCATTTCACTAACCTTCGGCACGTACAAGATGCCAAACTTGTGTTCGAGCCTGAATGCACTATTTTAGGGTACCAAAGTTGTGAAGCATCCATTCTAGTCCGTTGGACCCAAAATGATGTTTGGAAGTGTTTCGGAGCATTTCTCGAACCATCGACGTGTAAAAGATGCAAAACTCGTATTTCGGGCCCGAATGCACTATTTGAGGGTAACAAAATTTGTGAGCATCCCTAGTCCATTGGACCCAAAAATGATGTTTGGGAGTGTTTCGGAGCATTTCGCTTACCTTCGGCACGTAAAAGATGCAAAACTCGTGTTTTGGGCCCGAATGCAATATTTCGGGGTACCAAAGTTGTGAAGCATCCATTCTAGTCCATTGGACCCAAAATGATGTTTGCGAGTGTTTCGGATGATTTCACGAACCTTCTGCACGTAAAAAGATGCAAAACTTGTGTTTCGGCCTACTCGCACAATTTCGGGGAACCAAAGTTGTGAAGCATCCATTCGATCCATTGGACCCAAAATGATGTTTCGGAGTGTTTCGAAGCATTTCACTAACCTTCGACACGTAAAAGGTGCAAAACTCATATTTCGGCCCGAATGCACTATTTCGGGGTACCAAAGTTGTGAAGCATCCATTCTAGTCCATTGGACCCAAAATGATGTTTGTGAGTATCTCGGATGATTTCACTAACCTTCGGCACGTACAAGATGCAAAACTTGTGTTCAAGCCCGAATGCACTTTGTTTCGGGGTACAAAAGTTTTGAAGCATCCATTCTAATCCAGTGGACCCAAAATGATGTTTGTGAGTGTTTCGGATGATTTCACTAACCTTCGGCACGTACAAGATGCAAAACTTGTGATCGAGCATGAATGCACTATTTCGGGGTACCAAAGCTTGTGACACATCTATTCTAGTCCATTGGACCCAAAATTATGTTTGGGAGTGTTTCGGAGCATTTCTCTAACCTTTGACATGTAAAAGATGAAAAACTCGTGTTTCGGGCCCGAATGCACTATTTCGGAGTACAAAAGTTGTGAAGCATCCATTCTAGTCCATTGGACCCAAAACGATGTTTGTGTGTGTTTCGGATGATTTCACTAACTTTCGGACATACAAGACGGAAAACTTGTGTTCGAGCTTTGAATCCACTATTTCGGGGTACCAAAGTTATGAAGCATCCATACTAGTCCATTGGACATAAAATGATGTTTGGGATTGTTTCGGAGCATTTCTCTAACCTTCGGCGTGTAAAAGATGCAAAACTTGTATTTCGGACCCGAATGCACTATTTTGGGGTACCAAAATTTGTGAAACATCCATTCTAGTACATTGGACCCAAAAATGATGTTTGGGAGTGTTTGAGAGCATTTCTCTAACATTCGGCACGTAAAAGATGCAAAACTCGTATTTCGGGCCCGAATGCACTATTTCGGGGTAACCAAATTTGTGAGCATCCCTAGTCCATTGGACCCAAAAATGATGTTTGGGAGTGTTTTGGAGCATTTCACTAACCTTCGGCACGTAAAAAATGCAAAACTCGTGTTTGGGGCCCGAATGCACTATTTCGGGGTACCAAAGTTGTGAAGCATCCATTCTAGTCCAATGGACCCAAAATGATGTTTGCGAGTGTTTCGGATGATTTCACTAACCTTCAGCACGTAGAAAGATGCCAAACTTGTGTTTCGGCCTAACCGCACAATTTCGGGGAACCAAAGTTGTGAAGCATCCATTCGATCCATTGGACCCAAAATGATGTTTGGGAGTGTTTCGAAGCATTTCACTAACCTTCGACACGTAAAAGATGCAAAACTCGTATTTCGGGCCCGAATGCACTATTTCAGGGTACCAAAGTTGTGAAGCATCCATTATAGTCCATTGGACCCAAAATGATGTTTGTGAGTGTTTCAGATGATTTCACTAACCTTCGGCACGGACAAGATGCAAAACTTGTGTTTCGAGCCTGAGTGCACTATTTCGGGGTACAAAAGTTGTGAAGCATCCATTCGAACCCATTGGACACAAAATGATGTTTACGAGTGTTTCAGATGATTTCACTAACCTTCAACACGTATAAGATGCAAAACTTGTGTTCGACCCTCAATGCACTATTTTGGGTTACCAAAGCCGTGATGCATCTATTCTAGTCCATTGGACCCAAAATAATATTTTGGAGTGTTTTGGAGCATTTCTCCAACCTTCGACACAAAAAAGATGAAAAACTCGTGTTTCGGGCCCGAATGCACCCCAAAAATAGTTGTGAAGGAACCATTCTAGTCCATGGGACCCAAAATGATGTTTGTGTGTGTTTCGGATGATTTCACTAACCTTGACATACAAGACGCAAAACTTGTGTTCGAGCTCGAATGCACTATTTCGGGGTACCAAAGTTGTGAAGCATCCATTCTAGTCCATTGGACGAGAAAATGATGTTTGTGAGGGTTTCACATCATTTCGATAACCTTCAGCACGTACAAGATGCAAAACTTCTGTTCGAGCCTGAATGCACTATTTCGGGGTACCAAAGTTGTGAAGCATCCATTCTAGTCCATTGGACCCAAAATGATGTTTGGGAGTGTTTCGGAGCGTTTCTCGAACCTTCGACGTGTAAAAGATGCAAAACTCGTATTTCGGGCCCGAATGCACTATTTGAGGGTAACAAAATTTGTGAGCATCCCTAGTCCATTCGACCCAAAAATGATGTTTGGGAGTGTTTCGGAGCATTTCGCTAACCTTCGGCACGTAAAAGATGCAAAACTCGTGTTTTGGGCCCGAATGCAATATTTTGGGGTACCAAAGTTGTGAAGCATCCATTCTAGTCCATTGGACCCAAAATGATGTTTGCGAGTGTTTCGGATGATTTCACTAACCTTCTGCACGTAAAAAGATGCAAAACTTGTGTTTCGGCCTACCCGCACAATTTCGGGGAACCAAAGTTGTGAAGCATCCATTCAGTCCATTGGATCCAAAATGATGTTTCGGAGTGTTTCGAAGCATTTCACTAACCTTCGACACGTAAAAGGTGCAAAACTCATATTTCGGCTCGAATGCACTATTTTGGGGTACCAAAGTTGTGAAGCATCCATTCTAGTCCATTGGACCCAAAATGATGTTTGTGAGTATCTCGGATGATTTCACTAACCTTCGGCACGTACAAGATGCAAAACTTGTGTTCAAGCTCTGAATGCACTTTGTTTCGGGGTACAAAAGTTTTGAAGCATCCATTCTAATCCATTGGACCCAAAATGATGTTTCTGAGTGTCTCGGATGATTTCACTAACCTTCGGCACGTACAAGATGCAAAACTTGTGCTCGAGCATGAATGCACTATTTCGGGGTACCAAAGCCGTGACACATCTATTCTAGTCCATTGGACCCAAAATTATGTTTGGGAGTGTTTCGGAGCATTTCTCTAACCTTTGACACGTAAAAGATGAAAAACTCGTGTTTCGGGCCCGAATGCACTATTTCGGAGTACAAAAGTTGTGAAGCATCCATTCTAGTCCATTGGACCCAAAACGATGTTTGTGTGTGTTTCGGATGATTTCACTAACTTTCGGACATACAAGACGCAAAACTTGTGTTCGAGCCTGAATGCACTATTTCGGGGTACCAAAGTTGTGAAGCATCCATACTAGTCCATTGGACATAAAATGATGTTTGGGATTGTTTCGGAGCATTTCTATAACCTTCGGCGTGTAAAAGATGCAAAACTTGTATTTCGGGCTCGAATGCACTATTTCGGGGTACCAAAATTTGTGAAACATCCATTCTAATACATTGTACCCAAAAATGATGTTTGGGAGTGTTTCGAGCATTTCTCTAACCTTCGGCACGTAAAAGATGCAAAACTCGTATTTCGGGCCCGAATGCACTATTTCGGGGTAACCAAATTTGTGAGCATCCCTAGTCCATTGGACCCAAAAATGATGTTTGGGAGTGTTTTGGAGCATTTCACTAACCTTCGGCACGTAAAAAATGCAAAACTTGTGTTTGGGGCCCGAATGCAATATTTCGGGGTACCAAAGTTGTGAAGCATCCATTCTAGTCCATTGGACACAAAATGATGTTTGCGAGTGTTTCAGATGATTTCACTAACCTTCATCACGTAAAAAGATGCAAAACTTGTGTTTCGGCCTAACCGCACAATTTCGGGGAACCAAAGTTGTGAAGCATCCATTCGATCCATTGGACCCAAAATGATGTTTGGGAGTGATTCGAAGCATTTCGCTAACCTTCGGCACGTAAAGATGCAAAGGTCGTATTTCGGGCCCGAATGCACTATTTCAGGGTACCAAAGTTGTGAAGCATCCATTATAGTCCATTGGACCCAAAATGATGTTTTTGAGTGTTTCAGATGATTTCACTAACCTTCGGCACAGACAAGATGCAAAACTTGTGATCGAGCTCGAATGCACTATTTCGGGGTACCAAAGCCTGTGAAGCATCTATTCTAGTCCATTGGACCCAAAATGATGTTTGTGAGTGTTTCGGAGCATTTCTCTAACCTTTGGCATGTAAAAGATGAAAAACTCGTGTTTCGGGCCCGAATGCACTATTTCGGGGTACAAAAGTTGTGAAGCATCCATTCTAGTTCATTGGACCCAAAATGTTGTTTGCGAGTGTTTACGAGCATTTCGCTAACTTTCGACACGTAAAAGGTGCAAAACTTGTATTTCGGACCCGAATGCACTATTTCGGGGTACCAAAGTTGTGAAGCATCCGTTCTAGTCCATTGGACCCAAAATGATGTTTGGAAGTGTTTCGGAGCATTTCGCAAACCCTAGGCAGGTAAAAGAAGAAAAACTCGTGTTTCGGGCCCGAATGCAATGTTCGGGGTACCAAATTGTGAAGCATCTATTCTAGTCCATTGGACCGAAAATGATGTTTGTGAGTATCTCGGATGATTTCACTAACCGTCAGCATGTAGAAAGATGCAAAACTTGTTTTTCGGCCTAACTGCACAATTTCGGGGAACCAAAGTTGTGAAGCATCCATTCTAGTCCATTGGACCCAAAATGATGTTTGGGAGTGTTTCGGAGCATTTCGCTAACCTTCGATACGTAAAAGATGCAAAACTCGTATTTCGGGCCCGAATGCACTATTTCAGGGTACCAAAGTTGTGAAGCATCCATTATAGTCCATTGGACCCAAAATGATGTTTGTGAGTGTTTCAGATGATTTCACTAACCTTCGGCACAGACAAGATGCAAAACTTCTGTTCGAGCCTGAATGCACTATTTTGGGGTACCAAAGTTGTGAAGCATCCATTCTAGTCCATTGGACCCAAAATGATGTTTGCGAGTGTTTCGGAGCATTTCTCTAACCTTCGACACGTAAAAGATCCAAAACTCGTATTTCGGGCCCGAATGCACTATTTCAGGGTACCAAACTTGTGAAGCATCCATTCTAGTCCATTGGACCCAAAATGATATTTGCGAGTGTTTCGTAGCATTTCACTAACCTTTGACTCGTAAAAGGTGCAACACTCGTATTTCGGCCCCGAATGCACTATTTCGGGGTACCAAAGTTGTGAAGCATCCATTCTAGTCCATTGGACCCAAAATGATGTTTGCGAGTGTTTCAGATGATTTCAACCTTCAGCACGTAAAAAGATGCAAAACTTGTGTTTCGACCTAATCGCACAATTTCGGGGAACCAAAGTTTTGAAGCATCCATTCGATCCATTGGACCCAAAATGATGTTTGGGAGTGTTTCGAAGCATTTCGCTAACCTTCGATACGTAAAAGGTGCAAAACTCGTATTTCGGGCCCGACCGCACTATTTCGGGGTACCAAAGTTGTGAAGCATCCATTGTAGTCCATTGGACCCAAAATGATGTTTGTGAGTATCTTGGATGATTTCACTAACCTTCGACACGTACAAGATGCAAAACTTGTGTTCAAGCCTGGATACACTATTTCGGGGTACAAAAGTTGTGAAGCATCCATTCTAATCCATTGGACCCAAATGATGTTTGCGAGTGTTTCGGATGATTTGACTAACATTCGGCACGTACAAGATGCAAAACTTGTGATCGAGCCGAATGCACTATTTCAGGGTACCAAAGTTGTGAAGCATCTATTCTAGTCCATTGGACCCAAAATAATGTTTGGGTGTGTTTTGGAGCATTTCTCTAACCTTCGACACAAAAAAGATGAAAAACTCATGTTTCGGGCCCGAATGCACTATTTCGGGGTACATAAGTTGTGAAGCATCCATTCTAGTCCATTGGACCCAAAATGATGTTTGTGTGTGTTTCGGATGATTTCACTAACCTTGACATACAAGACGCAAAACTTGTGTTCGAGCCTGAATGCACTATTTCGGGGTACCAAAGTTGTGAAGCATCCATTCTAGTCCATTGGACCCAAAATGATGTTTGGGGGTGTTTCGGAGCATTTCGCTAACCTTCGACACGTAAAAGATGAAAAACTCGTGTTTCGGGCCCGAATGCACTATTTCGGGGTAACCAAATTCGTGAGCATCCCTAGTCCATTGGACCCAAAAATGATGTTTCGTCTTGTTTCGGAGCATTTCGCTAACCTTCGGCACGTAAAAGAAGCAAAACTCTTGTTTCGGGCCCGAATGCAATATTTCGGGTACCACAGTTGTGAAGCATCAATTCTAGTCCATGGGACCCAAAATGATGTTTGCGAGTGTTTCGGATGATTTCACTAACCTTCAGCACGTAGAAAGATGCAAAACTTGTGTTTCGGCCTAACAGCACAATTTCGGGGAACCAAAGTTGTGAAGCATCCATTCAGTCCATTGGACCCAAAATGATGTTTGGGAGTGTTTCGAAGCATTTCACTAACCTTCGACATGTAAAAGGTGCAAAACTCATATTTCGGGCCCGAATGCAATGTTTCGGGGTACCAAAGTTGTGAAGCATCCATTATAGTCCATTGGACCCAAAATGATGTTTGTGAGTATCTCGGATGATTTCACTAACCTTCGGCACATACAAGATGCAAAACTCGTATTTCGAGCCCGAATGCACTATTTCGGGGTGCCAAAGCCGTGAAGCATCTATTCTAGTCCATTGGACCCAAAATGATGTTTGGGAGTGTTTCGGAGCATTTCTCTAATCTTTGACATGTAAAAGATGAAAAACTCGTGTTTCGGGCCCGAATGCACTATTTCGGGGTACAAAAGTTGTGAAGCATCCATTCTAGTTCATTGGACCCAAAATGATGTTTGCGAGTGTTTACGAGCATTTCGCTAACTTTCGACACGTAAAAGGTGCAAAACTCGTATTTCGGACTCCGAATGCACTATTTCGAAGTACCAAAGTTGTGAAGCATCCATAATAGTCCATTGGACCCAAAATGATGTTTGGGAGTGTTTCGGATGATTTCAATGACCTTGAGCACGTAGAAAGATACAAAACTTGTGTTTCGACCTAACCGCACAATTTCGGGGAACCAAAGTTTTGAAGCATCCATTCGATCCATTGGACCCAAAATGATGTTTGGGAGTGTTTCGGAGCATTTCGCTAACCTTCGGTACGTAAAAGATGCAAAACTCGTATTTCGGGCCTGAATGCACTATCTCGGGGTACCAAAATTGTGAAGCATCCATTCTAGTCCATTGGACCCAAAATGATATTTGTGAGTGTCTTAGATGATTTCACTAACCTTCGACACGTACAAGATGCAAAACTTGTGCTTCGAGCCTGAATGCACTATTTCGGGGTACAAAAGTTGTGAAGCATCCATTATAATCCATTGGACCCAAAATGATGTTTGCGAGTGTTACAAATGATTTAACTAACCTTCGGCACGTACAAGATGCCAAACTTGTGTTCGAGCCTGAATGCACTATTTTGGGGTACCAAAGCTATGAAGCATCTATTCTAGTCCATTGGACCCAAAATGATGTTTGGGTGAGTTTTGGAGCATTTCGCTGACCTTCGACACGTAAAAGATGAAAAATTCGTGTTTCGGGCCCGAATGCACTATTTCGTGATACCAAACTTGTCAAGCATCCATTCTAGTCCATTGGACCCAAAATGATGTTTTTTTCTGTTTCGGATGATTTCACTAACCTTGACATACAAGACGCAAAACTTGTGTTCGAGCTCGAATGCACTATTTCGGGGTACCAAAGTTGTGAAGCATCCATTCTAGTCCATTGGACACAAAATGATGTTTGTGAGTGTTTCAGATGATTTCACTAACCTTCCGCACGTACAAGATGCAAAACTTCTCGTTCGAGCTCGAATGCACTATTTCGGGGTACCAAAGTTGTGAAGCATCCACTCTAGTCCATTGGACCCAAAATGATGTTTGCGGGTGTTTCGGAGCATTTCGCTAACCTTCGACACGTAAAAGATGAAAAACTCGTGTTTCGGGCCCGAATGCACTATTTCGGGGTAACCAAATTTGTGAGCATCCCTAGTCCATTGGACCCAAAAATGATGTTTCGATCTTGTTTCGGAGCATTTCGCTAACCTTCGGCACGTAAAAGATGCAAAACTCTTGTTTCGGGCCCGAATGCAATATTTCGGGGTACCAAAGTTGTGAAGCATCCATTCTAGTCCATTGGACCCAAAATGATGTTTGCGAGTGTTTCGGATGATTTCACTAACCTTCGAGCACGTAGAAAGATGCAAAACTTGTGTTTCGGCCTAACTCGCACAATTTCGGGGAACCAAAGTTGTGAAGCATCCATTCGATCCATTGGACCCAAAATGATGTTTGGGAGTGTTTCGAAGCATTTCACTAACCTTCGACAAGTAAAAGGTGCAAAACTCATATTTCGGGCCCGAATGCAATGTTTCGGGGTACCAAAGTTGTGAAGCATCCATTATAGTCCATTGGACCCAAAATGATGTTTGTGAGTATCTCGGATGATTTCACTAACCTTCGGCACATACAAGATGCAAAACTCGTATTTCGAGCTCGAATGCACTATTTCGGGGTGCCAAAGCGTGAAGCATCTATTCTAGTCCATTGGACCCAAAATGATGTTTGGGAGTGTTTCGGAGCATTTCTCTAATCTTTGACATGTAAAAGATGAAAAACTCGTGTTTCGGGCCCGAATGCACTATTTCGGGGTACAAAAGTTTTGAAGCATCCATTCTAGTTCATTGGACCCAAAATGATGTTTGCGAGTGTTTCGAGCATTTCGCTAACTTTCGACACGTAAAAGGTGCAAAACTCGTATTTCGGACTCCGAATGCACTATTTCGGGGTACCAAAGTTGTGAAGCATCCATAATAGCCATTGGACCCAAAATGATGTTTGCGAGTGTTTCGGATGATTTCAATGACCTTGAGCACGTAGAAAGATGCAAAACTTGTGTTTCGACCTAACCGCACAATTTCGGGAACCAAAGTTTTGAAGCATCCATTCGGTCCATTGGACCCAAAATGATGTTTGGGAGTGTTTCGAAGCATTTCACTAACCTTCGACACGCAAAAGGTGCAAAACTCGTATTTCGGGCCCGAATGCACTATTTCGGGGTACCAAAGTTGTGAAGCATCCATTCTAGTCCATTGGACCCAAAATGATGTTTGTGAGTATCTTGGATGATTTCACTAACCTTCGACACGTACAAGATGCAAAACTTGTGTTCAAGCCTGAATGCACTATTTCGGGGTACAAAAGTTGTGAAGCATCCATTCTAATCCATTGGACCCAAAATGATGTTTGCGAGTGTTTCGGATGATTTCACTAACCTTCGGCACGTACAAGATGCAAAACTTGTGATCGAGCATGAATGCACTATTTCGGGGTACCAAAGCTGTGAAGCATCTATTCTAGTCCATTGGACCGAAAATGATGTTTGGCAGTGTTTCAGAGCATTTCTCTAACCTTCGACACAAAAAAGATGAAAAACTCGTGTTTCGGGCCCGAATGCACTATTTCGGGGTACAAAAGTTGTGAAGCATCTATTCTAGTCCATTGGACCCAAAATGATGTTTGTGTGTGTTTCGGATGATTTCACTAACCTTGACATACAAGACGCAAAACTTGTGTTCGAGCTCGAATGCACTATTTCGGGGTACCAAAGTTGTGAAGCATCCATTCTAGTCCATTGGACACAAAATGATGTTTGTGAGAGTTTCGAGATGATTTCACTAACCTTCCGCACGTACAAGATGCAAAACTTCGTTCGAGCCTCGAATGCACTATTTCGGGGTACCAAAGTTGTGAAGCATCCACTCTAGTCCATTGGACCCAAAATGATGTTTGCGGGTGTTTCGGAGCATTTCGCTAACCATCGACACGTAAAAGATGAAAAACTCGTGTTACGGGCCAGAATGCACTATTTTGGGGTAACCAAATTTGTGAGCATCCCTAGTCCATTGGACCCAAAAATGATGTTTCGTCTTGTTTCGGAGCATTTCGCTAACCTTCGGCACGTAAAAGATGCAAAACTCGTGTTTCGGGCCCGAATGCAATATTTCGGGGTACCAAAGTTGTGAAGCATCCATTCTAGTCCATTGGACCCAAAATGATGTTTGCGAGTGTTTCGGATGATTTCACTAACCTTCAGCACGTAGAAAGATGCAAAACTTGTTTTTCGGCCTAACTGCACAATTTCGGGGAACCAAAGTTGTGAAGCATCCATTCAGTCCATTGGACCCAAAATGATGTTTGGGAGTGTTTCGAAGCATTTCACTAACCTTCGACACGTAAAAGGTGCAAAACTCATATTTCGGGCCCGAATGCAATATTTCGAGGTACCAAAGTTGTGAAGCATCCATTCTAGTCCATTGGGCCCAAAATGATGTTTGTGAGTATTTCAGATGATTTCACTAACCTTCGGCACATACAAGATGCAAAACTCGTATTTCGAGCCTGAATGCACTATTTCGGGGTGCCAAAGCTTCGTGAAGCATCTATTCTAGTCCATTGGACCCAAAATGATGTTTGGGAGTGTTTCGGAGCATTTCTCTAATCTTTGACATGTAAAAGATGAAAAACTCGTGTTTCGGGCCCGAATGCACTATTTCGGGGTACAAAAGTTGTGAAGCATCCATTCTAGTTCATTGGACCCAAAATGATGTTTGCGAGTGTTTCGAGCATTTCGCTAACTTTCGACACGTAAAAGGTGCAAAACTCGTATTTCGGACTCGAATGCACTATTTCGAAGTACCAAAGTTGTGAAGCATCCATAATAGTCCATTGGACCCAAAATGATGTTTGGGAGTGTTTCGGATGATTTCACCGACCTTGAGCACGTAGAAAGATGCAAAACTTGTGTTTCGACCTAACCTGCACAATTTCGGGGAACCAAAGTTTTGAAGCATCCATTCGATCCATTGGACCCAAAATGATGTTTGGGAGTGTTTCGAAGCATTTCGCTAACCTTCGATACGTAAAAGGTGCAAAACTCGTATTTCGGGCCCGAATGCACTATTTCAGGGTACCAAACTTGTGAAGCATCCATTGTAGTCCATTGGACCCAAAATGATGTTTGAGAGTATCTTGGATTATTTCACTAACCTTCGACACGTACAAGATGCAAAACTTGTGTTCAAGCCTGAATGCACTATTTCGGGGTACAAAAGTTGTGAAGCATCCATTCTAATCCATTGGACCCAAAATGATGTTTGCGAGTGTTACAAATGATTTGACTAACCTTCAGCACGTACAAGATGCAAAACTTGTGATCGAGCCGAATGCACTATTTCGGGGTACCAAAGCCGTGAAGCATCTATTCTAGTCCATTGGACCCAAAATAATGTTTGGGACTGTTTTGGAGCATTTCTCTAACCTTCGACACAAAAAAGATGAAAAATTCGTGTTTCGGGCCCGAATGCACTATTTCGGGGTACAAAAGTTGTGAAGCATCCATTCTAGTCCATTGGACCCAAAATGATGTTTGTGTGTGATTCGGATGATTTCACTAACCTTGACATACAAGACGCAAAACTTGTGTTCGAGCTCGAATGCACTATTTCGGGGTACCAAAGTTGTGAAGCATCCATTCTAGTCCATTCGACACAAAATGATGTTTGTGAGAGTTTCGATGATTTCACTAACCTTCAACGACGTACAAGATGAAAAACTTCGTTCGAGCTCGAATGCACTATTTCGGGGTACCCAAAGTTGTGAAGCATCCATTCTAGTCCATTGGACCCAAAATGATGTTTGGGAGTGTTTCGGAGCATTTCTCGAACCTTCGACGTGTAAAAGATGCAAAACTCGTATTTCGGGCCCGAATGCAATATTTCGAGGTAACCAAATTTGTGAGCATCCCAAGTCCATTGGACCCAAAAATGATGTTTGGTAGTGTTTCGGAGCATTTCGCTAACCTTCGGCACGTAAAAGATGAAAAACTCGTGATTCGGGACCGAATGCAATATTTCGAGGTACCAAAGTTGTGAAGCATCCATTCTAGACCATTGAGCCCAAAATGATGTTTGCGAGTGTTTCGGACGATTTCACTAACCTTCAGCACGTAGAAAGATGCAAAACTTGTGTTTCGGCCCTAACAAGACAATTTCGGGGAACCAAAGTTGTGAAGAATCTATTCGACCCATTAGACCCAAAATGATGTTTGGGAGTGTTTCGAAGCATTTCACTAACCTTCGACACGTAAAAGGTGCAAAACTCGTATTTCGAGCCGAATGCACTATTTCGGGGTACCAAAGTTGTGAAGGATCCATTCTAGTCCATTGGACCCAAAATGATGTTTGTGAGTATCTCGGATGATTTCGGTAACCTTCGACACGTAAAAGATGCAAAACTTATGTTCGAGCCTGAATGCACTATTTCGGGGTACAAAAGTTGTGAAGCATCCATTCTAATCCATTGGACCCAAAATGATGTTTGCGAGTGTTTCAGATGATTTCACTAACCTTCAGCACGTACAAGATGCAAAACTTGTGTTCGAGCCTGAATGCACTATTTCGGGGTACCAAAGTCTGTGAAGCATCTATTCTAGTCAATTGGACCCAAAATAATGTTCGGGAGTGTTTTGGAGCATTTCTCTAACCTTCGACACAAAAAAGATGGAAAACTCATGTTTCGGGCCCGAATGCACTATTTCGGGGTACAAACGTTGTGAAGCATCCATTCTAGTCCATTGGACCCAAAATGATGTTTGTGTGTGTTTCGGATGGTTTCACTAACCTTGACATACAAGACGCAAAACTTGTGTTCGAGCCCGAATGCACTATTTCGGGGTACCAAAGTTGTGAAGCATCCATTCTAGTCCATTGGACCCAAAATGATGTTTGCGAGTGTTTCGAGATGATTTCACTAACCTTCAAGCACGTACAAGATGCAAAACTTCGTTCGAGCCCGAATGCACTATTTCGGGGTAGCAAAGTTGTGAAGCATCCACTCTAGTCCATTGGACCCAAAATGATGTTTGCGGGTGTTTCGGAGCATTTCGCTAACCTTCGACACGTAAAAGATGAAAAACTCGTGTTTCGGGCCCGAATGCACTATTTCGGGGTAACCAAATTTGTGAGCATCCCTAGTCCATTAGACCCAAAAATGATGTTTCGTCTTCGTTTCGGAGCATTTCGCTAACCTTCGGCAGGTAAAAGATGAAAAACTCGTGATTCGGGCCCGAATGCAATATTTCGAGGTACCAAAGTCGTGAAGCATCCATTCTAGACCATTGGGCCCAAAATGATGTTTGCGAGTGTTTCGGATGATTTCACTAACCTTCAGCACGTAGAAAGATGCAAAACTTGTGTTTCGGGCCTAACTGCACTATTTCGGGGTACCAAAGTTGTGAAGCATCCATTCAGTCCATTGGACCCAAAATAATGTTTGGGATTGTTTCAAGGCATTTCACTATCCTTCGGCACGTAAAAGATGCAAAACTCATATTTCGGGCCCGAATGCAATGTTTCGGGGTACCAAAGTTGTGAAGCATCCATTATAGTCCATTGGACCCAAAATGATGTTTGTGAGTATCTCGGATGATTTCACTAACCTTCGGCACATACAAGATGCAAAACTCGTATTTCGAGCCCGAATGCACTATTTCGGGGTGCCAAAGCTCGTGAAGCATCTATTCTAGTCCATTAGACCCAAAATGATGTTTGGGAGTGTTTCGGAGCATTTCTCTAATCTTTGACATGTAAAAGATGAAAAACTCGTGTTTCGGGCCCGAATGCACTATTTCGGGGTACAAAAGTTGTGAAGCATCCATTCTAGTTCATTGGACCCAAAATGATGTTTGCGAGTGTTTCGAGCATTTCGCTAACTTTCGACACGTAAAAGGTGCAAAACTCGTATTTCGGACTCCGAATGCACTATTTCGAAGTACCAAAGTTGTGAAGCATCCATAATAGTCCATTGGACCCAAAATGATGTTTGGGAGTGTTTCGGATGATTTCACCGACCTTGAGCACGTAGAAAGATGCAAAACTTGTGTTTCGGCCTAACAAAGACAATTTCGGGGAACCAAAGTTGTGAAGAATCTATTCAGTCCATTAGACCCAAAATGATGTTTGGGAGTGTTTCGAAGCATTTCGCTAACCTTCGATACGTAAAAGGTGCAAAACTCGTATTTCGAGCCGAATGCACTATTTCGGGGTACCAAAGTTGTGAAGGATCCATTCTAGTCCATTGGACCCAAAATGATGTTTGTGAGTATCTCGGATGATTTCAAGTAACCTTCGACACGTACAAGATGCAAAACTTGTGTTCAAGCTCGAATGCACTATTTCGGGGTACAAAAGTTGTGAAGCATCCATTCTAATCCATTGGACCCAAAATGATGTTTGCGAGTGTTTCAGATGATTTCACTAACCTTCGGCACGTACAAGATGCAAAACTTGTGATCGAGCCGAATGCACTATTTCGGGGTACCAAAGTCGTGAAGCATCTATTCTAGTCAATTGGACCCAAAATAATGTTCGGGAGTGTTTTGGAGCATTTCTCTAACCTTCGACACAAAAAAGATGGAAAACTCATGTTTCGGGCCCGAATGCACTATTTCGGGGTACAAACGTTGTGAAGCATCCATTCTAGTCCATTGGACCCAAAATGATGTTTGTGTGTGTTTCGGATGGTTTCACTAACCTTGACATACAAGACGCAAAACTTGTGTTCGAGCTCGAATGCACTATTTCGGGGTACCAAAGTTGTGAAGCATCCATTCTAGTCCATTGGACACAAAATGATGTTTGTGAGAGTTTCGAGATGATTTCACTAACCTTCAAAGCACGTACAAGATGCAAAACTTCGTTCGAGCCCGAATGCACTATTTCGGGGTAGCAAAGTTGTGAAGCATCCACTCTAGTCCATTGGACCCAAAATGATGTTTGCGGGTGTTTCGGAGCATTTCGCTAACCTTCGACACGTAAAAGATGAAAAACTCGTGTTTCGGGCCCGAATGCACTATTTCGGGGTAACCAAATTTGTGAGCATCCCTAGTCCATTAGACCCAAAAATGATGTTTCGTCATCGTTTCGGAGCATTTCGCTAACCTTCGGCACGTAAAAGATGCAAAACTCTTGTTTCGGGCCCGAATGCAATATTTTCGGGTACCAAAGTTGTGAAGCATCCATTCTAGTCCATTGGACCCAAAATGATGTTTGCGAGTGTTTCGGATGATTTCACTAACCTTCAAAGACGTAGAAAGATGCAAAACTTGTGTTTCGGCCTAACCGCACAATTTCGGGAACCAAAGTTGTGAAGCATCCATTCATCCATTGGACCCAAAATGATGTTTGGGAGTGTTTCGAAGCATTTCACTAACCTTCGACACGTAAAAGGTGCAAAACTCATATTTCGGGCCCGAATGCAATGTTTCGGGGTACCAAAGTTGTGAAGCATCCATTATAGTCCATTGGACCCAAAATGATGTTTGTGAGTATCTCTGATGATTTCACTAACCTTCGGCACATACAAGATGCAAAACTCGTATTTCGAGCCCGAATGCACTATTTCGGGGTGCCAAAGTCGTGAAGCATCTATTCTAGTCCATTAGACCCAAAATGATGTTTGGGAGTGTTTCGGAGCATTTCTCTAATCTTTGACATGTAAAAGATGAAAAACTCGTGTTTCGGGCCCGAATGCACTATTTCGGGGTACAAAAGTTGTGAAGCATCCATTCTAGTTCATTGGACCCAAAATGATGTTTGCGAGTGTTTCGAGCATTTCGCTAACTTTCGACACGTAAAAGGTGCAAAACTCGTATTTCGGACTCGAATGCACTATTTCGGGGTACCAAAGTTGTGAAGCAACCATAATAGTCCATTGGACCCAAAATGATGTTTGCGAGTGTTTCGGATGATTTCACCGACCTTGAGCACGTAGAAAGATGCAAAACTTGTGTTTCGGCCTAACCGCACAATTTCGGGGAACCAAAGTTGTGAAGCATCCATTCAGTCCATTGGACCCAAAATGATGTTTGGGAGTGTTTCGAAGCATTTCACTAACCTTCGACACGCAAAAGGTACAAAACTCGTATTTCGGGCCCGAATGCACTATTTCAAGGTACCAAAGTTGTGCAAAGCATCCATTCTAGTCCATTGGACCCAAAATGATGTTTGTGTGTGTCTCAGATGATTTCACTAACCTTCGACACGTACAAGATGCAAAACTTGTGCTCCGAGACTGAATGCACTATTTCGGGGTACAAAAGTTGTGAAGCATCCATTCTAATCCATTGGACCCAAAATGATGTTTGCGAGTGTTACAAGTGATTTCACTAACCTTCGGCACGTACAAGATGCCAAACTTGTGTTCGAGCCTGAATGCACTATTTTAGGGTACCAAAGTTGTGAAGCATCCATTCTAGTCCGTTGGACCCAAAATGATGTTTGGAAGTGTTTCGGAGCATTTCTCTAACCTTCGACACAAAAAAGATGAAAAATTCGTGTTTCGGGCCCGAATGCACTATTTTGGGGTACAAAAGTTGTGAAGCATCCATTCTAGTCCATTGGACCCAAACTGATGTTTGTGTGTGTTTCGGATGATTTCACTAACCTTGACATACAAGACGCAAAACTTGTGTTCGAGCCTGAATGCACTATTTCGGGGTACCAAAGCTGTGAAGCATCCATTCTAGTCCATTGGACACAAAATGATGTTTGTGAGAGTTTCAGATGATTTCACTAACCTTCAGCACGTACAAGATGCAAAACTTCTGTTCGAGCCTGAATGCACTATTTCGGGGTACCAAAGTTGTGAAGCATCCATTCTAGTCCATTGGACCCAAAATGATGTTTGGGAGTGTTTCGGAGCGTTTCTCGAACCTTCGACGTGTAAAAGATGCAAAACTCGTATTTCGGGCCCGAATGCAATATTTCGAGGTAACCAAATTTGTGAGCATCCCAAGTCCATTGGACCCAAAAATGATGTTTGGTAGTGTTTCGGAGCATTTCGCTAACCTTCGGCACGTAAAAGATGCAAAACTCTTGTTTCGGGATCGAATGCAATATTTCGAGGTACCAAAGTTGTGAATCATCCATTCTAGTCCATTGGACACAAAATGATGTTTGCGAGTGTTTCAGATGATTTCACTAACCTTCAAAGCACGTAGAAAGATGCAAAACTTGTGTTTCGTCCTAACAAAGACAATTTCGGGGAACCAAAGTTGTGAAGAATCTATTCAGTCCATTGGACCCAAAATGATGTTTGGGAGTGTTTCGAAGCATTTCACTAACCTTCGACACGTAAAAGGTGCAAAACTCGTATTTCGAGCCGAATGCACTATTTTGGGGTACCAAAGTTGTGAAAGATCCATTCTAGTCCATTGGACCCAAAATGATGTTTGTGAGTATCTCGGATGATTTCGGTAACCTTCGACACGTACAAGATGCAAAACTTGTGTTCAAGCCTCGAATGCACTATTTCGGGGTACAAAAGTTGTGAAGCATCCATTCTAATCCATTGGTCCCAAAATGATGTTTGCGAGTGTTTCTGATGATTTCACTAACCTTCAGCACATAAAAAGATGCAAAACTTGTGATCGAGCCGAATGCACTATTTCGGGGTACCAAAGCCGTGAAGCATCTATTCTAGTCCATTGGACCCAAAATAATGTTCGGGAGTGTTTTGGAGCATTTCTCTAACCTTCGACACAAAAAAGATGAAAAACTCGTGTTTCGGGCCCGAATGCACTATTTTGGGGTACAAAAGTTGTGAAGCATCCATTCTAGTCCATTGGACCCAAACTGATGTTTGTGTGTGTTTCAGATGATTTCACTAACCTTGACATACAAGACGCAAAACTTGTGTTTGAGCCTGAATGCACTATTTCGGGGTACCAAAGCTGTGAAGCATCCATTCTAGTCCATTGGACACAAAATGATGTTTGTGAGAGTTTCGATGATTTCACTAACCTTCAAGACGTACAAGATGCAAAACTTCCGTTCGAGCCCGAATGCACTATTTCGGGTAGCAAAGTTGTGAAGCATCCACTCTAGTCCATTGGACCCAAAATGATGTTTGCGGGTGTTTCGGAGCATTTCGCTAACCTTCGACACATAAAAGATGAAAAACTCGTGTTTTGGGCCCGAATGCACTATTTCGGGGTAACCAAATTTGTGAGCATCCCTAGTCCATTGGACCCAAAAATGATGTTTGGTACTCGTTTCGGAGCATTTCGCTAACCTTCGGCACGTAAAAGATGCAAAACTCTTGTTTCGGGCCCGAATGCAATATTTCGGGGTACCAAAGTTGTGAAGCATCCATTCTAGTCCATTGGACCCAAAATGATGTTTGCGAGTTTTTCGGATGATTTCACTAACCTTCAAAGACGTAGAAGGATGCAAAACTTGTGTTTTGGCCTAACAAAGACAATTTCGGGGAACCAAAGTTGTGAAGCATCCATTCACCCATTGGACCCAAAATGATGTTTGGGAGTGTTTCGAAGCATTTCACTAACCTTCAACACGAAAAAGGTGCAAAACTCGTGTTTCGAGCCCGAATGCACTATTTCGGGGTATCAAAGTTATGAAGGATCCATTCTAGTCCATTGGACCCAAAATGATGTTTCGAGTATCTCGGATGATTTCTCTAACCTTCGGCACGTACAAGATGCAAAACTTGTGTTCAAGCCTCGAATGCACTATTTCGGGGTACAAAAGTTTTGAAGCATCCATTCTAATCCATTGGACCCAAAATGATGTTTGCGAGTGTTTCGGATGATTTCACTAACCTTCGGCACGTACAAGATGCAAAACTTGTGATCGAGCTCCGAATGCACTATTTCGGGGTACCAAAGCCGTGAAGGATCTATTCTAGTCCATTGGACCCAAAATGATGTTTGGGAGTGTTTCGAAGCATTTCTCTAACCTTTGACATGTAAAAGATGAAAAACTCGTGTTTCGGACCCGAATGCACTATTTCGGGGTACAAAAGTTGTGAAACATCCATTCTAGTCCACTGGACCCAAAACGATGTTTGTGTGTGTTTCAAATGTTTTCACTAACTTTCGGACATACAAGACGCAAAACTTGTGTTCGAGCCTGAATGCACTATTTCGGGGTACCAAAGTTGTGAAGCATCCATACTAGTCCATTGGACATAAAATGATGTTTGGGATTGTTTCGGAGGATTTCTCTACCCTTCGGCGTCTAAAAGATGCAAAACTTGTATTTCGGGCCCGAATGCACTATTTCGGGGTACCAAAATTTGTGAAACATCCATTCTAGTACATTGGACCCAAAAATGATGTTTGGGAGTGTTTCAGAGCATTTCTCTAACCTTCGGCACGTAAAAGATGCAAAACTCGTATTTCGGGCCCGAATGCACTATTTCGGGGTAACGAAATTTGTGAGCATCCCTAGTCCATTGGACCCAAAAATGATGTTTGGTAGTGTTTCGGAGCATTTCGCTAACCTTCAAGACGTAAAAGATGCAAAACTCGTATTTCGGGCCCGAATGCAATATTTCGAGGTACCAAAGTTGTGAAGCATCCATTCTAGACCATTGGACCCAAAATGTTGTTTGCGAGTGTTTCGGATGATTTCACTAACCTTCAACACGTAACAAGATGCAAAACTTGTGTTTCGGGCCTAACTGCACTATTTCGGGGAACCAAAGTTGTGAAGCATCCATTCAATCCATTGGACCCAAAATGATGTTTGGGAGTGTTTCGAAGCATTTCACTAACCTTCGACACGTAAAAGGTGCGAAACTCATATTTCGGGCCCGAATGCACTATTTCGGGGTACCATAGTTGTGAAGCATCCATTCTAGTCCATTGGGCCCAAAATGATGTTTGTGAGTATTTCAGATGATTTCACTAACCTTCGGCACGAACAAGATGCAAAACTTCTGTTCAAGCCCGAATGCACTATTTCGGGTACCAAAGCCGTGAAGCATCTATTCTAGTCCATGGGACCCAAAATGATGTTTGCGAGTGTTTCGGATGATTTCACTAACCTTCAGCACGTAGAAAGATGCAAAACTTGTTTTTCGGCCTAACTGCACAATTTCGGGGAACCAAAGTTGTGAAGCATCCATTCAGTCCATTGGACCCAAAATGATGTTTGGGAGTGTTTCGAAGCATTTCACTAACCTTCGACACGTAAAAGGTGCAAAACTCATATTTCGGGCCCGAATGCACTATTTCGGGGTACCAAAGTTGTGAAGCATCCATTCTAGTCCATTGGACCCAAAATAATGTTTGTGAGTATCTCGGATGATTTCACTAACCTTCGTCACGTACAAGATGCAAAACTTGTGTTCAAGCCTGAATGCACTATTTCGGGGTACAAAAGTTGTGAAGCATCTATTCTAGTCCATTGGACCCAAAATAATGTTCGGGAGTGTTTTGGAGCATTTCTCTAACCTTCGACACAAAAAAGATGAAAAACTCGGGTTTCGGGCCCGAATGCACTATTTCGGGGTACAAACGTTGTGAAGCATCCATTCTAGTCCATTGGACCCAAAATGATGTTTGTGTGTGTTTCGGATGATTTCACTAACCTTGACATACAAGACGCAAAACTTGTGTTCGAGCCTCGAATGCACTATTTCGGGGTACCAAAGTTGTGAAGCATCCATTCTAGTCCATTGGACACAAAATGATGTTTGTGAGAGTTTCGTATGATTTCACTAACCTTCAAAGCACGTACAAGATGCAAAACTTCTGTTCGAGCTCGAATGCACTATTTCGGGGTAGCAAAGTTGTGAAGCATCCACTCTAGTCCATTGGACCCAAAATGATGTTTGCGGGTGTTTCGGAGCATTTCGCTAACCTTCGACACATAAAAGATGAAAAACTCGTGTTTTGGGCCCGAATGCACTATTTCGGGGTAACCAAATTTGTGAGCATCCCTAGTCCATTGGACCCAAAAATGATGTTTGGTACTTGTTTCGAGCATTTCGCTAACCTTCGGCACGTAAAAGATGCAAAACTCTTGTTTCGGGCCCGAATGCAATATTTCGGGGTACCAAAGTTGTGAAGCATCCATTCTAGTCCATTGGACCCAAAATGATGTTTGCGAGTTTTTCGGATGATTTCACTAACCTTCAAAGACGTAGAAAGATGCAAAACTTGTGTTTTGGCCTAACAAAGACAATTTCGGGGAACCAAAGTTGTGAAGCATCCATTCAGTCCATTGGACCCAAAATGATGTTTGGGAGTGTTTCGAAGCATTTCACTAACCTTCAACACGAAAAAGGTGCAAAACTCGTGTTTCGAGCCCGAATGCACTATTTCGGGGTATCAAAGTTATGAAGGATCCATTCTAGTCCATTGGACCCAAAATGATGTTTCGAGTATCTCGGATGATTTCTCTAACCTTCGGCACGTACAAGATGCAAAACTTGTGTTCAAGCCTCGAATGCACTATTTCGGGGTACAAAAGTTTTGAAGCATCCATTCTAATCCATTGGACCCAAAATGATGTTTGCGAGTGTTTCGGATGATTTCACTAACCTTCGGCACGTACAAGATGCAAAACTTGTGATCGAGCTCGAATGCACTATTTCGGGGTACCAAAGCCGTGAAGGATCTATTCTAGTCCATTGGACCCAAAATGATGTTTGGGAGTGTTTCGAAGCATTTCTCTAACCTTTGACATGTAAAAGATGAAAAACTCGTGTTTCGGGCCCGAATGCACTATTTCGGGGTACAAAAGTTGTGAAGCATCCATTCTAGTCCATTGGACCCAAAACGATATTTGTGTGTGTTTCGGATGTTTTCACTAACTTTCGGACATAAAAGACGCAAAACTTGTGTTCGAGCTCGAATGCACTATTTTGGGGTACCAAAGCTGTGAAGCATCCATTCTAGTCCATTGGACATAAAATGATGTTTGGGATTGTTTCGGAGCATTTCTCTAACCTTCGGCGTGTAAAAGTTGCAAAACTTGTATTTCGGGCCCGAATGCACTATTTCTGGGTACCAAAATCTGTGAAACATCCATTCTAGTACATTGGACCCAAAAATGATGTTTGGGAGTGTTTCAGAGCATTTCTCTAACCTTCGGCACGTAAAGATGCAAAACTCGTATTTCGGGCCCGAATGCACTATTTCGGGGTAACCAAATTTGTGAGCATCCCTAGTCCATTGGACCCAAAAATGATGTTTCGGAGTGTTTTGGAGCATTTCGTTAACATTCAAGACGTAAAAAATGCAAAACTCGTGTTTGGGGCCCGAATGCAATATTTCAGGGTACCAAAGTTGTGAAGCATCCATTCTAGTCCATTGGACCCAAAATGATGTTTGCGAGTGTTTCGGATGATTTCACTAACCTTCAACTCGTAGAAAGATGCAAAACTTGTGTTTCGGCCTAACCGCACAATTTCGGGGAACCAAAGTTGTGAAGCATCCATTCGATCCATTGGACCCAAAATGATGTTTGGGAGTGTTTCGAAGCATTTCACTAACCTTCGACACGTAAAAGGTGCGAAACTCATATTTCGGGCCCGAATGCACTTTTTCGGGGTACCAAAGTTGTGAAGCATCCATTATAGTCCATTGGACCCAAAATGATGTTTGTGAGTATCTCGGATGATTTCACTAACCTTCGGCACGTACAAGATGCAAAACTTATGATCGAGCCAGAATGCACTATTTCGGGGTACCAAAGCTGTGAAGCATCTATTCTAGTCCATTGGACCCAAAATGATGTTTGGGAGTGTTTCGGAGCATTTCTCTAACCTTTGACATGTAAAAGATGAAAAACTTGTGTTTCGGGCCCGAATGCACTATTTCGGGGTACCAAAGTTGTGAAGCATCCATTCTAGTTCATTGGACCCAAAATGATGTTTGCGAGTGTTTCGGAGCATTTCGCTAACTTTCGACACGTAAAAGGTGCAAAACTCGTATTTCGGACCCGAATGCACTATTTCGGGGTACCAAAGTTGTGAAGCATCCATTCTAGTCCAATGTAACCAAAATGATGTTTGGAACCTGCTTTCGGAGCATTTCGCAAACACTTGGCAGGCAAAAGAAGAAAAACTCGTGTTTCGGGCCCGAATGCAATATTTCGGGGTACCAAATTGTGAAGTATCCATTCTAGTCCATTGGACCCAAAATGATGTTTGCGAGTGTTTCGGATGATTTCACTAACCTTCAGCACGTAGAAAGATGCAAAACTTGTGTTTCGGCCTAACCGCACAATTTCGGGGAACCAAAGTTGTGAAGCATCCATTCACCCATTGGACCCAAAATGATGTTTGGGAGTGTTTCGAAGCATTTCACTAACCTTCGACACGTAAAATGTGCAAAACTCGTATTTCGGGCCCGAATGCACTATTTCCGGGTACCAAAGTTGTGAAGCATCCATTATAGTCCATTGGACCCAAAATGATGTTTGTGAGTGTTTCAGATGATTTCACTAACCTTCGGCACGGACAAGATGCAAAACTTCTGTTCGAGCCTGAATGCACTATTTTGGGGTACCAAAGTCGTGAAGCATCTATTCTAGTCCATTGGACCCAAAATAATGTTCGGGAGTGTTTTGGAGCATTTCTCTAACCTTCGACACAAAAAAGATGAAAAACTCGGGTTTCGGGCCCGAATGCACTATTTCGGGGTACAAACGTTGTGAAGCATCCATTCTAGTCCATTGGACCCAAAATGATGTTTGTGTGTGTTTCGGATGATTTCACTAACCTTGACATACAAGACGCAAAACTTGTGTTCGAGCCTCGAATGCACTATTTCGGGGTACCAAAGTTGTGAAGCATCCATTCTAGTCCATTGGACACAAAATGATGTTTGTGAGAGTTTCGGATGATTTCACTAACCTTCAAAGCACGTACAAGATGCAAAACTTCCGTTCGAGCTCGAATGCACTATTTCGGGGTAGCAAAGTTGTGAAGCATCCACTCTAGTCCATTGGACCCAAAATGATGTTTGCGGGTGTTTCGGAGCATTTCGCTAACCTTCGACACGTAAAAGATGAAAAACTCGTGTTTCGGGCCCGAATGCACTATTTCGGGGTAACCAAATTTGTGAGCATCCCTAGTCCATTGGACCCAAAAATGATGTTTGGTACTTGTTTCGGAGCATTTCGCTAACCTTCGGCACGTAAAAGATGCAAAACTCTTGTTTCGGGCCCGAATGCAATATTTCGGGGTACCAAAGTTGTGAAGCATCCATTCTAGTCCATTGGACCCAAAATGATGTTTGCGAGTTTTTCGGATGATTTCACTAACCTTCAAAGACGTAGAAAGATGCAAAACTTGTGTTTCGGCCTAACGGAAGACAATTTTGGGGAACCAAAGTTGTGAAGCATCCATTCGATCCATTGGACCCAAAATGATGTTTGGGAGTGTTTCGAAGCATTTCACTAACCTTCAACACGTAAAAGGTGCAAAACTCGTGTTTCGAGCCCGAATGCACTATTTCGGGGTATCAAAGTTATGAAGGATCCATTCTAGTCCATTGGACCCAAAATGATGTTTCGAGTATCTCTGATGATTTCTCTAACCTTCGGCACGTACAAGATGCAAAACTTGTGTTCAAGCTCGAATGCACTATTTCGGGGTACAAAAGTTTTGAAGCATCCATTCTAATCCATTGGACCCAAAATGATGTTTGCGAGTGTTTCGGATGATTTCACTAACCTTCGCACGTACAAGATGCAAAACTTGTGATCGAGCTCGAATGCACTATTCGGGGTACCAAAGCCGTGAAGGATCTATTCTAGTCCATTGGACCCAAAATGATGTTTGGGAGTGTTTCGGAGCATTTCTCTAACCTTTGACATGTAAAAGATGAAAAACTCGTGTTTCGGGCCCGAATGCACTATTTCGGAGTACAAAAGTTGTGAAGCATCCATTCTAGTCCATTGGACCCAAAACGATGTTTGTGTGTGTTTCGGATGATTTCACTATCTTTCGGACATAAAAGACGCAAAACTTGTGTTCGAGCTCGAATGCACTATTTCGGGGTACCAAAGTTGTGAAGCATCCATACTAGTCCATTGGACATAAAATGATGTTTGGGATTGTTTCGAGCATTTCTCTAACCTTCGGCGTCTAAAAGATGCAAAACTTGTATTTCGGGCCCGAATGCACTAATTCGGGGTACCAAAATTTGTGAAACATCCATTCTAGTACATTGGACCCAAAATAATGTTTGGGAGTGTTTCAAGGCATTTCACTATCCTTCGGCACGTAAAAGATGCAAAACTCGTATTTCGGGCCCGAATGCAATATTTCGGGGTAACCAAATTTGTGAGCATCCCTAGTCCATTGGACCCAAAAATGATGTTTTGGAGTGTTCGGAGCATTTCGTTAACATTCAGCACGTAAAAAATGCAAAACTCGTATTTCGGGCCCGAATGCAATATTTCGAGGTACCAAAGTTGTGAAGCATCCATTCTAGACCATTGGACCCAAAATGTTGTTTGCGAGTGTTTCGGATGATTTCACTAACCTTCGACATGTAAAAGGTGCGAAACTCATATTTCGGGCTCGAATGCACTATTTCGGGGTACCAAAGTTGTGAAGCATCCATTATAGTCCATTGGACCCAAAATGATGTTTGTGAGTATTTCAGATGATTTCACTAACCTTCGGCACGAACAAGATGCAAAACTTGTGATCAAGCCTCGAATGCACTATTTCGGGGTACCAAAGCTCGTGAAGCATCTATTCTAGTCCATTGGACCCAAAATGATGTTTGGGAGTGTTTCGGAGCATTTCTCTAACCTTTGACATGTAAAAGATGAAAAACTTGTGTTTCGGGCCCGAATGCACTATTTCGGGGTACCAAAGTTTTGAAGCATCCATTCTAGTTCATTGGACCCAAAATGATGTTTGCGAGTGTTTCGAGCATTTCGCTAACTTTCGACACGTAAAAGGTGCAAAACTTGTATTTCGGACCCGAATGCACTATTTGAAGGACCGATAAGGCGACCGAGAGAGGGGGGGGAGTGAATGGGAGCCGATAAAAATTCTTCTCGAGGGAGATTAAAACTCCGACAAGACGAACTTGCTCGGTCGAACCCCCGAAATCACACGCTCCGCACTTCTACCTCCCGTTTGCCAAAACCACGTAGCCACCGGAGTGCTACCGGTCCTAGGAACAAACACTACCAAGAACCACAACGCACACACAAGACCGACAACGAAACAACTCGAAAGCCGGCTAACCGGAGGGGGCGGTTAGACCGGTATAGGGGGCGGTTAGACCGCCTCCACCCCGGCAACCAATAAATCCCTCCGAAACGCCTCTTCCGAGCACCAAAACACACCACGGTTTCACCAACGGAGATCTCTGGTCAAGGCCATGCTAGCTACCGAAAAATCTTGGCGAAAACCAAAACTTCACCCAAGGGCCTAGGGGCGGTTAGACCGACTACCCGGGGCGGTCTAACCTCCCCGTACCCAAGAAAGAACTCCAACCAAGAACACCTAGCAAACCGCACGAGAACGACCCCAAATTTCACCCGGACACTCCTCCGATCAAGGCGAACAAACTCACGGAGGAAAATCCGGCGAAACAGAACTTTGACCCGGAAATACCCCGGCGGTTAGACCGCCCCCCGTAGGCGGTTAGACCGCCCCTTCCGCAAAACGAACCCGCGGGTCAAACCTCAACTTCCTCGCGCCCGATCTCCCGAATCACTCCACGGATTGCAGCCAAACTTCGGGGATAGCCGGGGTTACCTCCCGGGCAACCTCTTCCTCAAAGGAATCGACCCGAAACGCTCACAATCAAGAGGAATCGAAGAAATCACTTCTCTAGGTCAAGAACTCCGGTTCCAACGAAAACCACCAAATCGAGCCCGATTCAAAGGAGATTTGGGGGCAAAGTCACCAGCCAAAGAGGCACAAAAACCTCATACGTGACACCCACCAAAAACCCCAAGAAATCGTCCTCAAAACACCGCCAAAAAGAGCTCCGAAAATCAACACAAAAGAGACAGAAAAACCACCATGAAGAACCACGCCGAACCTTCTATACATGCCATGAATGGTTCGTACAAGGTCTAGTTTGCCACCCAAACATCCATCCCTCTCTCTAGATCTCACATGAAGCTCTCAAACTAGCCTTCTAAAAACCTAGGGAAAATGGAGAACAAAAATGGAAAAACCAAATGAGCTAGGGTTCCAAGAGTTGGCCGCCATCCACCCCTCTAATGAGTATATATGGAGGCACCCAAAAGACTAAAACGCCCTTCACTAATAACTAGGGATACATGCCCCTCAAGGGCGGATTTGGAATTCTTGATGTCTTCACCATCGGACGGATGCCCGGCCGACCGCACTCGCGTAGCCTCGACGCAAGCCTTGCGATCCCGACGCGTGTCCTCCGCTTCGAAGCTTCTCGGCGCCGGCGGCCGGGGCGGTCAGACCGCCCCCCCCCGGGCGGTTAGACCGGCCCCGGGAACCGACCGACCCCGGGCGGTCCGACCGCCCCTCCTGGGCGGTTGAACCGGCCTGGGTGGCCGCACCTTCTCGTCGAGTCTTCGGCCTCGGTTTTGTGGCTCAACCGAGTAACCCAGTGGTTTTCGGTGAACCACCGCAAACCCCGCGAACTCGGTGTAGCCTCCGCCAATCTCCACTCATGACTCGGCTCCCACGTAGTCCCGGCTCGACCTTGGTTTTGAGGCTCTACCAAGAAACCGTCCACGACTTCATCTTGCTTGTTCATGCCACCATGCGGCCCGCACTTGACCCCCGCCGGCCACCGAGTCCCTCGAACGAAGCCTACTTGTCTTCTCCACACCGGAGGCCTCACCGCAACGACCTTTCGCGCTTGTTCTTCACCCCGCACCAAGACGAGTCAAGCCGCAACCTGCACCTGCAATACTTAGCCAAGAATCAGTCCACACAACGTTGTCAATCACTCATCACACAAGGAAGCGACCATCCACCGGTCCTCGAACCACACATGGTCCTCAATCTCCCCCTTGATGAGTGCATTGACAACACACATGATTTGTAACCAAAGATAAAAAGAAAAGAAAAGAAACTACTAAAAGAAAAACTCCAACAAGTGATCAAAAGCCAAAGAAAGGCAAAGAACAAGATCACTTGAAGAGAACAAGTCTCGGACCCCTTAGGCAAGGCAACGGCTCGACACATCCGAGACAAAATCATGCTCAAACAAAGAGCGCAAACCACCGAACCAAAGCTCGAACACCACAAAGAGCTCCCCCCGCACATATGCAAACTCCACCGAACCAATGCATGCAAGAAGGTCACTTGGAAATGCATGACAAAGAGCAAACCAAGCTCACATCGCATAGGGCGGTTAAACCGCTCGCACAGCCGGTTAAACCGCCCCATGTGACCGCCCCGCAAAAACTTCTCTCGAAAATTGCCGAACCACTTTGGACACCTTCCATTAGCTCCCAGTGCCCAAATCATGCACACACTTCTCCCCCCTTGTTGACAATGCATGAATCAAGGCAAAATGCAAAAACTTTCAACATATAGCTTCTCGAATATACAAAATTCATCACAAGGAGCTACACAAGTCCAAATGAGCAAGTTAGATACTCGACAGTTCGTAATGACCTTAGCTACATGATCACCAAGTTTCACAATCATTGGACAAGGCTAAAAAGGATTTGAGTAATTTTGCGAAAAGTTACTCTCTCATAAGCAAATACCTAAACATGAGCAAAACATATCAAATCGGCAAAGCCACTCAAACTTCATGCTAGGACTGCCATTCTAATCATAAGACCATCATAAACACCCAAAAGCACCTCATGTCATGTCAAAGCCACCGAGCCATGTGCCTACTTCTCATTGGTAGGCATCATGCAACGGTTTAGCACCCAAAGCAAATTAAATTCAGCACATATGACATGGGAGCACATTTTCCAAGCATTTTTCATTTCATTTTCAGATTTGTAAATGGTACATGAAATGTCTTTGCGACAAAAAGGAACTTATGCCCCTCCACAAGATTAAGCAAGAGGGCTAAACATTCATGATGGCAAGTGAGCCTTTGGCTCCATATGATCAATAAACTAGCTATCCAACCACAAAGTAAGCATAGCAAAGCCACTAAAACATGTCAAGATCATATATAGGCATTTACACATGAGAGAGCATGTATGTGACATTTTTCAAAAATTAGCCATCAACCATGGATCATTCATCAAGATCATCAAGAGCTAAGCCAAACTAACCGTAGCATACCAAACAAGCTCACAAGAACATATATAGCAACCCATGGTGAACAATGTATATAGGAGAAGCTTTTCCTATCCAATGCATATGATACAAAATGCATGCAATCTAAGATACAAGGATGCCTATACATCATGTTACATATGCCATGCCAAATGCAATAAATGCACAAAGGAAAGCTATACATATGCTACACAAGGAGCTTCACCACCAACTTAGGAAACGAACCACACACACAAAGCTCACAAAAGACCGGCTCCTCGAGGGGAGGCAAAAAGGGCTCGACACCACCGGCAAAAGAGCAAAGGAGCACAAAACTCACAAGCTCCCCCTAAACACATGCACTAGGGCCAAAGAGCATACAAAGCTCACCCTACACACATGATATAGAGAAGGAGCAAAACAAACCAAGAGGATTGACCAAGGCCACACACTCGAAGTTCACAAAGCACTTACCTTTATCATTTCTTCACAATTCACTCATCCTTGTCCTCCATCCCCGAAAGTGATGCACCTACATGTCACCACCGGGGTATGAGGCCGAAGAACCACCCCCGATATCAACCAAATGTTCTCCGGGCCTCCCACCTGCAACTCAAAACCAAGAGCGAGAACGAGCAAATGACTCAACACTGGGGTTAGTCCCAAAAGTGTGAAACCAGTGTCGGGCCATTTCCTCAAAAGTAGGGTTAGCAACATTCATCCTACCCTGCCTATCAATACAGCGATCCATCCTGTCAAACCTATCAAACCTGGAACCACCATGGGAACACCACTCCCGTCTCACTGGAGGAGTACGAGTACCACGAAAAGGAAGGCATGGTCCGTAGCCCCTCTGAGACTCAAAGCTGCGACGTCTCCCAAACTCGTATTGATCTCGAGGTAGAGAACGTCCAGCAAACTCAACACCACCAGACTCAAAGTGTCTACCATCTGGACCATAACCAAGGGAACTGAAACCACCAACATCACGACCTCGGAAACAGAACTGCCCAGAAATCTGGGGAGGGCCGGTCTGACCGCCTAGCCAGGCCGGTCTGACCGCCCTTCCCTGGGCAGGGCCGGTCTGACCGCCTAGCCAGGCCGGTCTGACCGCCCTCTCCAGACCACCACCGCGGCTACGGGATTTCTCATATCCCCATGCCGGATCCTTACGCACAAAGCCCTTTCCCTTAGGCAGTGGCATACGAGGCTCAGGCACACCATGAGAAGGGTGGTACCTGTCCTTGTTCGCCCACTCCTTAGCCATTCTCGCCTCTCTCTTTCTCTTATAGCAAAACTCTCTCTTGTGACCATCCTTCCCACAAAACTCACAATGGAAAAGGATTGGTTTGGGCTTAGGCTTGGGGAGAGGCTCTCCACTTGGTTTCTCACTAGGCTTTTCACTTGCCTTCTCACTCGGTTTTTCTCTCGGTTGGTTTGGCTTGGATGCAAACTTGTCTTTGGGTGAGGGTTTTGGTGGAACTGAAACATTCCCAAATTTCTTTTCTCTCTCACCACCGCCCTCACCAACCTCATCCAATCCCAAAGCCCAACCATCAAAGCGCTTACAACTAGCAATCATCATACCAAGCCGAGGTTCTTGACTCGACAACCAACTCGCCGCTTCACGCAACTTATCATTCTCATCTTGCAAGCGACCAACACATTTTGCAAGATCCAAATTCTTCATAGCATGCAACTCACATGTAGAACAAGAAGTAGGAATAGGCACTTTCAAATCAGCCTCTAGCGAACCAATGCGAGAACGAAGCTAAACAATTTTCTCATGCAAACCAGGGCAAGAAGTGCAAGCACCAAGCAAAGTGGGTCTAGATTGTAGCTCACCCAATTCAACCCTAAGCACATCTAGTTCCTCACACTTGGAGGCATACTTCTCCCTAAGATCGATCAAGTCGGCTAGGAAAGCAGAGCAATCGAGCACAATCATTTTCATCGAAACAACGGGCTAGCCTTAAGCGAATCAATTTCAAGCTTGCTATCAAGAACCCGTGTTTCTAGCTCGCCCACTCTAGTCCTAGCGTCCTCGAGCAAAGATCTAAGCTCCTTCCTAAGCTTCTTAGCCTCTCTAAGCATGTGATCGCGATTATCAAGCAAGTCAACCAACTCCTCATTCTCCTTGCGCAAAGAAGAGAGCTCATCACATACCTCATCCTCGGAATCCAAGTCCGAGGCGTCCTTCTCCGGCTTCTCTTGCTGCTCGAACCGCGAGCCATGCCGCGAAGTCGTCCTTGAGGCTTAGGCCCGTCACACAAAGGCCGTTGAGATACTTGCCAAGCTTCTTCTTCTTCTTCCTCTTCTTCTCATCCTCTTCGTCTTCATCACTTGAGCTTGAAGACGTGTCCTCGGAATCAGACTCGATGTCGCTTGATCTCTTCATCTTCTCTCGAGACCGTGCCTTCTTCCCATGTTCATGATCCTTCTTCTTGGACTTCTTCCTCTTGTCCTTGAACTTGTGCTTGTCGTGGTTGTTCACCTTCGGACACTCGGCGAAATAGTGTCCAGTCTTGCCGCACTTGAAGCATGTCCTCGTGTTCCTCCTCATGTTCACGCGGTTCTCGTGCAGCCTCTCGAACCGCCTCGTCAGGAGCGCCAGCTCGTCCTCTCCAAGCACGTCGAACTCCTCATCTGGGAATAGACATCAAAGAGGACAAAGAAAACATCCCGGTGGATGGGTTAGTATTAGCCTTTCCTTTCAAACCACCGACGAGGGCGAGACTATGAGAGTCAGTCGGGCCCTCGATCTTGGCTGTCATGCCCCTATCCACCTCAGCCGACTTGAGCTTCGAGAACGTACTCGTTCACCGTCGCAGTATCATACCTCTCCGACTCGACTATGGCCTCGAACTTTCCGCCCCATATCGTACGATCCAAAGAGTGTAAGAGCTTGACCGCTCTATCATGATCATCGTACGGGAGCACGTCCACATTGGCCCTCATGTTGTTCACCACCACCGTGAACCTCGAAACAAGGCATCGATGGACTCACCGGGAGATGAGTGAAGTTCTCGTACTCTCTCCGTAGGTCGCATACAACCGTGCCCGAACCTCGGGCGTTCCCAACATGAGCGTCCTTCAACACCGCCCAAATCCTACAAGCCAAGTGCTCGGTGTGCACCCGATCGAACTCAGTCGACACAAAGCACGAAACAAGTAGTCGACCGCCTTATTGTTGGCGTCGAATCCGTCCCTCGACCCCGGAGCAAGGAAATCCATCGGTGGACATAGCCCTGTGTCCACCGTGACATCCCAAAGCACCGACCCTTTCCGCGGAGGAACGCACCCATCCGCTTGCTCCACATCCGGTAGTTCTTGCCATCGAAGTGTGGAGGACCCGAACCCCGTTCTCGGTACGCCATCCTTGGATCTTAGACGGTTAGAGTCAATAAAGACCCGAACCGGCTCGATACCACTTGAAGGACCGATAAGGCGACCGAGAGAGGGGGGGGGGAGTGAATGGGAGCCGATAAAAATTCTTCTCGAGGGAGATTAAAACTCCGACAAGACGAACTTGCTCGGTCGAACCCCCCGAAATCACACGCTCCGCACTTCTACCTCCCGTTTGCCAAAACCACGTAGCCACCGGAGTGCTACCGGTCCTAGGAACAAACACTACCAAGCAACCACAACGCACACACGGACCGACAACGGAAACAACTCGAAAGCCGGCTAACCGAGGGGGCGGTTAGACCGGGTATAGGGGGCGGTTAGACCGCCTCCACCGGCAACCAAGAAATCCTCCGAAACGCCTCTTCCGAGCACCAAAACACACCACGGTTTCACCAACGAGATCTCTCGGTCAAGGCCATGCTAGCTACCGGAAAATCTTGGCGAAAACCAAAACTTCACCCAAGGGCCTAGGGGCGGTTAGACCGACTACCCGGGGCGGTCTAACCTCCCGTACCCAAAGCAAAGAACTCCAACCAAGAACACCTAGCAAACCGCACGAGAACGACCCCAAATTTCACCCGGACACTCCTCCCGATCCGGACGAACAAACTCACGAGAGGAAAATCCGGCGAAACGAACTTTGACCCGGAAATACCCCGGCGGTTAGACCGCCCCCCCCGTAGGCGGTTAGACCGCCCCTTCCGTAAAACGAACCCGCGGGTCAAACCTCAACTTCCTCGCGCCCTATCTCCCGAATCACTCCACGGATTGCAGCCAAACTTCGGGGATAGGCGGGTTACCTCCCCGGGCAACCTCTTCCTCAAAGGAATCGACCCGAAACGCTCACAATCAAGAGGAATCGAAGAAATCACTTCTCTAGGTCAAGAACTCCGGCTCCAACGAAAACCACCAAATCGAGTCCGATTCAAAGGAGATTTGGGGGCAAAGTCACCAGCCAAAGAGGCACAAAAACCTCATACGTGACACCCACCAAAAACCCCAAGAAATCGTCCTCAAAACACCGCCAAAAAGAGCTCCGAAAATCAACACAAAAGAGACGGGAAACCCACCATGAAGAACAACGCCGAACCTTCTATACATGCCATGAATGGTTCGTACAAGGTCTAGTTTGCCACCCAAACATCCATCCCTCTCTCTAGATCTCACATGAAGCTCTCAAACTAGCCTTCTAAAAACCTAGGAAAAATAGAGAACGAAAATGGAAAAACCAAATGAGCTAGGGTTCCAAGAGTTGGCTGCCATCCACCCCTCTAATGAGTATATATGGAGGCACCCAAAAGACTAAAACGCCCTTCACTAATAACTAGGGATACATGCCCCTCAAGGGCGGATTTGGAATTCTTGATGTCTTCACCATCGGACGGATGCCCGCCGACCGCACTCGCGTAGCCTCGACGCAAGCCTTGCGATCCCGACGCGTGTCCTCCGCTTCGAAGCTTCTCGGCCGGCGGCCGGGGCGGTCGGACCGCCCCCACGGGCGGTTAGACCGGCCCCCCGGGAACCGACCGACCCCGGCCGGTCGACCGCCCCCTCCCGGGCGGTTGAACCGGCTCGGGTGGCCGCACCTTCTCGTCGAGTCTTCGGCCTCGGTTTTGTGGCTCAACCGAGTAACCCCGCGAACTCGGTGTAGCCTCCGCCAATCTCCACTCATGACTCGGCTCCCACGTAGTCCCGGCCGACCTTGGTTTTGAGGCTCTACCAAGAAACCGTCCACGACTTCATCTTGTTGTTCATGCCACCATGCGGCCCGCACTTGACCCCGCCGGCCACCGGTCCCTCGAACGAAGCCTACTTGTCTTCTCCACACCCGGAGGCCTCACCCGCAACGACCTTTCGCGCTTGTTCTTCACCCGCACCAAAGACGAGTCAAGCCGCAACCTCGCACCCGCAATACTTAGCCAAGAATCGGTCCACACAACGTTGTCAATCACTCATCACACAAGGAAGCGACCATCCACCGGTCCCTCGAACCACACATGGTCCGCACTATTTCGGGGTACCAAAGTTGTGAAGCATCCATTCTAGTCCGTTGGACCCAAAATGATGTTTGGAACTGTTTCGGAGCATTTCGCAAACCCTCAGCAGGTAAAAGAAGAAAAACTCGTGTTACGGGCCAGAATGCACTATTTTGGGTACCAAAGTTGTGAAGCATCCATTCTAGTCCATTGGACCCAAAATGATGTTTGCGAGTGTTTCGGATGATTTCACTAACCTTCAGCACGTAAAAAGATGCAAAACTTGTGTTTCGGCCTAACTGCACAATTTCGGGGAACCAAAGTTGTGAAGCATCCATTCGATCCATTGGACCCAAAATGATGTTTGGGAGTGTTTCGAAGCATTTCACTAACCTTCGACACGTAAAATGTGCAAAACTCGTATTTCGGCCCCGAATGCACTATTTCGGGGTACCAAAGTTGTGTAGCATCCTTTATAGTCCATTGGACCCAAAATGATGTTTGTGAGTGTTTCAGATGATTTCACTAACCTTCAGCACGACCAAGATGCAAAACTTCTGTTCGAGCCTGGATGCACTATTTCGGGGTACCAAAGTTGTGAAGCATCCATTCTAGTCCATTGAACCCAAAATGATGTTTGGTAGTGTTTCGAGCATTTCTCTAACCTTTGACATGTAAAAGATGAAAAACTCGTGTTTCGGGCCCGAATGCACTATTTCGGGGTACAAAAGTTGTGAAGCATCCATTCTAGTTCATTGGACCGAAAATGATGTTTGCGAGTGTTTCGAGCATTTCGCTAACTTTCGACACGTAAAAAATGCAAAACTCGTATTTCGGGCCCGAATGCACTATTTCGGGGTACCAAAGTTGTGAAGCATCCATTCTAGTCCAATGTACCCAAAATGATGTTTGGAAGTGTTTCGGAGCATTTCGCAAACCCTCGACTGGTAAAAGAAGAAAAACTCGTGTTTGGGGCCCGAATGCAATGTTTCGGGGTACCAAATTGTGAAGCATCCATTCGGTCCATTGGACCCAAAATGATGTTTGGGAGTGTTTCGAAGCATTTCACTAACCTTCGACACGAAAAAGGTGCAAAACTCGTATTTCGGGCCCGAATGCACTATTTCAGGGTACCAAAGTTGTGAAGCATCCATTGTAGTCCATTGGACCCAAAATGATGTTTGTGAGTATCTCGGATGATTTCACTAACCTTCGACACGTACAAGATGCAAAACTTGGGTTCAAGCCTCGAATGCACTATTTCGAGGTACAAAAGTTCTGAAGCATCCATTCTAATCCATTGGACCCAAAATGATGTTTGCGAGTGTTACAAATGATTTCACTAACCTTCGGCACGTACAAGATGCCAAACTTGTGTTCGAGCCTGAATGCACTATTTTAGGGTACCAAAGTTGTGAAGCATCCATTCTAGTCCATCGGACCTAAAATGATGTTTGGGTATGTTTCGGAGCATTTCCCTAACCTTCGACACGTAAAAGATGAAAAACTCGTGTTTCGGGCCCGAATGCACTATTTTGGGGTACAAAAGTTGTGAAGCATCCATTCTAGTCCATTGGACCCAAACTGATGTTTGTGTGTGTTTCGGATGATTTCACTAACCTTGACATACAAGACGCAAAACTTGTGTTCGAGCCTGAATGCACTATTTCGGGGTACCAAAGCTGTGAAGCATCCATTCTAGTCCATTGGACACAAAATAGTGTTTGTGAGAGTTTCGGATGATTTCACTAACCTTCAAAGACGTACAAGATCCAAAACTACTATTCAAGCCTGAATGCACTATTTCGGGGTACCAAAGTTGTGAAGCATCCATTCTAGTCCATTGGACCCAAAATGATGTTTGGGAGTGTTTCGGAGCATTTCTCGAACCTTCGACGTGTAAAAGATGCAAAACTCGTATTTCGGGCCCGAATGCACTATTTCGGGGTAACGAAATTTGTGAGCATCCCTAGTCCATTGGACCCAAAAATGATGTTTGGTTGTGTTTCGGAGCATTTCGCTAACCTTCGGCAGGTAAAAGATGCAAAACTCTTGTTTCGGGCCCGAATGCAATATTTCGGGGTACCAAAGTTGTGAAGCATCCATTCTAGTCCATTGGACCCAAAATGATGTTTGCGAGTGTTTCGGATGATTTCACTAACCTTCAGCACGTAAAAAGATGCAAAACTTGTGTTTCGGCCTAACAGCACAATTTCGGGGAACCAAAGTTGTGAAGCATCCATTCAGTCCATTGGACCCAAAATGATGTTTGGGAGTGTTTCGAAGCATTTCACTAACCTTCGACATGTAAAAGGTGCAAAACTCGTATTTCGAGCCAAATGCACTATTTCGGGGTACCAAAGTTGTGAAGCATCCATTCTAGTCCATTGGACCCAAAATGATGTTTCTGAGTGTCTCAGATGATTTCACTAACCTTCGACACGTACAAGATGCAAAACTTGTGTTTCGAGCCTGAATGCACTATTTCGGGGTACAAAAGTTGTGAAGCATCCATTCTAATCCATTGGACCCAAAATGATGTTTGCGAGTGTTTCAGATGATTTCACTAACCTTCGGCACGTACAATATGCAAAACTTGTGATCGAGCCGAATGCACTATTTCGGGTACCAAAGCCGTGAAGCATCTATTCTAGTCAATTGGACCCAAAATAATGTTCGGGAGTGTTTTGGAGCATTTCTCTAACCTTCGACACAAAAAAGATGAAAAACTCATGTTTCGGGCCCGAATGCACTATTTCGGGGTACAAAAGTTGTGGAGCATCCATTCTAGTCCATTGGACCCAAAATGATGTTTGTCCGTGTTTCGGATGATTTCACTAACCTTGACATACAAGACGCAAAACTTGTGTTCGAGCCTGGATGCACTATTTCGGGGTACCAAAGTTGTGAAGCATTCATTCTAGTCCATTGGACACAAAATGATGTTTGTGAGAGTTTCGGATGATTTCACTAACCTTCAAGCACGTACAAGATGCAAAACTTCGTTCGAGCTCGAATGCACTATTTCGGGGTACCAAAGTTGTGAAGCATCCATTCTAGTCCATTGGACCCAAAATGATGTTTGCGGGTGTTTCGGAGCATTTCGCTAACCTTCGACACGTAAAAGATGAAAAACTCGTGTTTCGGGCCCGAATGCACTATTTCGGGGTAACCAAATTTGTGAGCATCCCTAGTCCATTGGACCCAAAAATGATGTTTGGTAGTGTTTCGAGCATTTCGTTAACCTTCGGCACGTAAAAGATGCAAAACTCTTGTTTCGGGCCCGAATGCAATATTTCGGGGTACCAAAGTTGTGAAGCATACATTCTAGTCCATTGGACCCAAAATGATGTTTGCGAGTGTTTCGGATGATTTCACTAACCTTCAAAGACGTAGAAAGATGCAAAACTTGTGTTTCGGCTTAACAAAGACAATTTCGGGGAACCAAAGTTGTGAAGCATCCATTCAGTCCATTGGACCCAAAATGATGTTTGGGAGTGTTTTGAAGCATTTCACTAACCTTCGACACGTAAAAGGTGCAAAACTCGTATTTCGAGCCCGAATGCACTATTTCGGGGTATCATAGTTGTGAAGGATCCATTCTAGTCCATTGGACCCAAAATGATGTTTGTGAGTATCTCGGATGATTTCACTAACCTTCGGCACGTACAAGATGCAAAACTCGTGTTTCGGGCCCGAATGCACTATTTCGGGGTACAAAAGTTTTGAAGCATCCATTCTAATCCATTGGACCCAAAATGATGTTTGCGAGTGTTTCGGATGATTTCACTAACCTTCGGCACGTACAAGATGCAAAACTTGTGATCGAGCCAGAATGCACTATTTCGGGGTACCAAAGCTGTGAAGCATCTATTCTAGTCCATTGGACCCAAAATAATGTTTGGGAGTGTTTCGGAGCATTTCTCTAACCTTTGACATGTAAAAGATGAAAAACTCGTGTTTCGGGCCCGAATGCACTATTTCGGGGTACAAAAGTTGTGAAGCATCCATTCTAGTCCATTGGACCCAAAATGATGTTTGTGTGTGTTTCGGATGTTTTCACTAACTTTCGGACATACAAGACGCAAAACTTGTGTTCGAGCCTGAATGCACTATTTCGGGGTACCAAAGTTGTGAAGCATCCATACTAGTCCATTGGACATAAAATGATGTTTGGGATTGTTTCGGAGCATTTCTCTAACCTTTGGCGTGTATAAGATGCAAAACTTGTATTTCGGGCCCGAATGCACTATTTCGAGGTACCAAAATTTGTGAAGCATCCATTCTAGTACATTGGACCCAAAAATGATGTTTGGGAGTGTTTCAGAGCATTTCTCTATCCTTCGGCACGTAAAAGATGCAAAACTCGTATTTCAGGCCCGAATGCACTATCTCGGGGTACCAAAGTTCTGAAGCATCCATTCTAGTCCATTGGACACAAAATGATGGTTTTGAGTGTTTCAGATGATTTCACTAACCTTCGTCACGAACAGGATGAAATCTTCTGTTCGAGCCTGATGCACTATTTTGTGGTACCAAAGTTGCGAAGCATCCATTCTAGTTCATTGGACCCAAAATGATGTTTGCGAGTGTTTCGGAGCATTTCGCTAATTTTCGACACGTAAAAGGTGCAAAACTCGTATTTCAGGCCCGAATGCACTATTTCGGGGTACCAAAGTTGTGAAGCATCCATTCTAGTCCATTGGGCTCAAAATGATGTTTGTGAGTATTTCGGATGATTTCACTAACCTTCGGCACGAACAAGATGCAAAACTTCTGTTCGAGCCTGAATGCACTATTTCGGGGTACAAAAGTTGTGAAGCATCCATTGTAATCCATTGGACCCAAAATGATATTTGCGAGTGTTTCGGATGATTTCACTAACCTTCGGCACGTACAATATGCAAAACTTGTGATCGAGCCGAATGCACTATTTCGGGGTACCAAAGTTCGTGAAGCATCTATTCTAGTCAATTGGACCCAAAATAATGTTCGGGAGTGTTTTGGAGCATTTCTCTAACCTTCGACACAAAAAAGATGAAAAACTCATGTTTCGGGCCCGAATGCACTATTTCAGGGTACCAAAGTTGTGAAGCATCCATTCTAGTCCATTGGACCCAAAATGATGTTTGTGTGTGTTTCAGATGATTTCACTAACCTTGACATACAAGACGCAAAACTTGTGTTTGAGCCTGAATGCACTATTTCGGGGTACCAAAGCTGTGAAGCATCCATTCTAGTCCATTGGACACAAAATGATGTTTGTGAGTGTTTCAGATGATTTCACGAACCTTCGGCACGTACAAGATGCAAAACTTCTGTTCGAGCCTGAATGCACTATTTCGGGGTACCAAAGTTGTGAAGCATCCATTCTAGTCCATTGGACCCAAAATGATGTTTGCGAGTGTTTCGGAGCATTTCGCTAACCTTCGACACGTAAAAGATGAAAAACTCGTGTTTCGGGCCGAATGCACTATTTCGGGGTAACCAAATTTGTGAGCATCCCTAGTCCATTGGACCCAAAAATGATGTTTGGTAGTGTTTCGGAGCATTTCGCTAACCTTCGGCACGTAAAAGATGCAAAACTCTTGTTTCGGGCCCGAATGCAATATTTCGGGGTACCAAAGTTGTGAAGCATCCATTCTAGTCCATTGGACCCAAAATGATGTTTGCGAGTGTTTCGGATGATTTCACTAACCTTCAGCACGTAAAAAGATGCAAAACTTGTGTTTCGGGTTAACAAAGACAATTTCGGGGAACCAAAGTTGTGAAGCATCCATTCGATCCATTGGACCCAAAATGATGTTTGGGAGTGTTTCGAAGCATTTCACTAACCTTCGACACGTAAAAGGTGCAAAACTCGTATTTCGAGCCTGAATGCACTATTTCGGGGTACCAAAGTTGTGAAGCATCCATTCTAGTCCATTGGACCCAAAATGATGTTTCTGAGTGTCTCGGATGATTTCACTAACCTTCGACACGTACAAGATGCAAAACTTGTGTTTCGAGCCTGAATGCACTATTTCGGGGTACAAAAGTTCTGAAGCATCCATTCTAATCCATTGGACCCAAAATGATGTTTGCGAGTGTTTCAGATGATTTCACTAACCTTCAGCACGTAAAAAGATGCAAAACTTGTGATCGAGCTCGAATGCACTATTTCGGGGTACCAAAGTCGTGAAGCATCTATTCTAGTCCATTGGACCCAAAATCATGTTTGGGAGTGTTTCGGAGCATTTCTCTAACCTTTGACATGTAAAAGATGAAAAACTCGTGTTTCGGGCCCGAATGCACTATTTCGGGGTACAAAAGTTGTGAAGCATCCATTCTAGTCCATTGGACCCAAAATGATGTTTGTGTGTGTTTCGGATGTTTTCACTAACTTTCGGACATACAAGACGCAAAACTTGTGTTCGAGCCTGAATGCACTATTTCGGGGTACCAAAGTTGTGAAGCATCCATACTAGTCCATTGGACATAAAATGATGTTTGGGATTGTTTCGGAGCATTCCTCTAACCTTTGGCGTGTAAAAGATGCAAAACTTGTATTTCGGGCCCGAATGCACTATTTCGGGGTACCAAAATTTGTGAAGCATCCATTCTAGTACATTGGACCCAAAAATGATGTTTGGGAGTGTTTCAGAGCATTTCTTTATCCTTCGGCACGTAAAAGATGCAAAACTCGTATTTCAGGCCCGAATGCACTATCTCGGGGTACCAAAGTTACGAAGCATCCATTCTAGTCCATTGAACACAAAATGATGGTTTTGAGTGTTTCGAGATGATTTCACTAACCTTCGGCACGAACAAGATGCAAATCTTCCGTTCGAGCTCAATGCACTATTTCGAAGTACCAAAGTTGTGAAGCATCCATAATAGTCCATTGGACCCAAAATGATGTTTGGGAGTGTTTCGAAGCATTTCGCTAACCTTCGATACGTAAAAGGTGCAAAACTCGTATTTCGGGCCCGAATGCACTATTTCAGGGTACCAAACTTGTGAAGCATCCATTCTAGTCCATTGGACCCAAAATGATGTTTGCGAGTGTTTCGTAGCATTTCACTAACCTTTGACTCGTAAAAGGTGCAACACTCGTATTTCGGCCCCGAATGCACTATTTCGGGGTACCAAATTTGTGAGCATCCCTAGTCCATTGGACCCAAAAATGATGTTTGGTAGTGTTTCGGAGCATTTCGCTAACCTTCGGCACGTAAAAGATGCAAAACTCGTATTTCGGGCCCGAATGCAATATTTTGAGGTACCAAAGTTGTGAAGCATCCATTCTAGTCCACTGGACCCAAAATGTTGTTTGCGAGTGTTTCGGATGATTTCACTAACCTTCAACACGTAAAAAGATGCAAAACTTGTGTTTCGGCCTAACAACACAATTTCGGGGAACCAAAGTTATGAAGCATCCATTCAGTCCATTGGACCCAAAATGATGTTTGGGAGTGTTTCGAAGCATTTCACTAACCTTCGACATGTAAAAGGTGCAAAACTCGTATTTCGAGCCCGAATGCACTATTTCGGGGTATCAAAGTTGTGAAGGATCCATTCTAGTCCATTGGACCCAAAATGATGTTAGTGAGTGTCTCGGATGATTTCTCTAACCTTCGACACGTACAAGATGCAAAACTTGTGTTCAAGCTCGAATGCACTATTTGGGGGTACAAAAGTTTTGAAGCATCCATTCTAATCCATTGGACACAAATTGATGTTTGCGAGTGTTTCGGATGATTTCACTAACCTTCGGCACGTACAAGATGCAAAACTTGTGATCGAGCCTGAATGCACTATTTCGGGGTACCAAAGCTGTGAAGCATCAATTCTAGTCCATTGGACCCAAAATGATGTTTGGGAGTGTTTCGGAGCATTTCTCTAACCTTTGACATGTAAAAGATGAAAAACTCGTGTTTCGGGCCCGAATGCACTATTTCGGGGTACAAAAGTTGTGAAGCATCCATTATAGTCCATTGGACCCAAAATGATGTTTGTGTGTGTTTCGGATGCTTTCACTAACTTTCGGACATACAAGACGCAAAACTTGTGTTCGAGCCTGAATGCACTATTTCGGGGTACCAAAGTTGTGAAGCATCCATACTAGTCCATTGGACATAAAATGATGTTTGGGATTGTTTCGGAGCATTTCTCTAACCTTTGGCGTGTAAAAGATGCAAAACTTGTATTTCGGACCCGAATGCACTATTTTGGGGTACCAAAATTTGTGAAGCATCCATTCTAGTACATTGGACCCAAAAATGATGTTTGGGAGTGTTTCGAGCACTTCTTTATCCTTCGGCACGTAAAAGATGCAAAACTCGTATTTCAGGCCCGAATGCACTATCTCGGGGTACCAAAGTTCTGAAGCATCCATTCTAGTCCATTGGACACAAAATGATGGTTTTGAGTGTTTCGATGATTTCACTAACCTTCGGCACGAACAAGATGCAAATCTTCCGTTCGAGCTCGATGCACTATTTCGGGGTACCAACGTTGTGAAGCATCCATTCTAGTCCATTGGACCCAAAATGATGTTTGCGAGTGTTTCAGAGCATTTCGCTAACCTTCGACATGTAAAAAGTGCAAAACTCGTATTTCGGGCCCGAATGCACTATTTCATGGTACCAAAGTTGTGAAGCATCCATTCTGGTCCATTGGACCCAAAATGATGTTTGGGAGTGTTTCAGAGCATTTCGCTAACCTTCGGCACGTAACAGATGCAAAACTCGTATTTCGGGTCCGAATGCACTATTTCGGGGTAACGAAATTTGTGAGCATCCCTGGTCCATTAGACCCAAAAATGATGTTTGGTTGTGTTTCGGAGCATTTCGCTAACCTTCGGCAGGTAAAAGATGCAAAACTCTTGTTTCGGGCCCGAATGCAATATTTCGGGGTACCAAAGTTGTGAAGCATCCATTCTAGTCCATTGGACCCAAAATGATGTTTGTGAGTATCTCGGATGATTTCACTAACCTTCAGCACGTAGAAAGATGCAAAACTTGTGTTTGGGCCTAACAGCACAATTTCGGGGAACCAGAGTTGTGAAGCATCCATTCAGTCCATTGGACCCAAAATGATGTTTGGGAGTGTTTCGAAGCATTTCACTAACCTTCGACACGTAAAAGGTGCAAAACTCGTATTTCGAGCCCGAATGCACTATTTCAGGGTACCAAAGTTGTGAAGGATCCATTCTAGTCCATTGGACCCAAAATGATGTTTTTGAGTATCTCGGATGATTTCACTAACCTTCGACACGTACAAGATGCAAAACTTGTGTTCAAGCCTGAATGCACTATTTCGGGGTACAAAAGTTGTGAAGCCTCCATTCTAATCCATTGGACCCAAAATGATGTTTGCGAGTGTTTCGGATGATTTCACAAACCTTCGGCACGTACAAGATGCAAAACTTGTGATCGAGCTAGAATGCACTATTTCGGGGTACCAAAGCTGTGAAGCATCTATTCTAGTCCATTGGACCCAAAATAATGTTCGGGAGTGTTTTGGAGCATTTCTCTAACCTTCGACACAAAAAAGATGAAAAACTCATGTTTCGGGCCCGAATGCACTATTTCGGGGTACATAAGTTGTGAAGCATCCATTCTAGTCCATTGGACCCAAAATGATGTTTGTGTGTGTTTCGGATGTTTTCACTAACTTTCGGACATACAAGACGCAAAACTTGTGTTCGAGCCTGAATGCACTATTTCGGGGTACCAAAGTTGTGAAGCATCCATACTAGTCCATTGGACATAAAATGATGTTTGGGATTGTTTCGGAGCATTTCTCTAACCTTTGGCGTGTAAAAGATGCAAAACTTGTATTTCGGGCCCGAATGCACTATTTCGGGGTACCAAAATTTGTGAAGCATCCATTCTAGTACATTGGACCCAAAAATGATGTTTGGGAGTGTTTCAGAGCATTTCTCTATCCTTCGGCACGTAAAAGATGCAAAACTCGTATTTCAGGCCCGAATGCACTATCTCGGGGTACCAAAGTTCTGAAGCATCCATTCTAGTCCATTGAACACAATATGATGGTTTTGAGTGTTTCAGATGATTTCACTAACCTTCGGCACGAACAAGATCCAAATCTTCTTTTCGAGCTCGATGCACTATTTTGGGGTACCAAAGTTGCGAAGCATCCATTCTAGTTCATTGGACCCAAAATGATGTTTGCGAGTGTTTCGGAGCATTTCGCTAACCTTCGACATGTAAAAGGTGCAAAACTCGTATTTCGGGCCCGAATGCACTATTTAGGGTCCCAAAGTTGTGAAGCATTCATTCTAGTCCATTGGACCCAAAATGATGTTTGGGAGTGTTTCGGAGCATTTCTCGAACCTTCGACGTGTAAAAGATGCAAAACTCGTATTTCGGGCCCGAATGCACTATTTCGGGGTAACGAAATTTGGGAGCATCCCTTGTCCATTGGACCCAAAGTGATGTTTGGAAGTGTTTCGGAGCATTTCGCTAACCTTCGGCACGTAAAAGATGCAAAACTCTTGTTTCGGGCCCGAATGCAGTATTTCGGGGTACCAAAGTTGTGAAGCATCCATTCTAGTCCATTGGACCCAAGATGATGTTTGGAAGTGTTTCGGAGCATTTCGCCGACCTTCGACACGTAGAAAGATGCAAAACTTGTGTTTGGGCCTAACAGCACAATTTCAAGGAACCAGAGTTGTGAAGCATCCATTCAGTCCATTGGACCCAAAATGATGTTTGGGAGTGTTTCGAAGCATTTCACTAACCTTCGACACGTAAAAGGTGCAAAACTCGTATTTCGAGCCCGAATGCACTATTTCAGGGTACCAAAGTTGTGAAGGATCCATTCTAGTCCATTGGACCCAAAATGATGTTTGTGAGTATCTCTGATGATTTCACTAACCTTCGACACGTACAAGATGCAAAACTTGTGTTCAAGCCTCGAATGCACTATTTCGGGGTACAAAAGTTGTGAAGCCTCCATTCTAATCCATTGGACCCAAAATGATGTTTGCGAGTGTTTTGGATGATTTCACTAACCTTCGGCACGTACAAGATGCAAAACTTGTGATCGAGCCGAATGCACTATTTCGGGGTACCAAAGCCGTGAAGCATCTATTCTAGTCCATTGGACCCAAAATAATGTTCGGGAGTGTTTTGGAGCATTTCTCTAACCTTCGACACAAAAAAGATGAAAAACTCATGTTTCGGGCCCGAATGCACTATTTCGGGGTACAAAAGTTGTGAAGCATCCATTCTAGTCCATTGGACCCAAAATGATGTTTGTGTGTGTTTCGGATGTTTTCACTAACTTTCGGACATACAAGACGCAAAACTTGTGTTCGAGCCTGAATGCACTATTTCGGGGTACCAAAGTTGTGAAGCATCCATACTAGTCCATTGGACATAAAATGATGTTTGGGATTGTTTCGGAGCATTTCTCTAACCTTTGGCGTGTAAAAGATGCAAAACTTGTATTTCGGGCCCGAATGCACTATTTCGGGGTACCAAAATTTGTGAAGCATCCATTCTAGTACATTGGACCCAAAAATGATGTTTGGGAGTGTTTCAGAGCATTTCTCTATCCTTCGGCACGTAAAAGATGCGAACTCGTATTTCAGGCCCGAATGCACTATCTCGGGGTACCAAAGTTCTGAAGCATCCATTCTAGTCCATTAGACACAAAATGATGGTTTTGAGTGTTTCAGATGATTTCACTAACCTTCGGCATGAACAAGATGCAAATCTTCTGTTCGAGCCTGATGCACTATTTTGGGGTACCAAAGTTGCGAAGCATCCATTCTAGTTCATTGGACCCAAAATGATGTTTGCGAGTGTTTCGTAGCATTTCACTAACCTTTGACTCGTAAAAGGTGCAACACTCGTATTTCGGCCCCGAATGCACTATTTCGGGTACCGAAGTTGTGAAGCATTCATTCTAGTCCATTGGACCCAAAATGATGTTTGGGAGTGTTTCGGAGCATTTCTCGAACCTTCGACGTGTAAAAGATGCAAAACTCGTATTTCGGGCCCGAATGCACTATTTCGGGGTAACGAAATTTGTGAGCATCCCTAGTCCATTGGACCCAAAAATGATGTTTGGTAGTGTTTCGGAGCATTTCGCTAACCTTCGGCACTTAAAAGATGCAAAACTCTTGTTTCGGGCCCGAATGCAATATTTCGGGTTACCAAAGTTGTGAAGCATCCATTCTAGTCCATTGGACCCAAAATGATGTTTGCGAGTGTTTCGGATAATTTCACTAACCTTCAAAGACGTAGGAAGATGCAAAACTTGTGTTTGGGCCTAACAAAGACAATTTCGGGGAACCAAAGTTGTGAAGCATCCATTCGGTCCATTGGACCCAAAATGATGTTTGGGAGTGTTTCGAAGCATTTAACTAACCTTCGACACGTAAAAGGTGCAAAACTCGTATTTCGAGCCCGAATGCACTATTTCAGGGTACCAAAGTTGTGAAGGATCCATTCTAGTCCATTGGACCCAAAATGATGTTTGTGAGTATCTCTGATGATTTCACTAACCTTCGACACGTACAAGATGCAAAACTTGTGTTCAAGCCTCGAATGCACTATTTCGGGGTACAAAAGTTGTGAAGCCTCCATTCTAATCCATTGGACCCAAAATGATGTTTGCGAGTGTTTTGGATGATTTCACTAACCTTCGGCACGTACAAGATGCAAAACTTGTGATCGAGCCGAATGCACTATTTCGGGGTACCAAAGCCGTGAAGCATCTATTCTAGTCCATTGGACCCAAAATAATGTTCGGGAGTGTTTTGGAGCATTTCTCTAACCTTCGACACAAAAAAGATGAAAAACTCATGTTTCGGGCCCGAATGCACTATTTCGGGGTACAAAAGTTGTGAAGCATCCATTCTAGTCCATTGGACCCAAAATGATGTTTGTGTGTGTTTCGGATGTTTTCACTAACTTTCGGACATACAAGACGCAAAACTTGTGTTCGAGCCTGAATGCACTATTTCGGGGTACCAAAGTTGTGAAGCATCCATACTAGTCCATTGGACATAAAATGATGTTTGGGATTGTTTCGGAGCATTTCTCTAACCTTTGTCGTGTAAAAGATGCAAAACTTGTATTTCGGGCTCGAATGCACTATTTCGGGGTACCAAAATTTGTGAAGCATCCATTCTAGTACATTGGACCCAAAAATGATGTTTGGGAGTGTTTCAGAGCATTTCTTTATCCTTCGGCACGTAAAAGATGCGAACTCGTATTTCGAGGCCCGAATGCACTATCTCGGGGTACCAAAGTTCCCAAGCATCCATTCTAGTCCATTGGACACAAAATGATGGTTTTGAGTGTTTCGGATGATTTCACTAACCTTCGGCACGAACAAGATGCAAATCTTCCGTTCGAGCTCGATGCAATATTTCGGGGTACCAAAGTTGTGAAGCATCCATTCTAGTCCATTGGACCCAAAATGACGTTTGCGGGTGTTTTGGAGCATTTCGCTAACCTTTGACTCGTAAAAGGTGCAAAACTCGTATTTCGGGCCCGAATGCACTATTTCGGGGTACCGAAGTTGTGAAGCATCCATTCTAGTCCATTGGACCCAAAATGATGTTTGGGAGTGTTTCGGAGCATTTCTCGAACCTTCGACGTGTAAAAGATGCAAAACTCGTATTTCGGGCCCGAATGCACTATTTCGGGGTAACGAAATTTGTGAGCATCCCTAGTCCATTGGACCCAAAAATGATGTTTGGTAGTGTTTCGGAGCATTTCGCTAACCTTCGGCACGTAAAAGATGCAAAACTCGTATTTCGGGCCCGAATGCACTATTTCAGGGTACCAAAGTTGTGAAGCATCCATTCTAGTCCATTGGACCCAAAATTATGTTTGCGAGTGTTTCGGATAATTTCACTAACCTTTAGCACGCAAAAAGATGCAAAACTTGTGTTTGGGCCTAACAAAGACAATTTCGGGGAACCAAAGTTGTGAAGCATCCATTCGATCCATTGGACCCAAAATGATGTTTGGGAGTGTTTCGAAGCATTTCACTAACCTTCGACACGTAAAAGGTGCAAAACTCGTATTTCGAGCCCGAATGCACTATTTCAGGGTACCAAAGTTGTGAAGGATCCATTCTAGTCCATTGGACCCAAAATGATGTTTGTGAGTATCTCTGATGATTTCACTAACCTTCGACACGTACAAGATGCAAAACTTGTGTTCAAGCCTGAATGCACTATTTCGGGGTACAAAAGTTGTGAAGCCTCCATTCTAATCCATTGGACCCAAAATGATGTTTGCGAGTGTTTCGGATGATTATACTAACCTTCGGCACGTACAAGATGCAAAACTTGTGATCGAGCCAGAATGCACTATTTCGGGGTACCAAAGCTGTGAAGCATCTATTCTAGTCCATTGGACCCAAAATAATGTTTGAGAGTGTTTCGGAGCATTTCTCTAACCTTTGACATGTAAAAGATGAAAAATTCGTGTTTCGGGCCCGAATGCACTATTTCGGGGTACAAAAGTTGTGAAGCATCCATTCTAGTCCATTGGACCCAAAATGATGTTTGTGTGTGTTTCGGATGTTTTCACTAACTTTCGGACATACAAGACGCAAAACTTGTGTTCGAGCCTGAATGCACTATTTCGGGGTACCAAAGTTGTGAAGCATCCATACTAGTCCATTGGACATAAAATGATGTTTGGGATTGTTTCGGAGCATTTCTCTAACCTTTGGCGTGTATAAGATGCAAAACTTGTATTTCGGGCCCGAATGCACTATTTCGAGGTACCAAAATTTGTGAAGCATCCATTCTAGTACATTGGACCCAAAAATGATGTTTGGGAGTGTTTCAGAGCATTTCTCTATCCTTCGGCACGTAAAAGATGCAAAACTCGTATTTCAGGCCCGAATGCACTATCTCGGGGTACCAAAGTTCTGAAGCATCCATTCTAGTCCATTGGACACAAAATGATGGTTTTGAGTGTTTCAGATGATTTCACTAACCTTCGGCACGAACAAGATGAAATCTTCTGTTCGAGACTGATGCACTATTTTGTGGTACCAAAGTTGCGAAGCATCCATTCTAGTTCATTGGACCCAAAATGATGTTTGCGAGTGTTTCGGAGCATTTTGCTAACTTTCGACACGTAAAAGGTGCAAAACTCGTATTTCAGGCCCGAATGCACTATTTCGGGGTACCAAAGTTGTGAAGCATTCATTCTAGTCCATTGGACCCAAAATGATGTTTGGGAGTGTTTCGGAGCATTTCTCGAACCTTCGACGTGTAAAAGATGCAAAACTCGTATTTCGGGCCCGAATGCACTATTTCGGGGTAACGAAATTTGTGAGCATCCCTAGTCCATTGGACCCAAAAATGATGTTTGGGAGTGTTTCAGGGCATTTCGCTATCCTTCGGCACGTAAAAGATGCAAAACTCGTATTTCGGGCCCGAATGCAATATTTCGAGGTACCAAAGTTGTGAAGCATCCATTCTAGACCATTGGACCCAAAATGTTGTTTGCGAGTGTTTCGGATGATTTCACTAACCTTCAACACGTAACAAGATGCAAAACTTGTGTTTGGGCCTAACAAAGACAATTTCGGGGAACCAAAGTTGTGAAGCATCCATTCGACCATTGGACCCAAAATGATGTTTGGGAGTGTTTCGAAGCATTTCACTAACCTTCGACACGTAAAAGGTGCAAAACTCGTATTTCGAGCCCGAATGCACTATTTCAGGGTACCAAAGTTGTGAAGGATCCATTCTAGTCCATTGGACCCAAAATGATGTTTGTGAGTATCTCTGATGATTTCACTAACCTTCGACACGTACAAGATGCAAAACTTGTGTTCAAGCCTCGAATGCACTATTTCGGGGTACAAAAGTTGTGAAGCCTCCATTCTAATCCATTGGACCCAAAATGATGTTTGCGAGTGTTTCGGATGATTATACTAACCTTCGGCACGTACAAGATGCAAAACTTGTGATCGAGCCAGAATGCACTATTTCGGGGTACCAAAGCTGTGAAGCATCTATTCTAGTCCATTGGACCCAAAATAATGTTTGGGAGTGTTTCGGAGCATTTCTCTAACCTTTGACATGTAAAAGATGAAAAACTCGTGTTTCGGGCCCGAATGCACTATTTCGGGGTACAAAAGTTGTGAAGCATCCATTCTAGTCCATTGGACCCAAAATGATGTTTGTGTGTGTTTCGGATGTTTTCACTAACTTTCGGACATACAAGACGCAAAACTTGTGTTCGAGCCTGAATGCACTATTTCGGGGTACCAAAGTTGTGAAGCATCCATACTAGTCCATTGGACATAAAATGATGTTTGGGATTGTTTCGGAGCATTTCTCTAACCTTTGGCGTGTAAAAGATGCAAAACTTGTATTTCGGGCCCGAATGCACTATTTCGGGGTACCAAAATTTGTGAAGCATCCATTCTAGTACATTGGACCCAAAAATGATGTTTGGGAGTGTTTCGAGCATTTCTCTATCCTTCGGCACGTAAAAGGTGCAAAACTCGTATTTCGAGCCCGAATGCACTATCTCGGGGTACCAAAGTTCCAAGCATCCATTCTAGTCCATTGGACACAAAATGATGGTTTTGAGTGTTTCAGATGATTTCACTAACCTTCGTCACGAACAGGATGAAATCTTCTGTTCGAGCCTGATGCACTATTTTGTGGTACCAAAGTTGCGAAGCATCCATTCTAGTTCATTGGACCCAAAATGATGTTTGCGAGTGTTTCGGAGCATTTCGCTAACTTTCGACACGTAAAAGGTGCAAAACTCGTATTTCAGGCCCGAATGCACTATTTCGGGGTACCAAAGTTGTGAAGCATTCATTCTAGTCCATTGGACCCAAAATGATGTTTGGGAGTGTTTCGGAGCATTTCTCGAACCTTCGACGTGTAAAAGATGCAAAACTCGTATTTCGGGCCCGAATGCACTATTTCGGGGTAACGAAATTTGTGAGCATCCCTGGTCCATTAGACCCAAAAATGATGTTTGGTTGTGTTTCGGAGCATTTCGCTAACCTTCGGCAGGTAAAAGATGCAAAACTCTTGTTTCGGGCCCGAATGCAATATTTCTAGGTACCAAAGTTGTGAAGCATCCATTCTAGTCCATTGGACCCAAAATGATGTTTGCGAGTGTTTCGGATGATTTCACTAACCTTCAAAGACGTAGAAAGATGCAAAACTTGTGTTTGGGCCTAACGACAAAGACAATTTCGGGGAACCAAAGTTGTGAAGCATCCATTCAGGTCCATTGGACCCAAAATGATGTTTGGGAGTGTTTCGAAGCATTTCACTAACCTTCGACACGTAAAAGGTGCAAAACTCGTATTTCGAGCCCGAATGCACTATTTCGGGGTACCAAAGTTGTGCGGGATCCATTCTAGTCCATTGGACCCAAAATGATGTTTGTGAGTATCTCGGATGATTTCACTAACCTTCGACACGTACAAGATGCGAAACTTGTGTTCAAGCCTCGAATGCACTATTTCGGGGTACAAAAGTTGTGAAGCCTCCATTCTAATCCATTGGACCCAAAATGATGTTTGGGAGTGTTTTAGATGTTTTCACTAACCTTCGACACGAACCGGATGCAAAACTTCCGTTCGAGCTCGAATGCACTATTTTGGGGTAGCATAGTTGTGTAGCATCCATTCTAGTCCATTGGACTCAAAATAATGTTCGGGAGTGTTTTGGAGCATTTCTCTAACCTTCGACACAAAAAAGATGAAAAACTCATGTTTCGGGCCCGAATGCACTATTTCGGGGTACAAAAGTTGTGAAGCATCCATTCTAGTCCATTGGACCCAAAATGATGTTTGTGTGTGTTTCGGATGATTTCACTAACCTTGACATACGGACGCAAAACTTGTGTTCGAGCCTCGAATGCACTATTTCGGGGTACCAAAGTTGTGAAGCATCCATTCTAGTCCATTGGACACAAAATGATGTTTGTGAGAGTTTCGAGATGATTTCACTAACCTTCAAGCACGTACAAGATGCAAAACTTCGTTCGAGCTCGAATGCACTTTTTCGGGGTACCAAAGTTGTGAAGCATCCATTCTAGTCCATTGGACGCAAAATGATGTTTGGGAGTGTTTCGGAGCGTTTCTCGAACCTTCGACGTGTAAAAGATGCAAAACTCGTATTTCTGGACCGAATGCACTATTTCGGGGTAACCAAATTTGTGAGCATCCCTAGTCCATTGGACCAAAAAATGATGTTTGGTAGTGTTTCGGAGCATTTCGCTAACCTTCGGCACGTAAAAGAAGCAAAACTCTTGTTTCGGGCCCGAATGCAATATTTCGGGGTACCAAAGTTGTGAAGCATCAATTCTAGTCCATTGGACCCAAAATGATGTTTGCGAGTGTTTCGGATGATTTCACTAACCTTCAGCACGTAGAAAGATGCAAAACTTGTGTTTCGGCCTAACAAAGACAATTTCGGGGAACCAAAGTTGTTAAGCATCCATTCAGTCCATTGGACCCAAAATGATGTTTGGGAGTGTTTCGAAGCATTTCACTAACCTTCGACATGTAAAAGGTGCAAAACTCGTATTTCGAGCCCGAATGCACTATTTCGGGGTATCAAAGTTGTGAAGGATCCATTCTAGTCCATTGGACCCAAAATGATGTTTGTGAGTATCTCGGATGATTTCACTAACCTTCGACACGTACAAGATGCAAAACTGGTGTTCAAGCCCGAATGCACTATTTCGGGGTACAAAAGTTTTGAAGCATCCATTCTAATCCATTGGACCCAAAATGATGTTTGCGAGTGTTTCGGATGATTTCACTAACCTTCGGCACGTACAAAATGCAAAACTTGTGATCGAGCCTGAATGCACTATTTCGGGGTACCAAAGGTGTGAAGCATCCATACTAGTCCATTGGACATAAAATGATGTTTGGGATTGTTTCGGAGCATTCCTCTAACCTTTGGCGTGTAAAAGATGCAAAACTTGTATTTCGGGCCCGAATGCACTATTTCGGGGTACCAAAATTTGTGAAGCATCCATTCTAGTACATTGGACCCAAAAATGATGTTTGGGAGTGTTTCGGAGCATTTCTCTAACCTTCGGCACGTAAAAGATGCAAAACTCGTATTTCGGGCCCGAATGCACTATCTTGGGGTACCAAAGTTCGAAGCATCCATTCTAGTCCATTGGACACAAAATGATGGTTTTGAGTGTTTCGAGATGATTTCACTAACCTTCGGCACGAACAAGATGCAAATCTTCCGTTCGAGCTCGATGCACTATTTTGGGGTACCAAAGTTGCGAAGCATCCATTCCGATTCATTGGACCCAAAATGATGTTTGCAAGTGTTTCGGAGCATTTCGCTAACTTTCGACACGTAAAAGGTGCAAAACTCGTATTTCGGGCCCGAATGCACTATTCGGGTTACCAAAGTTGTGAAGCATTCATTCTAGTCCATTGGACCCAAAATGAGGTTTGGGAGTGTTTCGGAGCATTTCTCGAACCTTCGACGTGTAAAAGATGCAAAACTCGTATTTCGGGCCCGAATGCACTATTTCGGGGTAACGAAATTTGTGAGCATCCGTAGTCCATTGGACCCAAAAATGATGTTTGGTAGTGTTTCGGAGCATTTCGCTAACCTTCGGCACGTAAAAGTTGCAAAACTCTTGTTTCGGGCCCGAATGCAATATTTCGGGGTACCAAAGTGGTGAAGCATCCATTCTAGTCCATTGGACCCAAAATGATGTTTTCGAGTGTTTCGGATGATTTCACTAACCTTCAAGACGTAGAAAGATGCAAAACTTGTGTTTCGGCCTAACAAAGCACAATTTCGGGGAACCAAAGTTGTGAAGCATCCATTCAGTCCATTGGACCCAAAATGATGTTTGGGAGTGTTTCGAAGCATTTCACTAACCTTCGACACGTAAACGGTGCAAAACTCGTATTTCGAGCCCGAATGAACTATTTCGGGGTACCAAAGTTGTGAAGGATCCATTCTAGTCCATTGGACCCAAAATGATGTTCGTGAGTATCTCGGATGATTTCACTAACCTTCGACACGTACAAGATGCAAAACTTGTGTTCAAGCCTGAATGCACTATTTCGGGGTACAAAAGTTTTGAAGCATCCATTCTAATCCATTGGACCCAAAATGATGTTTGCGAGTGTTTCGGATGATGTCACTAACCTTCGGCACGTACAAGATGCAAAACTTGTGATCGAGCCGAATGCACTATTTCGGGGCACCAAAGGCCGTGAAGCATCTATTCTAGTCCATTGGACCCAAAATAATGTTCGGGAGTGTTTTGGAGCATTTCTCTAACCTTCGACACAAAAAAGATGAAAAACTCATGTTTCGGGCCCGAATGCACTATTTCGGGGTACAAAAGTTGTGAAGCATCCAATCTAGTCCATTGGACCCAAAATGATGTTTGTGTGTGTTTCGGATGATTTCACTAACCTTGACATACAAGACGCAAAACTTGTGTTGGAGCTCGAATGCACTATTTCGGGGTTCCAAAGTTGTGAAGCATCCATTCTAGTCCATTGGACACAAAATTATGTTTGTGAGAGTTTCACATGATTTCACTAACCTTCAACACGTAGAAGATGCAAAACTTCGTTCGAGCCCGAATGCACTATTTTGGGGTACCAAAGTTGTGAAGCATCCATTCTAGTCCATTGGACCCAAAATGATGTTTGCGAGTGTTTCGGATGATTTCACTAACCTTCAGCACGTAAAAAGATGCAAAACTTGTGTTTGGGCCTAACAAAGACAATTTCGGGGAACCAAAGTTGTGAAGCATCCATTCGGTACATTGGACCCAAAATGATGTTTGGGAGTGTTTCGAAGCATTTCACTAACCTTCGACACGTAAACGGTGCAAAACTCGTATTTCGAGCCCGAATGCACTATTTCGGGGTACCAAAGTTGTGAAGCATCCATTCTAGTCCATTGGACCCAAAATGATGTTTCTGAGTGTCTCAGATGATTTCACTAACCTTCGACACGTACAAGATGCAAAACTTGTGTTTCGAGCCTGAATGCACTATTTCGGGGTACAAAAGTTGTGAAGCATCCATTCTAATCCATTGGACCCAAAATGATGTTTGCGAGTGTTTCAGATGATTTCACTAACCTTCAGCACGTAAAAAGATGCAAAACTTGTGTTTGAGCCTGAATGCACTATTTCGGGGTACCAAAGTTGTGAAGCATCCATTCTAGTCCATTGGACCCAAAATGATGTTCGGGAGTGTTTTGGAGCATTTCTCTAACCTTCGACACAAAAAAGATGAAAAACTCATGTTTCGGGCCCGAATGCACTATTTCGAGGTACAAAAGTTGTGAAGCATCCAATCTAGTCCATTGGACCCAAAATGATGTTTGTGTGTGTTTCGGATGATTTCACTAACCTTGACATACAAGACGCAAAACTTGTGTTCGAGCCTGAATGCACTATTTCGGGGTACCAAAGTTGCGAAGCATCCATTCTAGTCCATTAGACACAAAATGATGTTTGCGAGTGTTTCAAATGATTCACTAACCTTCAAAGCACGTACAAGATGCAAAACTTCGTTCGAGCCTCGAATGCACTTTTTCGGGGTACCAAAGTTGTGAAGCATCCATTCTAGTCCATTGGACGCAAAATGATGTTTGGGAGTGTTTCGGAGCGTTTCTCGAACCTTCGACGTGTAAAAGATGCAAAACTCGTATTTCGGGCCCGAATGCACTCTTTCGGGGTAACCAAATTTGTGAGCATCCCTAGTCCATTGGACCAGAAATGATGTTTGGTAGTGTTTCGGAGCATTTCGCTAACCTTCGGCACGTAAACGATGCAAAACTCGTATTTCGGGCCCGAATGCAATATTTCGAGGTACCAAAGTTGTGAAGCATCCATTCTAGACCATTGGACCCAAAATGATGTTTGGGAGTGTTTAAGAGCATTTCACTAACCTTCGGCACGTAAAAGATGCAAAACTTCTGTTCGAGCCTGAATGCACTATTTTGGGGTACCAAAGTTGTGAAGCATCCATTCTAGTCCATTGGACCCAAAATGATGTTTGCGAGTGTTTCGGATGATTTCACTAACCTTCAACACATAAAAAGATGCAAAACTTGTGTTTCGGGCCTAACTGCACTATTTCGGGGTACCATAGTTGTGAAGCATCCATTCTAGTCCATTGGACCCAAAATGATGTTTGGGAGTGTTTCAGAGCATTTCACTAACCTTCGACACGTAAACGGTGCAAAACTCGTATTTCGAGCCCGAATGCACTATTTCGGGGTACCATAGTTGTGAAGCATCCATTCTAGTCCATTGGGCCCAAAATGATGTTTGTGAGTATTTCAGATGATTTCACTAACCTTCGGCACGAAAAAGATGCAAAACTTATGTTCGAGCCTGAATGCACTATTTCGGGGTACAAAAGTTGTGAAGCATCCATTCTAATCCATTGGACCCAAAATGATGTTTGCGAGTGTTTCAGATGATTTCACTAACCTTCAGCACGTAAAAGATGCCAAACTTGTGATCGAGCCGAATGCACTATTTCGGGGCACCAAAGTCAGTGAAGCATCTATTCTAGTCCATTGGACCCAAAATAATGTTCGGGAGTGTTTTGGAGCATTTCTCTAACCTTCGACACAAAAAAGATGAAAAACTCATGTTTCGGGCCCGAATGCACTATTTCGGGGTACAAAAGTTGTGAAGCATCCATTCTAGTCCATTGGACCCAAAATGATGTTTGTGTGTGTTTCGGATGATTTCACTAACCTTGACATACAAGACGCAAAACTTGTGTTCGAGCCTGAATGCACTATTTCGGGGTACCAAAGTTGTGAAGCATCCATTCTAGTCCATTGGACACAAAATGATGTTTGTGAGAGTTTCAGATGATTTCACTAACCTTCAGCACGTACAAGATGCAAAACTTCTGTTCGAGCCTGAATGCACTTTTTCGGGGTACCAAAGTTGTGAAGCATCCATTCTAGTCCATTGGACGCAAAATGATGTTTGGGAGTGTTTCGGAGCGTTTCTCGAACCTTCGACGTGTAAAAGATGCAAAACTCGTATTTCGGGCCCGAATGCACTATTTCGGGGTAACCAAATTTGTGAGCATCCCTAGTCCATTGGACCCAAAAATGATGTTTGGTAGTGTTTCGGAGCATTTCGCTAACCTTCGGCACGTAAAAGAAGCAAAACTCTTGTTTCGGGCCCGAATGCAATATTTCGGGGTACCAAAGTTGTTAAGCATCCATTCTAGTCCATTGGACACAAAATGATGTTTGCGAGTGTTTCGGATGATTTCACTAACCTTCAAGCACGTAGAAAGATGTAAAACTTGTGTTTCGGCCTAACAAGACAATTTCGGGGAACCAAAGTTGTTAAGCATCCATTCGACCCATTGGACCCAAAATGATGTTTGGGAGTGTTTCGAAGCATTTCACTAACCTTCGACATGCAAAAGGTGCAAAACTCGTATTTCGAGCCCGAATGCACTATTTCGGGGTATCAAAGTTGTGAAGGATCCATTCTAGTCCATTGGACCCAAAATGATGTTTGTGAGTATCTCGGATGATTTCACTAACCTTCGACACGTACAAGATGCAAAACTTGTGTTCAAGCCTGAATGCACTATTTCGGGGTACAAAAGTTTTGAAGCATCCATTCTAATCCATTGGACCCAAAATGATGTTTGCAAGTGTTTCGGATGATTTCACTAACCTTCGGCACGTACAAAATGCAAAACTTGTGATCGAGCCTGAATGCACTATTTCGGGGTACCAAAGGTGTGAAGCATCCATACTAGTCCATTGGACATAAAATGATGTTTGGGATTGTTTCGGAGCATTTCTCTAACCTTTGGCGTGTAAAAGATGCAAAACTTGTATTTCGGGCCCGAATGCACTATTTCGGGGTACCAAAATTTGTGAAGCATCCATTCTAGTACATTGGACCCAAAAATGATGTTTGGGAGTGTTTCGAGCATTTCTCTAACCTTCGGCACGTAAAAGATGCAAAACCCGTATTTCGAGGCCCAAATGCACTATCTTGGGGTACCAAAGTTCCGAAGCATCCATTCTAGTCCATTGGACACAAAATGATGGTTTTGAGTGTTTCGGATGATTTCACTAACCTTCGGCACGAACAAGATGCAAATCTTCTCGTTCGAGCTCGATGCACTATTTTGGAGTACCAAAGTTGCGAAGCATCCATTCCGAGTTCATTGGACCCAAAATGATGTTTGCGAGTGTTTCGGAGCATTTCGCTAACTTTCGACACGTAAAAGGTGCAAAACTCGTATTTCGGGCCCGAATGCACTATTCGGGGTACCAAAGTTGTGAAGCATTCATTCTAGTCCATTGGACCCAAAATGATGTTTGGGAGTGTTTCGGAGCATTTCCCGAACCTTCGACGTGTAAAAGATGCAAAACTCGTATTTCGGGCCCGAATGCACTATTTCGGGGTAACGAAATTTGTGAGCATCCGTAGTCCATTGGACCCAAAAATGATGTTTGGTAGTGTTTCGGAGCATTTCGCTAACCATCGGCACGTAAAAGTTGCAAAACTCTTGTTTCGGGCCCGAATGCAATATTTCGGGGTACCAAAGTGGTGAAGCATCCATTCTAGTCCATTGGACCCAAAATGATGTTTGCGAGTGTTTCGGATGATTTCACTAACCTTCAAGCACGTAGAAAGATGCAAAACTTGTGTTTCGGCCTAACAAAGACAAATTTCGGGAACCAAAGTTGTGAAGCATCCATTTAGTCCATTGGACCCAAAATGATGTTTGGGAGTGTTTCGAAGCATTTCACTAACCTTCGACACGTAAAAGGTGCAAAACTCGTATTTCGAGCCCGAATGCACTATTTCGGGGTACCAAAGTTGTGAAGGATCCATTCTAGTCCATTGGACCCAAAATGATGTTTTTGAGTATCTCGGATGATTTCACTAACCTTCGACACGTACAAGATGCAAAACTTGTGTTCAAGCTCGAATGCACTATTTCGGGGTACAAAAGTTGTGAAGCATCCATTCTAATCCATTGGACCCACAATGATGTTTGCGAGTGTTTCGAGATGATTTCACTAACCTTCGGCACGTACAAGATGCAAAACTTGTGATCGAGCCGAATGCACTATTTCGGGGCACCAAAGGCCGTGAAGCATCTATTCTAGTCCATTGGACCCTAAATAATGTTCGGGAGTGTTTTGGAGCATTTCTCTAACCTTCGACACAAAAAAGATGAAAAACTCATGTTTCGGGCCCGAATGCACTATTTCGGGGTACAAAAGTTGTGAAGCATCCAATCTAGTCCATTGGACTCAAAATGATGTTTGTGTGTGTTTCGGATGATTTCACTAACCTTGACATACAAGACGCAAAACTTGTGTTCGAGCTCTGAATGCACTATTTCGGGGTACCAAAGTTGTGAAGCATCCATTCTAGTCCATTGGACACAAAATGATGTTTGTGAGAGTTTCGATGATTTCACTAACCTTCGGCACGTACAAGATGCAAAACTTCGTTCGAGCTCCGAATGCACTTTTTCGGGGTACCAAAGTTGTGAAGCATCCATTCTAGTCCATTGGACGCAAAATGATGTTTGGGAGTGTTTCGGAGCGTTTCTCGAACCTTCGACGTGTAAAAGATGCAAAACTCGTATTTCGGGCCCGAATGCACTATTTCGGGGTAACCAAATTTGTGAGCATCCCTAGTCCACCGGACCCAAAAATGATGTTTGGTAGTGTTTCGGAGCATTTCGCTAACCTTCGGCACGTAAAAGAAGCAAAACTCTTGTTTCGGGCCCGAATGCAATATTTCGAGGTACCAAAGTTGTTAAGCATCCATTCTAGTCCATTGGACCCAAAATGATGTTTGCGAGTGTTTCGGATGATTTCACTAACCTTCAAAGACGTAGAAAGATGTAAAACTTGTGTTTCGGCCTAACAAAGACAATTTCGGGGAACCAAAGTTGTTAAGCATCCATTCAGTCCATTGGACCCAAAATGATGTTTGGGAGTGTTTCGAAGCATTTCACTAACCTTCGACATGTAAATGGTGCAAAACTCGTATTTCGAGCCCGAATGCACTATTTCGGGGTATCAAAGTTGTGAAGGATCCATTCTAGTCCATTGGACCCAAAATGATGTTTGTGAGTATCTCGGATGATTTCACTAACCTTCGACACGTACAAGATGCAAAACTGGTGTTCAAGCCCGAATGCACTATTTCGGGGTACAAAAGTTTTGAAGCATCCATTCTAATCCATTGGACCCAAAATGATGTTTGCGAGTGTTTCAGATGATTTCACTAACCTTCAGAACGTACAAAATGCAAAGCTTGTGATCGAGCCCGAATGCACTATTTCGGGGTACCAAAGTTGTGAAGCATCCATACTAGTCCATTGGACATAAAATGATGTTTGGGATTGTTTCGGAGCATTTCTCTAACCTTTGGCGTGTAAAAGATGCAAAACTTGTATTTCGGGCCCGAATGCACTATTTCGGGGTACCAAAATTTGTGAAGCATCCATTCTAGTACATTGGACCCAAAAATGATGTTTGGGAGTGTTTCAGAGCATTTCTCTAACCTTCGTCACGTAAAAGATGCAAAACTCGTATTTCGGGCCCAAATGCACTATCTTGGGGTACCAAAGTTACGAAGCATCCATTCTAGTCCATTGGACACAAAATGATGGTTTTGAGTGTTTCGAGATGATTTCACTAACCTTGGGCACGAACAAGATGCAAATCTTCGTTCGAGCTCGATGCACTATTTTGGGGTACCAAAGTTGCGAAGCATCCATTCCAAGTTCATTGGACCCAAAATGATGTTTGCGAGTGTTTCGGAGCATTTCGCTAACTTTCGACACGTAAAAGGTGCAAAACTCGTATTTCGGGCCCGAATGCACTATTCAGGGTACCAAAGTTGTGAAGCATCCATTCTAGTCCATTGGACCCAAAATGATGTTTGGGAGTGTTTCGGAGCATTTCTCGAACCTTCGACGTGTAAAAGATGCAAAACTCGTATTTCGGGCCCGAATGCACTATTTCGGGGTAACGAAATTTGTGAGCATCCGTAGTCCATTGGACCCAAAAATGATGTTTGGTAGTGTTTCGGAGCATTTCGCTAACCTTCGGCACGTAAAAGTTGCAAAACTCTTGTTTCGGGCCCGAATGCAATATTTCGGGGTACCAAAGTGGTGAAGCATCCATTCTAGTCCATTGGACCCAAAATGATGTTTGCGAGTGTTTCGGATGATTTCACTAACCTTCGAGACGTAGAAAGATGCAAAACTTGTGTTTCGGCCCTAACAACGACAATTTCGGGGAACCAAAGTTGTGAAGCATCCATTCAGTCCATTGGACCCAAGATGATGTTTGGGAGTGTTTCGAAGCATTTCACTAACCTTCGACACGTAAACGGTGCAAAACTCGTATTTCGAGCCCGAATGCACTATTTCGGGGTACCAAAGTTGTGAAGCATCCAATCTAGTCCATTGGACCCAAAATGATGTTTGTGTGTGTTTCGGATGATTTTACTAACCTTGACATACAAGACGCAAAACTTGTGTTCGAGCTCGAATGCACTATTTCGGGGTTCCAAAGTTGTGAAGCATCCATTCTAGTCCATTAGACACAAAATGATGTTTGCGAGTGTTTCAGATGATTTCACTAACCTTCAGCACGTAAAAGATGCAAAACTTGTGTTCGAGCCTGAATGCACTATTTCGGGGTACCAAAGTTGCGAAGCATCCATTCTAGTCCATCGGACACAAAATGATGTTTGCGAGTGTTTCAGGTGATTTCACTAACCTTCAACATGTAAAAAGATGCAAAACTTGTGTTTGGGCCTAACGAAGACAATTTCGGGGAACCAAAGTTGTGAAGCATCCATTCGATCCATTGGACCCAAAATGATGTTTGGGAGTGTTTTGAAGCATTTCACTAACCTTCGACACGTAAAAGGTGCAAAACTCGTATTTCGAGCCCGAATGCACTATTTCGGGGTATCATAGTTGTGAAGGATCCATTCTAGTCCATTGGACCCAAAATGATGTTTGTGAGTATCTCGGATGATTTCTCTAACCTTCGGCACGTACAAGATGCAAAACTTGTGTTCAAGCCCGAATGCACTATTTGGGGGTACAAAAGTTGTGAAGCCTCCATTCTAATCCATTGGACCCAAAATGATGTTTGCGAGTGTTTCGGATGATTTCACTAACCTTCGGCACGTACAAGATGCAAAACTTGTGATCGAGCCTGAATGCACTATTTCGGGGTACCAAAGCTGTGAAGCATCAATTCTAGTCCATTGGACCCAAAATAATGTTCGGGAGTGTTTTGGAGCATTTCTCTAACCTTCGACACAAAAAAATGAAAAACTCATGTTTCGGGTCTGAATGCACTATTTCGGGGTACAAAAGTTGTGAAGCATCCATTCTAGTCCATTGGACCCAAAATGATGTTTGTGTGTGTTTCGGATGATTTCACTAACCTTGAAAACAAGACGCAAAACTTGTGTTCGAGCTCGAATGCACTATTTCGGGGTACCAAAGTTGTGAAGCATCCATTCTAGTCCATTGGACACAAAATGATGTTTGTGAGAGTTTCGAGATGATTTCACTAACCTTCAAGCACGTACAAGATGCAAAACTTCCGTTCGAGCTTTGAATGCACTTTTTCGGGGTACCAAAGTTGTGAAGCATCCATTCTAGTCCATTGGACGCAAAATGATGTTTGGGAGTGTTTCGGAGCGTTTCTCGAACCTTCGACGTGTAAAAGATGCAAAACTCGTATTTCGGGCCCGAATGCACTATTTCGGGGTAAGCAAACTTGTGAGCATCCCTAGTCCATTGGACCCAAAAATGATGTTTGGTAGTGTTTCGGAGCATTTCGCTAACCTTCGGCACGTAAAAGTTGCAAAACTCTTGTTTCGGGCCCGAATGCAATATTTCGGGGTACCAAAGTGGTGAAGCATCCATTCTAGTCCATTGGACACAAAATGATATTTGCGAGTGTTTCAGATGATTTCACTAACCTTCAACATGTAAAAAGATGCAAAACTTGTGTTTCGGGCTAACGAAGACAATTTCGGGGAACCAAAGTTGTGAAGCATCCATTCAGTCCATTGGACCCAAGATGATGTTTGGGAGTGTTTCGAAGCATTTCACTAACCTTCGACACGTAAACGGTGCAAAACTCGTATTTCGAGCCCGAATGCACTATTTCGGGGTACCAAAGTTGTGAAACATCCAATCTAGTCCATTGGACCCAAAATGATGTTTGTGTGTGTTTCGGATGATTTTACTAACCTTGACATACAAGACGCAAAACTTGTGTTCGAGCCCGAATGCACTATTTCGGGGTTCCAAAGTTGTGAAGCATCCATTCTAGTCCATTGGACACAAAATGATGTTTGCGAGTGTTTCAGATGATTTCACTAACCTTCAAAGACGTAAAAGATGCAAAACTTGTGTTCGAGCCTGAATGCACTATTTCGGGGTACCAAAGTTGTGAAGCATCTATTCTAGTCCATTGGACCCAAAATGATGTATGCGAGTGTTTCAGATGGTTTCACTAACCTTCAGCACGTAAAAAGATGCAAAACTTGTGTTTGGGCCTAACAAAGACAATTTCGGGGAACCAAAGTTGTGAAGCATCCATTCAGTCCATTGGACCCAAAATGATGTTTGGGAGTGTTTCGAAGCATTTCACTAACCTTCGACACGTAAAAGGTGCAAAACTCGTATTTCGACCCCGAATGCACTATTTCGGGGTACCAAAGTTGTGAAGGATCCATTCTAGTCCATTAGACCCAAAATGATGTTTGTGAGTATCTCGGATGATTTCACTAACCTTCGACACGTACAAGATGCAAAACTTGTGTTCAAGCTTCGAATGCACTATTTCGGGGTACAAAAGTTGTGAAGCATCCATTCTAATCTATTGGACCCAAAATGATGTTTGCGAGTGTTTCAGATGATTTCACTAACCTTTGTCACGTACAAGATGCAAAACTTGTGTTCGAGCGAGAATGCACTATTTCGGGGTACCAAAGTCAGTGAAGCATCTATTCTAGTCCATTGGACCCAAAATAATGTTCGGGAGTGTTTTGGAGCATTTCTCTAACCTTCGACACAAAAAAAATGAAAAACTCATGTTTCGGGCCCGAATGCACTATTTCGGGGTACAAAAGTTGTGAAGCATCCATTCTAGTCCATTGGACCCAAAATGATGTTTGTGTGTGTTTCGGATGATTTCACTAACCTTGAAAACAAGACGCAAAACTTGTGTTCGAGCCTTGAATGCACTATTTCGCGGTACCAAAGTTGTGAAGCATCCATTCTAGTCCATTGGACACAAAATGATGTTTGTGAGAGTTTCGGATGATTTCACTAACCTTCGGCACGTACAAGATGCAAAACTTCTATTCGAGCTCGAATGCACTTTTTCGGGGTACAAAGTTGTGAAGCATCCATTCTAGTCCATTGGACGCAAAATGATGTTTGGGAGTGTTTCGGAGCGTTTCTCGAACCTTCGACGTGTAAAAGATGAAAAACTCATGTTTCGGGCCCGAATGCACTATTTCGGGGTACCAAAGGTGTGATGCATCCATGCACTATTGGACCCAAAAATGATGTTTGGTAGTGTTTCGGAGCATTTCGCTAACCTTCGGCACGTAAAAGAAGCAAAACTCTTGTTTCGGGCCCGATTGCAATATTTCGGGGTACCAAAGTTGTGAAGCATCAATTCTAGTCCATTGGACCCAAAATGATGTTTGCGAGTGTTTCGGATGATTTCACTAACCTTCAGCACGTAGAAAGATGCAAAACTTGTGTTCCGGCCTAACAAAGACAATTTCGGGGAACCAAAGTTGTTAAGCATCCATTCGGTCCATTGGACCCAAAATGATGTTTGGGAGTGTTTCGAAGCATTTCACTAACCTTCGACATGTAAAAGGTGCAAAACTCGTATTTCGAGCCCGAATGCACTATTTCGGGGTATCAAAGTTGTGAAGGATCCATTCTAGTCCATTGGACCCAAAATGATGTTTGTGAGTATCTCGGATGATTTCACTAACCTTCGACACGTACAAGATGCAAAACTGGTGTTCAAGCCCGAATGCACTATTTCGGGGTACAAAAGTTTTGAAGCCTCCATTCTAATCCATTGGATCCAAAATGATGTTTGCGAGTGTTTCGGATAATTTCACTAACCTTCGGCACGTACAAGATGCAAAACTTGTGATCGAGCCTGAATGCACTATTTCGGGGTACCAAAGCGTGGAAGCATCTATTCTAGTCCATTGGACCCAAAATAATGTTCGGGAGTGTTTTGGAGCATTTCTCTAACCTTCGACACAAAAAAGATGAAAAACTCATGTTTCGGGCCCGAATGCACTATTTCGGGGTACAAAAGTTGTGAAGCATCCGTTCTAGTCCATTGGACCCAAAATGATGTTTGTGTGTGTTTCGGATGATTTCACTAACCTTGACAAACAAGACGCAAAACTTGTGTTCGAGCTCGAATGCACTATTTCGCGGTACCAAAGTTGTGAAGCATCCATTCTAGTCCATTGGACACAAAATGATGTTTGTGAGAGTTTCGAGATGATTTCACTAACCTTCAAGCACGTAAAAGATGCAAAACTTGTGTTCGAGCCTGAATGCACTTTTTCGGGGTACCAAAGTTGTGAAGCATCCATTCTAGTCCATTGGACGCAAAATGATGTTTGGGAGTGTTTCGGAGCGTTTCTCGAACCTTCGACGTGTAAAAGATGCAAAACTCGTATTTCGGGCCCGAATGCACTATTTCGGGGTAACCAAATTTGTGAGCATCCCTAGTCCATTGGACCCAAAAATGATGTTTGGTAGTGTTTCGAGCATTTCACTAACCTTCGGCACGTAAAAGAAGCAAAACTCTTGTTTCGGGCCCGAATGCAATATTTCGGGGTACCAAAGTTGTGAAGCATCAATTCTAGTCCATTGGACCCAAAATGATGTTTGCGAGTGTTTCGGATGATTTCACTAACCTTCAGCACGTAGAAAGATGCAAAACTTGTGTTTCGGCCTAACAGCACAATTTCGGGGAACCAAAGTTGTGAAGCATCCATTCAGTCCATTGGACCCAAAATGATGTTTGGGAGTGTTTCGAAGCATTTCACTAACCTTCGACATGTAAAAGGTGCAAAACTCGTATTTCGAGCCCGAATGCACTATTTCGGGGTATCAAAGTTGTGAAGGATCCATTCTAGTCCATTGGACCCAAAATGATGTTTGTGAGTATCTCGGATGATTTCACTAACCTTCGACACGTACAAGATGCAAAACTTGTGTTCAAGCTTTGAATGCTCTATTTCGGGGTACAAAAGTTTTGAAGCATCCATTCTAATCCATTGGACCCAAAATGATGTTTCCGAGTGTTTCGGATGATTTCACTAACCTTCGGCACGTACAAAATGCAAAACTTGTGATCGAGCTTTGAATGCACTATTTCGGGGTACCAAAGTTGTGAAGCATCCATACTAGTCCATTGGACATAAAATGATGTTTGGGATTGTTTCGAAGCATTTCTCTAACCTTTGGCGTGTAAAAGATCCAAAACTTGTATTTCGGGCCCAAATGCACTATTTCGGGGTACCAAAATTTGTGAAGCATCCATTCTAGTACATTGGACCCAAAATGATGGTTTTGAGTGTTTCGGATGATTTCACTAACCTTCGGCACGAACAAGATGCAAATCTTCCGTTCGAGCCTGATGCACTATTTTGGGGTACCAAAGTTGCGAAGCAACCAATCTAGTTCATTGGACCCAAAATGATGTTTGCGAGTGTTTCGGAGCATTTCGCTAACTTTCGACACGTAAAAGGTGCAAAACTCGTATTTCGGGCCCGAATGCACTATTCGGGGTACCAAAGTTGTGAAGTATCCATTCTAGTCCATTGGACCCAAAATGATGTTTGGGAGTGTTTCGGAGCATTTCTCGAACCTTGAAAACAAGACGCAAAACTTGTGTTCGAGCCTGAATGCACTATTTCGGGGTACCAAAGTTGTGAAGCATCCATTCTAGTCCATTGGACACAAAATGATGTTTGTGAGTGTTTCGGATGATTTTGCTAACCTTCAGCACGTAAAAGATGCAAAACTTGTGTTCGATCCTGAATGCACTCTTTCAGAGTACCAAAGTTGTGAAGCATCCATTCTAGTCCATTGGACGCATAATGATGTTTGTGAGTGTTTCGGAGCGTTTCTCGAACCTTCGACGTGTAAAAGATGCAAAACTCGTATTTCGGGCCCGAATGCACTATTTCGGGGTAACAAAATTTGTGAGCATCCCTAGTCCATTGGACCCAAAAATGATGTTTGGGAGTGTTTCGGAGCATTTCACTAACCTTCGGCACGTAAAAGAAGCAAAACTCTTGTTTCGGCCCGAATGCAATATTTCGGGGTACCAAAGTTGTGAAGCATCCATTCTAGTCCATTGGACCCAAAATGATGTTTGCGAGTGTTTCGGATGATTTCACTAACCTTCGGCACGTAGAAAGATGCAAAACTTGTGTTTCGGCTAACAACACAATTTCGGGGAACCAAAGTTGTTAAGCATCCATTCGGTCCATTGGACCCAAAATGATGTTTGGGAGTGTTTCGAAGCATTTCACTAACCTTCGACATGTAAAAGGTGCAAAACTCGTATTTTGGGCCCGAATGCACTATTTCGGGGTACCAAAGTTGTGAAGCATCCATTCTAGTCCATTGGACCCAAAATGATGTTTCTGAGTATCTCGGATGATTTCACTAACCTTCGACACGTACAAGATGCAAAACTTGTGTTCAAGCCTCGAATGCACTATTTCGGGGTACAAAAGTTGTGAAGCCTCCATTCTAATCCATTGGATCCAAAATGATGTTTGCGAGTGTTTCGGATGATTTCACTAACCTTCGGCACGTACAAGATGCAAAACTTGTGATCGAGCCGAATGCACTATTTCGGGGTACCAAAGCGATGAAGCATCTATTCTAGTCCATTGGACCCAAAATAATGTTCGGGAGTGTTTTGGAGCATTTCTCTAACCTTCGACACAAAAAAGATGAAAAACTCATGTTTCGGGCCCGAATGCACTATTTCGGGGTACATAAGTTGTGAAGCATCCATTCTAGTCCATTGGACCCAAAATGATGTTTGTGTGTGTTTCGGATGATTTCACTAACCTTGACATACAAGACGCAAAACTTGTGTTCGAGCCTGAATGCACTATTTCGGGGTACCAAAGTTGTGAAGCATCCATTCTAGTCCATTGGACACAAAATGATGTTTGTGAGAGTTTCAGATGATTTCACTAACCTTCAGCACGTACAAGATGCAAAACTTCTGTTCGAGCCTGAATGCACTTTTTCGGGGTACCAAAGTTGTGAAGCATCCATTCTAGTCCATTGGACGCAAAATGATGTTTGGGAGTGTTTCGGAGCGTTTCTCGAACCTTCGACGTGTAAAAGATGCAAAACTCGTATTTCGGGCCCGAATGCACTATTTCGGGGTAACCAAATTTGTGAGCATCCCTAGTCCATTGGACCCAAAAATGATGTTTGGTAGTGTTTCGAGCATTTCACTAACCTTCGGCACGTAAAAGAAGCAAAACTCTTGTTTCGGGCCCGAATGCACTATTTCGGGGTACCAAAGTTGTGAAGCATCTATTCTAGTCCATTGGACCCAAAATGATGTTTGCGAGTGTTTTAGATGGTTTCACTAACCTTCAACACGTAAAAAGTTGCAAAACTTGTGTTTCGGCTAACAACACAATTTCGGGGAACCAAAGTTGTGAAGCATCCATTCGGTCCATTGGACCCAAAATGATGTTTGGGAGTGTTTCGAAGCATTTCACTAACCTTCGACATGTAAAAGGTGCAAAACTCGTATTTCGAGCCCGAATGCACTATTTCGGGGTATCAAAGTTGTGAAGAATCCATTCTAGTCCATTGGACCCAAAATGATGTTTGTGAGTATCTCGGATGATTTCACTAACCTTCGACACGTACAAGATGCAAAACTTGTGTTCAAGCCTCGAATGCACTATTTCGGGGTACAAAAGTTCTGAAGCATCCATTCTAATCCATTGGACCCAAAATGATGTTTGCGAGTGTTTTAGATGATTTCACTAACCTTCAGCACGTACAAAATGCAAAACTTGTGATCGAGCTCGAATGCACTATTTCGGGGTACCAAAGTTGTGAAGCATCCATACTAGTCCATTGGACATAAAATGATGTTTGGGATTGTTTCGAAGCATTTCTCTAACCTTTGGCGTGTAAAAGATCCAAAACTTGTATTTCGGGCCCAAATGCACTATTTCGGGGTACCAAAATTTGTGAAGCATCCATTCTAGTACATTGGACCCAAAATGATGGTTTTGAGTGTTTCGGATGATTTCACTAACCTTCGGCACGAACAAGATGCAAATCTTCCGTTCGAGCTCGATGCACTATTTTGGGGTACCAAAGTTGCGAAGCAACCATTCTAGTTCATTGGACCCAAAATGATGTTTGCGAGTGTTTCGGAGCATTTCGCTAACTTTCGACACGTAAAAGGTGCAAAACTCGTATTTCGGGCCCGAATGCACTATTCGGGGTACCAAAGTTGTGAAGCATTCATTCTAGTCCATTGGACCCAAAATGATGTTTGGGAGTGTTTCGGAGCATTTCTCGAACCTTGAAAACAAGACGCAAAACTTGTGTTCGAGCTCGAATGCACTATTTCGGGGTACCAAAGTTGTGAAGCATCCATTCTAGTCCATTGGACACAAAATGATGTTTGTGAGAGTTTCGAGATGATTTCACTAACCTTCGAGCACGTACAAGATGCAAAACTTACGTTCGAGCTCTGAATGCACTATTTCGGGGTACCAAAGTTGTGAAGCATCCATTCTAGTCTATTGGACCCAAAATGATGTTTGGGAGTGTTTCGGAGCGTTTCTCGAACCTTCGACGTGTAAAAGATGCAAAACTCGTATTTCGGGCCCGAATGCACTATTTCGGGGTAACGAAATTTGTGAGCATCCCTAGTCCATTGGACCCAAAAATGATGTTTGGTAGTGTTTCGGAGCATTTCGCTAACCTTCGGCACGTAAAAGAAGCAAAACTCTTGTTTCGGGCCCGAATGCAATATTTCGGGGTACCACAGTTGTGAAGCATCAATTCTAGTCCATGGGACCCAAAATGATGTTTGCGAGTGTTTCGGATGATTTCACTAACCTTCAGCACGTAGAAAGATGCAAAACTTGTGTTTCAGCCTAACAGCACAATTTAGGGGAACCAAAGTTGTGAAGCATCCATTCAGTCCATTGGACCCAAAATGATGTTTGGGAGTGTTTCGAAGCATTTCACTAACCTTCGACATGTAAAAGGTGCAAAACTCGTATTTCGAGCCCGAATGCACTATTTCGGGGTACCAAAGTTGTGAAGGATCCATTCTAGTCCATTGGACCCAAAATGATGTTTTTGAGTATCTCGGATGATTTCACTAACCTTCGACACGTACAAGATGCAAAACTTGTGTTCAAGCCTGAATGCACTATTTCGGGGTACAAAAGTTGTGAAGCATCCATTCTAATCCATTGGATGCAAAATGATGTTTGCGAGTGTTACAAATCATTTCACTAACCTTCGGCACGTACATGATGCCAAACTTGTGTTCGAGCCTGAATGCACTATTTTAGGGTACCAAAGTTGTGAAGCATCCATTCTAGTCCATTGGACCCAAAATAATGTTCGGGAGTGTTTTGGAGCATTTCTCTAACCTTCGACACAAAAAAGATGAAAAACTCATGTTTCGGGCCCGAATGCACTATTTCGGGGTACATAAGTTGTGAAGCATCCATTCTAGTCCATTGGACCCAAAATGATGTTTGTGTGTGTTTCGGATGATTTCACTAACCTTGACATACAAGACGCAAAACTTGTGTTCGAGCTCTGAATGCACTATTTCGCGGTACCAAAGTTGTGAAGCATCCATTCTAGTCCATTGGACCCAAAATGATGTTTGCGAGTGTTTCAGATGATTTCACTAACCTTCAGCACGTACAAGATGCAAAACTTCTGTTCGAGCCTGAATGCACTTTTTCGGGGTACCAAAGTTGTGAAGCATCCATTCTAGTCCATTGGACGCAAAATGATGTTTGGGAGTGTTTCGGAGCGTTTCTCGAACCTTCGACGTGTAAAAGATGCAAAACTCGTATTTCGGGCCCGAATGCACTATTTCGGGGTAACCAAATTTGTGAGCATCCCTAGTCCATTGGACCCAGAAATGATGTTTGGTAGTGTTTCGGAGCATTTCGCTAACCTTCGGCACGTAAAAGATGCAAAACTCGTATTTCGGGCCCGAATGCAATATTTTGAGGTACCAAAGTTGTGAAGCATCCATTCTAGACCATTGGACCCAAAATGTTGTTTGCGAGTATTTCGGATGATTTCACTAACCTTCAAGCACGTAGAAAGATGTAAAACTTGTGTTTCGGCTAACGAGACAATTTCGGGGAACCAAAGTTGTTAAGCATCCATTCGATCCATTGGACCCGAGAATGATGTTTGGGAGTGTTTCGAAGCATTTCACTAACCTTCGACATGTAAAAGGTGCAAAACTCGTATTTCGAGCCCGAATGCACTATTTCGGGGTACCAAAGTTGTGAAGCATCCATTCTAGTCCATTGGACCCAAAATAATGTTTGTGAGTATCTCGGATGATTTCACTAACCTTCGTCACGTACAAGATGCAAAACTTGTGTTCAAGCCTGAATGCACTATTTCGGGGTACAAAAGTTGTGAAGCATCCATTCTAATCCATTGGACCCAAAATGATGTTTGCGAGTGTTTCGGATGATTTCACTAACCTTCGGCACGTACAAGATGCAAAACTTGTGATCGAGCATGAATGCACTATTTCGGGGTACCAAAGCTGTGAAGCATCTATTCTAGTCCATTGGACCCAAAATGATGTTTGGGAGTGTTTCGGAGCATTTCTCTAACCTTTGACATGTAAAAGATGAAAAACTCGTGTTTCGGGCCCGAATGCACTATTTCGGGGTACAAAAGTTGTGAAGCATCCATTCTAGTCCATAGGTTCCAAAACGATGTTTGTGTGTGTTCCGGATGTTTTCACTAACTTTCGGACATACAAGACGCAAAACTTGTGTTCGAGCCTGAATGCACTATTTCGGGGTACCAAAGTTGTGAAGCATCCATACTAGTCCATTGGACATAAAATGATGTTTGGGATTATTTCGAAGCATTTCTCTAACCTTTGGCGTGTAAAAGATGCAAAACTTGTATTTCGGGCCCAAATGCACTATTTCGGGGTACCAAAATTTCTGAAGCATCCATTCTAGTCCATTGGACACAAAATGATGGTTTTGAGTGTTTCAGATGATTTCACTAACCTTCGGCACGAACAAGATGCAAATCTTCTGTTCGAGCCTGATGCACTATTTTGGGGTACCAAAGTTGCGAAGCAACCATTCTAGTTCATTGGACCCAAAATGATGTTTGCGAGTGTTTCGGAGCATTTCGCTAACTTTCGACACGTAAAAGGTGCAAAACTCGTATTTCGGGCCCGAATGCACTATTCGGGGTACCAAAGTTGTGAAGCATTCATTCTAGTCCATTGGACCCAAAATGATGTTTGGGAGTGTTTCGGAGCATTTCTCGAACCTTCGACGTGTAAAAGATGCAAAACTCGTATTTCGGGCCCGAATGCACTATTTCGGGGTAACGAAATTTGTGAGCATCCCTAGTCCATTGGACCCAAAAATGATGTTTGGTAGTGTTTCGGAGCATTTCGCTAACCTTCGGCACGTAAAAGATGCAAAACTCTTGTTTCGGGCCCGAATGCAATATTTCGGGGTACCAAAGTTGTGAAGCATCCATTCTAGTCCATTGGACCCAAAATGATGTTTGCGACTGTTTCGGATGATTTCACTAACCTTCGGCACGTAGAAAGATGCAAAACTTGTGTTTCGGCCTAACACAATTTCGGGGAACCAAAGTTGTGAAGCATCCATTCAGTCCATTGGTCCCAAAATGATGTTTGGGAGTGTTTCGAAGCATTTCACTAACCTTCGACACGTAAAATGTGCAAAGCGGTATTTCGAGCCCGAATGCACTATTTCGGGGTACCAAAGTTGTGAAGGATCCATTCTAGTCCATTGGACCCAAAATGATGTTTGTGAGTATCTCGGATGATTTCACTAACCTTCGACACGTACAAGATGCAAAACTTGTGTTCAAGCCTCGAATGCACTATTTCGGGGTACAAAAGTTGTGAAGCATCCGAGTCTAATCCATTGGACCCAAAATGATGTTTGCGAGTGTTTCGGATGATTTCACTAACCTTCGGCACATACAAGATGCAAAACTTGTGGTCGAGTCGAGAATGCACTATTTCGGGGTACCAAAGCTGTGAAGCATCTATTCTAGTCCATTGGACCCAAAATAATGTTCGGGAGTGTTTTGGAGCATTTCTCTAACCTTCGACACAAAAAAGATGAAAAACTCATGTTTCGGGCCCGAATGAACTATTTCGGGGTACAAAAGTTGTGAAGCATCAATTCTAGTCCATTGGACCCAAAATGATGTTTGTGTGTGTTTCGGATGATTTCACTAACCTTGACATACGGGACGCAAAACTTGTGTTCGAGCTCGAATGCACTATTTCGGGGTACCAAAGTTGTGAAGCATCCATTCTAGTCCATTGGACACAAAATGATGTTTGTGAGAGTTTCGGATGATTTCACTAACCTTCGGCACGTAGAAGATGCAAAACTTCGTTCGAGCTCGAATGCACTATTTCGGGGTACCAAAGTTGTGAAGCATCCATTCTAGTCCATTGGTCGCAAAATGATGTTTGGGAGTGTTTCGGAGTGTTTCTCGAACCTTCGACTTGTAAACGATGCAAAACTCGTATTTCGGGCCCGAATGCACTATTTCGGGGTAACCAAATTTGTGAGCATCCCTAGTCCATTGGACCCAAAAATGATGTTTAGTAGTGTTTCGGAGCATTTCGCTAACCTTCGGCACGTAAAAGATGCAAAACTCTTGTTTCGGGCCCGAATGCAATATTTCGGGGTACCAAAGTTGTGAAGCATCCATTCTAGTGCATTGTACGCAAAATGATGTTTGCGAGTGTTTCGGATGATTTCACTAACCTTCGGCACGTAGAAAGATGCAAAACTTGTGTTTCGGCCCTAACGGCACAATTTCGGGGAACCAAAGTTGTGAAACATCCATTCGATCCATTGGACCCAAAATGATGTTTGGGAGTGTTTCGAAGCATTTCACTAACCTTCGACATGTAAAAGGTGCAAAACTCGTATTTCGAGCCCGAATGCACTATTTCGGGGTATCAAAGTTGTGAAGGATCCATTCTAGTCCATTGGACCCAAAATGATGTTTGTGAGTATCTCGGATGATTTCACTAACCTTCGACACGTACAAGATGCAAAACTGGTGTTCAAGCTCTGAATGCACTATTTCGGGGTACAAAAGTTTTGAAGCATCCATTCTAATCCATTGGACCCAAAATGATGTTTGCGAGTGTTTCAGATGATTTCACTAACCTTCGGCACGTACAAGATGCAAAACTTGTGATCGAGCTTTGAATGCACTATTTCGGGGTACCAAAGTCTTGTGAAGGATGTATTCTAGTCCATTGGACCCAAAATGATGTTTGGGAGTGTTTCGAAGCATTTCTCTAACCTTTGACATGTAAAAGATGAAAAACTCGTGTTTCGGGCCCGAATGCACTATTTCGGGGTACAAAAGTTGTGAAGCATCCATTCTAGTCCATTGGACCCAAAACGATGTTTGTGTGTGTTTCGGATGATTTCACTAACTTTCGGACATACAAGACGCAAAACTTGTGTTCGAGCCTGAATGCACTATTTCGGGGTACCAAAGTTGTGAAGCATCCATAGTAGTCCATTGGACATAAAATGATGTTTGGGATTATTTCGAAGCATTTCTCTAACCTTTGGCGTGTAAAAGATGCAAAACTTGTATTTCGGGCCCAAATGCACTATTTCGGGGTACCAAAATTTGTGAAGCATCCATTCTAGTCCATTGGACACAAAATGATGGTTTTGAGTGTTTCAGATGATTTCACTAACCTTCGTCACGAACAGGATGAAATCTTCTGTTCGAGCCTGATGCACTATTTTGTGGTACCAAAGTTGCGAAGCATCCATTCTAGTTCATTGGACCCAAAATGATGTTTGCGAGTGTTTCGGAGCATTTCGCTAACTTTCGACACGTAAAAGGTGCAAAACTCGTATTTCAGGCCCGAATGCACTATTTCGGGGTACCAAAGTTGTGAAGCATTCATTCTAGTCCATTGGACCCAAAATGATGTTTGGGAGTGTTTCGGAGCATTTCTCGAACCTTCGACGTGTAAAAGATGCAAAACTCGTATTTCGGGCCCGAATGCACTATTTCGGGGTAACGAAATTTGTGAGCATCCCTAGTCCATTGGACCCAAAAATGATGTTTGGTAGTGTTTCGGAGCATTTCGCTAACCTTCGGCACGTAAAAGATGCAAAACTCTTGTTTCGGGCCCGAATGCAATATTTCGGGGTACCAAAGTTGTGAAGCATCCATTCTAGTCCATTGGACCCAAAATGATGTTTGCGAGTGTTTCGGATGATTTCACTAACCTTCGGCACGTAAAAAGATGCAAAACTTGTGTTTCGGCCTAACGAAAGCACAATTTCGGGGAACCAAAGTTGTGAAGCATCCATTCGATCCATTGGACCCAAAATGATGTTTGGGAGTGTTTCGAAGCATTTCACTAACCTTCGACACGTAAAATGTGCAAAGCTGGTATTTCGAGCCCGAATACACTATTTCGGGGTACCAAAGTTGTGAAGCATCCATTCTAGTCCATTGGACCCAAAATGATGTTTGTGTGTGTCTCAGATGATTTCACTAACCTTCGACACGTACAAGATGCAAAACTTGTGCTCCGAGACTGAATGCACTATTTCGGGGTACAAAAGTTGTGAAGCATCCATTCTAATCCATTGGACCCAAAATGATGTTTGCGAGTGTTACAAGTGATTTCACTAACCTTCGGCACGTACAAGATGCAAAACTTGTGGTCGAGTCGAATGCACTATTTCGGGGTACCAAAGCCGTGAAGCATCTATTCTAGTCCATTGGACCCAAAATAATGTTCGGGAGTGTTTTGGAGCATTTCTCTAACCTTCGACACAAAAAAGATGAAAAACTCATGTTTCGGGCCCGAATGAACTATTTCGGGGTACAAAAGTTGTGAAGCATCAATTCTAGTCCATTGGACCCAAAATGATGTTTGTGTGTGTTTCGGATGATTTCACTAACCTTGACATACGGGACGCAAAACTTGTGTTCGAGCCCTGAATGCACTATTTCGGGGTACCAAAGTTGTGAAGCATCCATTCTAGTCCATTGGACACAAAATGATGTTTGTGAGAGTTTCGAGATGATTTCACTAACCTTCGGCACGTAGAAGATGCAAAACTTCGTTCGAGCTCGAATGCACTATTTCGGGGTACCAAAGTTGTGAAGCATCCATTCTAGTCCATTGGTCGCAAAATGATGTTTGGGAGTGTTTCGGAGTGTTTCTCGAACCTTCGACTTGTAAACGATGCAAAACTCGTATTTCGGGCCCGAATGCACTATTTCGGGGTAACCAAATTTGTGAGCATCCCTAGTCCATTGGACCCAAAAATGATGTTTAGTAGTGTTTCGGAGCATTTCGCTAACCTTCGGCACGTAAAAGATGCAAAACTCTTGTTTCGGGCCCGAATGCAATATTTCGGGGTACCAAAGTTGTGAAGCATCCATTCTAGTGCATTGTACGCAAAATGATGTTTGCGAGTGTTTCGGATGATTTCACTAACCTTCGGCACGTAGAAAGATGCAAAACTTGTGTTTCGGCCTAACGACGACAATTTCGGGGAACCAAAGTTGTGAAACATCCATTCGATCCATTGGACCCAAAATGATGTTTGGGAGTGTTTCGAAGCATTTCACTAACCTTCGACATGTAAAAGGTGCAAAACTCGTATTTCGAGCCCGAATGCACTATTTCGGGGTATCAAAGTTGTGAAGGATCCATTCTAGTCCATTGGACCCAAAATGATGTTTGTGAGTATCTCGGATGATTTCACTAACCTTCGACACGTACAAGATGCAAAACTTGTGTTCAAGCCTGAATGCACTATTTCGGGTACAAAAGTTTTGAAGCATCCATTCTAATCCATTGGACCCAAAATGATGTTTCCGAGTGTTTCGGATGATTTCACTAACCTTCGGCACGTACAAAATGCAAAACTTGTGATCGAGCCTGAATGCACTATTTCGGGGTACCAAAGTGTGAAGCATCTATTCTAGTCCATTGGACCCAAAATGATGTTTGGGAGTGTTTCGGAGCATTTACGTAACCTTTAACATGTAAAAGATGAAAAACTCGTGTTTCGGGCCCGAATGCACTATTTCGGGGTACAAAAGTTGTGAAACATCCATTCTAGTCCATTGGACCCAAAACGATGTTTGTGTGTGTTCGGATGTTTTCACTAACTTTCGGACATACAAGACGCAAAACTTGTGTTCGAGCCCGAATGCACTATTTCGGTGTACCAAACTTGTGAAGCATCCATACTAGTCCATTGGACATAAAATGATGTTTGGGATTGTTTCGGAGCATTTCTCTAACCTTCGGCGTGTAAAAGTTGCAAAACTTGTATTTCGGGCCCGAATGCACTATTTCGGGGTACCAAAATCTGTGAAACATCCATTCTAGTACATTGGACCCAAAAATGATGTTTGGGAGTGTTTCAGAGCATTTCTCTAACCTTCGGCACGTAAAGATGCAAAACTCGTATTTCGGGCCCGAATGCACTATCTCGGGGTACCAAAGTTCTGAAGCATCCATTCTAGTCCATTGGACCCAAAATGATGTTTGCGAGTGTTTCGGATGATTTCACTAACCTTCTGCACGTAAAAAGATGCAAAACTTGTGTTTCGGCCTAACAAGCACAATTTCGGGGAACCAAAGTTGTGAAGCATCCATTCGATCCATTGGACCCAAAATGATGTTTGGGAGTGTTTCGGAGCAGTTCGCTATCCTTCGACACGTAAAAGGTGCAAAACTCGTATTTCAGGCCCGAATGCACTATTTCGGGGTACCAAAGTTGTGAAGCATCCATTCTAGTCCATTGGACCCAAAATGATGTTTGTGAGTGTCTCAGATGATTTCACTAACCTTCGACACGTACAAGATGCAAAACTTGTGCTCCGAGCCTGAATGCACTATTTCGGGGTACAAAAGTTGTGAAGCATCCATTCTAATCCATTGGACCCAAAATGATGTTTGCGAGTGTTACAAATGATTTCACTAACCTTCGGCACGTACAAGATGCCAAACTTGTGTTCGAGCCTGAATGCACTATTTTGGGGTACCAAAGCTCGTGAAGCATCTATTCTAGTCCATTGGACCCAAAATAATGTTCGGGAGTGTTTTGGAGCATTTCTCTAACCTTCGACACAAAAAAGATGAAAAACTCATGTTTCGGGCCCGAATGAACTATTTCGGGGTACAAAAGTTGTGAAGCATCAATTCTAGTCCATTGGACCCAAAATGATGTTTGTGTGTGTTTCGGATGATTTCACTAACCTTGACATACGGGACGCAAAACTTGTGTTCGAGCTCGAATGCACTATTTCGGGGTACCAAAGTTGTGAAGCATCCATTCTAGTCCATTGGACACAAAATGATGTTTGTGAGAGTTTCGGATGATTTCACTAACCTTCGGCACGTAGAAGATGCAAAACTTCGTTCGAGCTCGAATGCACTATTTCGGGGTACCAAAGTTGTGAAGCATCCATTCTAGTCCATTGGTCGCAAAATGATGTTTGGGAGTGTTTCGGAGTGTTTCTCGAACCTTCGACTTGTAAACGATGCAAAACTCGTATTTCGGGCCCGAATGCACTATTTCGGGGTAACCAAATTTGTGAGCATCCCTAGTCCATTGGACCCAAAAATGATGTTTAGTAGTGTTTCGGAGCATTTCGCTAACCTTCGGCACGTAAAAGATGCAAAACTCTTGTTTCGGGCCCGAATGCAATATTTCGGGGTACCAAAGTTGTGAAGCATCCATTCTAGTGCATTGTACGCAAAATGATGTTTGCGAGTGTTTCGGATGATTTCACTAACCTTCGGCACGTAGAAAGATGCAAAACTTGTGTTTCGGCCTAACGAAGACAATTTCGGGGGAACCAAAGTTGTGAAGCATCCATTCAGTCCATTGGACCCAAAATGATGTTTGGGAGTGTTTCGAAGCATTTCACTAACCTTCGACATGTAAAAGGTGCAAAACTCGTATTTCGAGCCCGAATGCACTATTTCGGGGTATCAAAGTTGTGAAGGATCCATTCTAGTCCATTGGACCCAAAATGATGTTTGTGAGTATCTCGGATGATTTCACTAACCTTCGGCACGTACAAGATGCAAAACTGGTGTTCAAGCCTGAATGCACTATTTCGGGGTACAAACGTTTTGAAGCATCCATTCTAATCCATTGGACCCAAAATGATGTTTGCGAGTGTTTCGGATGATTTCACTAACCTTCGGCACGTACAAGATGCAAAACTTGTGATCGAGCCTGAATGCACTATTTCGGGGTACCAAAGCTGTGAAGCATCTATTCTAGTCCATTGGACCCAAAATGATGTTTGGGAGTGTTTCGGAGCATTTCCGTAACCTTTAACATGTAAAAGATGAAAAACTCGTGTTTCGGGCCCGAATGCACTATTTCGGGGTACAAAAGTTGTGAAACATCCATTCTAGTCCATTGGACCCAAAACGATGTTTGTGTGTGTTCCGGATGTTTTCACTAACTTTCGGACATACAAGACGCAAAACTTGTGTTCGAGCCTGAATGCACTATTTCGGTGTACCAAAGTTGTGAAGCATCCATACTAGTCCATTGGACATAAAATGTTGTTTGGGATTGTTTTGGAGCATTTCTCTAACCTTCGGCGTGTAAAAGATGCAAAACTTGTATTTCGGGCCCGAATGCACTATTTCGGGGTACCAAAATTTGTGAAACATCCATTCTAGTACATTGGACCCAAAAATGATGTTTGGGAGTGTTTCAGAGCATTTCTCTAATCTTCGGCACGTAAAAGATGCAAAACTCGTATTTCGGGCCCGAATGCACTATCTCGGGGTACCAAAGTTCTGAAGTATCCATTCTAGTCCATTGGACACAAAATGATGGTTTTGAGTGTTTCAGATGATTTCACTAACCTTCGGCACAAACAAAATGCAAATCTTCTGTTCGAGCCTGAATGCACTATTTTGGGGTACCAAAGATGCGAAGCATCCATTCGGATGATTTTTTAATATTAACCTTTTTTTAAAATTAATTTTATAAATAACCCCTCGGAAACTTTATTTGCACCAGGTGACCCTTTTGGCCGCGCCTGGCGGCGTGGCGCGGCAATCAGCCTCTGCCGCGCCACATGCGGCGGCGCGGCGGGGCCGCCACGGCCGGCCGGCCGCGCGCGCGCGCGCCGGGCGTGGGCCCGGTCCCTACCGCGCCACATGCGGCGGCGCGGCGGGGGCCGCCGCGCCACCGCTCCCCGGCGCGGCGGGGGCGGGTCAAGAGGGCCCGCCCGGCCCCCTTCTTCCTCCTCCTCTCCCCTTTCTCTCCCGGCCCGCGCCGTCCCCCCGCGCGAGCTCCGCCGCCGGCCGCCGCCCCCCTTCTAACCGGCGATTTGTGGCGGGGATAGTGTGAGAAATCGATCCCTGTATCCTTGGAAGGTATTGCCCTTATTTAATCTCAGTTTTAGCACTTATTTTTGCCGTATTTTGCATGTATAGGTGAGCTAGGGTTTGACAATAATTTGAAATTGTGATGTGTTAGATGTTGGATTTGTTGAAAGTTATGCTTTGGCAAAGTTTCATTAGACAATGTGTCATCTATTGATATGTTGAAAATACGTTTCTTTAGCAATGCTTTAGTGTAGGTTTGCTTTACTACATGCTTAATACAATGTTGCAAATATGTTTAAAGTGATTGTTCATTTTGATATCATTGGTTGCAGGATTAGTAGACATGAGCCACCAAAACCCACGTTACTGTGCCATTGTTAGGGGTAAAGGAAGTTTTCCCGAAGAGTGGGATGAAAACGGTCCAGTGCCTCGAGCTCTCCCTGTACCCAATTGTTTATGTGGTGTGCCGGCTTATGTGAAACGAGTCTAGGTGTGCCGGGATCGCGGGTAGAGCATTCTCTTGTTGTTGGATTAGGGAAGCACCACCCCCGGCGGCTCCTTGTTATTTTTTGCGGTGGATAGACGGGCCCGACAAGTTTGATCCTAGGATACGTCTATTCCCGTATGCGAGTCATGTGTTGAAGCCATATCATGAGTTTCAACGATGGGTTCCTCCTCCACCTAATCCTCCACCGATGACTTATGAGGAGAAGCGAGTTGGCCGCCATTGAGCGAGTTAACAACCCTCCGGTGTGTGATTGTGGAGTGCGTGCGTATCTTCAACGACCAAACATTGAGGCCCCAAATAAGTTTACACCATTCTTTCGTTGCTCCCTAAAGGCTTGTTGTAAGTAAAAAGCATATCCTTGTTCTCATTTAAGTTTTATAAATGTCCATGACTCATTGCTATTAATGGTTGTTCTGCATTTCAGAGTGGGTGGCCTAGGTGTGACTTCAATGAATACATATATGGACCAAGATCGGAGTGGCCAACTGAATCTGAAGTGAAAGAGTTCGAGTCGGGACGAAGGCTTGGCCTTGCCTTAGCTATCCACCTTCACGGTGCAAGTGTGGCATAGTAGCCACGGAAGGTGTTGTGCCATCTGAGCTCGGTTTTGGAATGTTTTGTGGCAATGCATATGGAGACTTTTGGGTGAGCACGATGTGAACTTCTTTGATTTAGGTAGCACTACCGTTGTGGTTGTCCTCATTTTGATTTAACTTTGTATGATACGGTCTTATATTTTGCGGGAGGGGCGGACTTGTGATTGGGAGCAATTTCTTGGTCATCGTGAGTTAATGTTAGAGTTGGGACGAACTTCGAACACCGGGAGGAGGTTTAAAAGCTGAATCTATTAGAAACAAGATAAGAGCAAAATATGGTGTGCCCTTACGGAAGAGGAGGATCTAAGTGGTCCAATTTGTGATGAGATGGTTCGTGAAGCCGGAGTGGAGCTAGAATTTGTAGTTGGTTACGCCAACTACGAGAAAGTTGTGGCATATTGGCGTTGTAACGGGGAGAAGTTCTTAGAACGGGGGATACGTCCGTTGACGCAAAGGAGAAGAGTGAGAAGAAGAGGAAAAAGGAAGAGGAGTGGAAGGCATTGATGGATAGGTCCGGGGATAGGTCGAGGGATGAAGCGGCTAGAAAGGCGAGAGGCCGACGGAAAAGGTAAGAGGATTGTGGGAGGATGATGAATGGTGGTCAAGTGTCGGTTGCATGTGTTGCATTGTAATATTTTTTTCAATGAACTAGTGTGTTTGGTAGTTTTGTGTTAAGTGAACACTTTGTTATGTGATGTAGTTGATGATGAATGGTCCTTAAGAATCGGTTGTATGTGTTGTATTGAACAATTTTTTCAATGAAAAAATGTGTTTGGTTGTGTTGCATGCAGATTTATTAATGGAGCGAGGAGATTAGAAGAATAAAAAAATTAGGAATAATAGTTCCATTATTACAACACATTAAGGATGTAGTTTTCTTGGAACAATATAACACTACCATGGTGTAAACGAAATAGTAGCTCAAATATTACAACACCGCATGGTCGAAGACAACGACCTCATACAAAGTTCCAATATTTAGGCATCCTTGTGATGTGATGACGAAGGTTTATCCTTCTTGGTACCTTTTTTAGTTGGTGGATTAGGAGCGAGACGGGTTTGCTTCGGACCGTAAAGACCACCGGAGCAAAAAGACCATCCCAAGGGGGGTCCTCTCCTCTTGCAATGGCATCTGCAGTTTCTCCTTGCATATAACGAAGCATGGCTCTTTTAAAAGTGGTCATTTTCTTCGGAGCGAGGTGTTGTATTTGTGTTTTTGCCCTTCGGATCACCACCACCATTACCATCCCGACCCCCTCCGGCGCGGCCGTAGACATCTCTAGTTATTGTTAAAAATTGAACATTATTTTGAAGTAGTTAAACCGATTACATTAAATTAACAAAGAGAGGAACCGTACCTAAGATAGAAGATGAGCCCGTGAGGAGAGGGAGGAGCACAAGGTGTGGCGATGGGTAGTCTTGCGGTCGCCGTCCCTCTTTATATAGCCGTGGCGGGGTGTAGGGTGTTTTTCCTTGTACTCACATCACATGTAGTAGGGTAGGGGGTAGGGTGTGTTTTCTCCCACGGATTGAATGGCCCACCACTTCTTTTCTTTCCCTATATATGTCACCCTTCGGGTAATTTGTTCGCAATAACCAGCAATGGATGACTTCTCGGTGAGGATAATTCTCTCGGTCCCGACTTGTGGACGAACGGGATCCGAATGTAAGGAGTACTTCCCACCAAGAGAGAAGAGTTATTTCCGATCTTTGCGGGATGTTAGACCGTACGATTCGAAGAAATCGATAAAGTGGCCAAGATGCATGCACAATGAGTTGTGTGTAATGCAAGTTTATGAGGGAGTTGGACTTTACTACTCCGGTCGTCGCTTTTGGCACTGTCCACGTGCCTGGGTAAGGAACACTACCACGAGTATTTCCATCAGTTTATTTAGGTAACTAACATACTATTGTTGCTTGCAGTACTCGTATGACCCTAACAACTGTGGTTTCTCGCAATGGGTCGATCCGCCAGCTATTCATCCATATGAAGAGTACATCACGTACCTAGAAGGACGCATCGAGAAGCTGAAGCATGAGCTCGCGGAGGCACTTACTCCTCCAGATCCACCATCTAGCGACGACGCGCTATGCACTGCGAGATGTCACATGAAGAACAGTCCACCGTCAAGTCCATCCCCGCCACCTCCACCCCCGTATGGGAACTACTACATGCCTTCCCGGAATCGAGTGGTTTTGGCTCCATGTTATCCGGACAGTTCTCGTACAAGTAGATTATTAGTGTTGTAATTGTTGTGTAAACTACCTTATGCCATTTGCAGCTTTCAATTCAGAACCCCATGGTGATGGACCTGATATGTCATGTATGTGTGCGAAGAAGTTGGTCTGAGTCCTGAATCACAGCCTGCTGTTAGAAGCCATCCTAAACAAAAGAATCCTTGTGTGTTCAACACTCCAAGCAATTATGTGCCTGAACCTAGAACACCAGTCGATGTACGTGTGCTTTAAAATTTGAATTGACAACACTCTGAAAAAGCCTTTGCAGTCATGAAACAGTAGCCTAGGGTTCCCTAGCCTTTTCAGTGAGCCATGTTGTCCAGTACAACATTTGATTCGACAACACCCTGAAAAAATCTATGCACCCTGAAACTCTAGGGTCCTTGGAATCCCTAGCCTTTTCAGTGAGCCATGTTGTCCAGTACAACATTTGATTCGACAACACCCTGAAAAAATCTATGCACCCTGAAACTCTAGGTTCCTCAGAATCTCTAGCCTTTTCAGTGAGGCATCATTTCAACTCGCAAAAAGCTGAAAAGTCTAAAGAACTACAAATTGTTTTGTCAACACTGTGGCCATTGCTATTTCATTAGACATTTCTCTTACATAACAAGTTTGCAGTGGCATGCATGGCACATGTGCCACAACTAATCCTACCATGCCTTAGGGAATTTAAGTCACACAAGTTTGCAGTGGCATGCATGGCACATGTGCCAATACTAATCCTAGCACGCCTTAGGTAATTTAAATCACACGAGTTTCCAATGACATGCATGGCACATGTGCCAATACTAATCCTAGCACGTCTTAGGAAATTTAAATCACACAAGCAATGGCACGTGTTACACATAACAACAATCATGCACCACTGATGAAGTCATCGCTCCACTTCTTGAAGTCCTCAAGTTCCTTCTTCACAAGAGCTTCAGTGCTGGGGTCTCCATCGATTTTCTTCCCCCTCGCCAGAAACGCGGCATCTGGACCACTAATGAAGTCGTCGATCCACTGCTCGAAGTGGCACGCCCTCGTCACCTTTGGAGCAACGGATCTCTTGCTTCCCTTCAATATATGCCATGTAGATACAAAGTCGAAATGAACACCACGAAGTAGGTACAATGGTACTTAACGGTATCACTTCTTGCCAATGCCGCAAGCTCCTTTTTAGCTTGATCGATGTTTTGACAACACCAAAACCTCTGCCAAACGTTTCATCTTCACGTGAGACCTTGCATCCCGCATTCATGCCACAATGGCACTGCGGGGGATCTCGCCTTTCGGCCTCTTGTTCAAACGAATATGGATCTATTGGGATCATTTGGGTATGCCCCCTCCATGGCTTCCATGGCCCTCCTCACATCCATAAACCCCCACCCCCGAGCCCATCTCGGACAACCAACACTCTCAAACGGCCGGAGGAATGGAGATGATGTACGAGTGGAGGTTGCCTGTGAGGATTGGAGGTGAGTGATGAGTGGAGGCTACCCCCCTTTATATAGAGAAGAGAAGGTGGGTGTGGTGGACCCCATTTCTCGATCTTTTTTTTAAGGAAAACTTTTATATTCGCTGTTTTTTCTTTTATCCTAAAGATATGCAGAACGAGTGTATTATGAAATGTTCGTTGTCTAGCTTTGCATACATCGCTACTTAATCGTTTAGTGGTTATCGATGAAGTTACTTCACCACAATATAGAGAAAATATTATGGAAGTTGATTATTGGTTGCTTTGCATATATATATTATTGGTTGCTTTTGTTTATGTCCAATGGGAAAAGTTGATCTTATAAATTCATATGTTTAGCCTAAAGTAAGTAACTTGTATTCCTCCCTAGTTCTTGCAAAGCCAACTAATCAAGCTTCACCATGCCGTTGCCGCGCCATGCCCCATGGCGCGGCAAGAGCGCGTTGCGCGCTTAAATCCTACGAAAGCCGGTATGCACCCATCGGCCAAGGTTGAAGTACGGCCGGGGGCGCGGCAACACGTGGGCGCGCGCCACGCGCGCGGCGCGGCAAGCGCGGTCCCGCCGCGCCATGCGGTGTGGCGCGGCGCAGCCCGGCACGCGTAGATGCACCGGTGGCCGGCTCGCGCCGCGCCAAACCGCATGGCGCGGCGGGGCTACTGCCGCGCCGCCGCGCGTGGCGCGGCGCAGCACGTGTTGCGCGCCCCGGCCGGACTTGAACCTTGGCCGAGGGGTGCATACCGGATGTTGTAAAACTTAAGCGCGGCAACGTAGGCTTGCCGCGCCGGCCCGACGGCGCGCGCGCATGCGCCCGCCGCGCCATGCATTGTGGCGCGGCGGCGCCCGGGTAGAGGTGGCCATCGGCGGCGGCCAAGTTGCCGGGGCTCGCCGCGCCCTTGGGGATGGCGCGGCGGGCCCATGCTTCCGCCGCGCCGACGGCATGGCGCGGCAAGCCCATTGCCGGCCCGAAACGAAGTTTCTTCGGTTTCGTTGCCCTCTCAACTCGACGCACCTGCAGGGAAATCGACGGAACTCATCCACTCATCCGAAGCCAATATGGACACTTCCCATGCACCAAACATAATTTCAGACAAAGTGCTTACATTCAAACATAGTCCGACACACAAACATCACACAAAGTCCATAAGTTCAACATCCTAAGGCCAACACATGCTCCGACAAAGTCCGGCACGCACAAACATCTAGTTCAACATCCTAAGGCATAGACATGCCTCCGACATAGTCCGGCACACACAAACATCACATATGGTCCATAGGATCAACGACGGCGGCGGATTTGGTCCTCGGGGCTGAAAATTTGTTTAGCTCGGCGTTCCCTCCCCGGTTACGTGTCCGAGACGTTGGCACTCCCCAACCTCGGCGGGCCCACGTGGACGACGGCCGCGGGCTTTCTTCGCCGGAGGTGGGCGAGGGCCGCAAAAAATGGACAAAACACTATAGAAGAGCAAGGTAATTTCAAATGCCGACTTGGATGGAAATTTTTGGATTCATTACCCGACTCGTTGACTCTCCTTGTGTTTGAGTTGCGGGTGGGGCATCAAACAGTACGTCCATCGGAATCTCCGAGACGTACGTGGGGTCTCCACGCTCACTACCGGTGCCGGTGAGGAGGAGGAGGAGTCTCCATCGTCCTCATCACTGGGCTCAGGGGTGGCGATTTCCTTACCACGACCACGGCTGCCACTAGCAACAACACGACCTGCTGATGCCGACGCGGTGCGAGCGGTGCTTCGAGATGGGGTCCTCGTCGAGCTTCTAGCCCCGTGGTGAACGGAGTGCGGCGGGATCTCGAAGAAGTGGCTCCGAACATTGCCGCCGTGGACAACATCCGGAGCCGCTATGCGGTTCAACTTCATTGCCATACGCTGCCGCTCCTCCGACCCTCCGCAACATGCAATTGGTACAAAATGAAGACATATTCCAAAAATAGGAATAAACTTAAGCATTTAGTTTTTGAAAAGTAATACTACCTCTGCAAAGTTGCGTAGGGCTCCACCTTCGGAAGCACTTGCATGTTCCATAGCCACTCCCGCCTCATTTGCAAGCCTTGCAAGTTGTTGTCCCTACAAAAAAAAATCTTATTATAGATACAAATTATTAGAAACCGAAGTGATCAAACAACATTGGCTTGGGATAAATTTACCAAGTAATCGTGCAAAGGTGCTCGCTCCGGGGCCGTGTGCCCACACGTGTCAGGGTGTCGTACTCATCCGCTATGTCGTCGTCGGAGTCTGAGGGGGCATCTTCAATGTGCTCATCCGTGAAAGCGGCTTGATCTTAGTTCTTGTAGAGGTATGGTACCACCTCATGTACTCTCTATGTGGTCCAGGACGCCAAGCAGGGCCATCTTGATGATCCATCCTCTCGCCGATTGTTCCAAATGTCCAAGTACCTAGCATGCTTCACCGTCCAATCATTCTCCTTGTATCTTTTTTGCCTGTTCACCCTGAAATACCAAAATTGCTTGTCACATTATTTACAAACCAACTTATGCCATATGAGAATAATGAAAAATGCATCGAGTTGGTTTCTTACTTGTGCAGGCTGGAACGGTGGACGTGTGCTCTGGAGGCGAAGGTTGAAGCCTCCCAAACTGGCGTAGCACCCTGTTTGGCAAATGCCACTCGACAACATAGTAGATGATGAGTGGCACTGTCGACCTCCACGAAGCTTCGTCTACGTAACACATGGGTGAGAACTGGACGTGCTTTGAGGAAAGTCGCGGTCGTACGGTAGCCACTCAACCTACAAACATACAACATGTTTAGAGAAAATGTGATGACACAAAATTTACTAATTGAACACGAACTAGTGGACATGGGCTTGTACCCGTGCTCGAGTAAGACGGTCCAACTCGTTTGTGTAGAACTTGTACCTCCTTCCCGGAGGACCACGTACCGCTGTCGCTGTCTTCCACACAAACGCAAAAGTGGGTCGAGAATCCCGCCGATTCCAAGCCTGCAAAATATAACCAAAATTTGAAAGATTAATAATTCATGAATATAAGTCTCGCATGAATAAATAACAAAAGATTTGTATGTACCTCAAGCGGCCCACGGTGTGGTCGGCCCACTGGAAGACGCTCCCAAACCCAAATCTGCAGGAGGTAAGCGCATCCACCAAGGTTGGCGTCGCGTCCACTCCGCCTACAAGCATCACATAGCTGCCTATACAGCCATGCCAAAACCGCCGAACCCCAACTGTAGCCACGGATGTTGTCCCAATCCCGACCCAAAAGTGGCGAGAACCATCCAAGAAACGGTGTTACCCGCGAGCATCCGGTAGCGAGGAACGTGGCAACAAAGTGCCAAAGCCACACACGTGCGTGCCTCTCTACAACGGCCGAGGAGCTCCCCGGGGGCAAACGGTGAAGTGCTTGCCTCAACCAAGCTGTGTTCACTCCGGAGGTCTTCTTCGACGCATCCCCCTCATCGGCATCCGGTGGTCTCACCCCAATGTGCAACTCAACCATGTCTCGCCAACCAAAGCACTCCGAATGATCCCACTCACCGCCCGGCCCCTCAAGTGGAAGACCAAGGATCATGGCGGTATCTGCAGGTCACCGTCATCTCTCTCCGCACGGTAGGTGGAAAGAGTGGGTCTCCGGACGCCATCGATCCACCAAGGCCGACAACAACGGCCCGTCCATCACGAGCAACCCACGAACCACGACCAAAGCAATGTCCAAGAACCCCGCTCTAGCCAAGTACGGGGCGTATCTCTCGTCCCAAGGAAGTGGAAAGTGCTCTCGCACCCTCAACGGGTTCAAGTCCTGAAAAACAATAAAATTCAATAATTACAACATTAGCAATGTCTAGTCCTCAAAATGCAAGAAATATGCTTAGCTCACATATTAAACACAACTAGGAGGTACAATAGCTAATAAATTTGGATCTTAAGTTCAGGCTTTTGTAAATACCTCGTGAAGGTCGGCCAGAAGGTGTGCACGATGGCCGCCATCATATGCGGCCTCAAGGAGCGGGTACACCGGGTGCGCCATCTGAAAAAATTTACTTGTAGTTAGTAACAATAATTAAAAATTGAAGGTAAGTATATAGAAATATAAAATTATTTAACTTGCATACAAAATTTCATAATTTTTCACCTACTAACGTACTACCATGACACCTACCCTCGAGTTGGAACCACCCATCCTTCTATTTGTCCCCGTTGCTTTTTTCTTGCCCTTCGATTTTCTTTTCCGACACGTGCGGTTTTTAATTTCTTTGTGACATTTTGAGCAAAGATACGTCATCTTGTCCGCATCAGCTTCAAAATCACCCATATCATAAGCAGCGGCAAACCTTCCTTGACACACGTCCATGTCCCCTTTCAAACGCTTCTTTTGCCTCCTACCCTTTTTCAATTTCTTCAAAGACGGCAGTGGCACGTACTCCGGGCCATCATATTCGAGGCCATTGTGACGGATCAAGGTACGGCTCAAAGCTGGATTCCCAAATCTTAATGGTGTGTTCTCTATAGAACAAAGAAGACAAGTACATGGCATTTTCATAGTCTAGACCTCTAGCAAGGCAAGCCGTCATCAAGTGAGAACAAGGAAGATGCAACAATTGAGGACCGTTACGGGTGCAAGTACGGCCCGGAGGTCCACCCTATAGTGTCGACCGCCATGACTCTCCCCTCCAACATTAGTAGTAGAGGAACCTCGAATAGAATAAATCATTCCGTCCGGACCATATGCTTCCGCATGTTGGTTCACGGATCTTAAACCAGACTTTATACATTATCTCATCCGCAAAGGATCCAATTCTACCCCCACTATCCAACAAATCACGTGCAATCCGCCATCTCTTCACAAAGTATTCATTGCATTTTTCAAATGAGTATTCAATGATCCCCGCGACGGGTCTACTTCTTATTCCTGTAAATATGTTGTTGTAACTTTCGAATAGTTTGTTGTCATGATACCCCAACGCATACCCCCGCATCATATGCTTGAGCCCATTTGTCCTTATCCTCCATTTCATACTCCAACCAATCTTTAGCTTCCTCATTCAAGTTCTTAACTAAGTCCTTGTGCGGTTCCTTAAATTGGTCCTCTCGTATGTACCGATGCCGGCAACTTCAACTGTCCTATTACCTCCTTGTTCTTTTGACGACGCCACAAATTGGCGGCAAAGTGCCTCATGCACCACCGATGAACAAGTGGTGGATACCCATCCAGGTGGTCGCTCGCACATTTGATGAGACCATGGTGCCGATCTGAGATCATACATACCTGTCGCGTTGGACCAAGTACGTTAATGCGAAGGAGCCTCATGAACCATGACCAACTGTCGTCATTCTCACTCTCCGCCAAGGCATAACCTAAAGGCACAAGTTGCTGTTCAGGATCTACAGCAACTGCCATCATGAGTGTACCTCTGTACTTGCCGGTCAAGAAGGTTCCGTCAACAAGTATCACCGGACGACAGTGTTGGAAAGCCACTTTACATTGTGGAAAGCACCAAAAAACACGTAGAAGGACGGGCTTCAAAACACCACCGTCGAGAACATGAGATCCGGTCACGTAAGGGAACCATTTAACCCCGGGATTGAAGTGGTTCATGGCTCTCAAGACCCTTGGGATTTTTGCATATGACTCTTTCCAATCGCCCCATAGCAAGGCAATTGCATGTTGTTTAGCCCGCCATGCCTTAGAATACTTCACACGATATCCAGCAAACATCAATATCTGCTCTATCAAATTCTTGGTTGTCACCTCACTATTCTCACGAACAACACCTAAGATACACCTTCCAATGTAACTTGCGATCAATTGTGCGTGAACTCCCTTCACCCGACTCGACCGACATGTGTGAGGTCCCACAACCTTTGTAATCTTCCATTTCCCTCGTCCCTCTCTGCGGTCGTGCCCATACACGCCACATGCACCCTTGTTTGCACATTACTTCATACCTAAGATTCTCGTCCGAATGGACCACGGTGAAAGGCCTATAATGCTTCACCGCATAGTCGGACAAGAAAAACTTAAGTTCATCCAGGGAGTCAAACATCATTTTCTCATGTATCTCGGGCTCCCCGGTAAAAATTATTCCTTCGTGAACAACCTAGTAGAATCACAAATGGCTCTATCGATCCTACTCAAGTCTCTCGTCATTGCGAACGAAGGGATTCCAAATTGGTACCGAGCTTGGGTGTAGTGTTCGGTACTATCACCAATTCTAGTGTTGTCCGGGAACCTAGGCACGTGTTCTTCACTTTCACCATTTATAGTGTTCACTAGCGGCCTACTTATGTGCACTTCCCTTTCAAAGGTTGTATGGTTCACCGAGGGTCCTGCAACATAATCATGCTTGAACACCATCCAAGTTAACCTCACTTAAACCAAGGAGTGCTTCAGCCGCATGTGCATTGGCATCATTTTGCTCTTCCGCATGCTCCTCATCGGACTCATCATCGAATCACCTTCTTCGGAGTAGCCGTCGGATATATCATCATCGTCCATGGTTTCTTCCTCCCGCTCAAAACAATCATTGGGAAAATCATCATTCACCATCCCAACATCCCGACTAGGTTCCCTACAACCAAAGTCCTCCTCCAAAATTGTAGACTCTTGTGTACCCCGTAGAGCCTCAAACGGCACTTCCTCATTCATGTAAACATTACCACTAGGCCCACGAGTTATATCTACCACAACCTCCAGACATGACACATTAGCTTGACCAACTACCTTCTTATACCGATTCCAATTTTCTTCACTTGACAAGCTCATCAACACATAATGAGCTCTAGCCTTCCCACAATCAAAACGACCTCTAAATGACAACTCATGCATTCCAACTCCATAGTTGACCATTGCACAATCAACTACATCCTTAAAGCTTGGCGGACCATCAAATGTTTCTACCAACTCTATCATATTCTCAAACTCTCCATTTTCTTTAACTACGCCACCATGAAACATGCGAACTAAACAGTCCATCTACAAAATTTATAACTTGTTCAATAACAATATAGTACTAAAATAGATATTTATTAAAAATATACATGAAAAATTATAATTGTGTTCAACAAAAATTATATCCATCTCGATTTGTTATATATATACACGTGCGATTAACCCTAATAAAATTGTTAGGTATTCAACAAAATTGTTAGTCATCCATATAATAGCTACACCCATTATCAACTACCATAAACATTTGACATCAATAATATCATTAAATCGATTCATGCAACAAGTTCTACACGTCAATAACACGGGCAAAGAAACTACGCGTATGAACTAATCATCATTTACATTAAAACTAATTGCATTTGGTGTAAATTTCAAATTTCTATAACTAACCCTAGGTCACAAAAATGTACTACGATCTACACAATGCAACGGTAAAAGAGGGAGAGAAGTAGGTCAATACCTTCACAACAACGCGGGGAACAAATCCCCCCCACTTTTTCCACCCCAAATCCGGCGGAATGGGGGGGGGGCGGCGGCCGGCGGCGGCAAGGTGCTCGGCGGCCCTGCTCGGGCTGGAGGAGGAAGAAGAGAGGGAGGAGGAAGAAGGGGGGCCGCGCGGGCCCTCTGGGCGGGGCGGCCCCGCCGCGCCACGCGGGATGGCGCGGCGCCCCCCGCGCGCGGGCGCGGTGGCGCGGCGCCCTGCGCGCCGGCCGCATGTGGCGCGCGCGGGGCCGGGCCCACGCTTGGCGCGCGCGGCGCGGGCGGCCGGCGTGGCGGCCTCCGCCGCGCCGCCGCATGTGGCGCGGCGGCGGCGGCTGCGGCCGCGCGCGCCGCGCGCGCGGCCAAAAGGGTCATCCGGTGCAAATAAAGTTTCGAGGGGTTATTTATAAAAATAATTTTAAAAAAAAGGTTAAAAATAAAGGGTCATCCCATCCATTCTAGTTCATTGGACCCAAAATGATGTTTGCGAGTGTTTCGGAGCATTTCGCTAACTTTCGACACGTAAAAGGTGCAAAACTCGTATTTCGGGCCCGAATGCACTATTTCGGGGTACCAAAGTTCTGAAGCATCCATTCTAGTCCAATGTACCCAAAATGATGTTTGGAAGTGTTTCGGAGCATTTCACAAACCCTCGGCTGGTAAAAGAAGAAAAACTCGTGTTTCGGGCCCGAATGCAATATTTCGGGGTACCAAATTGTGAAGCATCCATTCTAGTGCATTGTACCCAAAATGATGTTTGCGAGTGTTTCAGAAGATTTCACTAACCTTCAGCACGTAGAAAGATGCAAAACTTGTGTTTCGGCCTAACTGCACTATTTCGGGGAACCAAAGTTGTGAAGCATCCATTCAGTCCATTGGACCCAAAATGATGTTTGGGAGTGTTTCGATGCATTTCACTAACCTTCGACACACAAAAGGTACAAAACTCGTATTTCGGGCCCGAATGCACTATTTCGGGGTACCATAGTTGTGAAGCATCCATTCTAGTCCATTGGACCCAAAATGATGTTTGTGAGTATCTCGGATGATTTCACTAACCTTCGACACGTACAAGATGCAAAACTTATGTTAAAGCCTGAATGCACTATTTCGGGGTATAAAAGTTGTGAAGCATCCATTCTAATCCATTGGACCCAAAATGATGTTTGCGAGTGTTTTGGATGATTTCACTAACCTTCGGCACGTACAAGATGCAAAACTTATGATCGAGCCAGAATGCACTATTTCGGGGTACCAAAGCTGTGAAGCATCTATTCTAGTCCATTGGACCAAAAATGATGTTTGGGAGTGTTTTGGAGCATTTCTCTAACCTTCGACACAAAAAAAGATGAAAACTCGTGTTTTGTGCCCGAATGCACTATTTTGGGGTACAAAAGTTGTGAATCATCCATTCTAGTCCATTGGACCCAAAATGATGTTTGTGAGTGTTTCGGATGATTTCACTAACCTTGACATACAAGACGCAAAACTTGTGTTCGAGCCTGAATGCACTATTTCGGGGTACCAAAGCTGTGAAGCATCCATTCCCGTCCATTGGACACAAAATGATGTTTGTGAGAGTTTCGGATGATTTCGCTAACCTTCAAGCACGTACAAGATGCAAAACTTCGTTCGAAGGCACTACTTCGGGGTACCAAAGTTGTGAAGCATCCATTCTAGTCTATTGGACCCAAAATGATGTTTGGGAGTGTTTCGGAGCGTTTCTCGAACCTTCGACGTGTAAAAGATGCAAAACTCGTATTTCGGGCCCGAATGCACTATTTCGGGGTAACCAAATTTGTGAGCATCCCTAGTCCATTGGACCCAGAAATGATGTTTGGTAGTGTTTCGGAGCATTTCGCTAACCTTCGGCACGTAAAAGATGCAAAACTCTTGTTTCGGGCCCGAATGCAATATTTCGGGTTACCAAAGTTGTGAAGCATCCATTCTAGTCTACTGGACCCAAAATGATGTTTGCGAGTGTTTCGGATGATTTCACTAACCTTCAACACGTAGAAAGATGCAAAACTTGTGTTTCGGCCTAACAGCACAATTTCGGGGACCAAAGTTATGAAGCATCCATTCAGTCCATTGGACCCAAAATGATGTTTGGGAGTGTTTCGAAGCATTTCACTAACCTTCGACATGTAAAAGGTGCAAAACTCGTATTTCGAGCCCGAATGCACTATTTCGGGGTATCAAAGTTGTGAAGGATCCATTCTAGTCCATTGGACCCAAAATGATGTTTGTGAGTATCTCGGATGATTTCACTAACCTTCGGCACGTACAAGATGCAAAACTTGTGTTCGAGCCCGAATGCACTATTTCGGGGTACAAAAGTTTTGAAGCATCCATTCTAATCCATTGGACCCAAAATGATGTTTGCGAGTGTTTCGGATGATTTCACTAACCTTCGGCACGTACAGGATGCAAAACTTGTGATCGAGCCTGAATGCACTATTTCGGGGATCCAAAGCTGTGAAGCATCTATTCTAGTCCATTGGACCCAAAATGATGTTTGGGAGTGTTTCGGAGCATTTCTCTAACCTTTGACATGTAAAAGATGAAAAACTCGTGTTTCGGGCCCGAATGCACTATTTCGAGGTACAAAAGTTGTGAAGCATCCATTCTAGTCCATTGGACCCAAAACGATGTTTGTGTGTGTTCCGGATGTTTTCACTAACTTTCGGACATACAAGACGCAAAACTTGTGTTCGAGCCTGAATGCACTATTTCGGTGTACCAAAGTTGTGAAGCATCCATACTAGTCCATTGGACATAAAATGATGTTTGGGATTGTTTTGGAGCATTTCTCTAACCTTCGGCGTGTAAAAGATGCAAAACTTGTATTTCGGGCCCGAATGCACTAATTCGGGGTACCAAAATTTGTGAAACATCCATTCTAGTACATTGGACCCAAAAATGATGTTTGGGAGTGTTTCAGAGCATTTCTCTAACCTTCGGCACGTAAAAGATGCAAAACTCGTATTTCGGGCCCGAATGCACTATCTCGGGGTACCAAAGTTCTGAAGTATCCATTCTAGTCCATTGGACACAAAATGATGGTTTTGAGTGTTTCAGATGATTTCACTAACCTTCGGCACAAACAAAATGCAAATCTTCTGTTCGAGCCTGAATGCACTATTTTGGGGTACCAAAGATGCGAAGCATCCATTCTAGTTCATTGGACCCAAAATGATTTCTGCGAGTGTTTCGGAGCATTTCGCTAACTTTCGACACATAAAAGGTGCAAAACTCGTATTTCGGGCCCGAATGCACTATTTCGGGGTACCAAAGTTCTGAAGCATCCATTCTTGTCCAATGTACCCGAAATGACGTTTGGAAGTGTTTCGGAGCATTTCACAAACCCTCGGTTGGTAGAAGAAGAAAAACTGGTGTTTCGGGCCCGAATGCAATATTTCGGGGTACCAAATTGTGAAGCATCCATTCTAGTGCATTGTACCCAAAATGATGTTTGCGAGTGTTTCAGATGATTTCACTAACCTTCAGCATGTAGAAAGATGCAAAACTTGTGTTTCGGCCTAACAGCACAATTTCGGGGAACCAAAGTTGTGAAGCATCCATTTAGTCCATTGGACCCAAAATTATGTTTGGGAGTGTTTCGAAGCATTTCACTAACCTTCGACACACAAAAGGTGCAAAACTCGTGTTTCGGGCCCGAATGCACTATTTCGGGGTACAAAAGTTGTGAAGCATCCATTCTAATCCATTGGACCCAAAATGATGTTTGCGAGTGTTTTGGATGATTTCACAAACCTTCGGCACGTACAAGATGCAAAACTTGTGATCGAGCCAGAATGCACTATTTCGGGGTACCAAAGCTGTGAAGCATCTATTCTAGTCCATTGGGCCCAAAATGATCTTTTGGAGTGTTTTGGAGCATTTCTCTAACCTTCGACACAAAAAAGATGAAAACTCGTGTTTCGGGCCCGAATGCACTATTTTGGGGTACAAAAGTTGTGAAGCATCCATTCTAGTCCATTGGACCCAAACTGATGTTTGTGTGTGTTTCGGATGATTTCACTAACCTTGACATACAAGACGCAAAACTTGTGTTCGAGCCTGAATGCACTATTTTGGGGTACCAAAGTCCGTGAAGCATCCATTCTAGTCCATTGGACACAAAATGATGTTTGTGAGAGTTTCGGATGATTTCACTAACCTTCAAGCACGTACAAGATGCAAAACTTCGTTCGAGCCTCGAATGCACTATTTCGGGGTACCAAAGTTGTGAAGCATCCATTCTAGTCCATTGGACCCTAAATGATGTTTGTGAGTGTCTCAGATGATTTCACTAACTTTCGACACGTACAAGATGCAAAAACATGTGTTCGACCCTGAATGCACTATTTCAGTGTACCAAAGTTGTGAAGCATCCATTCTAGTCCATTGGACCCAAAATGATGTTTGCGAGTGTTTCAGATGATTTCACTAACCTTCAGCACGTAAAAAGATGCAAAACTTGTGTTTTGGGCCTGAATGCACTATTTCGGGGTACCAAAGTTGTGAAGCATCCATTCTAGTCCATTAGAACCAAAAATGATGTTTGGGAGTGTTTCGGAGCATTTCGCTAACCTTCGGCACGTAAAAGATGCAAAACTCGTATTTCGGGCCTGAATGCACTATCTCGGGGTACCAAAGTTGTGAAGCATCCATTCTAGTCCATTGGACACAAAATGATGTTTGCGAGTGTTTCAGATGATTTCACTAACCTTCGGCACGAACAAGATGCAAAACTTCCGTTCGAGCTTTGAATGCACTATTTTGGGGTACCAAAGTTGTAAAGCATCCATTCTAGTCCATTGGACCCAAAATGATGTTTGCGGGTGTTTCGGAGCATTTCGCTAACCTTCGACACGTAAAAGATGAAAACTCGTGTTTCGGGCCCGAATGCGATATTTCGGGGTACAAAAGTTGCGAAGCATGCATTCTAGTCCATTGGACCCAAAACGATGTTTGTGTGTGTTTCGGATGTTTTCACTAACTTTCGGACATTCAAGACGCAAAACTTGTGTTCGAGCTCGAATGCACTATTTCGGGGTACCAAAGTTGTGAAGCATCCATACTAGTCCATTGGACATAAAATGATGTTTGGGATTGTTTCGGAGCATTTCTCTAACCTTCGACGTGTAAATGATGCAAAACTAGTATTTCGGGCCCGAATGCACTATTTCGGGGTACCAAAAGTTGTGAAACATCCATTCTAGTACATTGGACCCAAACTTGATGTTTGGGAGTGTTTCGGAGCATTGCTCTAACCTTCGGCACGTAAAAGATGCAAAACTTGTATTTCGGGCCCTAATGCACTATTTCGGGGTAACCAAATTTGTGAGCATCCCTAGTCCATTGGACCCAAAAATGATATTTGGGACTGTTTCGGAGCATTTCGCTGACCCTCGGCACGTAAAAGATGCAAAACTCGTGTTTAAGGCCCGAATGCAATATTTCGGGGTACCAAAGTTGTGAAGCATCCATTCTAGTCCATTGGACCCAAAATGATGTTTGCTAGTGTTTCGGATGATTTCACTAACCTTCGAGCACGTAGAAAGATGCAAAACTTGTTTTTCGGCCTAACCGCACAATTTCGGGGAACCAAAGTTGTGAAGCATCCATTCGATCCCTTGGACCCAAAATGATGTTTGGGAGTGTTTCGAAGCATTTCACTAACCTTCGACACGTAAAAGGTGCAAAACTCATATTTCGGGCCCGAATGCACTATTTCGGGGTACCAAAGTTGTGAAGCATCCATTCTAGTCCATTGGACCCAAAATAATGTTTGTGAGTATCTCGGATGATTTCACTAACCTTCGTCACGTACAAGATGCAAAACTTGTGTTCAAGCCTGAATGCACTATTTCGGGGTACAAAAGTTGTGAAGCATCCATTCTAATCCATTGGACCCAAAATGATGTTTGCGAGTGTTACAAATGATTTCACTAACCTTCGGCACGTACAAGATGCCAAACTTGTGTTCGAGCCTGAATGCACTATTTTGGGGTACCAAAGTTGTGAAGCATCCATTCTAGTCCATCGGACCCAAAATGATGTTTGTGAGTATCTCGGATGATTTCACTAACCGTCAGCATGTAGAAAGATGCAAAACTTGTTTTTCGGCCTAACTGCACAATTTCGGGGAACCAAAGTTGTGAAGCATCCATTCAGTCCATTGGACCCAAAATGATGTTTGGGAGTGTTTCGGAGCATTTCTCTAACCTTTGACATGTAAAAGATGAAAAACTCGTGTTTCGGACCCGAATGCACTATTTCGGGGTACAAAAGTTGTGAAGCATCCATTCTAGTCCATTGGACCCAAAACGATGTTTGTGTGTGTTTCAGATGTTTTCACTAACTTTCGGACATACAAGACGCAAAACTTGTGTTCGAGCCTGAATGCACTATTTTGGGGTACCAAAGCTGTGAAGCATCCATTCTAGTCCATTGGACATAAAATGATGTTTGGGATTGTTTCGGAGCATTTCTCTAACCTTGGGCGTGTAAAAGTTGCAAAACTAGTATTTCGGGCCCGAATGCACTATTTCGGGGTACCAAAATTTGTGAAACATCCATTCTAGTACATTGGACCCAAAAATGATGTTTGGGAGTGTTTCAGAGCATTTCTCTAACCTTCGGCACGTAAAAGATGCAAAACTCGTATTTCGGGCCCGAATGCACTATCTCGGGGTACCAAAGTTCTGAAGCATCCATTCTAGTCCATTGGACACAAAATGATGGTTTTGAGTGTTTCAGATGATTTCACTAACCTTCGGCACGAAAAAAATGCAAATCTTCTGTTCGAGCCTGAATGCACTATTTTGGGGTACCAAAGTTGCGAAGCATCCATTCTAGTTCATTGGACCCAAAATGATGTTTGCGAGTGTTTCGGAGCATTTCGCTAACTTTCGACACGTAAAAGGTGCAAAACTCGTATTTCGGGCCCGAATGCACTATTTCGGGGTACCAAAGTTCTGAAGCATCCATTCTAGTCCAATGTACCCAAAATGATGTTTGGAAGTGTTTCGGAGCATTTCACAAACCCTCGGTTGGTAGAAGAAGAAAAACTGGTGTTTCGGGCCCGAATGCAATATTTCGGGGTACCAAATTGTGAAGCATCCATTCTAGCGCATTGGACCGAAAATGATGTTTGTGAGTATCTCGGATGATTTCACTAACCGTCAGCATGTAGAAAGATGCAAAACTTGTTTTTCGGCCTAACTGCACAATTTCGGGGAACCAAAGTTGTGAAGCATCCATTCAGTCCATTGGACCCAAAATGATGTTTGGGAGTGTTTCGGAGCATTTCTCTAACCTTTGACATGTAAAAGATGAAAAACTCGTGTTTCGGACCCGAATGCACTATTTCGGGGTACAAAAGTTGTGAAGCATCCATTCTAGTCCATTGGACCCAAAACGATGTTTGTGTGTGTTTCAGATGTTTTCACTAACTTTCGGACATACAAGACGCAAAACTTGTGTTCGAGCCTTAATGCACTATTTTGGGGTACCAAAGCTGTGAAGCATCCATTCTAGTCCATTGGACATAAAATGATGTTTGGGATTGTTTCGGAGCATTTCTCTAACCTTCGGCGTGTAAAAGTTGCAAAACTTGTATTTCGGGCCCGAATGCACTATTTCGGGGTACCAAAATCTGTGAAACATCCATTCTAGTACATTGGACCCAAAAATGATGTTTGGGAGTGTTTCAGAGCATTTCTCTAACCTTCGGCACGTAAAAGATGCAAAACTCGTATTTCGGGCCCGAATGCACTATCTCGGGGTACCAAAGTTCTGAAGCATCCATTCTAGTCCATTGGACACAAAATGATGTTTTTGAGTGTTTCAGATGATTTCACTAACCTTCGGCACGAACAAGATGCAAATCTTCTGTTCGAGCCTGAATGCACTATTTATGGGTACCAAAGTTGCGAGGCATCCATTCTAGTTCATTGGACCCAAAATGATGTTTGCGAGTGTTTCGGAGCATCTCGCTAACTTTCGACACGTAAAAGGTGCAAAACTTGTATTTCGGGCCCGAATGCACTATTTCTGGGTACCAAATTTCTGAAGCATCCATTCTAGTCCAATGTACCCAAAATGATGTTTGGAAGTGTTTCGGATGATTTCACTAACCTTCAGCACGTAGAAAGATGCAAAACTTGTTTTTCGGCCTAACTGCACAATTTCGGGGAACCAAAGTTGTGAAGCATCCATTCAGTCCATTGGACCCAAAATGATGTTTGGGAGTGTTTCGATGCATTTCACTAACCTTCGACACGCAAAAGGTGCAAAACTCGTATTTCGGGCCCGAATGCACTATTTCGGGGTACCAAAGCTGTGAAGCATCTATTCTAGTCCATTGGACCCAAAGTGATGTTTTGGAGTGTTTTGGAGCATTTCGCTAACCTTCGACACAAAAAAGATGAAAAACTCGTGTTTCGGGCCCGAATGCACTATTTTGGGGTACAAAAGTTGTGAAGCATCCATTCTAGTCCATTGGACCCAAACTGATGTTTGTGTGTGTTTCGGATGATTTCACTAACCTTGACATACAAGACGCAAAACTTGTGTTCGAGCCTGAATGCACTATTTCGGGGTACCAAAGCTGTGAAGCATCCATTCTAGTCCATTGGACACAAAATGATGTTTGTGAGTGTTTCAGATGATTTCACTAACCTTCAGCACGTACAAGATGCAAAACTTCTGTTCGAGCCTGAATGCACTATTTCGGGGTACCAAAGTTGTGAAGCATCCATTCTAGTCCATTGGACCGAAAATGATGTTTGTGAGTATCTCGGATGATTTCACTAACCTTCGACACGTACAAGATGCAAAACTTGTGTTCAAGCCTGAATGCACTATTTCGGGGTACAAAAGTTGTGAAGCATCCATTCTATTCCATTGGACCCAAGATGATGTTTGCGAGTGTTTCGGATTGTTTCACTAACCTTCGGTGTGTAAAAGATGCAAAACTCGTATTTCGGGCCCGAATGCACTATTTCAGGGTACCAAAATTTGTGAAGCATCCATTCTAGTCTATTGGACCCAAAAATGAAGTTTGGGAGTGTTTCGGAGCATTTCGCTAACCTTCGGCACGTAAAAGATGCAAAACTCGTATTTCGGGCCCAAATGCACTATCTCGGGGTACCAAAGTTGCGAAGCATCCATTCTAGTCCATTGGACACAAAATGATGTTCGTGAGTGTTTCAGATCATTTCACTAACCTTCGGCACGAACAAGATGCAAAACTTCTGTTCGAGCCTGAATGCACTATTTTGGGGTACCAAAGTTGTGAAGCATCCATTCTAGTCCATTGGACCCAAAATGATGTTTGCGGGTGTTTCGGAGCATTTCACTAACCTTCGACACGTAAAAGGTGCAAAACTCGTATTTCGGACCCGAAAGCACTATTTCGTGGTACCAAAGTTATGAAGCATACATTCTAGTCCAATGTACCCAAAATGATGTTTGGAAGTGTTTCGGAGCATTTCGGAAACCCTCGAGTGGTAAAAGAAGAAAAACTCGTGTTTCGGGCCCGAATGCAATATTTCGGGGTACCAAAGTTGTGAAGCATCCATTCTAGTCCGTTGGACCCAAAATGATGTTTGCGAGTGTTTCGGATAATTTCACTAACCTTCAACACGTAAAAAGATGCAAAACTTGTGTTTCGGCCTAATCGCACTATTTCGGGGAACCAAAGTTTTGAAGCGTCCATTCGATCCATTGGACCCAAAATGATGTTTGGGAGTGTTTCGAAACATTTCACTAACCTTCGAGACGCAAAAGGTGCAAAACTCGTATTTCGGGCCCGAATGCACTATTTCGGGGTACCAAAGTTGTGAAGCCTCCATTCTAGTCCATTGGACCGAAAATGATGTTCGTGAGTATCTCGGATGATTTCACTAACCTTCGACACGTACAAGATGCAAAACTTGTGTTCAAGCCTGAATGCACTATTTCGGGGTACAAAAGTTGTGAAGCATCCATTCTAATCCATTGGACCCAAAATGATGTTTGCGAGTGTTTTGGATGATTTCACTAACCTTCGGCACGTACAAGATGCAAAACATGTGATCGAGCCAGAATGCACTATTTCGGGGTACCAAAGCTGTGAAGCATCTATTCTAGTCCATTGGACCCAAAATGATGTTTGAGAGTGTTTTGGAGCATTTCTCTAACCTTCGACACAAAAAAGATGAAAAACTCGTGTTTCGGGCCCGAATGCACTATTTTGGGGTACAAAAGTTGTGAAGCATCCATTCTAGTCCATTGGACCCAAACTGATGTTTGTGTGTGTTTCGGATGATTTCACTAACCTTGACATACAAGACGCAAAACTTGTGTTCGAGCCTGAATGCACTATTTCGGGGTACCAAAGCTGTGAAGCATCCATTCTAGTCCATTGGACACAAAATGATGTTTGTGAGTGTTTCAGATGATTTCACTAACCTTCAAGACGTACAAGATGCAAAACTTGCGTTCGAGCCTGAATGCAATATTTCGGGGTACCAAAGTTGTGAAGCATCCATTCTAGTCCATTGGACCCAAAATGATGTTTGCGAGTGTTTCAGATGGTTTCACTAACCTTCAGCACGTAAAAAGATGCAAAACTTGTGTTTCGGGCCTAACTGCACTATTTCGGGGAACCAAAGTTTTGAAGCGTCCATTCGATCCATTGGACCCAAAATGATGTTTGGGAGTGTTTCGAAGCATTTCACTAACCTTCGATACGTAAAAGGTGCAAAACTCGTATTTCTGGCCCGAATGCACTATTTCAGGGTACCAAAGTTGTGAAGCATCCATTCTAGTCCATTGGACCGAAAATGATATTTGTGAGTGTCTCGGATGATTTCACTAACCTTCGACACGTAAAAGACGCAAAACTTGTGTTCAAGCTCTGAATGCACTATTTCGCGGTACAAAAGTTGTGAAGCATCCATTCTAATCCATTGGACCCAAAATGATGTTTGCGAGTGTTTTGGATGATTTCACTAACCTTCGGCACGTACAAGATGCAAAACATGTGATCGAGCCGGATTGCACTATTTCGGGGTACCAAAGTCGTGAAGCATCTATTCTAGTCCATTGGACCCAAAATGATGTTTGAGAGTGTTTTGGAGCATTTCTCTAACCTTCGACACAAAAAAGATGAAAAACTCGTGTTTCGGGCCCGAATGCACTATTTTGGGGTACAAAAGTTGTGAAGCATCCATTCTAGTCCATTGGACCCAAACCGATGTTTGTGTGTGTTTCGGATGATTTCACTAACCTTGAGATACAAGATGCAAAACTTGTGTTCGAGCTCGAATGCACTATTTCGGGGTACCAAAGTTGTGAAGCATCCATTCTAGTCCATTGGACACAAAATGATGTTTGTGAGTGTTTCAGATGATTTCACTAACCTTCAAAGACGTACAAGATGCAAAACTTCGTTCGAGCCTGAATGCACTATTTCGGGGTACCAAAGTTGTGAAGCATCCATTCTAGTCCATTGGACCGAAAATGATGTTTGTGAGTATCTCGGATGATTTCACTAATCTTCGACACGTACAAGATGCAAAACTTGTGTTCCAGCCTGAATGCACTATTTCGGGGTACAAAAGTTGTGAAGCATCCATTCTATTCCATTGGACCCAAAATGATGTTTGCGAGTATTTCGGATGGTTTCACTAACCTTCGGCGTGTAAAAGATGAAAAACTCATGTTTCGGGCCGAAATGCAATATTTCGAGGTACCAAAATTGTGAAGCATCCATTCTAGTCCATTAGACCCAAAAATGATGTTTGGGAGTGTTTCGGAGCATTTCGCTAACCTTCGGTACGTAAAAGATGCAAAACTCGTATTTCGGGCCTGAATGCACTATCTCGGGGTACCAAAATTGTGAAGCATCCATTCTAGTCCATTGGACCCAAAATGATATTTGTGAGCGTTTTAGAAGATTTCACGAAGCTTCGGCACGTACAAGATGCAAAACTTCGTTCGAGCTTCGAATGCACTATTTTGGGGTACCAAAGTTTTGAAGCATCCATTCTAGTCCATTGGACCCAAAATGATGTTTGCGGGTGTTTCGGAGCATTTCGCTAACCTTCGACACGTAAAAGGTGCAAAACTCGTATTTCGGACCTGAATGCACTATTTCGGGGTACCAAAGTTGTGAAGCATCCGTTCTAATCCATTAGACCCAAAATGATGTTTGGAAGTGTTTCGGAGCATTTCGGAAACACTTGGCAGGTAAAAGAAGAAAAACTCGTGTTTCGGGCCCGAATGCAATATTTCGGGGTACCAAAGTCGTGAAGCATCCATTCTAGTCCGTTGGACCCAAAATGATGTTTGCGAGTGTTTCGGATGATTTCACTAACCTTCAGCACGTAAAAAGATGCAAAACATGTGATCGAGCCGATTGCACTATTTCGGGGTACCAAAGTCGTGAAGCATCTATTCTAGTCCATTGGACCCAAAATGATGTTTGAGAGTGTTTTGGAGCATTTCTCTAACCTTCGACACAAAAAAGATGAAAAACTCGTGTTTCGGGCCCGAATGCACTATTTTGGGGTACAAAAGTTGTGAAGCATCCATTCTAGTCCATTGGACCCAAACCGATGTTTGTGTGTGTTCCGGATGATTTCACTAACCTTGAGATACAAGATGCAAAACTTGTGTTCGAGCCTCGAATGCACTATTTCGGGGTACCAAAGTCTGTGAAGCATCCATTCTAGTCCATTGGACCCAAAATGATGTTTGCGAGTGTTTCGGATGGTTTCACTAACCTTCGGTGTGTAAAAGATGCAAAACTCGTATTTCGGGCCCGAATGCACTATTTCGGGGTACCAAAATTTTTGGAGCATCCATTCTAGTCTATTGGACCCAAAAATGAAGTTTGGGAGTGTTTCGGAGCATTTCGCTAACCTTCGGCACGTAAAAGATGCAAAACTCGTATTTCGGGCCCAAATGCACTATCTCGGGGTACCAAAGTTGCGAAGCATCCATTCTAGTCCATTGGACACAAAATGATGTTCGTGAGTGTTTCAGATCATTTCACTAACCTTCGGCACGAACAAGATGCAAAACTTCTGTTCGAGCCTGAATGCACTATTTTGGGGTACCAAAGTTGTGAAGCATCCATTCTAGTCCATTGGACCCAAAATGATGTTTGCGGGTGTTTCGGAGCATTTCACTAACCTTCGACACGTAAAAGGTGCAAAACTCGTATTTCGGACCCGAATGCACTATTTCGAGGTACCAAAGTTATGAAGCATCCATTCTAATCCATTGGACCCAAAATGATGTTTGGAAGTGTTTCGGAGCATTTCGCAAACACTTGGCAGGTAAAAGAAGAAAAACTCGTGTTTCGGGCCCGAATGCAATATTTCGGGGTACCAAAGTTGTGAAGCATCCATTCTAGTCCGTTGGACCCAAAATGATGTTTGCGAGTGTTTCAGATGATTTCACTAACCTTCAGCACGTAAAAAGATGCAGAACTTGTGTTTTGGGCCTAAATGCACTATTTCGGGGTACCAAAGTTGTGAAGCATCCATTCTAGCCATTGGACCCAAAATGATGTTTGGGAGTGTTTCGAAGCATTTCACTAACCTTCGAGACGCAAAAGGTGCAAAACTCGTATTTCGGGCCCGAATGCACTATTTCGGGGTACCAAAGTTGTGAAGCATCCATTCTAGTCCATTGGACCGAAAATGATGTTCGTGAGTATCTCGGATGATTTCACTAACCTTCGACACGTACAAGATGCAAAACTTGTGTTCAAGCCTGAATGCACTATTTCGGGGTACAAAAGTTGTGAAGCATCCATTCTAATCCATTGGACCCAAAATGATGTTTGCGAGTGTTTTGGATGATTTCACTAACCTTCGGCACGTACAAGATGCAAAACATGTGATCGAGCCAGAATGCACTATTTCGGGGTACCAAAGTCGTGAAGCATCTATTCTAGTCCATTGGACCCAAAATGATGTTTGAGAGTGTTTTGGAGCATTTCTCTAACCTTCGACACAAAAAAGATGAAAAACTCGTGTTTCGGGCCCGAATGCACTATTTTGGGGTACAAAAGTTGTGAAGCATCCATTCTAGTCCATTGGACCCAAACCGATGTTTGTGTGTGTTTCGGATGATTTCACTAACCTTGAGATACAAGATGCAAAACTTGTGTTCGAGCCCGAATGCACTATTTCGGGGTACCAAAGTCATGAAGCATCCATTCTAGTCCATTGGATACAAAATGATGTTTGTGAGTGTTTCGAGATGATTTCACTAACCTTCGAGACGTACAAGATGCAAAACTTCGTTCGAGCTCGAATGCACTATTTCGGGGTACCAAAGTTGTGAAGCATCCATTCTAGTCCATTGGACCGAAAATGATGTTTGTGAGTATCTCGGATGATTTCACTAACCTTCGACACGTACAAGATGCAAAACTTGTGTTCAAGCCTGAATGCACTATTTCGGGGTACAAAAGTTGTGAAGCATCCATTCTATTCCATTGGACCCAAGATGATGTTTGCGAGTGTTTCGGATGGTTTCACTAACCTTCGGCGTGTAAAAGATGCAAAACTCGTATTTCGGGCCCGAATGCACTATTTCGGGGTACCAAAATTTGTGAAGCATCCATTCTAGTCTATTGGACCCAAAAATAATGTTTGGGAGTGTTTCGGAGCATTTCGCTAACCTTCGGCACGTAAAAGATGCAAAACTCATATTTCGGGCCTGAATGCACTATCTCGGGGTACCAAAGTTGTGAAGCATCCATTCTAGTCCATTGGACCCAAAATGATGTTTGTGAGTGTTTTAGATGATTTCACTAACCTTCAAAGACGTACAAGATGCAAAACTTCGTTCGAGCTCGAATGCACTATTTCGGGGTACAAAAGTTGTGAAGCATCCATTCTATTCCATTGGACCCAAAATGATGTTTGCGAGTATTTCGGATGGTTTCACTAACCTTCGGCGTGTAAAAGATGCAAAACTCGTATTTCGGGCCCGAATGCACTATTTCAGGGTACCAAAATTTGTGAAGCATCCATTCTAGTCTATTGGACCCAAAAATGAAGTTTGGGAGTGTTTCGGAGCATTTCGCTAACCTTCGGCACGTAAAAGATGCAAAACTCGTATTTCGGGCCTGAATGCACTATCTCGGGGTACTAAAGTTGCGAAGCATCCATTCTAGTCCATTGGACACAAAATGATGTTTGTGAGTGTTTCAGATCATTTCACTAACCTTCGGCACGAACAAGATGCAAAACTTCTGTTCGAGCCCGAATGCACTATTTTGGGGTACCAAAGTTGTGAAGCATCCATTCTAGTCCATTGGACCCAAAATGATGTTTGCGGGTGTTTCGGAGCATTTCACTAACCTTCGACACGTAAAAGGTGCAAAACTCGTATTTCGGACCCGAATGCACTATTTCGAGGTACCAAAGTTATGAAGAATCCATTCTAGTCCAATGTACCCAAAATGATGTTTGGAAGTGTTTCGGAGCATTTCGCAAACCCTCGGCTGGTAAAAGAAGAAAAACTCGTGTTTCGGGCCCGAATGCAATATTTCGGGGTACCAAAGTTGTGAAGCATCCATTCTAGTCCATTGGACCCAAAATGATGTTTGCGAGTGTTTCGGATGATTTCACTAACCTTCGGCACGTACAAGATGCAAAACATGTGATCGAGCCAGAATGCACTATTTCGGGGTACCAAAGCTGTGAAGCATCTATTCTAGTCCATTGGACCCAAAATGATGTTTGAGAGTGTTTTGGAGCATTTCTCTAACCTTCGACACAAAAAAGATGAAAAACTCGTGTTTCGGCCCGAATGCACTATTTTGGGGTACAAAAGTTGTGAAGCATCCATTCTAGTCCATTGGACCCAAACCGATGTTTGTGTGTGTTTCGGATGATTTCACTAACCTTGAGATACAAGATGCAAAACTTGTGTTCGAGCTCCGAATGCACTATTTCGGGTACCAAAGCCGTGAAGCATCCATTCTAGTCCATTGGACCCAAAATGATGTTTGCGAGTGTTTCGGATGGTTTCACTAACCTTCGGTGTGTAAAAGATGCAAAACTCGTATTTCGGGCCCGAATGCACTATTTCGGGGTACCAAAATTTGTGGAGCATCCATTCTAGTCCATTGGACCGAAAATGATGTTTGTGAGTGTTTCGGAGCATTTCGCTAACCTTCGACACGTAAAAGATGCAAAACTTGTGTTCAAGCTCGAATGCACTATTTCGGGGTACAAAAGTTGTGAAGCATCCATTCTAATCCATTGGACCCAAAATGATGTTTGCGAGTGTTTCGGATGGTTTCACTAACCTTCGGTGTGTAAAAGATGCAAAACTCGTATTTCGGGCCCGAATGCACTATTTCGGGTACCAAAATTTGTGAAGCATCCATTCTAGTCCATTAGACCCAATAATGATGTTTGGGAGTGTTTCGGAGCATTTCGCTAACCTTCGGCACGTAAAAGATGCAAAACTCATATTTCGGGCCTGAATGCACAATCTCGGGGTACCAAAGTTGTGAAGCATCCATTCTAGTCCATTGGACCCAAAATGATGTTTGTGAGTGTTTCAGATCATTTCACTAACCTTCGGCACGAACAAGATGCAAAACTTCGTTCGAGCTCGAATGCACTATTTTGGGGTACCAAAGTTTTGAAGCATCCATTCTAGTCCATTGGACCCAAAATGATGTTTGCGGGTGTTTCGGAGCATTTCACTAACCTTCGACACGTAAAAGGTGCAAAACTCGTATTTCGGACCCGAATGCACTATTTCGAGGTACCAAAGTTATGAAGAATCCATTCTAGTCCAATGTACCCAAAATGATGTTTGGAAGTGTTTCGGAGCATTTCGCAAACCCTCGGCTGGTAAAAGAAGAAAAACTCGTGTTTCGGGCCTGAATGCAGTATTTCGGGGGTACCAAAGTTGTGAAGCATCCATTCTAGTCCATTGGACACAAAATGATGTTTGCGAGTGTTTCAGATGATTTCACTAACCTTCAAGACGTAGAAAGATGCAAAACTTGTGTTTCGGCCTAACCGCACTATTTCGGGGAACCAAAGTTTTGAAGCGTCCATTCGATCCATTGGACCCAAAATGATGTTTGGGAGTGTTTCGAAGCATTTCACTAACCTTCGAGACGCAAAAGGTGCAAAACTCGTATTTCGGGCCCGAATGCAGTATTTCAGGGTACCAAAGTTGAGAAGCATCCATTCCAGTCCATTGGACCCAAAATGATGTTTGTGACTGTCTCGGATGATTTCACTAACCTTCGACACGTAGAAGATGCAAAACTTGTGTTTCGAGCTTGAATGCACTATTTCGGGGTACAAAAGTTGTGAAGCATCCATTCTAATCCATTGGACCCAAAATGATGTTTGCGATTGTTTTAGATGATTTCACTAACCTTCGGCACGAACAAGATGCAAAACTTGTGATCGAGCCGCATTGCACTATTTCGGGGTACCAAAGCTCGTGAAGCATCTATTCTAGTCCATTGGACCCAAAATGATGTTTGAGAGTGTTTTGGAGCATTTCTCTAACCTTCGACACAAAAAAGATGAAAAACTCGTGTTTCGGGCCCGAATGCACTATTTTGGGGTACAAAAGTTGTGAAGCATCCATTCTAGTCCATTGGACCCAAACCGATGTTTGTGTGTGTTTCGGATGATTTCACTAACCTTGAGATACAAGATGCAAAACTTGTGTTCGAGCTCGAATGCACTATTTCGGGGTACAAAAGTTGTGAAGCATCCATTCGAACCCATTGGACACAAAATGATGTTTACGAGTGTTTCAGATGATTTCACTAACCTTCAAGACGTATAAGATGCAAAACTTGTGTTCGACCCTCAATGCACTATTTTGGGTTACCCAAGTTGTGAAGCATCCATTCTAGTCCATCGGACCCAAAATGATGTTTGTGAGTATCTCGGATGATTCCACTAACCTTCGACACGTACAAGATGCAAAACTTGTGTTCAAGCTTCGAATGCACTATTTCGGGGTACAAAAGTTGTGAAGCATCCATTCTATTCCATTGGACCCAAGATGATGTTTGCGAGTGTTTCGGATGGTTTCACTAACCTTCGGCGTGTAAAAGATGCAAAACTCGTATTTCGGGCCCGAATGCACTATTTCGGGGTACCAAAATTTGTGAAGCATCCATTCTAGTCTATTGGACCCAAAAATGAAGTTTGGGAGTGTTTCGGAGCATTTCGCTAACCTTCGGCACGTAAAAGATGCAAAACTCGTATTTCAGGCCCAAATGCACTATCTCGGGGTACAAAAGTTGCGAAGCATCCATTCTAGTCCATTGGACACAAAATGATGTTTGTGAGTGTTTCAGATCATTTCACTAACCTTCGGCACGAACAAGATGCAAAACTTCTGTTCGAGCCCGAATGCACTATTTTGGGGTACCAAAGTTGTGAAGCATCCATTCTAGTCCATTGGACCCAAAATGATGTTTGCGGGTGTTTCGAGCATTTCGCTAACCTTCGACACGTAAAAGGTGCAAAACTCGTATTTCGGACCGAATGCACTATCTCGTGGTACCAAAGTTGTGAAGCATCCGTTCTAATCCATTGAACCCAAAATGATGTTTGGGAGTGTTTCGGAGCATTTCGCAAACACTTGGCAGGCAAAAGAAGAAAAACTCGTGTTTCGGGCCCGAATGCAATATTTCGGGGTACCAAATTTGCGAAGTATCCATTCTAGTCCATTGGACCCAAAATGATGTTTGCGAGTGTTTCGGATGATTTCACTAACCTTCAGCACGTAAAAAGATGCAGAACTTGTGTTTTGACCTAACCGCACTATTTCGGGGGAACCAAAGTTTTGAAGCGTCCATTCGGTCCATTGGACCCAAAATGATGTTTGGGGGTGTTTCGAAACATTTCACTAACCTTCGAGACGCAAAAGGTGCAAAACTCGTATTTCGGGCCCGAATGCACTATTTTGGGGTACCAAAGTTGTGAAGCATCCATTCTAGTCCATTGGACCGAAAATGATGTTCGTGAGTATCTCGGATGATTTCACTAACCTTCGACACATACAAGATGCAAAACTTGTGTTCAAGCCTGAATGCACTATTTCGGGGTACAAAAGTTGTGAAGCATCCATTCTAATCCATTGGACCCAAAATGATGTTTGCGAGTGTTTTGGATGATTTCACTAACCTTCGGCACGTACAAGATGCAAAACATGTGATCGAGCCAGAATGCACTATTTCGGGGTACCAAAGCTGTGAAGCATCTATTCTAGTCCATTGGACCCAAAATGATGTTTGAGAGTGTTTTGGAGCATTTCTCTAACCTTCGACACAAAAAAGATGAAAAACTCGTGTTTCGGGCCCGAATGCACTATTTTGGGGTACAAAAGTTGTGAAGCATCCATTCTAGTCCATTGGACCCAAACTGATGTTTGTGTGTGTTTCGGATGATTTCACTAACCTTGAGATACAAGACGCAAAACTTGTGTTCGAGCTCGAATGCACTATTTCGGGGTACCAAAGTCGTGAAGCATCCATTCTAGTCCATTGGACACAAAATGATGTTTGCGAGTGTTTCAGATGATTTCACTAACCTTCAGCACGTACAAGATGCAAAACTTCTGTTCGAGCCTGAATGCACTATTTCGGGGTACCAAAGTTGTGAAGCATCCATTCTAGTCCATTGGACCGAAAATGATGTTTGTGAGTATCTCGGATGATTTCACTAACCTTCGACACGTACAAGATGCAAAACTTGTGTTCAAGCCTGAATGCACTATTTTGGGGTACAAAAGTTGTGAAGCATCCATTCTAATCCATTGGACCCAAAATGATGTTTGTGAGTGTTTCGGATGGTTTCACTAACCTTCGGCGTGTAAAAGATGCAAAACTCGTATTTCGGGCCCGAATGCACTATTTCGGGGTACCAAAATTTGTGAAGCATCCATTCTAGTCTATTGGACCCAAAAATGATGTTTGGGAGTGTTTCGGAGCATTTCGCTAACCTTCGGCACGTAAAAGATGCAAAACTCGTATTTCGGGCCTGAATGCACTATCTCGGGGTACCAAAGTTGTGAAGCGTCCATTCTAGTCCATTGGACCCAAAATGATGTTTGTGAGTGTTTCGCATCATTTCACTAACCTTCGGCATGAACAAGATGCAAAACTTCTGTTCGAGCCTGAATGCACTATTTTGGGGTACCAAAGTTGTGAAGCATCCATTCTAGTCCATTGGACCCAAAATGATGTTTGCGGGTGTTTCGGAGCATTTCACTAACCTTCGACACGTAAAAGGTGCAAAACTCGTATTTCGGACCCGAATGCACTATTTCGAGGTACCAAAGTTATGAAGAATCCATTCTAGTCCAATGTACCCAAAATGATGTTTGGAAGTGTTTCGGAGCATTTCGGAAACCCTCGAGTACGGTAAAAGAAGAAAAACTCGTGTTTCGGGCCCGAATGCAATATTTTGGGGTACCAAAGTTGTGAAGCATCCATTCTAGTCCATTGGACCCAAAATGATGTTTGCGAGTGTTTCGGATGATTTCACTAACCTTCAAAGACGTAGAAAGATGCAAAACTTGTGTTTCGGCCTAACCGCACTATTTCGGGGAACCAAAGTTGTGAAGCATCCATTCTAGTCCATTGGACCCAAAATGATGATTGGGAGTGTTTCGGAGCATTTCACTAACCTTCGATACGTAAAAGGTGCAAAACTCGTATTTCTGGCCCGAATGCACTATTTCAGGGTACCAAAGTTGTGAAGCATCCATTCTAGTCCATTGGACCGAAAATGATATTTGTGAGTGTCTCGGATGATTTCACTAACCTTCGACACGTAAAAGACGCAAAACTTGTGTTCAAGCTCGAATGCACTATTTCGGGTACAAAAGTTGTGAAGCATCCATTCTAATCCATTGGACCCAAAATGATGTTTGCGAGTGTTTTGGATGATTTCACTAACCTTCGGCACGTACAAGATGCAAAACATGTGATCGAGCCGCATTGCACTATTTCGGGGTACCAAAGTCGTGAAGCATCTATTCTAGTCCATTGGACCCAAAATGATGTTTGAGAGTGTTTTGGAGCATTTCTCTAACCTTCGACACAAAAAAGATGAAAAACTCGTGTTTCGGGCCCGAATGCACTATTTTGGGGTACAAAAGTTGTGAAGCATCCATTCTAGTCCATTGGACCCAAACCGATGTTTGTGTGTGTTTCGGATGATTTCACTAACCTTGAGATACAAGATGCAAAACTTGTGTTCGAGCCCGAATGCACTATTTCGGGGTACCAAAGTCGTGAAGCATCCATTCTAGTCCATTGGACACAAAATGATGTTTGTGAGTGTTTCGGATGATTTCACTAACCTTCAAAGCACGTACAAGATGCAAAACTTCGTTCGAGCTCGAATGCACTATTTCGGGGTACCAAAGTTGTGAAGCATCCATTCTAGTCCATTGGACCGAAAATGATGTTTGTGAGTATCTCGGATGATTCCACTAACCTTCGACACGTACAAGATGCAAAACTTGTGTTCAAGCCTCGAATGCACTATTTCGGGGTACAAAAGTTGTGAAGCATCCATTCTATTCCATTGGACCCAAAATGATGTTTGCGAGTATTTCGGATGGTTTCACTAACCTTCGGCGTGTAAAAGATGCAAAACTCGTATTTCGGGCCCGAATGCACTATTTCAGGGTACCAAAATTTGTGAAGCATCCATTCTAGTCTATTGGACCCAAAAATGATGATTGGGAGTGTTTCGGAGCATTTCGCTAACCTTCGGCACGTAAAAGATTCAAAACTCATATTTCGGGCCTAAATGCACTATTTCGGGGTACCAAAGTTGCGAAGCATCCATTCTAGTCCATTGGACACAAAATGATGTTTGTGAGTGTTTCGCGATCATTTCACTAACCTTCGGCATGAACAAGATGCAAAACTTCCGTTCGAGCCCGAATGCACTATTTTGGGGTACCAAAGTTGTGAAGCATCCATTCTAGTCCATTGGACCCAAAATGATGTTTGCGGGTGTTTCGGAGCATTTCACTAACCTTCGACACGTAAAAGGTGCAAAACTCGTATTTCGGACCCGAATGCACTATTTCGAGGTACCAAAGTTATGAAGCATCCATTCTAGTCCAATGTACCCAAAATGATGTTTGGAAGTGTTTCGGAGCATTTCGGAAACACTTGGCAGGTAAAAGAAGAAAAACTCGTGTTTGGGGCCCGAATGCAATATTTCGGGGTACCAAAGTCGTGAAGCATCCATTCTAGTCCGTTGGACCCAAAATGATGTTTGCGAGTGTTTCGGATGATTTCACTAACCTTCAGCACGTAGAAAGATGCAAAACTTGTGTTTCGGCCTAACTGCACTGTTTCGGGGAACCAAAGTTGTGAAGCATCCATTCGGTCCATTGGACCCAAAATGATGTTTGGGAGTGTTTCGAAGCATTTCTCTAACCTTCGACACGCAAAAGGTGCAAAACTCGTATTTCGGGCCCGAATGCACTATTTCGGGGTACCAAAGTTGTGAAGCATCCATTCTAGTCCATTGGACCGAAAATGATGTTCGTGAGTATCTCGGATGATTTCACTAACCTTCGACACGTACAAGATGCAAAACTTGTGTTCAAGCCTGAATGCACTATTTCGGGGTACAAAAGTTGTGAAGCATCCATTCTAATCCATTGGACCCAAAATGATGTTTGCGAGTGTTTTGGATGATTTCACTAACCTTCGGCACGTACAAGATGCAAAACATGTGATCGAGCCGATTGCACTATTTCGGGGTACCAAAGTCGTGAAGCATCTATTCTAGTCCATTGGACCCAAAATGATGTTTGAGAGTGTTTTGGAGCATTTCTCTAACCTTCGACACAAAAAAGATGAAAAACTCGTGTTTTGGGCCCGAATGCACTATTTTGGGGTACAAAAGTTGTGAAGCATCCATTCTAGTCCATTTGACCCAAACTGATGTTTGTGTGTGTTTCGGATGATTTCACTAACCTTGAGATACAAGACGCAAAACTTGTGTTCGAGCCTGAATGCACTATTTCGGGGTACCAAAGCTGTGAAGCATCCATTCTAGTACATTGGACACAAAATGATGTTTGTGAGTGTTTCAGATGATTTCACTAACCTTCAGCACGTACAAGATGCAAAACTTCTGTTCGAGCCTGAATGCACTATTTCGGGGTACCAAAGTTGTGAAGCATCCATTCTAGTCCATTGGACCGAAAATGATGTTTGTGAGTATCTCGGATGATTTCACTAACCTTCGACACGTACAAGATGCAAAACTTGTGTTCCAGCCTGAATGCACTATTTCGGGGTACAAAAGTTGTGAAGCATCCATTCTATTCCATTGGACCCAAAATGATGTTTGCGAGTGCTTCAGATGATTTCACTAACCTGCAGCACGTAAAAAGATGCAAAACTTGTGTTCGAGTCGAATGCACTATTTCGGGTACCAAAGTCGTGAAGCATCTATTCTAGTCCATTGGACCCAAAATAATGTTCGGGAGTGTTTTGGAGCATTTCTCTAACCTTCGACACAAAAAAGATGAAAAACTCATGTTTCGGGCCGAAATGCAATATTTCGGGGTACAAAAGTTGTGAAGCATCCATTCTATTCCATTGGACCCAAAATGATGTTTGCGAGTATTTCGGATGGTTTCACTAACCTTCGGCGTGTAAAAGATGCAAAACTCGTATTTCGGGCCCGAATGCACTATTTCAGGGTACCAAAATTTGTGAAGCATCCATTCTAGTCCATTAGACCCAAAAATGATGTTTGGGAGTGTTTCGGAGCATTTCGCTAACCTTCGGTACGTAAAAGATGCAAAACTCGTATTTCGGGCCTGAATGCACTATCTCGGGGTACCAAAATTGTGAAGCATCCATTCTAGTCCATTGGACCCAAAATGATGTTTGTGAGCGTTTTAGATCATTTCACGAACCTTCGGCACGTACAAGATGCAAAACTTCTGTTCGAGCCTGAATGCACTATTTTGGGGTACCAAAGTTGTGAAGCATCCATTCTAGTCCATTGGACCCAAAATGATGTTTGCGGGTGTTTCGGAGCATTTCGCTAACCTTCGACACGTAAAAGGTGCAAAACTCGTATTTCGGTCCCGAATGCACTATTTCGAGGTACCAAAGTTGTGAAGCATCCATTCTAGTCCAATGTACCCAAAATGATGTTTGGAAGTGTTTCGGAGCATTTCGCAAACCCTCGGCTGGTAAAAGAAGAAAAACTCGTGTTTCGGGCCCGAATGCAATATTTCGGGGTACCAAAGTTGTGAAGCATCCATTCTAGTCCATTGGACCCAAAATGATGTTTGCGAGTGTTTCAGATGATTTCACTAACCTTCAGCACGTAGAAAGATGCAAAACTTGTGTGTCGGCCTAACTGCACTATTTCGGGGTACCAAAGTTGTGAAGCATTCAATCAGTCCATTTGACCCAAAATGATGTTTGTGAGTGTTTCGGATGATTTCACTAACCTTCGGCACGTACAAGATGCAAAACTTGTGTTCGAGCCTGAATGCACTATTTCGGGGTACCAAAGCTATGAAGCATCTATTCTAGTCCATTGGACCCAAAATGATGTTTGGGAGTGTTTCAGAGCATTTCTCTAACCTTCGGCATGTAAATGATGCAAAACTCGTATTTCGGGCCCGAATGCACTATTTTGGGGTACCAAAGTTTGTGAAGCATCCATTCTAGTCCATCGGACCCAAAAATGATGTTTGGGTGTGTTTTAGAGCATTTCGCTAACCTTCGACACGTAGAAGATGCAAAACTCGTATTTCGGGCCCAGAATCCACTATCTCGGGTACCAAAGTTGTGAAACATCCATTCTAGTACATTGGACACAAAATGATGTTTGTGAGTGTTTCAGATAATTTCATTAACCTTCGGCACGAACAAGATGCAAAACTTCTGTTCGAGCCTGAATGCACTATTTTGGGGTACCAAAAGTTGTGAAGCATCCATTCTAGTCCATTGGACCCAAAATGATGTTTGCTAGTGTTTCTGAGCATTTCGGTAACCTTCGACACGTAAAAGGTGCAAAACTCGTATTTCGGGCCCGAATGCACTATTTCGGGGTACCAAAGTTGTGAAGCATCCATTCTAGTCCATTGGAACCAAAATGATGTTTGTCAGTATCTCGGATGATTTCACTAACCTTCGACACGTATAGGATGCAAAACTTGTGTTCAAGCCTGAATGCACTATTTCGGGGTACACAAGTTGTGAAGCGCCCATTCTAATCCATTGGACCCAAATCATGTTCGCGAGTGTTTTTGATGATTTCACTAACCTTCGGCACGTACAAGATGCAAAACTTGTGTTCGAGCCTGAATGCACTATTTCGGGGTACCAAAGTTGTGAAGCATCCATTCTGGTCCATTGGACCCAAAATGATGTTTGCGGGTGTTTCGGAGCATTTCGCTAACCTACAGGACATCCAAAGTTGCAAAACTTGTGTTTTGGGCCTAAATTCAATATTTCGGGTACCAAAGTTGTGAAGCATCCATTATAGTCCATTCGAACCAAAATGATGTTTAGAAGTGTTTCGGAGCATTTCGCAAACCCTCGGCAGGTACAAGAAGGAAAACTCGTGTTTCGGGCCCGAATGTAATATTTCGGGTACCAAAGTTGTGAAGCATCCATTCTAGTCCATTGGACCCAAAATGATGTTTGCGATTGTTTCGGATGATTTCACTAACCTTCAGCACGTAAAAAGATGCAAAACTTGTGTGTCGGGCCTAACTGCACTATTTCGGGGTACCAAAGTTGTGAGGAATCCATTCTAGTCCATTGGACCCAAAATGATGTTTGGGAGTGTTTCAGAACATTTCACTAACTTCGGCACGAACAAGATGCAAAACTTCTGTCGAGCCTGAATGCACTATTTTGGGGTACCAAAGTTGTGAAGCATCCATTCAGTCCATTGGACCCAAAACGATGTTAGGGAGTGTTTCGGAGCATTTCGCTAGCCTTCGACACGTAAAAGGTGCAAAACTCGTATTTCCAACCCGAATGCACTATTTCGGGGTACCAAAGTTGTGAAGCATCCATTCTAGTCCATTGGACCCAAAATGATGTTTGTGAGTGTTTCAGGTGATTTCACTAACCTTCGGCACGAACAAGATGCAAAACTTCTGTTCGAGCCAGAATGAACTATTTTGGGGTACCAAAGTTGTGAAGCATCCATTCTAATCCATTAGACCCAAAATGATGTTTGCGAGTGTTTTGGATAATTTCACTAACCTACAGGACATACAAAGATGCAAAACTTGTGTTTTGGGCCTAAATGCACTATTTTGGGTACCAAAGTTGTGAAGCATCCATTATAGTCCATTCGACCCAAAATGATGTTTGGAAGTTGTCGGTGTTTTAGACCGGCAACCTACTAAGGGGAGTACCCGATGTAGATGAATGTGGCCTCGCCAAGATCGGTAGCTCGAAGGAAGAGACACATGGCACACAATTTAGACAGGTTCGGGCCGCGAGGTGCGTAATGCCCTACATCCTGTATGCTGCGTAGCTCTGGATTGATTGGGTACGATTACAATATGGTGCAATTGTACGTCGTGAGATGAGATGATGAGAGAAGGGTCCCAGCCTTGCCTTATATAGTCCGGGAGGAAAGGTTACAAGTCGGAATAGGGAGAGAGTACTGGTCGAGTACGTCTAGGAGTCTTCCATACAGTGCGGGGCATGTACAGCTTCCTAACCGAGTACTTCTCCTCTGTAGTCCTTGTGCTTCACGCCATCAGGTACCGTGCAACGCAAGTCAGGTAGTCCCAGGGGGCCACCGAGTAGTCGGTCCTAGTACCCACCGAGGTAGTCGGCCCAGGGAGGTCCATACGACAAGCCCCCGAGTACTTTGTATTCGAGAAGGGTAGCTTCAAGTAGTCTTGGCGGCCTTAACGAGCAGTCCCCGAGCGTCCCCGAGTACTACAAGTCAAAAGTCCTCAAGAGTAGTCGAAGCATCCCAAGGCTGGAATGTACTTCAGCTGATGTTCGAGGAATCTTGAAGTCTTCTCGAGTAGTCCCAAGCGTCCTCGAGTGCTGCCCTCGAAGGTCTTCAACAATGCCCGTGTTGTCTTGAAGCCGAAGCTAGTATGGAAGTGCGATTGCAAAATCGCACTCCATATGGAGTAGCCCCCGAGCCTTAGGTTGAGTTGCAGACTCTGGCTGAGGGTCCATCTGAAGTTTTGGCAAGAATATCCCGAAAAATCCGGAGAAAAAACCGAAGGACACGTGGCACGGAGCCCCCGAGCCTTGAGTCGAGTACTTCCTCTCGAATTGAAGGGTCATCTTGTAGAATGTGTCCTGAGATGCTCCTGAGTCTTGTCGCTTCCCAGGTAATCGAGTAGAAGTAGCCGAGCCCCCGAGGTGAGGCGCGTTGACTAGTTGAAGTTGAAGAGTCACGCGCGGCCGCTGAGTCAGTCGAGCGCAAACTTATCCATCTGGCCGTTGGAGGGCCGCGTTGACTTATAAATAGAAGCCAAATCGCTTAGGGTTTTTCACCCTACGCAGCTGTAGCCATTCCAAACACATCTTGGCCAGAAATCACCACCAGTGCGCGCCGTCTCTGCTGAGAGAAGTGTAGATCCGAGCGCACCACCAGAGCGAGCCACCGCGGTAGCCCCCGATCGAATGCGCGTGAAGACCCCGTGCACTTGGAGGATGAATCCATCTCCGTCCAAGACCGCGAAGGCCGCCGGCGGGAAGAAGAGGAGCCGTGACGAAGCCACCGGATCTGCCGCAGGGACATCACCGCCGATGTCTCCACCGCGGCCATATAACCGCGAATGGAAGAAGTCGAAGGCGAAGACCGAAGACCTGCTGGCCCTCCTCAACAGCGGATTCATCCGGGAGAAGGAGGTGGACATGTGGATGGTCGCCGCCGGGGATCCGTACCCGATGGAGAAGAATGAAGACGAGATCCCGATGATCGCGCGATTCGCAGAGCGCGGGCTCTCGCTCCCAACGAGCAACTTCTTCAAGGGGCTCATGGGGTACTACGGCATCGAGTACCTCAACCTCAACCCCAACGGTATATTTCACACTGCAGTCTTCGTACATTTCTGCGAAGCTTTTCTGGGGATCAAGCCCCATTGGATCTTGTTCCGGAAGTTCTTCCGGGTGAAGCCGCAACTAAGTGCCAGCAACCCGTAGGTAGTCGGAGGAGCGGGAATCCAGATGCGAGAGGACGCCGCCGAGCAGTACCTCTCGTACAAGCTCATCGACTCCAACCAAGACTGGAAGACCAAGTGGTTCTACATCACGAACCACCATCCAGGATTGCCGAAGCCGAGCGGGAAGCAGCCCAAGCATCGCCCGTGGTGGAATACGGAGCCGACGATGCAGGAGGGGATCCGGCTCCGGAGTTGTTGGCGCGGATCAAGGCGCTAAGAGAAGCCGGGCTGAGGGCCGAGCACGTGGCCTTCAGCTTCATGAAGCGCAGGGTGCAGCCGCTGATGGCTCGCGACACCCTTGGGTTCGAGTACACCGGTGACGATGATACGTTGCGGATGCCTGGAGACGAAGTCGACGACGACGACATTGTCGATAGGCTGGCGCGGATCTTCAAGGACATGCCGCCGTACACGGCGTGCCTCGTCCTGGAATACTCCGCCGCGCGCCCGCCGAAGGAGGTAAGTAGTCGTACCCAGTGTCGAGTACCCATTCTATGTGAGTAGTCGTACTGCTGGGTTGTGTCTTGCAGGACAACTTGAAGAAGTTTGTCTCTGAGCCGCCGCCGCCCCTTAGGAAGTCGAGATCCCAGAGGAGGGGAAGACCAAGGCCAAGGAGCGGCGTGAGGTCGGTGAAGGAGACGACACCGTTGTCGTGGAGGACACGTCCGACGAGGACGACGACGAGGAGACGCTGCAGGACCGCTTCCAGCTGCGGTTGAGGTTCAGCCATCCTGGCTTGCCTCATGTGCCTCTTATTCAGGACCCGCCGGCTAGCCTGGAGGCTAGTCTGGCCACGCCGCCGCGGAAGCCGCGCAATGCGTCCTGCAAGCGCGTGACGAAGAAGTTGAAGGTCACTGAGACCACGTCCCCAGAGGTAAGCCGTCTTGAGTAGTGTAGTCGAGTACTAGTGTCTCGAGTTGACTTGTTGATGAAGAAGTTTCTTTGCTTGCAGGAGTTGCCGCCTACGGAGCCCGTTGATCAGGGAGACGAAGGCGAGTGGGACACGGTGGGGGAAGCCACTGGGAGTCGCAGCCCAGCCCCCACTGTCGAAGAACTCCTGGCGCAGATGGAGCGCCAGCCCCTGCTCCTCAAGAGAGCACGGAGCCCGCAGCTGCTGCTGTGGAAGAGGTGGTGGCCGCAAAAGCGCAGGAGAGCGCTGCACCCGCTGCTGTTACTGCAGAAGAGGCAGCGGCCGCAGAGGCGCAAGAGGAGGCGCCCGCCGAGGCTGGACTGGTGGACATCGCCAGCATCATCGGCGCCCCGACCATGACGGTGGTCAAGTCGAGCTTGGAAGTGTTGAATCTTCCCAAGTAGTACTTGATGTGGTAGTCGTGCTTGACTGACAACCGGCTTGTGTACTCTCCAGGAAGTCGACGGATCTGTCCTGGGAGGGGGATGAACCCTCTGCAGCGGTGGCAGAAGAAGAAGCCACGCCGCCCGCCGAGGAGTCCGCTCGCGCCCCTCAGGCGGAGCCCGAAGCGCCGGCTGCTAAGGCTACGTTGCCTGAAGCCAGCATAGTCGAAGGTAAGTACTCTGCTGGGCTGTAGTATCCCCGAAGAGTAGTCGTAGTTATCAGATTACACTGATGCGCTTGTCTTCTCGTTGACAGGCGCTGAGGCCGAGGGGAACGACATCCCATCGGTGGTGCCCGTGGAGAACTTGACACCAGAAACTCAGGAGGCTACTGGAGGAGCCCCCGAGTTGATGGAGGTGACCACCGGAGAGGTCGCCGCGACGACCGGGGGAGAGGAGGCCACCACGCAGCCAGAACCCGTTCTGGAGGTGGTCGTTCGTTCCCCGGACATCCAAGACGCAGAGCCCATCCGCTCTGCACCGATGAGCGAAGCCGCCACAACTAGTCATGGAGGGATCGAGTTGCTGGCGGATGACTTGGTCGATCCGGCAACGGTGGCTCGGCATCTGGAGGCGGTCCGCCAAGCCGAGCAGTGGATGAAGGTGAGTAGCCGTAACTCTTGAGTAGTCAATCCTTTAGCATTGAGTACCCATTTAATGTGTATTGTCTGTGTAGGACGTCGCTGAGAAGTCCCGCCTGAAGTCTGAGATGCTTCAGGGGTACGGTGACACTGTGCTTCGGGCCGAGGCGCTGGAGGACCAACTCGTGAAGTCCCGGAAGCACGCGGCCGCCATGCAGTCCAAGCTTGATACTGCCTTCGCCAAATACCACAACGACATCCAGGAGATGCAGGCGAAGAGCGACGACTTAGTGCGGAAGAACAAGTCGCTCTGCAACAAGAACAAAGGTACACCACTTGTCTTTTTGAGTACTTGTTGGAGGTCGAGAGGTAGTCTAACCCGCTTTTCCTTGTTGTTTGCAGAGCTTGAAACCCGGTAGAGCAGGTTGAAGACTTCGTAGACGGATCGAAGAATCTCTTCTACCGGGAGCAGGGAGGCCCGCCGGTATTCGAGTTAGATTATAAGGAGCTTGCCTACGAGTGCGACAAGCACATGGAGCTTCGTATTGCCTCCGATCGTGACCTCGTCAACTGCTACAAATCGTTGCAGAAGCTGAACGAGGACTGCAAGAAGCTGCGGGCCCAGCTGAAGGAGCCTGAAGAAGCCGCGCTCCCCATCGCTAGGCTACTGGTGTCTCACCCTCGCGGCCCCAAGATAGCACCGTTGGTGGATCGACTGAAGGAAGCCCCCAGCCAGCTGGCGGCCTACGTGAAGCATCGGGCGAAGTCGATCCCGAACCAGGTGCTGGCATTCATGAAGTCCTACTTCCCGAAGGTGCCCGTGGATGTAGTCGCTGGCGGACTAGCCGCAAACTGTACCGATGAGCAATATGCAGAGTTGCTGGAGCAGATGGCGCCCATTGCGGAACAAGTCGCTGACAAGCTTAATCTCCAGTAGTCCTGTAATGGTTAGCTCGTACCAGTAGATGTACAAAAACAATTGTAATGAAATTGTTTAAGTATTAATGAAGAGAAGTTCCATCAATGAGTACTCGTGGTCGCGATCTCAGAGTGCGGAGTCCCATCGTGGAGTTCTCGCGAGTAGTCGTACTCGGCAGTAGTCCCATTGAGGGAGGTAGACAGTAAAGAATTTGATGAACAATCAAACTTTATTACTGAAGAAGTACACCTGGATGGCCAGGGCTGAAGTTACAGAGTAGTCTCCAGGACCCGGAGGCCGCCTACGGCTAAGTGGTGCTAGGGCGAGTAGCCGCTTACAGCAGTAGATCCCTAAGTAGTCGTGTAGGCTGGATCTAGGAGTACATGGTCTCTCGGTCGCAGACCGCCGCTAGAGTCCTTTGTCGCTCGTCGCGGCCCGGATGCGTAGGTAGCCGCATGGGCCGGATTCCCGGAGAAGAGTAGTCCGAGACTAGTGCCCGGACCCGAAGGCCGCTTACGGCCGAAGGAGTAGTCCGGAACCGGGAGCCGGACCCCGTCGTATGGACCTCCCTAGGCCCACTACCTCGGTGGGTACCGGGACCGACTACTCGGTGGGCCCCCGGGACTACCGGCTTGCGCTACACGGCACCCGAAGGCGTGGAGCACAAGGACTACACGGGAGTAGTACTCGGTTAGGGAGCCGTACATGTTCCGCACCGTATAGATGACTCCTAGACGTACTCGACTAGTACTCTCTCCCTACTCCGACTTGTAACCCCGCTTCCCGACTATATAAGGCGAGGTAGGGACCGATCTCGGATCACCTCATCTCATATAATCTCCTACAACCCACGGCGCACTATTGCACCATCTTGTAATCGTGCCCTATCAATCCGTAGCTACGCAAAGCATACGGGACGTAGGGTATTACGCACCTCGCGGCCCGAACCTCGTCTAAATTGTGTGCCACGTGTCTCTTCCTTCGAGTTACCGATCTCGGCGAGTCACAATCATCTACTTCGGGTACTCCCCGTAGTAGGTTGCCGGTCTAAAACACCGTTGACGGTGAAAATCCGTCAACCTAGCCATGAGTTCACCTTCGGTGTTGGCATGAATTTTATACCTTATCCATTGGTACTAACCCCCGTGGTATAACAAGTTCACATGTACATGTCGTTTTTGGAGTTTAATGTTTATGCGGGGATTTAGTGTTGAATGCAAGACTTTCGGGATAAGTTCATCAAGCACCTCATGACAAGACTTTGAAGCCCCGAACAAGTCATGCAATGAAGTAAAATTAACTCCAAGAAGCCGGGGACTTGATCCGAGAAGACGACGGACTCCGGGGACCCGACCGGAAAAGTGCCTCGAATCTTGCAAGACAAGGAGTTGAGTCCAATTCGGAGAGAAACCGACGACATGGACCTACATGCGAAGGGGGAAGCATCCGGGAAGCAACGGAACCGACCTCGGGCAAAGGAGCCCGCGGGCCGGGCCTAAATGGGCCCGGGCCGGCCGGCCCGGGTCCGGTCGGCCCGTGCCCATTTAGGGCCCAAATCCGACGCCCTTTGCCCTAGCCGCCAATCGGGCTATTTATAGTCCCCTGACCGAGAGCCACGGAGAGAAGATTTCGTCTTCGGCCGCCGAGAAGCGAGAGAAGAGAGGGACACCATCTAGGAGAGGAGAGGGTCGAGCTAGTTGACTAGGGTTGCCCTAGCCGACGTGGGAACCTTGCAAGGAAGACCACGTCGGAGTTCCGGAGCTAGAAGCAAGATCAAGGAAGGATCCCGGTGGTGATCTTGTGTATGTATCATTGTTATAGTTGAATTATCAAGTTGAATCTTTTCTCGGCCGATCAAGTGTTTCCTCGAAGATTTCGTTTTTCGATCGGCTTTGCTTATTTCAATTCTATTCTCGAGATAGATTACATAGGGTGTTCTTGTAGCCGCGGTGGCTAGAGGTACACGCCGGATCTTCCGAAAGAATCCCGACTTGTCTTTTGACTCGCCCTAAGCTCCCCGCATGAATAGGGATACGTTGTGACGAACGGGGTCTCGAAAGGCGGATGTTTTCGGATTTGGACGGGAAACCACGATTTAAAGAGGCTTCTATTAAGATTCGATTTGCTACTTCTTCTCTTTCTTGGAACTTCAACAAAAGGCTTACCCCCGATCCCTCTAGATCGGTTTATCTACCCAATCTTACTTTGTTTTCTCCGGTTTTTAGTAGATTAGATCTGTTTTGTTTCTTTTACTTAGATGCATTAGGTCTTTTATCGATTATTGAAGATTACTTGGCTTTAATAGATTAAGTCTTGCGTCACACATTTGTTCCACGGATTCGATACCTTGGGTTCACCACTCGAGGGAAGAAGGGTCCCTTGACTACGACGGGAGACTTGTACGCTTGCGAGTCACGAACGAACTTTGATACAAACATTAACCGTCAACAAGCCCCTTTTTCCGGCGCCGTTGCGGGAACAAGTGATCAAGATTTGATTTTTTATTGCTTTTTTTTTGTAATTTTCAGTACTGATTTTGTTTTATTTTTGCATCTACTAAGCTTCGATCATCCTCAAAATACATCTAATCTAGTTTGTCTAACTCTAGTCTTTATAGATTTGTTTTGTTTTCTAGTTTTTTTTGCATACTTTGTTTATTGCTAACCCTAATAGGAGATGGACGGCTACCTCTCCAACAAACCCAATAATTTTGTGGATGATCCAGAAAAACTTTACGAGCTAAGGAGACGCGAAGCACATCAAGCTAAAAAGCCGGATTTTGTAGATTCGGAGTCGGAAGACGAAGGATCGCAGGAATCTCCGGAGAATTCACCACCTCAAAGTCCGCGGGAGAATCGACTTCCACCGATGGGTGACCAACCACCGGAAGAACGCAAGATTGGGGAGCTATGCACCCCAGACATCATCGACCTACCAATCTTGAACCTCGACGAGATCGGAAGACCGTTCGAGATCAAGACCTCAACAATCCGCATGGTGCAACACTCACCCTTCACCGGCAAAGAGGATCCGAACCTTCACCTCCAAGCATTCATTCAACTATGTCGACTTTCAACATGGATGGGGTGACTCAAGATCAAATGAGGGCAAGGCTTTTTCCGTTTTCACTACTCGGGAAGGCTTTGCAATGGTTCCACTCTCAACCGGCGGAGACGGTGCAAAATTGGAACACGTTGATGAAGGCTTTCATGAAGGAATACTACTCACCGGGTAAAACTCAAAGTTTGCGTAATAAGATTGCCACCTTTGTTCAATATCCTACGTAAACTATCTCGGAGGCATTCGAGCGCTTCAACGAGTACACCGGGCGGTTCCACATCACAAGTTCCCGAAAGAAGACCTCGTGCAAAAGTTCTATCAAGGACTCACCATGGCGTCAAGGACGATCATCGATGCATCGGCGGGAGGATCTATCATCGAGCTTACACCGACGGAAGCTTTCACGCCGTTCAAGAAGGTCGCGGATAATGATACGTGGGCGTCATCCGGCGCCTACACCCCGCTCAACCCATGGGGAATGTCAAAGGAGTCTTGCAAGTGGAGAAGGAAGACATACTTGAAGGCAAGATCGACTCGCTCATGAGGAGGTTGGAGAAGATGGAGATAGAAAAGAAAGAGGCTCAAGACTTGAAGGCCGCCGAAGCAAGGTCCACATGCGAAGAATGTGGAGAGTATGGCCATGTCCGCAAAGATTGTCCGGAGGAAGCCAAAGCGCTCGACTACATGAGGAAGGGAGAATTGCCGAACTTCCGCTACGGGCAAGGTAGGCCTCAATTTAATGCAAGCTCATCTATTCCTAACGCGGTTCCACTTCGGATACAATTGAAGGAGTTCATGGATGAGCAAGCTAAGATCAACAAGGACACCGTCACCAAGTTCAAGACCATAGACAAGGTGTTGGAGAACATCGATAGCAAAGTGACGGAGGTCGGAAGTTCCAATCATCAAGTGCTCAACATGATGAAGATGCTCGAGACGCAAGTTGGACAACTTGCGGGGCGCCTCACTAATGATGAAGGGAAGCTTCCGGACAACCCAAATGTCCCGAATCGGCGAAGGCCATTCAAACGCGTTCGGGGAAGGAGACCGAAGATCCGGAACGTTCCGCGGGAGCAAGGAAGCTTAAACCGTCCACCGAGGTGGAAGGAGCTCGCTAAAGAGAAGGTTACGGGGATCGTCACCGAGGAACCCGAATTTGAGATGCCGGAGGATGACACGAGGATACCGCAACTCAAGCCACGCTACTTCCGAGGTAAACTTGACAACCACTTTGAGAAGTTTGTGGAAGTTGTGCGTAGACTTAGCATCAACATGCCATTACTAGATGCCCTACAAGTACCTACATATTCTCGTTACTTTAAAGATATACTTGCAAATAAATATGAGATAGCAACACTCGGGGTAGATCATGTCAAAATGTCCGAGGAGTGTAGTGCGGCTATTGCTTATGGGCTAGAGAAGCAAAAAGACCCCCGGTGCCCTACAATTCCATGTTCAGTTGGTTCTTTCAACTTCGAGAAGGCGTTATGCGACCTTGGAGCTAGTGTGAGTGTCATGCCGAGGGATGTGTTCGAGAAGCTACGCCTACCGATGGAGCCTATGGGAATATGTTTGGAGTTGGGAGACAACTCCATTCGCTATCCCTTGGGCATTCCTGAAGATGTACCCGTGAAGATTGGACACCACTTCATCCCCGTCGACTTCGTTGTGCTCGAGATGGGAGAGAGGGAGAAGCCGCCGCTCATTCTAGGGAGGCCGTTCCTCAAGACCGTGGGAGCAACTATTGATGTTGGCAAGGGGGAGATCATGTTCGATATCAACGGAGAAAGGAGTTCCTTCAAGTTCCGTCCAAGGATTGAGGCATGCAACATGATTGGAGTGAAGGGAGAACCAAAACAAACGGAGGCGCTGAAAAAGAAGAAGGAGCCGAAAAAAATGAACGTAACGAAAATTAAAGAAGGTGTTGCATCCGTCAAGACAAAGGAAGAGAAGCCGCCCGTGAAGACCAAAAAAATGACTAAGACAGCCAAGCCTAAAGACAAGCCCGCGCCCAAGATGGTGCGGAAGTGGGTACCCAAGATTGCAACGCCCGCAAAGAGCGTTGATCCGGAGTGATCAAGTGAAGAAGTCTATCTATAGACTATAAACGAAGCGCTAGGCGGGAGGCAACCCGTTTCGTCAAGTCAAGTCAAGAATAAGCTACCGGGAGGACAACCCGATTCCAGGTTTTTCGAGTATTTTTAATAATTTAGTTTTTGAGTTTTATTACGCAAAGACATTAGACTTAGAAGTGGTTGAACAATATTAGAGACATAATTCTTGATTGAATGATTGCTTTATCATAAACCCTTTGCATGAACCCTCCTATGTGCTTGTTTGATTCTTTTCTTTTCGAGAAACCCCTCAACCAAATAATTTCAGAACCTTAGCTCAACCTTACACCCTCATTATGGTACTGAGGTTGGCTTATTTTTCATGCTAAAACCACACGAGTAGAGCCACGATTTATATTCAAGTGTTATAAAAATTCAGCACGTGGTAGGACTCGCGTGAACCTAGAATTCAAAGCTTTTGGTTGGTTTTAAAAATCTTATCCCTTGGTTTCTCTAGGATTAGAATTTTTCTAAGCCTATTCTAATTTTGTTTTATTCAAAATCTTTCTTATTTAGCCAAAATTAGAACCTAAACCTATGCCCCCATGATCAAGCCGGGAAAACGTTCGCTCTCAACCGATGAAAGCAAACTATACCGGTAAGACCAAAATCGACGTAGTCGAAAAATATTTTCGACTTACATTTGTTTTTAATAACTTCTCTAAAATTATGCTCGAGCTCTTGCATGGCTCTGAAAAATATTTTAAAATTCGAATTAGAGGAGTGCTTAACCTTAAACACACCTAAATGGAGGCAATCAAGTTTGAATTAATCATGCATGCACCATTGGATCCCCTTTTATCAACTTTCACCAATTCCACATGCAAAGGACAAGCATGGTGGGCAGCAAGCATCAACTTTGCAGGATTTTCATGGTGGCATGTGAAGCAAGTGGAGCTAGGGAGCATGGACATGACCCAAAGCATGGAGCATCAAGTGGGAGGACCAATAATTCAAGAAAAGGAGTGGACGAGAGCGTTTGGGCGGTGCAACTCGTGGAGCACGCGGGCGGGGAAAGTTGCGAGAGGCGAAATGATCGTGCTTCGGGAGAAAGACGCGCCGAGGAGGAGGCGGGAGACCCCGGGCCGGCCGGCCCAGGCCGGCCGGCCTGCCCTATAAAAGGCGTCCCCCGCGCCCGTCTTCTCGCAGCAAGCTTCCCTCTCCTTCCCTTGTTTGTGTGTTCAAGTTTGTGTGCTCGGAACCTCCGTAGACTTAGCCAACCATCCCAAGCTTGAAAGCTCAATAAAAAATCCACATCCTTAAATCCACTCAAAGTCCACATCCGAAGCAAAGAGTTTAAGTGCCTAGTTTACCGGTTGCAACCCGGATTTTTAGTTGAAGAAAGAGTGCAGCAACCATGTGGAAGAAGACCACAAGTCTCTTCTCCAAGAAGAAGAGTTCGTCGTCGTCCAAGCCGTCATCAACCACGTCTTCGAGGAGGCACTCGGTTTCCGAGTCTCCCGAGCATGGAGACGGACACGGCACCACCGAGGAGGAACGACGCTCTCCTCCTTGGTGGTATGAGAGCTGCGAGAAGCACTTCCATGAGGTTCACCGAACCTCGTGGGCACACGGAGGAGTAGCCCGCGCCACCACGACGATCGACTCGCTCAACCGCACCACCTCCTTACACCCCGACACAATCTTCGTACGGCTTCATCATCTTGTCGGCGAGAGGAGGAGGATAGGCTCGCCAATCTTGAGAAGAGGCTTGTGCCAAACGTCGAGCTCGACGACCAAGCACTCCGCACCTTGGGTTTTCGCACCGACATATACTACATGTTGGGGCACCTCGGGTGGGTTCGGTTCTCCAACGGAATATCGGTGGATACCCACTTGGGTTACGCCTTGGAAATTTTAATGACTATTGCACCCATCGTTGATGATGATGGGGTGCAAAGCTTGTCATTCCGGTTGGAGGGAATCGAGCAAGTGGTTCCCTACGAGCACGTTAGGGAGCTGCTTGGATTCCACAAGGGAGCTCCGGAGAAAGTTGACGTGCCTCCCGGCATGTTGGCGGAATTTTGGGGCATGATCTCCGGAGATGCCCATCAACAACGCAAAAGCATCCGCAACCCCATTATCCGGATATTTCACTCTTGGATGTGCAAGAGGGTATTGGGGAGGATGAGGGAAACAAAGGTGACCGACACGGAGTTGAATTGGCTATACTCGGCTTTAATTGCCAGGCAGCCAATTGACCCCTCTTACCTCATGATCAACCGTTGGTGTTGTGAAGCAACATCGGGGCCGGTGATATTGGTTCGGGGTGTTACCTCTCCATGTTGGCCTTTTCCTTGCGACCGGGGATCGCAAGAAACCCCGCTCACCTTTTGCGCGGTACCTCTCTCGGTTTTGAGTACTTGCGGCAAGGCAAGTACATTAGTGGAGATGAGAGAAGAGGTTATCGATTGGCCATTGTGAACCTCCCCTTCCGGATGAGAGGCTTAGGCTTTTCTCCGAAGGAAGGGAGGATTGGTTGGAAGAGGGACTACTTGTCCCCGCAATGAAGAACAAAAGAGGAATAATCGTAGAGGAGGGAACATCCTCCGCACAAGCGAGTGGAGCACAACCCAATGTGCAACCATTCGGTGGAGTTCCTCCTCCGCCAAGTTATTACGGAGGGTCTCAACAACAAGCATGGGGGGGGGTGCACCGGTACCCCCACAAAATTATGTTGTGCCCAACGCTAACTTCGCGGAGTCCTACGCTCATCATCCCCAACCACAACAAAGCATGGCTATTATTGGAGGGTATGCTGCAAGAAACGCTCAAAATATCGCAGCCATCCAATCCAACGCAGCTCAACTCGGTGAAGGCAACGCAAATATTGCCTTTGAACTTGGACGCCTTCACCTTGTGGAGCCAAATCAATTTGACGGAGGAAGCGTTCATTCATATTATGAGCAAGGGTATTATTATCAAGACTACCAACATCAACCACCGGCGGAGGACTAGAAGATTTAGGAACTTTAGTTTTCTTCTCTTTTCTTTTTCTCTCGTAATTTTCAGCTTTTGCTTATGTGTGTTTGCGTAGTATTTTCTGTTTTCATTTAAATTTCAGCAAGCATGTTTGTTTATTTTCAGTGTGTATTTCAACTTGATATCACCATTAATAAAGTCACCACCTTGATTATATCATTGGAAAAGTTACAAAATTCGTGCCATGATGATGTATGATTAAAATTGCAGCTTTGTTCATCTTTGTAGTTGATTTATGCATGTTTAAGCTAGTGCTCTCTTACAAATACAGATCTGAATTTATTTAAATGCTAGCTTAATTTTCAGCGGAGGTTATGGTTAAAATAAAGACCCATAGTGTTTTATGTGCTCTCAAGTTATGAATAGATTGAAGATGTCTTTTATGCTCAAAAATATTGCTAGCCTTGTCACAAATATCACTTGTGTGTTGCTCAACCTATCCAAAGCCTTATATATATTTGAGTGCATGAACCTTAGTGTACAAGATTTATTTTTGAGTGAGTTATTGCAGGCCATGATTTCTCTGGCCCGAGACTAAGAAGCCGGTCATTCCGTTTTTGCGTATCTATCTTTTTGCTAGCCTTTTATCCGTGCATTGTGTATCCCCGCATCGGTGATCTCACAAACTTCGCCGGATATCCACCCTTAAACCAAATATCATCTTTTTGTGACTACCTCCTTGACCACAACCTATCATTGAGGATGGATCATCAATTCAAGGAAGATCGCAAGACGGTGCCAACGTTGAAGATTTCAAGTATCTCTCCAAGGAAAAATATCTCCGTACCTACCTTATTTTTTCGCCTCTTTGCTCGAGGACGAGCAACGTCTAAGCATGGGGGAGGAGGTAGGTACGGTGCAGTTTTAGAGTTCAAAAGGGAGTATTTTAAAAAAATATATATAATGATGAAAGAAAAAAAAAATCCAAGTGATATTCATGACTTTCAAGGTATAAAAAAAAAACAAAACTTCGTTGTGAAAGTCATGGACCGAATAAATGACGAGGAAAGAAAAAAAATGAATGAATGAAAGAAAGAAAAGAATGAGAAATATAAGAAAGAAAAAAAAATATATTTGTGCGTAAAGTGAACTCCCCGGTTCTCTAAGAGTGCATTCAAGGCTTCAAGATAAAAAGATCCATTCTCATTTTCCAACCATGTGCAATCCGATAACGAGGACTTCTCTTGTGCCTTGGGATCACTCTTTGCCATTTGCACATGTCCACTCATCTAAAGTGTGTGTATTTTTCTCTTTCCCCTCCTTGATTTAACATTATTTTCCAATGACCTTTTTGACGAGTCTCGGTAAGACCATGAGAAGCTTGTCTTGTTTTGACAACACCTCATTTATAAATTCTTGTTAGGACTAAACTTTCCCAAAGCTCCATATAAAGCCTACCACATATATATGAGAGGGAAAGGAGTAGAATATATAGGCTTGAGAGACAAGTGAGATGAGAGTTTATGAGCAATACACGAGATGATTTAAATTTGTGAATTTGGTTTAGCTTTTCTTATCTCGTTCTTCATTTCAAAAATTCTGAGATCTATTTAAAACTTTGTGAGCATGTTAATACTTGTGGGATAAGCTTAATAAGAATCTACCCTCCGTAGAAATGAAGGCTAGTACATTATGGAACTTTAATGAATTAAAATTTTGAGAGCATTATGTTTTCTCATGTGTAATCAAGTGCAAAGTTTAAACATTGTTTAGCAATGATGATATCCATCGAAGGCTTACTCGAGGACGAGCAAGGTTTAAGCATGGGGGAGATGTTGACGGTGAAAATCCGTCAACCTAGCCATGAGTTTACCTTTGGTGTTGGCATGAATTTTATACCTTATCCATTGGTACTAACCCCCGTGGTATAACAAGTTCACATGTACATGTCGTTTTTGGAGTTTAATGTTTATGCAGGGATTTAGTGTTGAATGCAAGACTTTCGGGATAAGTTCATCAAGCACCTCATGACAAGACTTTGAAGCCCTGAACAAGTCATGCAATGAAGTAAAATTAACTCTAAGAAGCCGGGGACTTGATCCGAGAAGACGACGGACTCCGGGACCCGACCGTAAAAGTGCCGAATCTTGCAAGACAAGGAGTTGAGTCCACCTCGAGAGAAACCGACGACATGGACCTACATGCGGAAAGGGGGAAGCATCCAGAAGCAAGGGAACCGACCTCGGGCAAAGGAGCCCGCGGGGCCGGGCCTAAATGGGCCCAGGCCGGCCGGCCAAGTCCGGCCGGCCCAGCCCATTTAGGGCCCAAATCCGACGCCCTTTGCCCTAGCCGCCAATCGGGCTATTTATAGTCCCCTGACCGAGAGCCACGGAGAGAAGATTTCGTCTTCGGCCGCCGAGAAGCAGAGAAGAGAGGGACACCATCTAGGAGAGGAGAGGGTCGAGCTAGTTGACTAGGGTTGCCCTAGCCGACGTGGGAACCTTGCAAGGAAGACCACGTCGGAGTTCCCGAGCTAGAAGCAAGATCAAGGAAGGATCCCGGTGGTGATCTTGTGTATGTATCATTGTTATAGTTGAATTATCAAGTTGAATCTTTTCTCGCCGATCAAGTGTTTCCTCGAAGATTTCGTTTTTCGATCGGCTTTGCTTATTTCAATTCTATTCTCGAGATAGATTACATAGGGTGTTCTTGTAGCCGCGGTGGCTAGAGGTACACGCCGGATCTTCCGAAAGAATCTCGACTTGTCTTTTGACTCGCCCCTAAGCTCCCCGCATGAATAGGGATACGTTGTGACAGAACGGGGGTCTCGAAAGGCGGATGTTTTCGGATTTGGACGGAAACCACAATTTAAAGAGGCTTCTATTAAGATTCGATTTGCTACTTCTTCTCTTTCTTGGAACTTCAACAAAAGGCTTACCCCGATCCCTCTAGATCGGTTTATCTACCCAATCTTACTTTGTTTTCTCCGGTTTTTAGTAGATTAGATCTGTTTTGTTTCTTTTACTTAGATGCATTAGGTCTTTTATCGATTATTGAAGATTACTTGGCTTTAATAGATTAAGTCTTGCGTCACACATTTGTTCCACGGATTCGATACCTTGGGTTCACCACTCGAGGGAAGAAGGGTCCCTTGACTACGACGGGAGACTTGTACGCTTGCGAGTCACGAACGAACTTTGATACAAACATTAACCGTCAACAAACACCGACACCGGCGCGCCGTAGGGGCTCTCGCTCGAGATCACATGGCGAACTCGACGGCTTCCGTCCACATCAAGCCAACTGTCGCCTTCAACCGCGGCGACACCTTCGTCTTCGGCGCCTGGGTCTGCACTGCTGACGGCGCAGGCTCCTTCCAGCGCCACCTGACCATGCAGCCCAACCCGAGGACAGGCCTCGTGACGCTTCCCGAAGTCGTCACAGGCGAACTCGCCGGCAAGTTCGGCGAAATTTCGCTCTTCAACCACCACGCTGACTTCGAGCTCGAGTCCGTCTCCAACTCGAACCCGACGTCGCCATGGGCCATCGCATGCGAGCCGGCCGCTCGCCCATCGCAGCGGCCCCTTCACCACGCCGGCCGCTCCGCGCGTGGCCCCCCGCGTCCTCGGCCGGGCCCGCACGGGGGCTCCTACTCCACGCCGGGCTAGCAAGGAGCCCGTAACCGAGTACAACTCGGACTCCGACGCCGTCCCCCGATCACGTCTCGGACTCCAACCCTCTCTCCGAGTTTTACTCGAACCCGACTACGAGTTCGACTTCGGGTCGGACCCTGAGGAGCCCGAGTCCGAAGACGACTCCACTGAGCTTCCCTTGTCAGGGCCAGCCTCTGGGCTGGTTATAAAATCAACACCGACCGGCAGATACGTCTACTGGCCAGACCGCAAGCCCGCTGACCTGGCAAAGGGAGACTCACGCTACGTCGCCTACATCGACTCACTACCGTTCCAGGAGGGAACACCACTGGCCCAGGCTGACTCCAACACACCAACTGAGGTGGCACCCTCTGAGTCCAGCCTTGGCACCCCTGATCGCCAAGTCTTCATGGCTGCCGGCGACACCCCAGGACCCTCAGGCACGGCCGAAGACAAGTACCTGGAGGACATCTCCGCGGATGAGCCGTCCGCCGATGCACCCGCAGGCGAGACCGCCGCCACCGGGGACGCTCGACGCGAACATAACAGAAGCGCAGCGAACGACGCCGCCGGCTCGTAGACAACCTCCCCATCCGCAACCTTGCGGAAGCTCTCGGTGCGCCGAGAGCAGTAGTCCACACCACTCCCCGAGCAATGCCTCATGTCGATCACAACGATCGCATGCCGTGCTCGGGGCATACGCGCCGGAGAGGTCATCGCCAAGCTCGCCGAAGAAGCCTACTTCATGCGGGTCGACAACAGAGTCGCCCAACCTCCTCCGCCCCAAACCTCGCGACAACGAAGCTACTAGTCGCGCCGCCAACGCCGGCCCCAACCGTACTCGAGGCGACATCCCGCCCGAGGAGCCAAACCGCCACCGCTCCCACGCCGGCGGACCTTCACAAAGAGACCAAGGCAACCGAGAGGTTGTCCCCCACCGCGCTCCGGCCGGTGGCGGCGGCAATGACCCCGACGGTGGCGGCGGCCGACGGCGGCGGCTCCAACCATGGGGCCAACAGAGAGCCGGGAGGCGGCGGCGCCCGCGGCGGCCGAGGCCACGCGAACGCCCACGCCTCCCGGCGCCCGCACGGCGGGTACGACGCTCGCCGAAGATCGAGGAGCTGCGGCGGAAGAAGTCGACCACTGCTGCTGAGGGCGACGGCTTCCCCGCCTTCTCACCTTGACTTCGCAACCTGCTCCTCCCCGACAAGTTCAAGCCTTTGGGGATCACCAAGTACGACGCGAAGCAGGATCCTATCCAGTGGCTCCGATGCTACGCCCTCTCCATCGAGAACGCCGGCGGCAACAACGACACCAAATGCCTCTACTTCCCCTTCGTCCGGACCAAGCACCACTCACATGGCTCGAGTCGCTCGACAGGCACTCGATCGACAAGTGGGACCACCGAAGGAGCAGCTTCACGAGCAACTTCGCGGCGCCATGGGCCGTTCGGGTACTCGCATGGACCTTGCCATGATCACAGAACAAGGCGAGACCCTCCGCAAGTACATGCGCCGCTTTTTCGACAAGCGCGCTACCGTCGTCGACGTCACCGACAAGGAGGTCATCGACCTCTTCCAGGACGGCCTCTACCATCGCCGCACCTTCGAGGACTTCGGTCGTCGCCGCCCCAGGTCCATCCCCCACCTCAAGGACATGATCACGTCCTTGGCGGATGAAGAGGACAAGGCCAACGCCAAGTACGACGCCATCCGCGACAAGTCCAAGCAGAACCAGGGCGGCGGCAGCGGCAAGAATACAAACCAAGGCGGCCGCAACAACAACAACAACTACTACTACTACTACTCGGGTCCCAACCGCAAGCGCAAGCCGTACAACACCGTCGCGGCTATCCGCCGCCCGCGAAAGGGAACTCGAAGAAGAACTCGTGCGGGTTCAAAGACCCGCCGAAGGAGAAGTGCCCGTGGCATCCGAACGGCAATCACACTACCGAGCGTTGCTACCACCTCGGGCATGCACTCAAGGACACGCCGGAGCCACCGCACCCTCACGACCAAAAGGGCAAGAAGAAGGACGGCGACAACAACGACTTCCAAGAACCGAGAAGACCGTCAACGTCCTCTTCGGCGGACCGCCCACGCAGGCGGGAGCGAAGGCTACCCGTCGTGAAGTGATGTCCATCGAGCCGCCGGTTCCCGACCCCTCTCGGTGGTCGAGGTACCCATCACCTTCTCCCACGCGGACCGCTGGACTAGCTTCTCCGAACCAGGACGGTTCCCTCTCGTCCCGAAGCCAACGGTGCGGGTTCCAAGCTCAACAAGGTGCTCATCGACGGTGAAAGCGGGCTCAACGTCCTCTTCACCAAAACCTTGAAGAAGATGAACCTCGACGTCACCCCCATGCTCACCAAGAGCAGCACGCCTTTCTACGGCATCGTCCCATGCAACGCGGCTATCCCACTGGGCTCAGTGGTACGCCGCTACCTTCGGGGCATCTCGGGACAACTACCGCACCGAGTACATCAAGTTCGAGGTCGCGGACTTCGAGACCTCTTACCACGCCATCCTCGGCAGCCGGCCATCGCCAAGTTCATGGCGGTGCCCCACTACACCTACTTGGTACTCAAGATGCCAAGTCCAGCCAGTGTACTCTCCCTCCAGGGGGACTTGAAGATCTCCCACGACTGCGATACAGAGGCCGTGGTGATCGCTTCAACAAACCAAGTACCCAACGCGATGATGGAAGTCTATGCCGCGTCGAAGAAGCTCGCCACGAGCGAACTCGACATCCCAGAGAAGTTCGACAGCGCCAACAAGCCTCAGCCACCTGAGGAGGTACTCGTCAGGACGGTCGACCTCGGAACAGGCGACCCCAGCAAGACCACCACCATCGGGGCCGGCCTCGACCCCAAATAGGAAGACGCGCTCATCAGCTTTCTTCGGGCTAACCGCGACATCTTCGTGTGGAAGCCAGCGGACATGCCAGAGTGCCCATGGAGCCGATTGAGCACTACCTTAACGTCGACCCAAAGGCCACCCCCCAAGCGACAACACCTCCGACGTTTTGCCGATGACGGACGGGACGCCATCAAGAAGGAGCTCGCCAAGCTACTAGCAACCGGCTTCATCGAGAAGTGTTCCATCCCGAGTGGCTCGCCAACCCCGTCCTCGTCCGCAAGAAGAACTCGAACGAGTGGAGGATGTGCGTCGACTACACCGACCTCAACAAGCACCGCCCCAAGGACCCCTTCGGGTTGCCACGGATTGATCAAGTCATCGACTCCACGGCGGGCGCGACTCGCTCGCTTCCTCGATCGCTACTCCGGTACCACCGCATCGCAATCAAGGAGGAAGACCAGAAAAGACCGCGTTCATCACCCCGTTTGGCGCGTACTCGCTACACGACCATGTCATTCGGGTTGAAGAACGCCGGCGCTACCTATCAACGGGCCATCTAGGCTCGCTTCAAGCGGCAACTCAACAAGAACGTCGAGGCCTACGTGGATGACGTGGTTGTCAAAACCGGGGACTCCGCACCCTCATCGACGACCTTGAAGAGACCTTCGCATCGCTACGCGAGTACCGCTGGAAGCTCAACCCGAACAAGTGCGTCTTCGGCGTCCCTTCGGGCAAACTACTCGGCTTCATCATCGCCCGCCGCGGCATTGAAGCCAACCCCGAGAAGATCTCCGCCATCACCAGCATGAAAGCTCCCACGAGCATCAAGGACGTCCAGAAGCTGACGGGGTGCATGGCGGCGCCGAACCGCATTCATCTCGAGGCTAGGAGAACGGGGTCTCCCCTTCTTCAAACTACTCAAGCATCACGAGAAGTTCGTGTGGACTCCAGAGGCGGATCAAGCCCTTGCCCAGCTCAAGGACTTCCTGTCGAAGCCGCCAATCCTCACGGCTCCTCACAAGGGCGAGCGCCCATCGCTCTACCTAGCCGCGACTACTCACGTGGGTCGCGCATCGCCATCGTTGTCGAGCGGCAGGAAGACGGCCACGCCTACCCCGGTCCGGGCCGCCCGGTCTACTTCGTCGCCGAGGTTCTATCGAGTCCAAGGCTCGCTACCAGCCCGTACAAAAGCTCCCCGTACGCTCTACTCATCACCTCGCGGAAGCTACGACACTACTTCCGAGTACTTGGTCTCCGTCGTCACCGACTACCCGCTCGGCGACATCCCGAGGAACCAAGACGCCACCGGGGAGAATCTCCAAGTGGGCCGTCGAGCTTGGCGCCCTCACCATCGACTTCAAGCCACGCACGCCATCAAGTCGCAAGCACTAGTCGACTTCATGGCGGAGTGGCGGGAGAACCACCTACCTACTCCCACCGTGCGACCGAGCATTGGGTGATGTACTTTGACGGCTCACTCAACCTCGAGGGCGCAGGGTGCGGGGTACTCCCGATCTCTCCAACGGGCGAAAAACTCAAGTACGTCCCGCATCTTCTCGGAAGGTCTCAAACAACGAAGCCGAGTACGAAGCTCTCCTACACGGGCTCCCGCCCCGCGGCTTCACCGGGCATCAAGCGGCTACTAGTCTACGGCGACTCCGCGAAAGGGTCATCAACCAAGTCAACAAGTCCCGGGACCGCAACAAGGAGAACATGGACGCCTCGCCTAGAAGTCCGCAAGCTCGAGAACAAATTCTATGGTCTCGAGTTCCATCACATCGTCCGCGACAACAATGTCGCAAGCGGACGTCCTCTCGAAGCTTGGATCCACCCGCGCTCAAGTACCGGCGGGCGTCTTCGTCCACGAGCTTCACGCGCCATCCATCCCGTAGCCGCCGCCACCGACCACCGTCCCAACACCAGCCGGGCAAGAGGTCATGATGATCGACGTAGACCGGAGGCAACCCTTCATCGACTACCTCGCCGAGCGAAGGTCCCCCTCCGACAAGAACGTGGCCGAACAACTCGTCCGCCGCGCCAAGTCTTACGTGCTCGTCGGAGACAAGCTTTACAAGCGGGGCGCATCTTCTCCGGAGTGCTCATGAAGTGCGTCCCTCGTGAAGAAGGCAAGGACATCTTGGAGGAGATCCACAAGGGCGTCTCGCGGCAACCACGCGTCTTCACGCACGCCGGTCGCCAAGGCCTTCCGCGAGCTTTCTACCGGCCCACACCCCCGGGCGATGCCGAAGAACTCGTCGAAGATGCCAAGGATGTCGGGACTTCGCCAAGCAAGCAACCCGTCCCACCCTACAAGCTAGTCACCATACCGCCAACCTGGCCCTTTGCCTGCTGGGGGCTCGACATGATTGGGCCACTGCCAACTGCGCCAAGAGGATTCAACAGGGTACTGGTGGCTATCGACAAGTTCACCAAGTGGATCGAGGTCAAGCCGGTCACATGCCCCAAGGGCCGACGAGTACTCGACTTCCTGGATGAACTTGTACACCGCTATGGGCTACCCCACCGCATCATCACAGACCTGGGGTCCAACTTCAACAACCACCGCCCGGGAGTACGGCGAGAACAACGGGATTGACGTTCGATACGTCTCTCGTCGCCCATCCACGGCCAACGGACAAGTCGAGCGCGCCAATGGGATGGTGCTCGACGCCCTCAAGAAGCGACTACACGACGCCGCTAACTCCAAAGGGGCAAGTGGATCAAGGAACTACCCAACGCACTCGGGGGCGCCGGACTCAACCATCCAAGCCAACGGGGCAATCCCCCCTACTTCTCGGTCTACGGCTCCGAAGCCATCCTCCCCGCCGACGTCATATGGAACTCGCCAGCAGTGGAGCACTACGACGAAGGCGTCTCGTAAGACAGCGGACGAGTTGACATCGACAGCCTCGTAGAAGCTCGCCGCGCCGCCCTCGTCCAATCGGCCAAGGTACCCGGAGGGTATCCAACGCTACCATGATCGCAACGTCAAGGAACGCTCCTTCAACATTGGAGATCTTGTCCTCCGCCGTATCCAGAACACGGAAGGACTCCACAAGCTCGCCCTCCCCGGGAAGGCCCCTTCACCGTAGCCAAGGTGACCGGCCAGTGCTCATACCGCCTCCAAACACTTGAAGGCGAAGACGTCAACAACTCGTGGAACGTCGACCAACTCCGTCGATTCTACGCCTAGTCTACACGACTACTCCGGGTTCAAGTCTACACGACTACATCAGCACCCCTCGGCGCAAAGCGACCCACCGGGTCCCGGCCCCGGCCTCCGGACTACTCCCCCCGTGGGTCCGGCCCCGCGCGGCTACCTACGGACCCCCGGGGCCGCGACGAGCGTCAAGGACTCTAGCGGCGGTCTACCAAGAGACCACACTCCAAGATCCAGCCCCCGGCGGCTACCTACGGATTCGCGATCCAGCCCCACACGGCTACCTACGGATCACCCGTCGCAAGCGGCTACCCGCTCCGCCGCCACTCGCCCGTAAGCGGCCTCCGGTCCGGGCGACTACCTTGTAACTACCCCTCCGGCCACCCGTGTGTACTTCTTCGCAATAAAGTTTGATTGTTCATCAACTTATTTACCGTCTACTCCCTACGACGGGACTACTAAAGCCGAGTACTACTACTCGCACTCACTCCACGATGGGCACTCCGCACTCGAGATCGCGGTTACGAGTACTCATTGCCGGAAAAACTTATTTCATTGATACTTGATATAATTCTTTACAATTGTTTCCCTGTACAACTATGGCTACTAGCTACTTATTACAGGGCTACTGGAGGTTCGCCTTCTCGCCTACTCGCTCCGCGATGGGAGCCATCTCGCTCCAACAGGCCCGCATACCGCTCATCGGAGCGGCTTGGCGGCTACTCCGCCGGCGACCACCTCCACCGGAGCCTTCGGGAAGTACGACTTCATGAAGGCCAAGACTTGTCTTGGGATCGACTTGGCCATATGCTTGACGTAGGCGGCCACCGGCTTGGTGCTTCACGAAGTCGATCCACCGGGGGAGCGATCTTGGGGCCGCCCGGTGCGGCACCGTGAGCCTCGCGACGGGAGAGCGGCTTCCTCCAACTCCCTCAACTGGGCCCTCAACGCCTCGCAGTCCTCGTTCAATTTCTGCAAAGATTTGTAGCAGTTGACGAGATCCCCGTCGAAGCAATCCGCGGCCTCCATGTGCTTCTCGCACTCGAAGGCGAGTTCCTTGTAGTCGAGCTCGAGTACCTGGCGGGCTTCCTCGCTCCCGGTAGAAGAGGTTCTTCATGCTCACCTCCGAGGCCTTCAGCTGCTCCACCTGGCCTTCGAGCTCTGCAACACAAAGAACGCAACAAGCGGGTCAGATGCTTCACGACTTCCAACAAGTACCCGACAAGTCGAAGGACATACCTTTATTCTTGTTGCGGAGGCCTTTGTTCTTCCGCACCAACTCGTCGCCCTTCGCCTGCAACTCCATGACGTCGTTGTGGTACTTGGCGAAGGCGGCGTCGAGCTTCGACTGCATAGCAGCCGCGTGCTTCCGCGACTTCACGAGCTGCTCCTCCAGGGCCTCGGCTCGGAGCACGGTGTCGCCGTAACCCTGCAGCAGGTTCGACTTCTCGCGGGATCGCTCCGCGACGTCCTGCACAAGACAACTCAAGTCACGAAGAGTACTCAACGACAAAGGATTGACTACTCTAAGGCTACGGTCACGTACCTTCATCCATTGTTCGGCTTGACGGATCGCCTCCATGTGCTTGGCTACCGTCGGCCGCCGACGAGATCGTCCGCCGTAGTTCTATCCCGCCGCGGCTACCCGAGGTAGCCTCCGTCATCGGCGCAGAGCGGATGGGCTCCGCGTCTTGGATCTCAGGGGATCGGATAGCCACCTCCAGGGCAATCCCTGGCGACGTGGTGGCCGCCTCCCCCCCGGCGGACTTCTCGACGACCTCTCCCACGGGCTCGGGGCTCCTCCTGCAGCCTCTGGGGCTTCTGGTGTCAACTCCTGCATCGGCACCCCCGCAGGGATGTCACCACCTTCAGCACCTGTCAACAACACGACATGGGCGTCGCGTGCCTACGACTACTCATCCCGGGAGCTCTACGGCTTCCAAGAAGGGTACTCACCTTCGACTACACTCGCCTCCGGCACGGCGCGTCGGTGGCAGTCGGGGGCTCGGGCCGCGGCTTGGGCATCGGGAGCGGCCTCCTCGACGGCGGCGCGATTTCTTCCGCCACCGCCGATGAGGGCTCCTCCCCGTCCCGCCTCAAATCTGGATTTTCCTCGCGTGCTATTCGCGCAGGGTCGTCGACAAAAATCGACTACTCCAGCAAGTACTACTCGTGAGGACATGGTACTTACAAGCTCGACCGGATGATGGTCACGGCCGGAGCACCGAGGATGCTGGCAATATCAACCCGCGTCCACCCTCGGCGGGCGCCTCCTCCTCCGCCTCTGCGGCTACTGCCTCCTCCACGGCGGCGGCGGCCGCGCTCCTTCACTTTCCGCTCCGAGAGGTCACCACCTTTTCAACGGTGGCGGCCACGGGTCCTCTCGCTCTCTGGCCGGAGCGTGGGGCCGGCGCTCCACCGCGCCGGGAGTTCTTCAACGGGGGGGGCCGGACTTCGGCTTCCAGCGGTTCCCCCACCGGGTCCCACACGCCCTCGTCGCCTTCTTCGACGGCCGCCGGCGGCACCTCCCCGCACACAAAGGAAGACTTCTCGTCGCCGATGTACTCGAATAACGGGTACTCGACTACTCGCTCAAGATAACTTACCTCCGGAGGCGTGGTCTCCGAGACCTTCATCTTCTTCGCCACCCGCTTCTTGGTGGGGTTGCGCGGCTTCCGTGGCGGCGCGGCAAGGCTAGCCTCCGTGCTAGCCGAGGGTCTTGAACAAGTGGAACATGAGGCAAGCCCGGCGGCTAAACCTCGACCGCAACCGCAAGCGGTCTTGAAGCGTCTCTTCGTCTTCTTTGTCGTCATCGGAGGAATCCTCCACGATGACGGGATCGTCGCCTTCATTGGCTTCGCGGCGCTCCTTCGACTTCCCCCTCCGCCGGGATCTCGATCCCGCCGGTGGCAGGGCCGCGGCTCGGAGACGAACCGCTTCACATCATCTCGCGCAAAGATACAAAATTTCAGCAACTCTACTACAAGTACTCGCTACTCGACGAGGGGAGTACGACTACTCACCTCCTTGGGCGCGCGCGGCGGAGTACTCCTCGACCGGACACGCCGTGTACGGCGGCATGTCCTTGAAGATGCGCGACAACCTTTCGACGATGTCGTTGTCGTCCCGCCCGCCCCCGCATCCGCGACGAGTCGTCGTCGCCGGTGTACTCGAAGCCCGGGCCGTATCCCGCGCCAACGGCGGGCCGGATCCTCGCGCTTCATGAAACCGAAGGCCACATGCTCGGCTCTCAGTCCAGCCTCTCTGAGCACCTTGATGCGTGCTAGCAGCTCCGGGAGCTGGATCCCCTCTTGCATGGTGGGTTCTGTGTTCCACCACTCACGATGCCTGGGCTACCGTCCGCTTGGCTTCGGCAGGCCAGGGTGGTGGTTCGTGATGTAGAACCACCTCGTCTTCCAGTCCGTGTTGGAGTCGACGAGCTTGTACGCCAGGTACTGCTCCGCGGCATCCTCCCTTAGCTGGATGCCGCCCCTCCGACTACTCTGGGGTTGGAGGCGCTGGGCTGCGGCTTGACGCGGAAGAACTTCCGAAGAGCACCCGGGCGGCTTGATTCCGAGGAAGGCTTCGCGGAAGTGGACGAAGACCGACGTGTGGAAGATGCCGTTGGGGTTCAAGTTGAGGTACTCGATGCCGTAGTACCCGAGCAGTCCTTTGAAGAAGTCGCTGGCTGGGAGCGCCAGACCGCGCTCCACGAACCGCGAGAACATCGGGATCTCGTCCTTGGCTTTCTCCATTGGATATGGATCTCCAGCGGCGGATCTCCACATGTCTACTTCCTTCTCCCTGATGAACCCACCGTTCGGCCAGGTCGCGCAGTCCTCCGTCTTCACCTTGGATCTTTTCCACTCGCGGCTCGGATCAGCGCGCGGTGGAGACACGGCGGCGCCGCTCCGGTGGCGGCCACGGCGGCCTCTCGCGCGGCCCCTCTTCTTCCCGCCGGCCTTGGACGTCTTGGACGGCGACGGCTTCATTCTCCAAGTGCAAGGAGTTTTCGCTCGCATCCGCTCTGGGGCTACCCTAAAGGCTTCGGGTGGCGGCGCGTTCGGATCTACTACGGCGGCAGCAAGCGCTGGGAGTAGATTTGCTTCAAGATTCAAATGGAATTGCTGTGGCTCGAATGGGTGAAAAACCCTAAGGGTTTTGGCTTCTATTTATAAGCCAAATCGCCTCCATAACGGGCGGCCGGATAAGTCCACGCGCGGGCGACCGCCGGCGCGCGTGACTCTTCGAATTCTACTAGTCGACGTGCCTCACCTCGGGGGCTCGGCTACTTCTACTCGACCACCTGGGAAGCGGCTAGTCTCAAGAGCATCTCGGACACATTTCTTCAAGAAGACCCTTCAATTCGAGAGGAAGTACTCGACTCAAGGCTCGGGGGCCCCGTGCCACGTGTCCTTCGGTTTTTTCTCTCCGGATTTTTCGGGATTTTCTTGCCAAGATTTCGCATGGACCCTCGGCCCGCAGCCCGCGGCTCGAGGCTCGGGGGCTACTCCATGAGGAGTGCGGTTCTGCAAATCGCACCTCCATGACGGCTCCGGCTTCAAGACAAGACAGGCAGTTTTGGAAGATCTTCGAAGGAAGATTTCAAGGACGCTTGGGACTACTCGAGAAGACTTCAAGATTGCTCAAACATCAGCTGGAGTACATTCCAGCCTCGGGATGCTTCGACTACTCTTGAGGACTTTTGACTTGTAGCACTCAGGGACGCTTGAGGACTACTCGTTAAGGCCGTCAAGACTACTTGAAGCTATCCTTCTCGACTACAAAGTACTCGGGGGCTTGTCGTATGGACCTCCCCCGGGCCCACTACCTCGGTGGGTACCGGGACCGACTACACGGTGGGCCCCCGGGGACTACCCGGCTTGCGCTACACGGCACCCGAAGGCGTGGAGCACAAGGACTACACGGAGTAGTACTCGGTTAGGGAGCTGTACATGTTCCGCACTGTATAGAGGACTCCTAGACGTACTCGACTAGTACTCTCTCCCCTACTCCGACTTGTAACCCCGCTTCCGGACTATATAAGGCGAGGCAGGGACCGATCTCAGGATCACCTCATCTCATACAATCTCCTACAACCCACGGCGCACTATTGCACCATCTTGTAATCGTGCCCTATCAATCCAGAGCTACGCAGCATACAGGACGTAGGGTATTACGCACCTCGCGGCCCGAACCTGTCTAAATTGTGTGCCACGTGTCTCTTCCTTCGAGTTACCGATCTCGGCGAGTCACAATCATCTACTTCGGGTACTCCCCGTAGTAGGTTGCCGGTCTAAAACACCGACGAGACTCGGAGGCCGCTTACGGTGGTGGGGTCTTGATGTAGTCGTGTAGACTGGAGCCCCGGAGTAGTCGCGTAGACTAAGCGTAGAACCGACAGAGTTGGTCGATGTTCCACGAGTTGTTGACATCTTCGCCTTCAAGTGTCTGGAGGCGGTAGGAGCCCGACCCGGTCACCTTTGCCACGGTGAAGGGACCTTCCCAAGGAGAGCTGAGCTTGTGTAGTCCTTCCGTGTTCTGGATACGACGGAGGACGAGATCGCCAATGTTGAAGGAGTGTTCATTGACGTTGCGGTCGTGGTAGCGTCGGATACCCTCCAGTTACCTTGCTGATTGGACGAGGGTAGCGCAGCGAGCTTCTTCGAGTCCATCGATGTCAACTCGTCTCGTCGCCTTCGCAGACGCCTTCGTCGTAGTGCTCCACTGCTGGTGAATTCCATATGACATCAGCATGGAGGATTGCTTCGGAGCTGTAGACCAGGAAGTAGGGGGATTGCCCCGTTGGCTTGAAAGGCTGAGTGCGTAGCCCCCAGAGTGCGTTGGGTAGTTCCTTGATCCACTTGCCTCCTTTGCAATTAGCAGCATCGTGTAGCCGCTTCTTGAGAGTGTCGAGCACCATCCCGTTGGCGCGCTCGACTTGTCTGTTGGCCCGAGGATGGGCAACTAAGACATATCGGACGTTGATCCCGCTGTTCTCGCAGTACTCCCAGAACTGGTGGTTGTTGAAGTTGGAGCCCAGGTCTGTGATGATGCGGTGGGGTAGTCCGTAGCGATGCACGAGTTCATCCGGAAGTCGAGTACTCTGTCAGCCTTGGGGCATGTGGCCAGCTTGACCTCGATCCACTTGGTGAACTTGTCGATGGCCACCAATACTCTGTTTAATCCACCTGGCGCAGTTGGCAGTGGCCCAATCATGTCGAGCCCCCAACAGGAGAAGGGCCAGGTTGGCGGTATGGTGACTAGCTTGTAGGCTAGGACGTTTTGCTGCTTGGCGAAGTATTGACATCCTTGGTACCTTCTGACGAGTTCTTCAGCGTCGCCCAGAGCTGTGGGCCAGTAGAAAGCTCACCGGAAGGCCTTGCTGACCATCATACGAGAAGACGCGTGGTTGCCGCAGATGCCCTTGTGGATCTCCTCCAAGATGTCCTTGCCTTCTTGCCTGGGGATCCATTTCATGAGTACTCCAGAAGATGCGCCCCGCTTGTAAAGCTTGTCTCCGACGAGGACGTAGGACTTGGCGCGGCGGGTGAGCTGCTCAGCCAGGTTTTTGTCCGCGAGAACCTTCTGCTCGCTGAGGTAGTCGATGAAGGGTTGCCTCCAGTCCGCGTCGATCATCATGACCTCCTGGCCAGCTGGCGGATGCGCTGGGACAGTGGTCGGTGGCGCCGGCTCCGGGATGGATGGCGCGTGAAGCTCGTGGACGAAGACACCCGCTGGTACTTGAGCGCGAGTAGAACCAAGCTTTGACAAGACGTCCGCTGCAACGTTGTTGTCGCGGACGATGTGGTGGAACTCGAGACCGTAGAACTTGTTCTCGAGCTTGCGGACTTCTAGACGTAGGCGTCCATGTTCTCCTTGTTGCGGTCCCGGATTTGTTGACTTGGTTGATGACCACCGCGGAGTCGCCGTAGACTAGTAGCCCCTTGATGCCCGAAAGTGGAAACCGCGAGGCGGAGCCCGTGTAGGAGAGCTTCGTACTCGGCTTCGTTGTTTGAGACCTTCCGAAGATCCGCAGACGTAATTGAGTTGTTCGCCCGTTGGAGAGATCAGGAGTACCCCTGCACATGCGCCCTCAAGGTTGAGTGAGCCGTCGAAGTACATCAACCAATGCTCTGGTCGCACGGTTGGAGTAGGTAGCTGATTCTCCCGCCACTCCGCCATGAAGTCGACTAGCGCCTGCGACTTGATGGCTGTACGTGGCTTGAAGTCGATGGTGAGGGCGCCGAGTTCGACTGCCCACTTGGAGATTCTTCCAGTAGCATCTTGGTTCCGCACGATGTCGCCGAGCGGGTAGTCAGTGACGACGGAGATCGAGTACTCCTGGAAGTAGCGTCGTAGCTTCCGTGAGGTGATGAGTACCGCGTACAGAAGCTTCTGCACAGGCTGATAGCGTGCCTTGGACTCTAACAGGACCTTGCTAACGAAGTAGACTGGGCGCTGGACTGGATAGGCGTGGCCGTCTTCCTGCCGCTCAACGACGATGACAGCACTGACCACGTGAGTAGTCGCAGCGAGGTAGAGCAGTAGCTGCTCGCCTTTGCGAGGAGCCGTGAGGACTGGTGGCTTCGATAGGAAGTCCTTGAGCTAAGCAAGGGCTTGGTCCGCCTCTGGAGTCCACACGAACTTCTCTTGGTGCTTGAGTAGTTTGAAGAAGGGGAGCCCCCGTTCTCCAAGCTTCGAGATGAATCTGTTAAGGCCGCCATGCACCCGGTCGCTCGGATGTCTTTGATTCACGTGGGAGCTTTCATGCTGGTGATGGCGGAGATCTTCTCAGGGTTGGCTTCGATGCCGCGTTGGCTGATGATGAAGCCGAGTAGTTTGCCTGAAGGTACACCAAAGATGCACTTGTTCGGATTGAGCTTCCAGCGGTACTCACGCAGAGATGCGAAAGTCTCTTTAAGGTCTTCGATGAGGGTACTGGAGTTTCTGGTCTTGACGACCACGTCATCCATGTAGGCTTCGACGTTCTTGTTGAGTTGCCTCTTGAAGCAGGCCTGGATAGCTCGTTGATAGGTGGCGCCGGCGTTCTGCAACCCGAAGGACATGGACGTGTAGCAGTACGCGGCAAACGGGGTGATGAACACGGTCTTCTCCTGGTCTTCTTCCTTGATCGCGATCTGGTGGTACCCGGAGTAGTAGTCGAGGAAGCAGAGCGGTCGCAGCCCCGCCGTGGAGTCGATGACTTGATCAATCCGCAGCAACCCGAAGGGGTCCTTGGGGCAGTGTTTGTTGAGATCGGTGTAGTCAACACACATCCTCCACTCGTTCGAGTTCTTCTTGCGAACGAGGATGGGGTTGGCAACCCACTTAGGATTGAAGACTTCTCTGATGAAGCCGGCCGCGAGTAGTTTGGCGAGTTCCTTCTTGATGGCATCCCGTCTGTCGTCGGCGAAACGGCGGAGGTGTTGTCGCTTGGGGGTGGCCTTAGGATCGACGTTGAGGCAGTGCTCAATCAACTCCCTGGGCACTCCTGGCATGTCCGCTGGCTTCCATGCGAAGATGTCGCGGTTAGCCCGGAGGAAGTTGATGAGCGCGTCTTCCTATTTGGGGTCGAGGCCGGCCCCGATGGTGGTGGTCTTGCTGCTGTCGCCTGTCCCTCCTTGACTGACTGAGGCTTGATGCCTTTGTCAGATTCTCAGGGATGTCGAGTTCACTTGTTGCAAGCTTTTTCGACGTGGCGTAGACCTCCATCATCGCATTGGGTACTTGATTTGTAGAGGCGATCTCCACAGCTTTCGTGTCGTAGTCGTGCGAGATCTTCAAGTCTCCTTTGAGAGAGAGTACACCTGCTGGACTCGGCATCTTAGTACCAAGTAGGTGTAGTGGGGCACCGCCATGAAATTGGCGATAGCCGGTCTGCCGAGGATGGCATGGTAGGATTTCTCGAAGCCCGCGACCTCGAACTTGATGTACTCAGTAGGATAGTTGTCCCGAGATTCCCCGAAGGTAACTGGCAGGACCACTGAGCCCAGTGGGATAGCCGCGTTACCGGGGACGATGCCGTAGAAAGGCGTGTTGCTCTTGGTGAGCATGTGAGTGATGTCGAGCTTCATCTTCTTCAAGGTCTTGGTGAAAAGGACGTTGAGCCTGCTTCCACCGTCGATGAGGACCTTGTTGAGCTTAGAGCCCGCGACCACCGGCTTCAGGACGAGAGGGAACCACCTTGGTTCGGAGAAGCTGGTCCATTGAACCGAGCGGGAGAAGGTAATGGGTACCTCCGACCACCTGAGAGGGGTCGGTGTCGGTGTTTAAACCTCTCGACCTCCATGGGAGGCACCCGCAGCAAGGTAGAAGGTGAGGATCGCCATGATCTGGAACCTGAAGGTACGCACGAGGACACAAGACACAAATTTTATACAGGTTCAGGTAGCCGGAGTAGCTACCCTACGTCCTGTTTGGGGTAGTATTGCGCCCTGCGCTTGGTATTGTTCCCCGAAGGGATTGTGGATGTCCTCCTAGGTACCCGGCCCTCCTTTATATAGTCCAGGGGCGGGTTCCTAGTCGGTTACAAGGGAGGAGTCCTAGTAGGATTACACAGAGCGAGTCCTAGTAGGAGTACAGGGGAATTCTAGCAGGAGTCCGTCTTCTACTCTTCCTCCTTCCTTGCATGATTACCCGGGGAGTATGCCTGACAAGCCCCCGAGCACATTGTAGTCGAGTGTAGTAGTTCGAGTAGTCTTGAAGCCTCTTCGAGTAGTTCTTGAGCATCCTCGAGTACTGCTTGGAGAAGTCTTCAATAGTACTTGTACTGCCGTGAGGCTGGAAGGTGGTCCAGCTCATCAGTCTTGAAGTTGAGATTATATGGAAGTGCGGTTGCAAAATCGCACTCCATATGGAGTAGCCCCTGAGCCTTAGGTTGAGTCACAGACTCTAGCTGAGGGTCAGTCTTGATTCTGAATCTTCCGTCTTGAAAAAATTTAACGATGGGTGTAGCATAGTAGCCCCCCCCCTTGAAATGATTAGGTAATCAATCCAAGGGTCTTCAGTGTTCGCGAAAGCCATCATCTGAGTACTCTTGCAGCGTGTAGCCCTCAAGATAAGAGAGCCGTATGAGCCACATCGAGTAGTTATTGGTGCGGAGCCCTCGAGCTTGAGAGCGAGCGAAGCATGCTGAAGTTATCCTCGAGTAGTATGTTAGGTGCAGCCCTCGAACTGGAGAGATTCCGAGTAATAGCTTGGCATCGAGCCATGGAGATTGAGAAGTAGTCGTGCCGTCAGAGCGGACTTTAGATGCGACCGAAGTCGACTTTAGATGCTGGCAGAGCGGACTTTAGAATGCGACTTGAAAACCGAAGTCGACTTTGTGCCGCGCGGAGCGGACTTTGAGATGCGACTTGAAAACCGAAGTCGACTTTAGGATGCCGCATAGAGCGGACTTTGATATGCGACTACAATAGTCGACTTTGCGCCGCGCAGAGCGGACTTTGAAATGCGACTTTGGAAGTCGACTTTAGTTTGCCGCGTAGAGTGGACTTTCAGATGCAAAAAACGAAAAGCACTTTTCGAAAAGCCAACGCGAATGAAAAATCAGAGAAAACGAATAGTTTTGCCGCCGGAGCGGGCTTAAGATTGCGACCAAAGTCGGCTTGTGCCACCGGAGTGGGCTTGGATGCGACCGTTAGCGTCGACTTGTGCCACCGGAGTGGGCTTGAGTACCTGGGCCATGGATTTCAGACCCAAGGTACAGTTGCCGCCAGAGCGGGCTTGAGGGTGCGACCGGAGTCGGCTTGAGGGTGCGACCGGAGTCGCCTTGTGTACTTCGGCCATGGATTTCAGACCCAAGGTATGGTTGCCACCGTAGTGGACTTGAAGGTGCGACCGGAGTCGACCTGCGTACCTGGGCCATGGATTTCAGACCCAAGGTACGGAGCGTGAGTACTTAGGGTACTTGGACCCATGGTACAGAGCGTGAAGACCACGTGCAGCTAGGTTCCATCGTCGCCAGGACCCGAGGGCCGCTTACAGCTAGGTTCCATCGAAGCTTACACACGTAGTATGCCATCGAAGCAGGCAAAGATGCGACCGGAGTCGACTTTAAGTTGCTGCACGGAGCGGACTTTAGAATGCGACTTTAGAAGTCGACTTTAGATTGCCACGCGTAGCGGACTTTAGAAACTGCCTCCTAGGGATAGCCCCCAAGTTGATGAAGTAGACTCGTGGCGACTTGATTGATATACCCCAAGAGTAGTCGGCGAGTGTAGCTCCCGTGAAAACCCGTCGAGAAGCATACACAAATGAGTAGTCGGCAAGTAGTCCTACATGATGAGGAGAACAAGCCAAGAAAACAGTAATCATTTAGATAAATGACTTAGCTGTTGCTGCCTGGGCAGACTGATGATGAAGCCGTGGCGATTGGCGATGGAGCCGCGACGATTGTTGTTGAAGTCGACTAGTCAGAGTTGATTCCGACTAGTTGTTGGGGGTGTGACTGTCGTTCTCGACTAGTTTGGAAAACTAGTCAGGATGAATGGTGGACCGATGCGACCGGAAGACGACGTGGTGGCGGCGCGTGGCATACTCGAAGTAGAGCCAGCGTTGCCGCGAGACAAGTAGTCATGACGCAGGGTGTGGATGAAGTAGAGCCAGCGTGGCCGCAAGACGAAGTTGCGGCGCACGGAGTAGTCGACGATGAGCCTGGGCGAGGCGGAGTAGTCGACGACGAGCCTGCGCGAGGCGGAGTAGTCGACGACGAGCGGCGCGACGAGCCTCGTGACGAGCCGCGCGACGAGCCAAGGCACCCGGACGCGTGGCGGAGGCGACGTAGTCGACGACGAGCCCGGAGCAGCCGACAATGAGCGGCACGACGAGCCGCGTGACGAGCCGCGTGGCGTGCCGAGGCACCTGAACGCGCGGCGTAGTCGAGGTAGATCGCTGCAGCCGGGAGAGTGGAGACGAGTACTCGCGGTGCACGACGAGGTTGACGTAGAGCGCGTGCAGCCGGAGACGAGTAGTCGCGGCGCACGGCGAGGACGACGTAGAGCGCGTGCAGCCGGAGACGAGTAGTCGCGGTGCACGGCGTAGTTGAGGTAGAGCCGGCGCAGCCGAAGGCGAGCCGATGTAGTTGTACTCGAGTGCTCGAAGTGGTCGATGGTGAGTTGTGTTGCCTAGTGTAGTTGTACCCGAGTACCAGTACTCGCGTACTCTGTTTGTGTGCTTCAAGCATTGAGCATGGAGCCCTTGGTCCTCCTGGTGTGCGAGTACCAAAAAGGCAAAATTCCTTTGGTGCTTGCGTGAGAGAAGACTTCGATCCAAGTGCAGACTGCTAGTAGCTTTTTACTTGACGCAAGCACGACTCAGGATTTTGGCTCTTGTGTTTCAGCAATGTAGTAGATCGGTTTGACCAAGGAACTCAGCAACGTAACCGACAAGTACTATGTTTTGAGTACCGAAGCCGATTCCAAATAGAAGTTAAACTTGACGTAACTGTGTTGATCTTGACATGTGTTTGCAGCTGCTCTTCTGTCCCGACTAGGTCAATGAGACCGCTCCTGATTCGATTTCGTCAAGGATAGAGGCGAGCTTCCCGTGGAACATTGTTGTTGTTGTGGCAAAGAATGAATCGAGCATGAATCAGAGTCTGTAGCAGCTACGGCAAGCTGTTGATTAGCCGCCGAACGGTTGACTGCCGCTGAGTAGATTGATCTAGAATTGGTCTTTCGAATTCACCCAATGATCATGTCGATGGCCCCACGGTGGGCGCCAACTGTCGGTGTTTAAACCTCTCAACCTCCATGGGAGGTACCCGCAACAAGGTAGAAGGTGAGGATCGCCATGATCTAGAACTCGAAGGTACGCGCGAGGACACAAGACACAAGATTTATACAGGTTCAGGTAGTCAGAGTAGCTACCCTACGTCCTGTTTGGGGTAGTATTGCACCCTGCGCTTGGTGTTGTTCCCCGGAGGGATTGTGGATGTCCTCCTAGGTACCCGGCCCTCCTTTATATAGTCCAGGGGGCGGATTCCTAGTCGGTTACAAGGGAGGAGTCCTAGTAGGATTACACAGAGCGAGTCCTAGTAGGAGTATAGGGGAATTCTAGTAGGAGTCCGTCTTCTACTCTTCCTCCTTCCTTGCATGAGTACCCGAGGAGTATGCCCGACAGTCGGGACCGCTAGTTCAATGCTTATGACTTCTCGACGAGTAGCCTTTTGCTCCCGTCTGCTGGGTAGTCCGCCGAAGAGGACGTTGACAGTCTTGTCGGGTTCCTGGAAGTCGTCGTTGTCTCCGTCGTTCTTCTTCTTGCCTTTCTTGTCGTGAGGGTGCGGTGGCTCTGGAGTACTCTTGAGTGCTCGCCTGAGTTGGTAGCACTGCTCGGTGGTGTGGTTGCCATCTAGGTGCCACGGGCACTTCTCCTTCAGCAAGTCTTTGAAGCCGCCGGAGTTCTTCTTCGAGTTCTCCTTCGCAGGACGCTGGATAGCCGCGACAGTGTTGTCTGGCTTGCGCTTGCGGTTGGGACCCGAGTAGTTGTTGTTGTTGCTGCGACCGCCTTGGTTCCCGTTGTTGCCGCCGCCGCCGCCCGTGTTTTCCTTGTTCTTGCCACAGATGGCGTCGTACTTGGCATTGGCCTTGTCTTCTTCATCCGCCCAGGTCGTGATCATGTCCTTGAGGTGGGGGGTGGACTTGGGGCGGCGACGACCGAAGTCTTCAAAGGTGCGGCGGTGATAGAGGCCGTCTTGGAAGAGGTCGATGACCTCCTTGTCGGTGACGTCGACCACGGTAGCGCGCTTGTCGAAGAAGCGGCGCATGTACTTGCGGAGGGTCTCGCCTTGTTCCTGCTTGACCATGGCCAGGTCCATGCGAGTACCCGATCGGCCCATGGCGCCCGCGAAGTTGCCGGTGAACTCGCTCCTTCGGTGGGACCCACTTGTCGATCGAGTGCTTGTCCGGGCGACTCGAGCCATGTGAGTGGAGCTTGGTCCAGGCAGAAGGGGAAGTAGAGGCACTTGGTGTCGTTGTTGCCGCCAGCGTTCTCGATGGAGAGGGCATAGCACCTGAGCCACTGGATGAGGTCCTGTTCACGTCGTACTTGGTGATCCCTAAAGGCTTGAACTTGTCGGGGAGGAGCAAGTTGCGAAGTCGAGGTGAGAAGGTGGGGAAGCTGTCGTTGTCGCCTGCAGTGGCTGACTTCTTCCGCCGCAGCTCCTCGATCTTCTGGCGGGCGTCGTAGCCGCCTTGTGAGGCACCGGAGGCGTGGCTGTTTGCGTGGTCTCGACCGCCGCGGTTGCCACCGCCGCCGGCCCTCCTGTTGGCTCCGTGGTTGGAGCTTCCTTCGTCGCTGCCACCGCCGTCAGGGTCACGGCCACCGCCGTCGGGAGCGCGGTGAGGGACGACCTCGCGATTGCTGTTGCCACCCTGTGAGGGTCCGCCAGCGTTTGCGCAAGTACGGTTGGGCTGAGCTGGCAGCTCGGCTCGAGTACGGTTGAGGCCGAGGTCAGCACTGCGACTTGTAGCTTCGTTGTCACGGTTCCTGGCGGGAAAAGGCTGGTTGACCCTGTTGTCGACCAGCATGAAGTAGGCGTCTTCAGCGAGCTTGGCGATGACTTCTCCGACGCGTATTCCCTAAGCCTGGCGTGCGATCGCTGTGATCGACATGAGGCATTGCTCGGGGGTAGTGTGTACTCTGCTCTCGACCGCCTCGAGAGCTTCTGCAAGGTTGCGGATGGGGAGGTTGTCTCTGAGACGCCGACGCCGTTCGTTGCGCTTCCTGTTACGCTCACGTCGAGCGTCCCTGTTGGCGGTGGTCTCGTCTGCAGGTGCATCAGCAGACAGCTCGTCTACGAAGATGTCCTCAAGGTACTTGTCTTGAGCCGTCCCTGATGGTCCGGGGGTGTCGCCGGCGGCCATGAAGACTTGGCGATCGGGGTTGCCAAGGCTGGACTCAGAGCTCGCCACCTCAGTTGGAGTGTACGAGTCAGCCCGGGCAAGTGGTGTTCCCTCCTGGAACGGGAGCGAGTCGAGGTAGGTGACGTAGCGTGAGTCTCCACTTATCAGGTCCGCGGGCTTGCGGTCTGGCCAGTAGACGAATCTTCCGGCAGGTGTGGATGTTATAACCAGCCCAGAGGCCGGCCCTGATTAGGGATGCTCAGTAGTGTTGTCCTCGGACTCGGGATCCTCTGGGTCCGACCCGAAGTCAAACTCGTATGGGGAATCCGAGTAGAACCCGGAGAGGGGGTTGGAGTCCGAAGCGTGGCCGGGGGCGGTGTTGGAGTCCGAGTTGTACTTGGGTACAGGCTCCTTGCCGGCCCGGCGCAAAGAGGGAGCCCCTGTGCGGGCCCTGCAGGGGTTGCGGGGGCCACGCATGGAGCGCTCGCTGGGTGGGGGGACCACATGCGATGGCTGAGCAGCCGGCTCGCTTGCGATAGCCCATGGAGACGTCGAGTTCGAGTTGGAGGCGGACCCGCGCTCGAAGTCAGCGTGTTGGTCGAAAAGAAAAATTTCGCCAAACTTGCCAGCGAGTTCGCCTGTGACAACTTCAGGAAGCGTCACGAAGCCGGTCTCCGGGTTGTGTGGAATGGTGAGGCGGCGCTGGAAAGATCCCGCGCCGTCAGCAGTGCAGACCCAAGCGCCGAAAACGAAGGTGTCGCCGCGGTTGAAGGCGACGGTCGGCTTGAAGTAGACAGGAGCCGTCGAGTTCGCCATGTGATCTCGGGCAAGAACCCCTACCTGGCGCGCCAACTGTCGGTGTTTTAGACCGGCAACCTACTAAGGGGAGTTCCCGAAGTAGATGAATGTGGCCTCGCCGAGATCGGTAACTCGAAGGAAGAGACACGTGGCACACAATTTAGACAGGTTCGGGCCGCGAGGTGCATAATACCCTACGTCCTGTATGCTGTGTAGCTCTGGATTGATTGGGTACGATTACAAGATGGTGCAATTGTACGCCTTGAGATGAGATGATGAGAGAAGGGTCCCTGCATCGCCGTATATAGTCCGGGAGGCAAGGTTAAGTCGCAATATTTCAGGGTACCAAAGTTGTGAAGCATCCATTTTGTTCCATTGGACCCAAAATGATGTTTGCGAGTGTTTCGGGTGATTTCCTAACCTTCAGCACGTAGAAAGATGCAAAACTTGTGTTTCGGCCTAACTGCACTATTTCGGGGTACCAAAGTTGTGAAGCATCTATTCAGTCCATTGGACCCTAAATGATGTTTGGGAGTGTTTCGGAGAATTTTGCTAACCTTCGACACGTAAAAGATGAAAACTCGTGTTTCCGGCCCGAATGCACTATTTCGGGGTACCAAAGTTGTGAAGCATCCATTCTAGTCCATTTGACACAAAATGATGTTTGTGTGTGTTTCGGATGATTTCACTAACCTTCGGCACATACAAGATGCAAAACTTGTGTTCGAGCCTAAATGCACTATTTCGGGGTACCAAAGTTGTGAAGCATCCATTCTAGTCCATTGGATCCAAAATGATGTTTGGGATTGTTTCAGATGATTTCACTAACCTTCGGCATGAACCAGATGCAAAACTTCTGTTCGAGCCTGAATGCACTATTTTGGGGTACCAAAGTTGTGAAGCATCCATTCTAGTCCATTGGACACAATATGATGTTTGCGAGTGTTTCGGATAATTTCACTAACCTTCAGCACGTAAAAAATGAAAAACTTGTGTTGCACTATTTCGTTGTACCAAAGTTGTGAAGCATCAATTCTAGTCCATTGGACCCAGAATGATGTTTGGAAGTGTCTCGGAGCATTTCGCAAACCCTCGGCAGGTAAAAAGAAGAAAAACTGATGTTTCGGGCCCGAATGCAATATTTCGGGATACCAAAGTTGTGAAGCATCCATTCTGGTCCGTTGGACCCAAAATGATGTTTGCGAATGTTTCGGAGCATTTCGCTAACCTTCGGCACATAAAAGGTGCAAAACTCGTATTTCGGGCTTGAATGCACTATTTCGGGGTACCAAAGTTGTGTAGCATCCATTCCAGTCCATTCGACCCAAAATGATGTCTGGAAGTGTTTCGGAGCATTTCGCAAACCCTCGGCTAGTAAAAGAAGAAAAACTCGTGTTTCGGGCCCGAATGCAATATTTCGGGATACCAAAGTTGTGAAGCATCCATTCTGGTCCATTGGACCCAAAATGATGTTTGCGAGTGTTTCGGATGATTTCCTAACCTTCAGCACGTAGAAAGATGCAAAACTTGTGTTTCGGCCAAACTGCACTATTTCGGGGTACCAAAGTTGTGAAGCATCTATTCAGTCCATTGGACCCTAAATAATGTTTGGGAGTGTTTCGAAGCATTTCGCTAACCTTCGACACGTAAAAGATGAAAACTCGTGTTTCGGGCCCGAATGCACTATTTCGGGGTACCAAAGTTGTGAAGCATCAATTCTAGTCCATTGGACCCAAAATTATGTTTGTGTGTGTTTTGGATGATTTCACTAACCTTCGGCACATACAAGATGCAAAACTTGTGTTCAAGCCTAAATGCACTATTTCGGGGTACCAAAGTTGTGAAGCATGCATTCTAGTCCATTGGATCCAAAATGATGTTTGGGAGTGTTTCAGATGATTTCACTAACCTTCGGCATGAACCCGATGCAAAACTTCTGTTCGAGCCTGAATGCACTATTTTGGGGTACCAAAGTTGTGAAGCATCCATTCTAGTCCATTGGACCCAAAATGATTTTGCGAGTGTTTCGGATAATTTCACTAACCTTCAGCACGTAAAAAGATGAAAAACTTGTGTTGCACTAATTCGTTGTACCAAAGTTGTGAAGCATCAATTCTAGTGCATTGGACCCAGAGTGAAGTTTGGAAGTGTTTCGGAGCATTTCGCAAACCCTCGGCAGGTAAAAGAAGAAAAACTCATGTTTCGGGCCCGAATGCAATATTTCGGGGTACCAAAGTTGTGAAGCATCCATTCTAGTCCATTGGACCCAAAATGATGTTTGGGAGTGTTTCGGATGATTTCACTAACCTTCGGCATGAACCAGATGCAAAACTTTTGTTCGAGCGTGAATGCACTATTTTGGGGTACCAAAGTTGTGAAGCATCCATTCAAGTTCATTGGACCCAAAATGATGTATGCGATTGTTTCGGATGATTTCACTAACCTTCATCATGTAGAAAGATGCAAAACTTATGTTTCGGGCCTAACTGCACTATTCCGGGATACCAATGCACTATTTCTGGCCCGAATGCACTATTTCGGGGAACCAAAGTTGTGAAGCATCCATTCTAGTCCATTGGACCCAAAATGATGTTTGTGAGTATCTCGGATGATTTCACTAACCTTCGACATGTACAATATGCAAAACTTGTGTTCAAGCCTGAATGCACTATTTCGGGGTACAAAAGTTGTGAAACATCCATTCTAATCCGTTGGACCCAAAATGATGTTTGTGAGTCTTTTGGATGATTTCACTAACCTTCGGCACCTACAAGATGCAAAACTTGTGTTCGAGCCTGAATGCACTATTTCGGGGTACCAAAGTTGTGAAGCATCCATTCAGTCCATTGGACCCAAAATAATGTTTGGGAGTGTTTCGAGATGATTTCACTAATCTTCAACACGTAAAAGGTGCAAAACTCGTATTTCGGGCCCGAATGCACTATTTCGGGGTACCAAAGTTGTGAAGCATCCATTCTAGTCCATTGGACCCAAAATGATGTTTGTGAGTATCTTGGATGATTTCACTAACCTTCGACACGTACAGGATGCAAAACTTGTGTTCACGCCTGAATGCACTATTTCGGGGTACCAAAGTTGTGAAGCATTCATTCTAGTCCATTGGACCCAAAATGAGGTTTGTGAGTCTTTTGGATGATTTCACTAACCTTCGGCACGTACAAGATGCAAAACTTGTGTTCGAGCCTAACTGCACTATTTCGGGGTACCAAAGTTGTGAAGAATCCATTCTAGTCCATTGGACCCAAATGATGTTTGGGAGTGTTTCGTAACATTTCACCAACCTTCGGCACGAACAAGATGCAAAACTCGTATTTCGGGCCCAAATGCACTATTTCGGGGTACCAAAGTTGTGAAGCATCCATTCTAGTCCATTGGACCCAAAATGATGTTTGGGAGTGTTTCGGAGCATTTCGCTAATCTTCAACACGTAAAAGGTGAAAAACTCGTATTTCGGGCCCGAATGCACTATTTTGGGGAACCAAAGGTGTGAAGCATCCATTCTAGTCCATTGGACCCAAGATGATATTTGGAAGTGTTTCGGAGCATTTCGCAAACCTCGGCTCGTAAAAGAAGAAAACTCGTGTTTCAGGCGTGAATGCAATATTTCGGGGTACCAAAGTTGTGAAGCATCCATTCTAGTTCATTCGACCCAAAATGATGTATGCGATTGTTTCGGATGATTTCACTAACCTTCAGCACGTAGAAAGATGCAAAACTTATGTTTCGGGCCTAACTGCACTATTTCGCGGTACCAAAGTTGTGAAGCGTCCATTCAGTCCATTGGACCCAAAATGATGTTTGTGAGTGTTTCGGAGGATTTCGCTAACCTTCTTTCGACACGTAAATTGTGCAAAACTCGTATTTCGGGTCCGAGTGCACTATTTCGGGGAACCAAAGTTGTGAAGCATCCATTCTAGTCCATTGGACCCAAAATGATGTTTGTGAGTATCTCGGATGATTTCACTAACCATCGACACGTACAGGATGCAAAACTTGTGTTCAAGCCTGAATGCACTATTTCGGGGTACAAAAGTTGTGAAGCATCCATTCAGTCCATTGGACCTAAAATGATGTTTGGGAGTGTTTCGGAGCATTTCGCTAACCTTCGACACGTAAAAGGTGCAAAACTCGTATTTCGGGGCCGAATGCACTATTTCGGTGAACCAAAGTTGTGAAGCATCCATTCTAGTCCATTGGACCCAAATGATGTTTGTGAGTATCTCTGATGATTTCACTAACCTTCGACACGTACAAGATGCAAAACTTGTTTTCAATCCTGAATGCATTATTTCGGGTTACAAAAGTTTTGAAGCATCCATTCTAATCCAGTGGACCCAAAATGATGTTTGGGAGTGTTTCAGATGATTTAACTAACCTTCGGCACGAACAAGATGCAAAAGTTGTGTTCGAGTTCGAATGCACTATTTTGGGGTACCAAAGTTGTGAAGCATCCATTCTAGTCCATTGGACCCAAAATGATGTTTGGGAGTGTTTCAGATGATTTCACTAACCTTCGGCATGAACCAGATGCAAAACTTCTGTTCGAGCCTGAATGCACTATTTTGGGGTACCAAAGTTGTGAAGCATCCATTCTAGTCCATTGGAACCAAAATGATTTTGCGAGTGTTTCGGATAATTTCACTAACCTTCAGCACGTAAAAAGATGAAAAACTTGTGTTGCACTATTTCGTTGTACCAAAGCTGTGAAGCATCAATTCTAGTGCATTGGACCCAGAGTGAAGTTTGGAAGTGTTTCGGAGCATTTCGCAAACCCTCGGCAGGTAAAAGAAGAAAAACTCATGTTTCGGGCCCGAATGCAATATTTCGGGGTACCAAAGTTGTGAAGCATCCATTCTAGTCCATTGGACCCAAAATGATGTTTGGGAGTGTTTCAGATGATTTCACTAACCTTCGGCATGAACCAGATGCAAAACTTTTGTTCGAGCCTGAATGCACTATTTTGGGGTACCAAAGTTGTGAAGCAACCATTCAAGTTCATTGGACCCAAAATGATGTATGCGATTGTTTCGGATGATTTCACTAACCTTCAGCATGTAGAAAGATGCAAAACTTATGTTTCGGGCCTAACTGCACTATTCCGGGATACCAATGCACTATTTCTGGCCCGAATGCACTATTTCGGGGAACCAGAGTTGTGAAGCATCCATTCTAGTCCATTGGACCCAAAATGATGTTTGTGAGTATCTCGGATGATTTCACTAACCTTCGACACGTACAATATGCAAAACTTGTGTTCAAGCCTGAATGCACTATTTCGGGGTACAAAAGTTGTGAAGCATCCATTCTAATCCGTTGGACCCAAAATGATGTTTGTGAGTCTTTTGGATGATTTCACTAACCTTCGGCACCTACAAGATGCAAAACTTGTGTTCGAGCCTGAATGCACTATTTCGGGGTACCAAAGTTGTGAAGCATCCATTCAGTCCATTGGACCCAAAATGATGTTTGGGAGTGTTTCGGAGCATTTCGCTAATCTTCAACACGTAAAAGGTGCAAAACTCGTATTTCGGGCCCGAATGCACTATTTCGGGGTACCAAAGTTGTGAAGCATTCATTCTAGTCATTGGACCCAAAATGATGTTTGTGAGTATCTTGGATGATTTCACTAACCTTCGACACGTACAGGATGCAAAACTTGTGTTCACGCCTGAATGCACCATTTCGGGGTACAAAAGTTGTGAAGCATCCATTCTAATCCATTGGACCCAAAATGAGGTTTGTGAGTCTTTTGGATGATTTCACTAACCTTCGGCACGTACAAGATGCAAAACTTGTGTTCGAGCCTAACTGCACTATTTCGGGGTACCAAAGTTGTGAAGAATCCATTCTAGTCCCTTGGACCCAAATGATGTTTGGGAGTTTTTCAGAACATTTCACTAACCTTCGGCACGAACAAGATGCAAAACTCGTATTTCGGGCCCAAATGCACTATTTCGAGGAACCAAAGTTGTGAAGCATCCATTCTAGTCCATTGGACCCAAAATGATGTTTGGGAGTGTTTCGGAGCATTTCGCTAATCTTCAACACGTAAAAGGTGAAAAACTCGTATTTCGGGCCCGAATGCACTATTTTGGGGAACCAAAGGTGTGAATCATCCATTCTAGTCCATTGGACCCAAGATGATGTTTGGAAGTGTTTCGGAGCATTTCGCAAACCTCGGCTCGTAAAAGAAGAAAACTCGTGTTTCAGGCGTGAATGCAATATTTCGGGGTACCAAAGTTGTGAAGCATCCATTCTAGTTCATTCGACCCAAAATGATGTATGCGATTGTTTCGGATGATTTCACTAACCTTCAGCACGTAGAAAGATGCAAAACTTATGTTTCGGGCCTAACTGCACTATTTCGCGGTACCAAAGTTGTGAAGCGTCCATTCAGTCCATTGGACCCAAAATGATGTTTGTGAGTGTTTCGGAGGATTTCGCTAACCTTCTTTCGACACGTAAATTGTGCAAAACTCGTATTTCGGGTCCGAGTGCACTATTTCGGGGAACCAAAGTTGTGAAGCATCCATTCTAGTCCATTGGACCCAAAATGATGTTTGTGAGTATCTCGGATGATTTCACTAACCTTCGACACGTACAGGATGCAAAACTTGTGTTCAAGCCTGAATGCACTATTTCGGGGTACAAAAGTTGTGAAGCATCCATTAAGTCCATTGGACCTAAAATGATGTTTGGGAGTGTTTCGGAGCATTTCGCTAACCTTCGACACGTAAAAGGTGCAAAACTCGTATTTCGGGGCCGAATGCACTATTTCGGTGAACCAAAGTTGTGAAGCATCCATTCTAGTCCATTGGACCCAAATGATGTTTGTGAGTATCTCGGATGATTTCACTAACCTTCGACACGTACAAGATGCAAAACTTGTTTTCAAGCCTGAATGCATTATTTCGGGTTACAAAAGTTTTGAAGCATCCATTCTAATCCAGTGGACCCAAAATGATGTTTGGGAGTGTTCCCGATGATTTCACTAACCTTCGGCACGAACAAGATGCAAAAGTTGTGTTCGAGCTCGAATGCACTATTTTGGGGTACCAAAGTTGTGAAGCATCCATTCTGGTCCATTGGACCCAAAATAATGTTTGTGAGTGTTTCAGATGATTTCACTAACCCTCGGCACGAACAAGATGCAAAACTTCTGTTCGAGCCTGAATGCATTATTTTGGGGTACCAAAGTTGTGAAGCATCCATTATCGTCCATAAGACCCAAAATGATGTTTGTGAGTGTTTCGGAGCATTTCTCTAACCTTCAACACATAAAAGGTGCAAAACTCGTATTTCGGGCCTGAATAAACTATTACGGGGTACCAAAGTTGTGAAGCTTCCATTCTTGTCCATTGGACCCAAAGTGATGTTTGGAAGTGTTTCAGAGCATTTCGCTAACCTTCGTCACGTAAAACATGCAAAACTCATGTTTCGGGCCCAAATGCACTATTTCGGGGTACCAAAGTTGTGAGACATCCATTCTAGTCCATTGGACCCAAAATGATGTTTGTGAGTGTTTCTGATGATTTCACTAACCTTCGGCACGAACAAGACGCATAACTTTTGTTCGAGCCTGAATGCACTATTTTGGGGTACCAAAGTTGTGAAGCATCCATTATCGTCCATAAGACCCAAAATGATGTTTGTGAGTGTTACGGAGCATTTCGCTAACCTTCGACACGTAAAAGGTGCAAAACTCGTATTTCGGGGCCGAATGCACTATTTCGGTGAACCAAAGTTGTGAAGCATCCATTCTAGTCCGTTGGACCCAAAATGATGTTTGCGAGTGTTTCGGAGCATTTCGCTAACCTTCGGCATGTAAAAGAAGCAAAACTCGTATTTCGGCCCGAATGCACTATTTCGGGGTACCAAAGTTGTGAAGAATCCATTCTAGTCCATTGGAACCAAAATGTTGTTTGAGAGTGTTTCAGAGCATTTCGCTAACCTTCGGCACGTAAAAGATGCAAAACTCGTGTTTCGGGCCCAAATGCACTATTTCGGGGTACCAAAGTTGTGAAACATCCATTCTAGTCCATTGGACCCAAAATGATGTTTGTGAGTGTTTCTGATGATTTCACTAACCTTCGGCACGAACAAGATGCAAAACTTTTGTTCGAGCCTGAATGCACTATTTTGGGGTACCAAAGTTGTGAAGCATCCATTCAGTCCATTGGACCTAAAATGATGTTTGGGAGTGTTTCGGAGCAGTTCGCTATCCTTCGACACGTAAAAGGTGCAAAACTCGTATTTCGGGCCCGAATGGGCTATTTCGGGGAACCAAAGTTGTGAAGCATCCATTCTAGTCCATTGGACCCAAAATGATGTTTGTGAGTGTCTCGGATGATTTCACTAACCTTCGACATGTACAAGACGTAAAACTTGTGTTCAAGCCCGAATGCAATATTTTGAGGTACAAAAGTTGTGAAGCATCCATTCTAATCCATTGGACCGAAAATGATGTTTGTGAGTGTTTTGGATGATTTCACTAACCTTCGGCACCTAAGAGATGCAAAACTTGTGTTCGAGCCGAATGCACTATTTCGGGGTACCAAAGTTATGAAGCATCCATTCTAGTCCATTGGACCCAAAATGATGTTTGTGAGTATCTTGGATGATTTCACTAACCTTCGACACGTTCGGGATGCAAAACTTGTGTTCAAGCCTTTGAATGAACTATTACGGGGTACAAAAGTTGTGAAGCATCCATTCTAGTCCATTGGACCCAAAATGATATTTGCGAGTGTTTGGGAGCATTTCGCTTACCTTCGACACGTAAAAGGTGCAAAACTCGTATTTCGGGCCCGAATGCACTATATTTGGACTACCAAAGTTGTGACGCATCCATTCCAGTCCATTCGACCCAACATGATGTTTGGAAGTGTTTCGGAGCATTTCGCAAACCCTCGACTAGTAAAAGAAGAAAAACTCGTGTTTCGGGCCCGAATGCAATATTTCGGGGTACCAAAGTTGTGAGGCATCCATTCTAGCCCATTGGACCCAAAATGATGTTTGTGAGTGTTTCGGATGATTTCCTAACCTTCAGGACGTAGAAAGATGCAAAACTTGTGTTTCGGGCCTAACCGCACTATTTCGGGGTACCAAAGTTGTGAAGCATCCATTCGGTCCATTGGACTCAAAATGATGTTTGGGAGTGTTTCGGAGCATTTCCCTAACCTTCGACACGTAAAAGGTGCAAAACTCGTATTTCAGGCCCGAATGCACTATTTCAGGGTACCAAAGTTGTGAAGCATCCATTCTAGTCCATTGGACCCTAAATGATGTTTGTGAGAGTCTCAAATGATTTCACTAACTTTCGACACGTAAAAGATGCAAAACTTGTGTTCGAGCCCGAATGCAATATTTCGAGGTACCAAAGTTGTGAAGCATCCATTCTAGTCCATTGGACCCAAAATGATGTTTGGGAGTGTTTCGGAGCATTTCGCTAACCTTCGGCACGTAAAAGATGCAAAACTCGTATTTCGGGCCCGAATGCACTATTTCAGGGTACCAAAGTTGTGAAGCATCCATTCTAGTCCATTGGACCCAAAATGATGTTTGTGAGTGTTTCAGATGATTTCACTAACCTTCGGCACGAACAAGATGCAAAACTTCTGTTCGAGCCTGAATGCACTATTTTGGGGTACCAAAGTTGTGAAGCATCCATTCTAGTCCATTGGACCCAAAATGATGTTTGTGAGTGTTTCGTGGCATTTCGCTAACCCTCAGCACGTAAAAGGTGCATAATCGTATTTCGGGCTCGAATGCACTATCTCGGGGTACCAAAGTTGTGAAGCATTCATTCTAGTCCATTGGACCCAAAATGATGTTTGCGAGTGTTTCGGATGGTTTCCTAACCTTCAGCACGTAGAAAGATGCAAAACTTGTGTTTCGGCCTAACTGCACTACTTCGAGGTACCAAAGTTGCGAAGCATCCATTTAGTCCATTGGACCTTAAATGATGTTTGGGAGTGTTTCGGAGCATTTCGCTAACCTTCGATATGTAAAAGGTGCAAAACTCGTATTTTGGGGCCGAATGTAGTATTTCCGGGTACCAAATTTGTGAAGCATCCATTCTAATCCATTGGACCCAAAAAGATGTTTGCGAGTGTTTCGGATGATTTCACTAACCTTCGAGATGTACAAGATGTAAAACTTGTGTTCGAGCCTCAATGCAGTATTTCGGGGTACCAAAGTTGTGAAGAATCTATTCTAGTCCATTGGACCCAAAATGATGTTTGGGAGTGTTTCCGGAGCATTTCTCTAACATTCGACAAGTAAAAGATGAAAACTCGTGTTTCGGGCCCGAATGCACTATTTCGGGGTACCAAAGTTGTGAAGCATCCATTCTAGTCCATTGGACCCAATATGATGTTTGGGAGTGTTTAAGATGTTTTCACTAACCTTCGACACGAACCAGATGCAAAACTTTTGTTCGAGCCTGAATGCACTATTTTGGGGTAGCGTAGTTGTGAAGCATCCATTCTAGTCCGTTGGACCCAAAATGATGTTTGCGAGTGTTTCGGATAATTTCACTAACCTTCAACACGTAAAAAGATGCAAAACTTGCGCTGCACTATTTCGTTGTACCAAAGTTGTGAAGCATCAATTTTAGTCCATTGGACCCGAAATGATGTTTGGAAGTGTTTCGGAGCATTTCGCAAACCCTCGGCGAGTAAAAGAAGGAAAACTCGTGTTTCGGGCCCGAATGCATTATTTCGGGATACCAAAGTGGTGAAGCATCCATTCTAGTCCATTGGAACCGAGATGATGTTTGCGAGTGTTTCGGAGCATTTCGCTAACCTTCGGCATGTAAAAGAAGCAAAACTCGTATTTCGAGCCCGAATGCACTATTTCGGGGTACCAAAGTTCTGAAGAATCCATTCTAGTCCATTGGAACCAAAATGTTGTTTGAGAGTGTTTCAGAGCATTTCGCTAACCTTCGACACGTAAAAGATGCAAAACTCGTGTTTCGGGCCCAATTGCACTATTTCGGGGTACCAAAGTTGTGAAACATCCATTCTAGTCCATTGGACCCAAAATGATGTTTGTGAGTGTTTCTGATGATTTCACTAACCTTCGGCACGAACAAGATGCAAAACTTTTGTTTGAGCCTGAATGCACTATTTTGGGGTACCGAAGTTGTGAAGCATCCATTCTAGTCCATTGGACCCAAAATGATGTTTGGGAGTGTTTCAGATGATTTCACTAACCTTCGGCACAAACAAGATGCAAAACTTCTGTTCAGCCTGAATGCAATATTTTGAGGTACTATAGTTGTGAAGCATCCATTCTAGTCCATTGGACCCAAAATGATGTTTGTGAGTGTTTCAGATAATTTCACTAACCTTCAAAGACATAAAAAGATGCAAAACTTGTGTTGCACTATTTCGGGGTACCAAAGTTGTGATGCATCCGTTCTAGTCCATTGGACCCAAAATGATGTTTGGAAGTGTTTCGAAGCATTTCGCAAACCCTCGACAGATAAAAGAAGAAAAACTCGTATTTCGGGCCCATATGCACTATTTCGGGGTACAAAAGTTGTGAAGCATCCATTCTAGTCCATTGGAGCCAAAATGATGTTTGTGAGTATCTTGGATGATTTCACTAAACTTCGACACGTACAAGATGCAAAACTTGTGATCAAGCATGAATGCACAATTTCGGGATACAAATGTTGTGAAGCATCTATTCTAATCCAGTGGACCCAAAATGATGTTTGCGAGTGTTTCGGATGATTTCACCAAGCTTCGACACGTACAAGATGCAAAACTTGTGTTCGGGCCTGAATGCACTATTTTGGGGTACCAAAGTTGTGAAGCATCCATTCTAGTCCATTGGACCCAAAATGATGTTTGCGAGTGTTTTGGATAATTTCACTAACCTTCAAAGACGTAAAAAGATGTAAAACTTGCGTTCTAGCCCGAATGCACTATTTCGGGGAACCAAAGTTGTGAAGCATCCATTCTAGTCCATTGGACCCAAAATGATGTTTGTGAGTATCTCAAATGATTTCACTAACCTTCGACACGTACAATATGCAAAACTTGGGTTCAAGCCTGAATGCACTATTTCGGGGTACAAAAGTTGTGAAGCATCCATTCTAATCCAATGGACCCAAAAAGATGTTTGCGAGTGTTTCGGATGATTTCAATAACCTTTGGCACGTACAAGATGCAAAACTTGTGTTTGAGCCTCGAATGCAGTATTTCGGCGTACCAAAGCTGTGAAGCATTTATTCTAGTCCATTGGACCCAAAATCATGTTTGGGAGTATTTCGTAGCATTACTCTAACCTTCGACACGTAAAAGATGAAAAACTCGTGTTTCGAGCCCGAATGCACTATTTCGGGGTACCAAAGTTCCCAAGCATCCATTCTAGTCCATTGGACCCAAAATGATGTTTTTGTGTGTTTCGATGATTTCACTATCCTTCGGCACGTACAAGCCACAAAACATGTGTTCGAGCCTCGAATGCACTATTTCGGGCTACCAAAGTTGTGAAGCATCCATTATAGTCCATTGGACCCAAAATGATGTTTGGGAGTGTTTTAGATGTTTTCACTAACATTCGACACGAACCGGATGCAAAACTTCGTTCGAGCCCGAATGCACTATTTTGGGGTAGCATAGTTGTGAAGCATCCATTCTAGTCCATTGGACCTTAAATGATGTTTGGGAGTGTTTCGGAGCATTTCGCTAACCTTCGATATGTAAAAGGTGCAAAACTCGTATTTCGGGCCCGAATGTAGTATTTCCGGGTACCAAATTTGTGAAGCATCCATTCTTGTCCATTGGACCCAAAATGATGTTTGTGAGTATCTCGGATGATTTCACTAACCTTCGCGATGTACAAGATGTAAAACTTGTGTTCGAGCCTCAATGCAGTATTTCGGGGTACCAAAGTTGTGAAGAATCTATTCTAGTCCATTGGACCCAAAATGATGTTTGGGAGTGTTTCGTAGCATTTCTCTAACCTTCGACACGTAAAAGATGAAAAACTCGTGTTTCGGGCCCGAATGCACTATTTCGGGATACCAAAGTTGTGAAGCATCCATTCTAGTCCATTGGACCCAATATGATGTTTGGGAGTGTTTAAGATGTTTTCACTAACCTTCGACACGAACCAGATGCAAAACTTCGTTCGAGCTCGAATGCACTATTTTGGGGTAGCATAGTTGTGAAGCATCCATTCTAGTCCGTTGGACCCAAAATGATGTTTGCGAGTGTTTCGGATGATTTCACTAACCTTCAACACGTAACAAGATGCAAAACTTGCGCCGCACTATTTCGTTTTACCAAAGTTGTGAAGCATCAATTTTAGTCCATTGGACCCGAAATGATGTTTGGAAGTGTTTCGGAGCATTTCGCAAACCCTCGGCGAGTAAAAGAAGGAAAACTCGTGTTTCGGGCCCGAATGCATTATTTCGGGATACCAAAGTGGTGAAGCATCCATTCTAGTCCATTGGAACCGAGATGATGTTTGCGAGTGTTTCGGAGCATTTCGCTAACCTTCGGCACGTAAAAGGAGCAAAACTCGTATTTCGAGCCCGAATGCACTATTTCGGGGTACCAAAGTTCCAAGAATCCATTCTAGTCCATTGGAACCAAAATGTTGTTTGAGAGTGTTTCAGAGCATTTCGCTAACCTTCGGCACGTAAAAGGTGCAAAACTCGTATTTCGGGCCCGAATGCACTATTTCAGGGTACCAAAGTTGTGAAGCATCCATTCTAGTCCATTGGACCCAAATTGATGTTTGTGAGTGTTTCAGATGATTTCGCTAACCTTCGGCACGAACAAGATGGAAAACTTCTGTTCGAGCCTGAATGCACTATTTTGGGGTACCAAAGATGTGAAGCATCCATTCTTGTCCATTTGACCCAAAATGATACTTGCGAGTGTTTCAGATAATTTCACTAACCTTCGGCACAAACAAGATGCAAAACTTCTATTCAACTTTCGAATGCAATATTTTGGGGTACTATAGTTGTGAAGCATCCATTCTAGTCCATTTGACCCAAAATGATGTTTGCGAGTGTTTTAGATAATTTCACTAACCTTCAAAGACATAAAAAGATGCAAAACTTGTGTTGCACTATTTCGGTACCAAAGTTGTGATGCATCCGTTCTAGTCCATTGGACCCAAAATGATGTTTGGAAGTGTTTCGAAGCATTTCGCAAACCCTCGACGATAAAAGAAGAAAAACTCGTATTTCGGGCCCATATGCACTATTTCGGGGTACAAAAGTTGTGAAGCATCCATTCTAGTCCATTGGAGCCAAAATGATGTTTGTGAGTATCTTGGATGATTTCACTAAACTTCGACACGTACAAGATGCAAAACTTGTGATCAAGCATGAATGCACAATTTCGGGATACAAAAGTTGTGAAGCATCTATTCTAATCCAAAGGGACCCAAAATGATGTTTGCGAGTGTTTCGGATGATTTCACCAAGCTTCGACACGTACAAGATGCAAAACTTGTGTTCGGGCTCGAATGCACTATTTTGGGGTACCAAAGTTGTGAAGCATCCATTCTAGTCCAATGGACCCTAAATGATGTTTGCGAGTGTTCTGGATAATTTCACTAACCTTCAAAGACGTAAAAAGATGCAAAACTTGCGTTCTAGCCCGAATGCTCTATTTCGGGGAACCAAAGTTGTGAAGCATCCATTCTAGTCCATTGGACCCAAAATGGTGTTTGTGAGTATCTCAGATGATTTCACTAACCTTCGACACGTACAAGATGCAAAACTTGGGTTCAAGCCTGAATGCACTATTTCGGGGTACAAAAGTTGTGAAGCATCCATTCTAATCCATTGGACCCAAAAAGATGTTTGCGAGTGTTTCGGATGATTTCACTAACCTTTGGCACGTACAAGATGCAAAACTTGTGTTCGAGCCTGAATGCAGTATTTCGGCGTACCAAAGCTATGAAGCATTTATTCTAGTCCATTGGACCCAAAATCATGTTTGGGAGTATTTCGTAGCATTACTCTAACCTTCGACACGTAAAAGATGAAAAACTCGTGTTTCAGGCCCGAATGCACTATTTCGGGGTACCAAAGTTCTGAAACATCCATTCTAGTCCATTGGACCCAAAATGATGTTTTTGTGTGTTTCAGATGATTTCACTATCCTTCGGCACGTACAAGCCACAAAACTTGTGTTCGAGCCTGAATGCACTATTTCGGGCTACCAAAGTTGTGAAGCATCCATTATAGTCCATTGGACCCAAAATGATGTTTGGGAGTGTTTTAGATGTTTTCACTAACATTCGACACGAACCAGATGCAAAACTTCTGTTCGAGCCTGAATGCACTATTTTGGGGTAGCATAGTTGTGTAGCATCCATTCTAGTCCATTGGACACAAAATGATGTTTGGGAGTGTTTCAGGGCATTTCGCTAACCTTCGATATGTAAAAGGTGCAAAACTCGTATTCGGGCCCAAATGCAGTATTTCAGGGTACCAAAGTTGTGAAGCATCCATTCTAGTCCATTGGACCCAAAATGATGTTTGTGAGTGTCTCGGATGATTTCACTAACCTTCGACACGTACAAGATGCAAAACTTGTGTTCGAGCCTCAATGCGGTATTTCGGGGTACCAAAGTTGTGAAGAATCTATTCTAGTCCATTGGACCCAAAATGATGTTTGGGAGTGTTTCCGAGCATTTCTCTAACATTCGACAAGTAAAAGATGAAAACTCGTGTTTCGGGCCCGAATGCACTATTTCGGGGTACCAAAGTTGTGAAGCATCCATTCTAGTCCATTGGACCCAATATGATGCTTGGGAGTGTTTAAGATGTTTTCACTAACCTTCGACACGAACCGGATGCAAAACTTCGTTCGAGCCCGAATGCACTATTTTGGGGTAGCATAGTTGTGAAGCATCCATTCTAGTCCATTGGACCCAAAATGATGTTTGCGAGTGTTTCGGATAATTTCACTAACCTTCAACACGTAAAAAGATGCAAAACTTGCGCTGCACTATTTCGTTGTACCAAAGTTGTGAAGCATCAATTTTAGTCCATTGGACCCGAAATGATGTTTGGAAGTGTTTCGGAGCATTTCGCAAACCCTTGGCGAGTAAAAGAAGGAAAACTCGTGTTTCGGGCCCGAATGCATTATTTCGGGATACCAAAGTGGTGAAGCATCCATTCTAGTCCGTTGGAACCGAAATGATGTTTGCGAGTGTTTCGGAGCATTTCGCTAACATTCGGCACGTAAAAGGAGCAAAACTCGTATTTCGAGCCCGAATGCACTATTTCGGGGTACCAAAGTTCTGAAGAATCCATTCTAGTCCATTGGAACCAAAATGTTGTTTGAGAGTGTTTCAGAGCATTTCGCTAACCTTCGGCACGTAAAAGATGCAAAACTCGTGTTTCAGGCCCAATTGCACTATTTCGGGGTACCAAAGTTGTGAAACATCCATTCTAGTCCATTGGACCCAAAATGATGTTTGTGAGTGTTTATGATTATTTCACTAACCTTCGGCACGAACAAGATGCAAAACTTTTGTTCGAGCTCGAATGCACTATTTTGGGGTACCAAAGTTGTGAAGCATCCATTCTAGTCCATTGGACCCAAAATGATGTTTGGGAGTGTTTCGGATGATTTCACTAACCTTCGGCACAAACAAGATGCAAAACTTCTATTCAAATTTCGAATGCAATATTTTGGGGTACTATAGTTGTGAAGCATCCATTCTAGTCCATTGGACCCAAAATGATGTTTGTAAGTGTTTTAGATAATTTCACTAACCTTCGAAGACATAAAAAGATGCAAAACTTGTGTTGCACTATTTCGGGGTACCAAAGTTGTGATGCATCCGTTCTAGTCCATTGGACCCAAAATGATGTTTGGAAGTGTTTCGAAGCATTTCGCATTCCCTCGACAGATAAAAGAAGAAAAACTCGTATTTCGGGCCCATATGCACTATTTCGGGGTACAAAAGTTGTGAAGCATCCATTAAGTCCATTGGACCCAAAATGATGTTTGTGAGTATCTTGGATGATTTCACTAAACTTCGACACGTACAAGATGCAAAACTTGTGATCAAGCATGAATGCACTATTTCGGGATACAAAAGTTGTGAAGCATCTATTCTAATCCAGTGGAGCCAAAATGATGTTTGCAAGTGTTTCGGATGATTTCATTAAGCTTCGAAACGTACAAGATGCAAAACTTGTGTTCGGGCCTGAATGCACTATTTTGGGGTACCAAAGTTGTGAAGCATCCATTCTAGTCCATTGGACCCAAAATGATGTTTGCGAGTGTTTCGGATAATTTCACTAACCTTCAAAGACGTAAAAAGATGCAAAACTTGCGTTCTAGCCCGAATGCACTATTTCGGGGAACCAAAGTTGTGAAGCATCCATTCTAGTCCATTGGACCCAAAATGATGTTTGTGAGTATCTCAGATGATTTCACTAACCTTCGACACGTACAAGATGCAAAACTTGGGTTCAAGCCTGAATGCACTATTTCGGGGTACAAAAGTTGTGAAGCATCCATTCTAATCCATTGGACCCAAAAAGATGTTTGCGAGTGTTTCGGATGATTTCACTAACCTTCGGCACGAACAAGATGCAAAACTTCGTTCGAGCTCGAATGCACTATATTGGGGTACCAAAGTTGTCAAGCTTCCATTCTAGTCCATTGGACCCAAAATGATGTTTGCGAGTGTTTGGGAGCATTTCGCTAACCTTCGACACGTAAAAGGTGCATAAGCGTATTTCGGGCCCGAATGCACTATCTCGGGGAACCAAAGTTGTGAAGCATCCATTCTAGTCCATTGGAACCAAAATGATGTTTGCGAGTGTTTCGGATGGTTTCCTAACCTTCAGCACGTAGAAAGATGCAAAACTTGTGTTTCGGCCTAACTGCACTACTTCGAGGTACCAAAGTTGCGAAGCATCCATTTAGTCCATTGGACCTTAAATGATGTTTGGGAGTGTTTCGGAGCATTTCGCTAACCTTCGATATGTAAAAGGTGCAAAACTCGTATTTTGGGGCCGAATGTAGTATTTCCGGGTACCAAATTTGTGAAGCATCCATTCTTGTCCATTGGACCCAAAATGATGTTTGTGAGTATCTCGGATGATTTCACTAACCTTCGCGATGTACAAGATGTAAAACTTGTGTTCGAGCCTCAATGCAGTATTTCGGGGTACCAAAGTTGTGAAGAATCTATTCTAGTCCATTGGACCCAAAATGATGTTTGGGAGTGTTTCCGAGCATTTCTCTAACCTTCGACAAGTAAAAGATGAAAACTTGTGTTTCGGGCCTGAATGCGCTAATTCGGGGTACCAAAGTTGTGAAGCATCCATTCTAGTCCATTGGACCCAATATGATGTTTGGGAGTGTTTAAGATGTTTTCACTAACCTTCGACACGAACCGGATGCAAAACTTCGTTCGAGCTCGAATGCACTATTTTGGGGTAGCATAGTTGTGAAGCATCCATTCTAGTCCGTTGGACCCAAAATGATGTTTGCGAGTGTTTCGGATAATTTCACTAACCTTCAACACGTAAAAAGATGCAAAACTTGCGCTGCACTATTTCGTTGTACCAAAGTTGTGAAGCATCAATTTTAGTCCATTGGACCCGAAATGATGTTTGGAAGTGTTTCGGAGCATTTCGCAAACCCTCGGCGAGGTAAAAGAAGGAAAACTCGTGTTTCGGGCCCGAATGCATTATTTCGGGATACCAAAGTGGTGAAGCATCCATTCTAGTCCATTGGAACCGAAATGATGTTTGCGAGTGTTTCGGAGCATTTCGCTAACCTTCGGCACGTAGAAGGAGCAAAACTCGTATTTCGAGCCCGAATGCACTATTTCGGGGTACCAAAGTTCTCAAGAATCCATTCTAGTCCATTGGAACCAAAATGTTGTTTGAGAGTGTTTCGGAGCATTTCGCTAACCTTCGGCACGTAAAAGATGCAAAACTCGTGTTTCAGGCCCAATTGCACTATTTCGGGGTACCAAAGTTGTGAAACATCCATTCTAGTCCATTGGACCCAAAATGATGTTTGTGAGTGTTTCTGATGATTTCACTAACCTTCGGCACGAACAAGATGCAAAACTTTTGTTCGAGCCTGAATGCACTATTTTGGGGTACCAAAGTTGTGAAGCATCCATTCTAGTCCATTGGACCCAAAATGATGTTTGGGAGTGTTTCAGATGATTTCACTAACCTTCGGCACAAACAAGATGCAAAACTTCTGTTCAAATTTCGAATGCAATATTTTGGGGTACTATAGTTGTGAAGCATCCATTCTAGTCCATTGGACCCAAAATGATGTTTGTGAGTGTTTCAGATAATTTCACTAACCTTCAGCACATAAAAAGATGCAAAACTTGTGTTGCACTATTTCGGGGTACCAAAGTTGTGATGCATCCGTTCTAGTCCATTGGACCCAAAATGATGTTTGGAAGTGTTTCGAAGCATTTCGCAAACCCTCGACAGATAAAAGAAGAAAAACTCGTATTTCGGGCCCATATGCACTATTTCGGGGTACAAAAGTTGTGAAGCATCCATTCTAGTCCATTGGAGCCAAAATGATGATTGTGAGTATCTTGGATGATTTCACTAAACTTCGACACGTACAAGATGCAAAACTTGTGATCAAGCATGAATGCACAATTTCGGGATACAAAAGTTGTGAAGCATCTATTCTAATCCAAAGGGACCCAAAATGATGTTTGCGAGTGTTTCGGATGATTTCACCAAGCTTCGACACGTACAAGATGCAAAACTTGTGTTCGGGCTCGAATGCACTATTTTGGGGTACCAAAGTTGTGAAGCATCCATTCTAGTCCAATGGACCCAAAATGATGTTTGCGAGTGTTTTGGATAATTTCACTAACCTTCAAAGACGTAAAAAGATGCAAAACTTGCGTTCTAGCCCGAATGCACTATTTCGGGGAACCAAAGTTGTGAAGCATCCATTCTAGTCCATTGGACCCAAAATGATGTTTGTGAGTATCTCAAATGATTTCACTAACCTTCGACACGTACAAGATGCCAAACTTGGGTTCAAGCCCGAATGCACTATTTCGGGGTACAAAAGTTGTGAAGCATCCATTCTAATCCATTGGACCCAAAAAGATGTTTGCGAGTGTTTCTGATGATTTCACTAACCTTTGGCACGTACAAGATGCAAAACTTGTGTTCGAGCCCTCGAATGCGCATTTCGGCGTACCAAAGCCGTGAAGCATTTATTCTAGTCCATTGGACCCAAAATCATGTTTGGGAGTATTTCGTAGCATTACTCTAACCTTCGACACGTAAAAGATGAAAAACTCGTGTTTCGTGCCCGAATGCACTATTTCGGGGTACCAAAGTTCGAAGCATCCATTCTAGTCCATTAGACCCAAAATGATGTTTTTGTGTGTTTCGTATGATTTCACTATCCTTCGGCACGTACAAGCCACAAAACTTGTGTTCGAGCCCGAACGCACTATTTCGGGCTACCAAAGTTGTGAAGCATCCATTATAGTCCATTGGACCCAAAATGATGTTTGGGAGTGTTTTAGATGTTTTCACTAACATTCGACACGAACCGTATGCAAAACTTCGTTCGAGCCCGAATGCACTATTTTGGGGTAGCATAGTTGTGAAGCATCCATTCTAGTCCATTGGACCCTAAATGATGTTTGGGAGTGTTTCGGAGCATTTCGCTAACCTTCGATATGTAAAAGGTGCAAAACTCGTATTTCGGGCCCGAATGTAGTATTTCCGGTACCAAATTTGTGAAGCATCCATTCTAGTCCATTGGACCCAAAATGATGTTTGTGAGTATCTCGGATGATTTCACTAACCTTCGCGATGTACAAGATGTAAAACTTGTGTTCGAGCCTCAATGCAGTATTTCGGGGTACCAAAGTTGTGAAGAATCTATTCTAGTCCATTGGACCCAAAATGATGTTTGGGAGTGTTTCCGAGCATTTCTCTAACATTCGACACGTAAAAGATGAAAAACTCGTGTTTCGGGCCCGAATGCACTATTTCGGGATACCAAAGTTGTGAAGCATCCATTCTAGTCCATTGGACCCAATATGATGTTTGGGAGTGTTTAAGATGTTTTCACTAACCTTCGACACGAACCAGATGCAAAACTTCTGTTCGAGCCTGAATGCACTATTTTGGGGTAGCGTAGTTGTGAAGCATCCATTCTAGTCCATTGGACCCAAAATGATGTTTGCGAGTGTTTCGGATAATTTCACTAACCTTCAACACGTAAAAAGATGCAAAACTTGCGCTGCACTATTTCGTTGTACCAAAGTTGTGAAGCATCAATTTTAGTCCATTGGACCCGAAATGATGTTTGGAAGTGTTTCGGAGCATTTCGCAAACCCTCGGCAGGTAAAAGAAGGGAACCTCGTGTTTCGGGCCCGAATGCATTATTTCGGGATACCAAAGTGGTGAAGCATCCATTCTAGTCCGTTTGAACCCAAATGATGTTTGCGAGTGTTTCGGAGCATTTCGCTAACCTTCGGCATGTAAAAGAAGCAAAACTCGTATTTCGAGCCCGAATGCACTATTTCGGGGTACCAAAGTTCTGAAGAATCCATTCTAGTCCATTGGAACGAAAATGTTGTTTGAGAGTGTTTCGTAGCATTTCGCTAACCTTCGGCACGTAAAAGATGCAAAACTCGTGTTTCGGGCCCAATTGCACTATTTCGGGGTACCAAAGTTGTGAAACATCCATTCTAGTCCATTGGACCCAAAATGATGTTTGTGAGTGTTTATGATTATTTCACTAACCTTCGGCACGAACAAGATGCAAAACTTTTGTTCGAGCTCGAATGCACTATTTTGGGGTACCAAAGTTGTGAAGCATCCATTCTAGTCCATTGGACCCAAAATGATGTTTGGGAGTGTTTCGGATGATTTCACTAACCTTCGGCACAAACAAGATGCAAAACTTCTATTCAAATTTCGAATGCAATATTTTGGGGTACTATAGTTGTGAAGCATCCATTCTAGTCCATTGGACCCAAAATGATGTTTGTGAGTGTTTTAGATAATTTCACTAACCTTCAAAGACATAAAAAGATGCAAAACTTGTGTTGCACTATTTCGGGTACCAAAGTTGTGATGCATCCGTTCTAGTCCATTGGACCCAAAATGATGTTTGGAAGTGTTTCGAAGCATTTCGCAAACCCTCGACAGATAAAAGAAGAAAAACTCGTATTTCGGGCCCGAATGCACTATTTTGGGGTACAAAAGTTGTGAAGCATCCATTCTAGTCCATTGGACCCAAAATGATGTTTGTGAGTATCTTGGATGATTTCACTAAACTTCGACACGTACAAGATGCAAAACTTGTGATCAAGCATGAATGCACAATTTCGGGATACAAAAGTTGTGAAGCATCTATTCTAATCCAGTGGACCCAAAATGATGTTTGCGAGTGTTTCGGATGATTTCACCAAGCTTCGACACGTACAAGATGCAAAACTTGTGTTCGGGCTCGAATGCACTATTTTGGGGTACCAAAGTTGTGAAGCATCCATTCTAGTCCAATGGACCCAAAATGATGTTTGCGAGTGTTTTGGATAATTTCACTAACCTTCAAAGACGTAAAAAGATGCAAAACTTGCGTTCTAGCCCGAATGCACTATTTCGGGGAACCAAAGTTGTGAAGCATCCATTCTAGTCCAATGGACCCTAAATGATGTTTGTGAGAGTCTCAAATGATTTCACTAACTTTCGACACGTACAAGATGCAAAACTTGGGTTCAAGCCTCGAATGCACTATTTTGGGGTACCAAAGTTGTGAAGCAGCCATTCTAGTCCATTGGACCCAAAATGATGTTTGCGAGTGTTTCGGATGATTTCAATAACCTTTGGCACGTACAAGATGCAAAACTTGTGTTCGAGCCTGAATGCAGTATTTCGGCGTACCAAAGCTGTGAAGCATTTATTCTAGTCCATTGGACCCAAAATCATGTTTGGGAGTATTTCGTAGCATTACTCTAACCTTCGACACGTAAAAGATGAAAAACTCGTGTTTCGTGCCCGAATGCACTATTTCGGGGTACCAAAGTTCTCAAGCATCCATTCTAGTCCATTAGACCCAAAATGATGTTTTTGTGTGTTTCAGATGATTTCACTATCCTTCGGCACGTACAAGCCACAAAACTTGTGTTCGAGCCTGAATGCACTATTTCGGGCTACCAAAGTTGTGAAGCATCCATTATAGTCCATTGGACCCAAAATGATGTTTGGGAGTGTTTTAGATGTTTTCACTAACATTCGACACGAACCGTATGCAAAACTTCCGTTCGAGCTCGAATGCACTATTTTGGGGTACCAAAGTTGTGAAGCATCCATTCTAGTCCATTGGACCCAAAATGATGTTTGGGAGTGTTTTGGAGCATTTCGCTAACCTTCGATATGTAAAAGGTGCAAAACTCGTATTTCGGGCCCGAATGTAGTATTTCAAGGTACCAAAGTTGTGAAGCATCCATTCTAGTCCATTGGACCCAAGATGATGTTTGTGAGTATCTCGGATGATTTCACTAACCTTCGACACGTACAATATGCAAAACTTGGGTTCAAGCCTGAATGCACTATTTCGGGGTACAAAAGTTGTGAAGCATCCATTCTAATCCAATGGACCCAAAAAGATGTTTGCGAGTGTTTCGGATGATTTCAATAACCTTTGGCACGTACAAGATGCAAAACTTGTGTTCGAGCCTGAATGCAGTATTTCGGCGTACCAAAGCTGTGAAGCATTTATTCTAGTCCATTGGACCCAAAATCATGTTTGGGAGTATTTCGTAGCATTACTCTAACCTTCGACACGTAAAAGATGAAAAACTCGTGTTTCGAGCCCGAATGCACTATTTCGGGTACCAAAGTTCCGAAGCATCCATTCTAGTCCATTAGACCCAAAATATTGTTTTTGTGTGTTTCGGATGATTTCACTATCCTTCGGCACGTACAAGCCACAAAACTTGTGTTCGAGCTCGAATGCACTATTTCGGGCTACCAAAGTTGTGAAGCATCCATTATAGTCCATTGGACCCAAAATGATGTTTGGGAGTGTTTTAGATGTTTTCACTAACATTCGACACGAACCAGATGCAAAACTTCTGTTCGAGCCTGAATGCACTATTTTGGGGTAGCATAGTTGTGAAGCATCCATTCTAGTCCATTGGACCTTAAATGATGTTTGGGAGTGTTTCGGAGCATTTCGCTAACCTTCGATATGTAAAAGGTGCAAAACTCGTATTTCGGGCCCGAATGCAGTATTTCCGGTACCAAAGTTGTGAAGCATCCATTCTAGTCCATTGGACCCAAAATGATGTTTGTGAGTATCTCAGATGATTTCACTAACCTTCGACACGTACAAGATGCAAAACTTGGGTTCAAGCCTGAATGCACTATTTCGGGGTACAAAAGTTGTGAAGCATCCATTCTAATCCATTGGACCCAAAAAGATGTTTGCGAGTGTTTCGGATGATTTCACTAACCTTCGGCACGTACAAGATGCAAAACTTGTGTTCGAGCTCGAATGCGTATTTCGGCGTACCAAAGCCGTGAAGCATTTATTCTAGTCCATTGGACCCAAAATCATGTTTGGGAGTATTTCGTAGCATTACTCTAACCTTCGACACGTAAAAGATGAAAAACTCGTGTTTCAGTGCCCGAATGCACTATTTCGGGGTACCAAAGTTCCCAAGCATCCATTCTAGTCCATTAGACCCAAAATGATGTTTTTGTGTGTTTCGTATGATTTCACTATCCTTCGGCACGTACAAGCCACAAAACTTGTGTTCGAGCCTCGAATGCACTATTTCGGGCTACCAAAGTTGTGAAGCATCCATTATAGTCCATTGGACCCAAAATGATGTTTGGGAGTGTTTTAGATGTTTTCACTAACATTCGACACGAACCGTATGCAAAACTTCCGTTCGAGCCCGAATGCACTATTTTGGGGTAGCATAGTTGTGAAGCATCCATTCTAGTCCATTGGACCTTAAATGATGTTTGGGAGTGTTTCGGAGCATTTCGCTAACCTTCGATATGTAAAAGGTGCAAAACTCGTATTTCGGGCCCGAATGTAGTATTTCCGGTACCAAAGTTGTGAAGCATCCATTCTAGTCCATTGGACCCAAAATGATGTTTGTGAGTGTTTCGGATGATTTCACTAACCTTCGAGATGTACAAGATGTAAAACTTGTGTTCGAGCCTCAATGCAGTATTTCGGGGTACCAAAGTTGTGAAGAATCTATTCTAGTCCATTGGACCCAAAATGATGTTTGGGAGTGTTTCCGGAGCATTTCTCTAACATTCGACAAGTAAAAGATGAAAACTCGTGTTTCGGTGCCCGAATGCACTATTTCGGGGTACCAAAGTTGTGAAGCATCCATTCTAGTCCATTGGACCCAATATGATGTTTGGGAGTGTTTAAGATGTTTTCACTAACCTTCGACACGAACCGTATGCAAAACTTCGTTCGAGCTCGAATGCACTATTTTGGGGTAGCGTAGTTGTGAAGCATCCATTCTAGTCCGTTGGACCCAAAATGATGTTTGCGAGTGTTTCGGATAATTTCACTAACCTTCAACACGTAAAAAGATGCAAAACTTGCGCTGCACTATTTCGTTGTACCAAAGTTGTGAAGCATCAATTTTAGTCCATTGGACCCGAAATGATGTTTGGAAGTGTTTCGTAGAATTTCGCAAACCCTCGGCAGGTAAAAGAAGGAAAACTCGTGTTTCGGGCCCGAATGCATTATTTCGGGATACCAAAGTCGTGAAGCATCCATTCTAGTCCGTTGGAACCCAAATGATGTTTGCGAGTGTTTCGGAGCATTTCGCTAACCTTCGGCATGTAAAAGAAGCAAAACTCGTATTTCGAGCCCGAATGCACTATTTCGGGGTACCAAAGTTCCCAAGAATCCATTCTAGTCCATTGGAACGAAAATGTTGTTTGAGAGTGTTTCGTAGCATTTCGCTAACCTTCGGCACGTAAAAGATGCAAAACTCGTGTTTCGGGCCCAATTGCACTATTTCGGGGTACCAAAGTTGTGAAACATCCATTCTAGTCCATTGGACCCAAAATGATGTTTGTGAGTGTTTATGATTATTTCACTAACCTTCGGCACGAACAAGATGCAAAACTTTTGTTCGAGCCTGAATGCACTATTTTGGGGTACCAAAGTTGTGAAGCATCCATTCTAGTCCATTGGACCCAAAATGATGTTTGGGAGTGTTTCGGATGATTTCACTAACCTTCAAAGACAAACAAGATGCAAAACTTCTATTCAAATTTCGAATGCAATATTTTGGGGTACTATAGTTGTGAAGCATCCATTCTAGTCCATTGGACCCAAAATGATGTTTGTGAGTGTTTTAGATAATTTCACTAACCTTCAAAGACATAAAAAGATGCAAAACTTGTGTTGCACTATTTCGGGGTACCAAAGTTGTGATGCATCCGTTCTAGTCCATTGGACCCAAAATGATGTTTGGAAGTGTTTCGAAGCATTTCGCAAAACCTCGACAGATAAAAGAAGAAAAACTCGTATTTCGGGCCCATATGCACTATTTCGGGGTACAAAAGTTGTGAAGCATCCATTCTAGTCCATTGGAGCCAAAATGATGTTTGTGAGTATCTTGGATGATTTCACTAAACTTCGACACGTACAAGATGCAAAACTTGTGATCAAGCATGAATGCACAATTTCGGGATACAAAAGTTGTGAAGCATCCATTCTAATCTATTGGACCCAAAATGATGTTCGCGAGTGTTTCAGATGATTTCACTAACCTTCGTCACGTACAAGATGCAAAACTTGTGTTCGAGCCTGAATGCACTATTTTGGGGTACCAAAGTTTTGAAGCATCCATTCTAGTCCAGTGGACCCAAAATTATGTTTGCGAGTGTTTCGGATAATTTCACTAACCTTCAACACGTAAAAAGATTCAAAACTTGTGTTCGAGCCTAACTGCACTATTTCGGGGTACCAAAGTTGTGAAGCATCCATTCAAGTTCATTGGACCCAAAATGATGTTTGTGAGTATCTCAAATGATTTCACTAACCTTCGACACGTACAAGATGCAAAACTTGGGTTCAAGCCTCGAATGCACTATTTCGGGGTACAAAAGTTGTGAAGCATCCATTCTAATCCATTGGACCCAAAAAGATGTTTGCGAGTGTTTCGGATGATTTCACTAACCTTTGGCACGTACAAGATGCAAAACTTGTGTTCGAGCCTCGAATGCGATATTTCGGCGTACCAAAGCCGTGAAGCATTTATTCTAGTCCATTGGACCCAAAATCATGTTTGGGAGTATTTCGTAGCATTACTCTAACCTTCGACACGTAAAAGATGAAAAACTCGTGTTTCGAGGCCCGAATGCACTATTTCGGGGTACCAAAGTTCCCAAGCATCCATTCTAGTCCATTGGACCCAAAATGATGTTTTTGTGTGTTTCAGATGATTTCACTATCCTTCGGCACGTACAAGCCACAAAACTTGTGTTCGAGCCTGAATGCACTATTTCGGGCTACCAAAGTTGTGAAGCATCCATTATAGTCCATTGGACCCAAAATGATGTTTGGGAGTGTTTTAGATGTTTTCACTAACATTCGACACGAACCAGATGCAAAACTTCTGTTCGAGCCTGAATGCACTATTTTGGGGTAGCATAGTTGTGTAGCATCCATTCTAGTCCATTGGACCCAAAATGATGTTTGCGAGTGTTTCGGATAATTTCACTAACCTTCAACACGTAAAAAGATGCAAAACTTGTGTTGCACTATTTCGTTGTACCAAAGTTGTGAAGCATCAATTTTAGTCCATTGGACCCAAAATGATGTTTGGAAGTGTTTTGGAGCATTTTGCAAACCCTCGGCAAGTAAAAGAAGGAAAACTCGTGTTTCGGGCCCGAATGCATTATTTCGGGATACCAAAGTTGTGAAGCATCCATTCTAGTCCGTTGGACCCAAAATGATGTTTGCGAGTATTTCGGAGCATTTCGCTAACCTTCGGCATGTAAAAGAAGCAAAACTCGTATTTCGGGCCCGAATACACTATTTCGGGGTACCAAAGTTGTGAAGAATCCATTCTAGTCCATTGGAACCAAAATGTTGTTTGAGAGTGTTTCAGAGCATTTCGCTAACCTTCGGCACGTAAAAGATGCAAAACTCGTGTTTCGGGCCCAAATGCACTATTTCGGGGTACCAAAGTTGTGGAACATCCATTCTAGTCCATTGGACCCAAAATGATGTTTGTGAGTGTTTCTGATGATTTCACTAACCTTCGGCACGAGCAAGATGCAAAACTTTTGTTCGATCTTGAATGCACTATTTTGGGGTACCAAAGTTGTGAAGCAGCCATTCTAGTCCATTGGACCCAAAATGATGTTTGCGAGTGTTTCGGATGATTTCAATAACCTTTGGCACGTACAAGATGCAAAACTTGTGTTCGAGCCTGAATGCGATATTTCGGGGTACCAAAGCCGTGAAGCATTTATTCTAGTCCATTGGACCCAAAATGATGTTTGGGAGTGTTTTGTAGCATTTCTCTAACCTTCGACACGTAAAAGATGAAAAACTCGTGTTTCGGGCCCGAATGCACTATTTCGGGGTACCAAAGTTCTGAAGCATCCATTCTAGTCCATTGGACCCAAAATGATGTTTGGCGTTGTTTTAGATGTTTTCACTAACGTTCGACACGAACCGGATGCAAAGCTTCGTTTGAGCTCGAATGCACTATTTTGGGGTAGCATAGTTGTGTAGCATCCATTCTAGTCCATTGGACACAAAATGGTGTTTGCGAGTGTTTCAGATAATTTCACTAACCTTCAACATGTAAAAAGATGCAAAACTTGTGTTGCACTATTTCGTTGTACCAAAGTTGTGATGCATCAATTTTAGTCCATTGGACCCAAAATGATGTTTGGAAGTATTTCGGAGTATTTCGCAAACCCTCGGTGGGTAAAAGAAGGAAAACTCGTGTTTCCGGCCCGAATGCATTATTTCGGGATACCAAAGTTGTGAAGCATCCATTCTAGTCCGTTGGACCCAAAATGATGTTTGCGAGTGTTTCGGAGCATTTCACTAACCTTCGGCATGTAAAAGAAGCAAAACTCGTATTTCGCGCCCGAATGCACTATTTCGCGGTACCAAAGTTGTGAAGAATCCAATCTACTCCATTGGAACCAAAATGTTGTTTGAGAGTGTTTCAGAGCTTTTCACTAACCTTCGGCACGTAAAAGATGCAAAACTCGTGTTTCGGTCCCAAATGCACTATTTCGGGTACCAAAGTTGTGAAACATCCATTCTAGTCCATTGGACCCAAAATGATGTTTGTGAGTGTTTCTGATGATTTCACTAACCTTTGGCACGAACAAGATGCAAAACTTTTGTTCGAGCTTGAATGCACCATTTTGGGGTACCAAAGTTGTGAAGCATCCATTCTAGTCCATTGGACCCAAAATGATGTTTGCGAGTGTTTCAGATGATTTCACTAACCTTTGGCACGTACAAGATGCAAAACTTGTGTTCGAGCCTGAATGCAGTATTTCGGGGTACCGAAGCTGTGAAGCATTTATTGTAGTCCATTGGACCCAAAATGATGTTTGGGAGTGTTTCGTAGCATTTCTCTAACCTTCGACACGTAAAAGATGAAAAACTCGTGTTTCAGGCCCGAATGCACTATTTCGAGGTACCAAAGTTCTGAAGCATCCATTCTAGTCCATTGGACCCAAAATGATGTTTTTGTGTGTTTCAGATGATTTCACTATCCTTCGGCACGTACAAGACACAAAACTTGTGTTCGAGCCTGAATGCACTATTTTGGGGTACCAAAGTTTTGAAGCATCCATTATAGTCCATTGGACCCAAAATGATGTTTGGGAGTGTTTTAGATGTTTTCACTAACCTTCGACACGAACTCGATGCAAAACTTCGTTCGAGCTCGAATGCACTATTTTGGGGTAGCATAGTTGTGTAGCATCCATTCTAGTCCATTGGACCCAAAATGATGTTTGCGAGTGTTTCGGATAATTTCACTAACCTTCAACACGTAAAAAGATGCAAAACTTGTGTTGCACTATTTCGTTGTACCAAAGTTGTGAAGCATCAATTTTAGTCCATTGGACCGAAAATGATGTTTGGAAGTGTTTCGGAGCATTTTGCAAACCCTCGGCGAGGTAAAAGAAGGAAAACTCGAGTGTTCGGGCCCGAATGCATTATTTCGGATACCAAAGTTGTGAAGCATCCATTCTAGTCCGTTGGACCCAAAATGATGTTTGCGAGTGTTTCGGAGCATTTCGCTAACCTTCGGCATGTAAAAGAAGCAAAACTCATATTTCGGCCCGAATGCACTATTTCGGGGTACCGGAATCCATTCTAGTCCATTGGAACCAAAATGATGTTTGAGAGTGTTTTAGAGCATTTCACTAACCTTCGGCACATAAACGATGCAAAAGTCGTATTTCGGGCCTGAATGCACTATCTCGGGGTACCAAAGTTCTGAAGCATCTATTCTAGTCCATTGGACCCAAAATGATGTTTGTGAGTGTTTAGATGATTTCACTAACCTTCGGCACGTACAAGATGCAAAACTTCTGTTCGAGCCTGAATGCACTATTTTCGGGTACCAAAGTTGTGAAGCATCCATTCTAGTCCATTGGACCCAAAATGATGTTTGCGAGTGTTTCGGATGATTTCACTAACCTTTGGCACGTACAAGATGCAAAACTTGTGTTCGAGCCCCGAATGCGATATTTCGGGGTACCAAAGTCGTGAAGCATTTATTCTAGTCCATTGGACCCAAAATGATGTTTGGGAGTGTTTCGTAGCATTTCTCTAACCTTCGACACGTAAAAGATGAAAAACTCGTGTTTCGAGCCCGAATGCACTATTTCGGGGTACCGAAGTTCTCAAGCATCCATTCTAGTCCATTGGACCCAAAATGATGTTTTTTTCTGTTTCGGATGATTTCACTAACCTTCGGCCCGTAAAAGATGCAAAACTTGTGTTCGAGCCTGAATGCACTATTTCGGGGTACCAAAGTTGTGAAGCATCCATTCTAGTCCATTGGACCCAAAATAATGTTTGCGAGTGTTTCGGATAATTTCACTAACCTTCAGCACGTAAAAAGATGCAAAACTTGTGTTGCACTATTTCGTTGTACCAAAGTTGTGAAGCATCAATTTTAGTCCATTGGACCCAAAATGATGTTTGGAAGTGTTTCGGAGCATTTCGCAAACCCTCGGCAGGTAAAAGAAGGAAAACTCGTGTGTTCGGGCCCGAATGCATTATTTCGGGATACCAAAGTTGTGAAGCATCCATTCTAGTCCGTTGGACCCAAAATGATGTTTGCGAGTGTTTCGGAGCATTTCGCTGACCTTCGGCATGTAAAAGAAGCAAAACTCGTATTTCTGGCCCGAATGCACTATTTCGGGGTACCAAAGTTGTGAAGAATCCATTCTAGTCCATTGGAACCAAAATGTTGTTTGAGAGTATTTCAGAGCATTTCGCTAACCTTCGGCACGTAAAAGATGCAAAACTCGTGTTTCAGGCCCAAATGCACTATTTCGGGGTACCAAAGTTGTGAAACATCCATTCTAGTCCATTGGACCCAAAATGATGTTTGCGAGTGTTTCGATGATTTCACTAACCTTCGGCACGAACAAGATGCAAAACTTTTGTTCGAGCTCGAATGCACTATTTTGGGGTACCAAAGTTGTGAAGCATCCATTCTAGACCATTGGACCCAAAATGATGTTTGCGAGTGTTTCGGATGATTTCACTAACCTTTGGCACGTACAAGATGCAAAACTTGTGTTCGAGCCTGAATGCAGTATTTCGGGGTACCAAAGCTGTGAAGCATTTATTCTAGTCCATTGGACCCAAAATGATGTTTGGGAGTGTTTCGTAGCATTTCTCTAACCTTCGACATGTAAAAGATGGAAAACTCGTGTTTCAGGCCCGAATGCACTATTTCGGGTACCAAAGTTCTGAAGCATCCATTCTAGTCCATTGGACCCAAAATGATGTTTTTGTGTGTTTCAGATGATTTCACTATCCTTCGGCACGTACAAGACACAAAACTTGTGTTCGAGCTCGAATGCACTATTTCGGTGTACCAAAGTTGTGAAGCATCCATTATAGTCCATTGGACCCAAAATGATGTTTGGGAGTGTTTTAGATGTTTTCACTAACCTTCGACACGAACCGGATGCAAACCTTCCGTTTGAGCCTCGAATGCACTATTTTGGGGTAGCATAGTTGTGTAGCATCCATTCTAGTCCATTGGACCCAAAATGATGTTTGCGAGTGTTTCGGATAATTTCACTAACCTTCAACACGTAAAAAGATGCAAAACTTGTGTTGCACTATTTCGTTGTACCAAAGTTGTGAAGCATCAATTTTAGTCCATTGGACCCAAAATGATGTTTGGAAGTGTTTCGAGCATTTCGCAAACCCTCGGCGGTAAAAGAAGGAAAACTCGTGTGTTCGGGCCCGAATGCATTATTTCGGGATACCAAACTTGTGAAGCATCCATTCTAGTCCGTTGGACCCAAAATGATGTTTGCGAGTGTTTCGAGCATTTCGCTAAACTTCGGCATGTAACGAAAGCAAAACTCGTATTTCCGGCCCGAATGCACTATTTCGGGGTACCAAAGTTGTGAAGAATCCATTCTAGTCCATTGGAACCAAAATGTTGTTTGAGAGTATTTCGTAGCATTTCGCTAACCTTCGGCACATAAAAGATGCAAAACTTGTGTTTTGGGCCTAAATGCACTATTTCGGGGTACCAAAGTTGTGAAGCATCCATTCTAGTCCATTGGACCCAAAATGATGTTTGTGAGTGTTTCAGATGATTTCACTAACCTTCGGCACGAACAAGATGCAAAACTTCTGTTCGAGCCTGAATGCACTATTTTGGGGTACCAAAGTTGTGAAGCATCCATTCTAGTCCATTGGACCCAAAATGATGTTTGCGAGTGTTTCGGATGATTTCACTAACCTTTGGCACGTACAAGATGCAAAACTTGTGTTCGAGCCTGAATGCGGTATTTCGGGGTACCAAAGTCGTGAAGCATTTATTCTAGTCCATTGGACCCAAAATGATGTTTGGGAGTGTTTCGTAGCATTTCTCTAACCTTCGACACGTAAAAGATGAAAAACTCGTGTTTCGTGCCCGAATGCACTATTTCGGGGTACCAAAGTTCGAAGCATCCATTCTAGTCCATTGGACCCAAAATGATGTTTTTGTGTGTTTCGGATGATTTCACTATCCTTCGGCACGTACAAGACACAAAACTTGTGTTCGAGCCTGAATGCACTATTTCGGGGTACCAAAGTTGTGAAGCATCCATTATAGTCCATTGGACCCAAAATGATGTTTGGGAGTCTTTTAGATGTTTTCACTAACCTTCAACACGAACCAGATGCAAAACTTCTGTTCGAGCCTGAATGCACTATTTTGGGGTAGCATAGTTGTGTAGCATCCATTCTAGTCCATTGGACCCAAAATGATGTTTGCGAGTGTTTCGGATGATTTCCTAGCCTTCAAAGACGTAGAAAGATGCAAAACTTGTGTTTCGGCCAAACTGCACTATTTCGGGGTACCAAAGTTGTGAAGCATCTATTCAGTCCATTGGACCCTAAATAATGTTTGGGAGTGTTTCGAAGCATTTCGCTAACCTTCGACACGTAAAAGATGAAAACTCGTGTTTCGGGCCCGAATGCACTATTTCGGGGTACCAAAGTTGTGAAGCATCCATTCTAGTCCATTGGACCCAAAATGATGTTTGTGAGTGTTTCAGATGATTTCACTAACCTTCGTCACGTACAAGATGCAAAACTTGTGTTCGAGCCTGAATGCACTATTTTGGGGTACCAAAGTTGTGAAGCATCCATTCTAGTCCATTGGACCCAAAATTATGTTTGCGAGTGTTTCGGATAATTTCACTAACCTTCGGCATGAACCGGATGCAAAACTTTGTTCGAGCCTGAATGCACTATTTTGGGGTACCAAAGTTGTGAAGCATCCATTCTAGTCCATTGGACCCAAAATTATGTTTGCGAGTGTTTCGGATAATTTCACTAACCTTCAGCACGTAAAAAGATGCAAAACTTGTGTTGCACTATTTGGTTGTACCAAAGTTGTGAAGCAACAATTTTAGTGCATTGGACCCAAAGTGAAGTTTGGAAGTGTTTCGGAGCATTTCGCAAACCCTCGGAAGGTAAAAGAAGGAAAACTCGTGTTTCGGGCCCGAATGCATTATTTTGGGATACCAAAGTTGTGAAGCATCCATTCTAGTCCGTTGGACCCAAAATGATGTTTGCGAGTGTTTCGAGCATTTCGCTAAACTTCGGCATGTAAAAGAAGCAAAACTCGTATTTCCGGCCCGAATGCACTATTTCGGGGTACCAAAGTTGTGAAGAATCCATTCTAGTCCATTGGAACCAAAATGTTGTTTGAGAGTATTTCGAGCATTTCACTAACCATCGGCAAGTACAAGATCCAAAACTATTGTTCGAGCCTAAATGCACTATTTCGGGGACCAAAGTTGTGAAGCATCTATTCTAGTCCATTGGACCCAAAATCATGTTTGTTAGTGTTTCAGATGATTTCACTAACCTTCGGCTTGAACAAGATGCAAAACTTCTATTCGAGCCTGAATTCACTATTTCGGGGTACCAAAGTTGTGAAGCATCCATTCTAGTCCATTGGACCCAAAATAATGTTTGCGAGTGTTTCAGATAATTTCACTAACCTTCAACACGTAAAAAGATGCAAAACTTGTGTTGCACTATTTCGTTGTACCAAAGTTGTGAAGCATCAATTTTAGTCCATTGGACCCAAAATGATGTTTGGAAGTGTTTCGGAGCATTTCGCAAACCCTCGGCAGGTAAAAGAAGGAAAATCGTGTGTTCAGGCCCGAATGCATTATTTCTGGATACCAAAGTTGTGAAGCATCCATTCTAGTCCGTTGGACCCAAAATGATGTTTGCGAGTGTTTCGAGCATTTCGCTAAACTTCGGCATGTAAAAGAAGCAAAACTCGTATTTACGGCCCGAATGCACTATTTCGGGGTACCAAAGTTGTGAAGAATCCATTCTAGTCCATTGGAACCAAAATGTTGTTTGAGAGTATTTCGAGCATTTCCCTAACACTCGGCACGTCAATGATGAAAAACTCATGTTTCAGGCCTGAATGCACTATTTCAGGGTACCAAAGTCGTGAAACGTCCATTCTAGTCCATTGGACCGAAAATGATGTTTGGGAGTGTTTCGATGATTTCACTAACCTTCGGCACGAACAAGATGCAAAACTTTTGTTCGAGCTCGAATGCACTATTTTGGGGTACCAAAGTTGTGAAGCATCCATTCTAGTCCATTGGACCCAAAATGATGTTTGCGAGTGTTTCGGATGATTTCACTAACCTTTGGCACGTACAAGATGCAAAACTTGTGTTCGAACTCCGAATGCGGTATTTCGGGGTACCAAAGTCCGTGAAGCATTTATTCTAGTCCATTGGACCGAAAATGATGTTTGGGAGTGTTTCGTATCATTTCTCTAACCTTCGACACGAAAAAGATGAAAAACTCGTGTTTCGAGCCCGAATGCACTATTTCGGGGTACCAAAGTTCTGAAGCATCCATTCTAGTCCATTGGACCCAAAATGATGTTTTTGTGTGTTTCAGATGATTTCACTATCCTTCGGCACGTACAAGACACAAAACTTGTGTTCGAGCCGAATGCACTATTTCGGGGTACCAAAATTATGAAGTATCCATTCTAGTCCATTAGTCCCAAAATGATGTTTGGGAGTGTTTTAGATGTTTTCACTAACCTTCGACACGAACCGGATGCAAAACTTCGGTTCGAGCTCGAATGCACTATTTTGGGGTAGCATAGTTGTGTAGCATTCGTTCTAGTCCATTGGACCCAAAATGATGTTTGCGAGTGTTTCGGATGATTTCCTAGCCTTCAAAGCACGTAGAAAGATGCAAAACTTGTGTTTCGGCCAAACCGCACTATTTCGGGGTACCAAAGTTGTGAAGCATCTATTCGATCCATTGGACCCTAAATGATGTTTGGGAGTGTTTCGGAGCATTTCACTAACCTTCGGCACGTAAAAGAAGAGAAACTCGTGTTTCGGGCCCGAATGCACTATTTCGGGGTACCAAAGTTGTGAAGCATCCATTCTAGTCCATTGGACCCAAAATGATGTTTGTGTGTGTTTTGGATGATTTCACTAACCTTCGGCACGTACAAGATGCCAAACTTGTGTTCGAGCCTGAATGCAATATTTTGGGGTACCAAAGTTGTGAAGCATCCATTCTAGTCCATTGGATCCAAAATGATGTTTGGGAGTGTTTCGAGATGATTTCACTAACCTTCGGCATGAACCGGATGCAAAACTTCTATTCGAGCTCGAATGCACTATTTTGGGGTACCAAAGTTGTGAAGCATCCATTCTAGTCCATCGGACCCAAAATGATGTTTGCGAGTGTTCAAGATGATTTCACTAACCTTCAACACGTAAAAAGATGCAAAACTTGTGTTTCACTATTTCGTTGTACCAAAGTTGTGAAGCATCAATTTTAGTCCAATGGACCCAAAATGACGTTTGGAAGTGTTTCGGAGCATTTCGCAAACCCTCGGCGAGTAAAAGAAGGAAAACTCGTGTGTTCGGGCCCGAATGCATTATTTCGGGATACCAAAGTTGTGAAGCATCCATTCTAGTCCGTTGGACCCAAAATGATGTTTGCGAGTGTTTCGAGCATTTCGCTAAACTTCGGCATGTAAAAGAAGCAAAACTCGTATTTCTGGCCCGAATGCACTATTTCGGGGTACCAAAGTTGTGAAGAATCCATTCTAGTCCATTGGAACCAAAATGTTGTTTGAGAGTATTTCAGAGCATTTCGCTAACCTTCGGCACGTAAAAGATGCAAAACTCATGTTTCAGGCCTGAATGCACTATTTCAGGGTACCAAAGTCGTGAAACGTCCATTCTAGTCCATTGGACCGAAAATGATGTTTGGGAGTGTTTCGATGATTTCACTAACCTTCGGCACGAACAAGATGCAAAACTTTTGTTCGAGCTCGAATGCACTATTTTGGGGTACCAAAGTTGTGAAGCATCCATTCTAGTCCATTGGACCCAAAATGATGTTTGCGAGTGTTTCGGATGATTTCACTAACCTTTGGCACGTACAAGATGCAAAACTTGTGTTCGAACTCGAATGCGGTATTTCGGGGTACCAAAGTCGTGAAGCATTTATTCTAGTCCATTGGACCCAAAATGATGTTTGGGAGTGTTTCGTATCATTTCTCTAACCTTCGACACGAAAAAGATGAAAAACTCGTGTTTCGGGCCCGAATGCACTATTTCGGGGTACCAAAGTTACGAAGCATCCATTCTAGTCCATTGGACCCAAAATGATGTTTTTGTGTGTTTCGGATGATTTCACTATCCTTCGGCACGTACAAGACACACAAAACTTGTGTTCGAGCGAGAATGCACTATTTCGGGGTACCAAAGTTGTGAAGCATCCATTATAGTCCATTGGACCCAAAATGATGTTTGGGAGTGTTTTAGATGTTTTCACTAACCTTCGACACGAACCGGATGCAAAACTTCGTTCGAGCCTCGAATGCACTATTTTGGGGTAGCATAGTTGTGTAGCATCCGTTCTAGTCCATTGGACCCAAAATGATGTTTGCGAGTGTTTCGGATGATTTCCTAGCCTTCAAAGACGTAGAAAGATGCAAAACTTGTGTTTCGGCCAAACCGCACTATTTCGGGGTACCAAAGTTGTGAAGCATCTATTCGGTCCATTGGACCCTAAATGATGTTTGGGAGTGTTTCGGAGCATTTCACTAACCTTCGACACGTAAAAGATGAAAACTCGTGTTTCGGGCCCGAATGCACTATTTCGGGGTACCAAAGTTGTGAAGCATCCATTCTAGTCCATTGGACCCAAAATGATGTTTGTGTGTGTTTTGGATGATTTCACTAACCATCGGCACATACAAGATGCAAAACTTGTGTTCGAGCCTAAATGCACTATTTTGGGGTACCAAAGTTATGAAGCATCCATTCTAGTCCATTGGATCCAAAATGATGTTTGGGAGTGTTTCGGATGATTTCACTAACCTTCGGCATGAACCGGATGCAAAACTTCGTTCGAGCTCGAATGCACTATTTTGGGGTACCAAAGTTGTGAAGCATCCATTCTAGTCCATTGGACCCAAAATGATGTTTGCGAGTGTTTCGGATAATTTCACTAACCTTCAACACGTAAAAAGATGCAAAACTTGTGTTGCACTATTTCGTTGTACCAAAGTTGTGAAGCATCAATTTTAGTCCATTGGACCCAAAATGATGTTTGGAAGTGTTTCGGAGCATTTGGCAAACCCTCGGCAAGTAAAAGAAGGAAAACTCGTGTGTTCGGGCCCGAATGCATTATTTCGGGATACCAAAGTTGTGAAGCATCCATTCTAGTCCGTTGGACCCAAAATGATGTTTGCGAGTGTTTCGAGCATTTCGCTGACCTTCGGCATGTAAAAGAAGCAAAACTCGTATTTCTGGCCCGAATGCACTATTTCGGGGTACCAAAGTTGTGAAGAATCCATTCTGGTCCATTGGAACCAAAATGTTGTTTGAGAGTATTTCAGAGCATTTCGCTAACCTTCGGCACGTAAAAGATGCAAAACTCGTGTTTCGGGCCCAAATGCACTATTTCGGGGTACCAAAGTTGTGAAACATCCATTCTAGTCCATTGGACCCAAAATGATGTTTGTGAGTGTTTCTGATGATTTCACTAACCTTCGGCACGAACAAGATGCAAAACTTTTGTTCGAGCTTGAATGCACTATTTTGGGGTACCAAAGTTGTGAAGCATCCATTCTAGTCCATTGGACCCAAAATGATGTTTGCGAGTGTTTCGGATGATTTCACTAACCTTTGGCACGTACAAGATGCAAAACTTGTGTTCGAACTCCGAATGCGGTATTTCGGGATGCCAAAGCCGTGAAGCATTTATTCTAGTCCATTGGACCCAAAATGATGTTTGGGAGTGTTTCATAGCATTTCTCTAACCTTCGACACGTAAAAGATGAAAAACTCGTGTTTCGAGCCCGAATGCACTATTTCGTGGTACCAAAGTTCTGAAGCATCCATTCTAGTCCATTGGACCCAAAATGATGTTTTTGTGTGTTTCAAATGATTTCACTATCCTTCGACACGTACAAGACACAAAACTTGTGTTCGAGCCTGAATGCACTATTTCGGGGTACCAAAGTTGTGAAGCATCCATTATAGTCCATTGGACCCAAAATGATGTTTGGGAGTGTTTTAGATGTTTTCACTAACCTTCGACACGAACCGGATGCAAAACTTCGTTCGAGCCCGAATGCACTATTTTGGGGTAGCATAGTTGTGTAGCATCCGTTCTAGTCCATTGGACCCAAAATGATGTTTGCGAGTGTTTCGGATGATTTCCTAACCTTCAGCACGTAGAAAGATGCAAAACTTGTGTTTCGGCCAAACTGCACTATTTCGGGGTACCAAAGTTGTGAAGCATCTATTCAGTCCATTGGACCCTAAATAATGTTTGGGAGTGTTTCGAAGCATTTCGCTAACCTTCGACACGTAAAAGATGAAAACTCGTGTTTCGGGCCCGAATGCACTATTTCGGGGTACCAAAGTTGTGAAGCATCCATTCTAGTCCATTGGACCCAAAATGATGTTTGTGTGTGTTCTAGATGATTTTGCTAACCTTCGACACGTACAAGATGCAAACCATGTGTTCGAGCCTAAATGCACTATTTTGGGGTACCAATGTTTTGAAGTATCCATTCTAGTCCAATGGACCCAAAATGATGTTTGCGAGTGTTTCAGATGATTTCACGAACCTTCGGCATGTACCAGATCTAAAACTACTGTTCGAGCCTGAATGCACTATTTCGGGGTACCAAAGTTGTGAAGCATCCATTCTAGTCCATTGGACCCAAAATGATGTTTGCGAGTGTTTCGGATAATTTCACTAACCTTCAGCACGTAAAAAGATGCAAAACTTGTGTTGCACTATTTGGTTGTACCAAAGTTGTGAAGCAACAATTTTAGTCCATTGGACCCAAAATGATGTTTGGAAGTGTTTCGGAGCATTTGGCAAACCCTCGGCGAGTAAAAGAAGGAAAACTCGTGTGTTCGGGCCCGAATGCATTATTTCGGGATACCAAAGTTGTGAAGCATCCATTCTAGTCCGTTGGACCCAAAATGATGTTTGCGAGTGTTTCGAGAGCATTTCGCTAAACTTCGGCATGTAAGAGAAGCAAAACTCGTATTTCGGCCCGAATGCACTATTTCGGGGTACCAAAGTTGTGAAGAATCCATTCTAGTCCATTGGAACCAAAATGTTGTTTGAGAGTATTTCGAGCATTTCGCTAACCTTCGGCACGTAAAGATGCATAACTCGTATTTCGGGCCCGAATGCACTATTTCAGGGTACCAAAGTTGTGAAGCATCCATTATAGTCCATTGGACCCAAAATGATGTTTGTGAGTGTTCCAGATGATTTCACTAACCTTCAGCACGGACAAGATGCAAAACTTCTGTTCGAGCCTGAATGCACTATTTTGGGGTACCAAAGTTGTGAAGCATCCATTCTAGTCCATTGGACCCAAAATGATGTTTGCGAGTGTTTCAGATGATTTCGCTAACCTTTCGCACGAACAAGATGCAAAACTTGTGTTCGAACTCGAATGCGGTATTTCGGGATGCCAAAGCCGTGAAGCATTTATTCTAGTCCATTGGACCCAAAATGATGTTTGGGAGTGTTTCATAGCATTTCTCTAACCTTCGACACGTAAAAGATGAAAAACTCGTGTTTCAGGCCCGAATGCACTATTTCGGGGTACCAAAGTTCTGAAGCATCCATTCTAGTCCATTGGACCCAAAGTGATGTTTTTGTGTGTTTCAGATGATTTCACTATCCTTCGGCACATACAAGACACAAAACTTGTGTTCGAGCCTGAATGCACTATTTCGGGGTACCAAAGTTATGAAGCATCCATTATAGTCCATTGGACCCAAAATGATGTTTGGGAGTGTTTTAGATGTTTTCACTAACCTTCGACACGAACTAGATGCAAAACTTCTGTTCGAGCCTGAATGCACTATTTTGGGGTAGCATAGTTGTGTAGCATCCGTTCTAGTCCATTGGACCCAAAATGATGTTTGCGAGTGTTTCGGATCATTTCCTAGCCTTCAAAGCACGTAGAAAGATGCAAAACTTGTGTTTCGGCCAAACCGCACTATTTCGGGGTACCAAAGTTGTGAAGCATCTATTCGGTCCATTGGACCCTAAATGATGTTTGGGAGTGTTTCGGAGCATTTCACTAACCTTCGACACGTAAAAGATGAAAACTTGTGTTTCGGGCCTAAATGCATTATTTCGGTGTTCGAAAGTTGTGAAGCATCCATTCTAGTCCATTGGACACAAAATGATGTTTGTGAGTGTTTTGGATGATTTCACTAACCTTCGGCACATACAAGATGCAAAACTTGTGTTCGAGCCTGAATGCACTATTTCGGGGTACCAAAGTTATGAAGCATCCATTCTAGTCCATTGGATCCAAAATGATGTTTGGGAGTGTTTCGAGATGATTTCACTAACATTCGGCATGAACCGGATGCAAAACTTCGTTCGAGCCTCGAATGCACTATTTTGGGGTACCAAAGTTGTGAAGCATCCATTCTAGTCCATTGGACACAAAATGATGTTTGTGAGTGTTTCAGTTGATTTCACTAACCTTCAACATGTAAAAAGATGCAAAACTTGTGTTTCACTATTTCGTTGTACCGAAGTTGTGAAGCATCAATTTTAGTGCATTGGACCCAAAGTGATGTTTGGAAGTGTTTCGGAGCATTTCGCAAACCCTCGGCGAGTAAAAGAAGGAAAACTCGTGTTTTCGGGCCCGAATGCATTATTTCGGGATACCAAAGTTGTGAAGCATCCATTCTAGTCCGTTGGACCCAAAATGATGTTTGCGAGTGTTTCGAGCATTTCGCTAAACTTCGGCATGTAAAAGAAGCAAAACTCGTATTTACGGCCCGAATGCACTATTTCGGGGGTACCAAAGTTATGAAGAATCCATTCTAGTCCATTGGAACCAAAATGTTGTTTGAGAGTATTTCAGAGCATTTCGCTAACCTTCGGCACGTAAAAGATGCAAAACTCGTGTTTCAGGCCCAAATGCACTATTTCGGGGTACCAAAGTTGTGAAACATCCATTCTAGTCCATTGGACCCAAAATGATGTTTGTGAGTGTCTCTGATGATTTCACTAACCTTCGGCACGAACAAGATGCAAAACTTTTGTTCGAGCCTGACTGCACTATTTTGGGGTACCAAAGTTGTGAAGCATCCAATCTAGTCCATTGGACCCAAAATGATGTTTGCGTGTGTTTCGGATGATTTCACTAACCTTTGGCACATACAAGATGCAAAACTTGTGTTCGAACTCTGAATGCGGTATTTCGGGGTACCAAAGCCGTGAAGCATTTATTCTAGTCCATTGGACCCAAAATGATGTTTGGGAGTGTTTCGTATCATTTCTCTAACCTTCGACACGTAAAAGATGAAAAACTCGTGTTTCGGGCCCGAATGCACTATTTCGGGGTACCAAAGTTACGAAGCATCCATTCTAGTCCATTGGACCCAAAATGATGTTTTTGTGTGTTTCGGATGATTTCACTATCCTTCGGCACGTACAAGATACAAAACTTGCGTTCGAGCCGAATGCACTATTTCGGGGTACCAAAGTTGTGAAGCATCCATTATAGTCCATTGGACCCAAAATGATGTTTGGGAGTGTTTTAGATGTTTTCACTAACCTTCGACACGAACCGGATGCAAAACTTCGTTCGAGCCTCGAATGCACTATTTTGGGGTAGCATAGTTGTGTAGCATCCGTTCTAGTCCATTGGACCCAAAATGATGTTTGCGAGTGTTTCGGATGATTTCCTAACCTTCGAAGACGTAGAAAGATGCAAAACTTGTGTTTCGGCCAAACCGCACTATTTCGGGGTACCAAAGTTGTGAAGCATCTATTCAGTCCATTGGACCCTAAATAATGTTTGGGAGTGTTTCGAAGCATTTCGCTAACCTTCGACACGTAAAAGATGAAAACTCGTGTTTCGGGCCCGAATGCACTATTTCGGGGTACCAAAGTTGTGAAACATCCATTCTAGTCCATTGGACCCAAAATGATGTTTGTGAGTGTCTCTGATGATTTCACTAACCTTCGGCACAGACAAGATGCAAAACTTCTGTTCGAGCCTGAATGCACTATTTTGGGGTACCAAAGTTGTGAAGCATCCATTCTAGTCCATTGGACCCAAAATGATGTTTGCGGGTGTTTCGGATGATTTCACTAACCTTCAACACATTAAAGATGCAAAACTTGTATTCGAGCTCGAATGCGATATTTCGGGGTACCAAAGTCGTGAAGCATTTATTTTAGTCCATTGGAGCCAAAATGATGTTTGGGAGTGTTTCGTAGCATTTCTCTAACCTTCGACACGTAAAAGATGAAAAACTCGTGTTTCGAGCCCGAATGCACTATTTCGGGGTACCAAAGTTACGAAGCATCCATTCTAGTCCATTGGACCCAAAATGATGTTTTTGTGTGTTTCAAATGATTTCACTATCCTTCGGCACGTACAAGACACAAAACTTGTGTTCGAGCCTGAATGCACTATTTCGGGGTACCAAAGTTGTGAAGCATCCATTATAGTCCATTGGACCCAAAATGATGTTTGGGAGTGTTTTAGATGTTTTCACTAACCTTCGACAGGAACTAGATGCAAAACTTCTGTTCGAGCCTGAATGCACTATTTTGGGGTAGCATAGTTGTGTAGCATCCGTTCTAGTCCATTGGACCCAAAATGATGTTTGCGAGTGTTTCGGATGATTTCCTAACCTTCAGCACGTAGAAAGATGCAAAACTTGTGTTTCGGCCAAACTGCACTATTTCGGGGTACCAAAGTTGTGAAGCATCTATTCAGTCCATTGGACCCTAAATGATGTTTGGGAGTGTTTCGGAGCATTTCGCTAACCTTCGACACGTAAAAGATGAAAACTCGTGTTTCGGGCCCGAATGCACTATTTCGGGGTACCAAAGTTGTGAAGCATCCATTCTAGTCCATTGGACCCAAAATGATGTTTGTGTGTGTTTTGGATGATTTCACTAACCTTCGGCACATACAAGATGCAAAACTTGTGTTCGAGCCTAAATGCACTATTTCGGGGTACCAAAGTTGTGAAGCATCCATTCTAGTCCATTGGATCCAAAATGATGTTTGGGAGTGTTTCAGATGATTTCACTAACCTTCGGCATGAACCAGATGCAAAACTTCTGTTCGAGCCTGAATGCACTATTTTGGGGTACCAAAGTTGTGAAGCATCCATTCTAGTCCATTGGACCCAAAATGATTTTGCGAGTGTTTCGGATAATTTCACTAACCTTCAGCACGTAAAAAGATGAAAAACTTGTGTTGCACTATTTCGTTGTACCAAAGCTGTGAAGCATCAATTCTAGTGCATTGGACCCAGAGTGAAGTTTGGAAGTGTTTCGGAGCATTTCGCAAACCCTCAGCAGGTAAAAGAAGAAAAACTCGTGTTACGGGCCAGAATGCACTATTTTGGGGTACCAAAGTTGTGAAGCATCCATTCTAGTCCATTGGACCCAAAATGATGTTTGTGAGTGTTTCAGATGATTTCACTAACCTTCGGCACGAACAAGATGCAAAACTTCTGTTCGAGCCTGAATGCACTATTTTGGGGTACCAAAGTTGTGAAGCATCCATTCTAGTCCATTGGACCCAAAATGATGTTTGCGAGTGTTTCGGATGATTTCACTAACCTTCAGCACGTAAAAGATGCAAAACTTGTGTTCGAGCTCGAATGCGGTATTTCGGGGTACCAAAGTCGTGAAGCATTTATTCTAGTCCATTGGACCCAAAATGATGTTTGGGAGTGTTTCGTAGCATTTCTCTAACCCGACACGTAAAAGATGAAAAACTCGTGTTTCGAGCCCGAATGCACTATTTCGGGGTACCAAAGTTCCGAAGCATCCATTCTAGTCCATTCGACCCAAAATGATGTTTTTGTGTGTTTCGAGACGATTTCACTATCCTTCGGCACGTACAAGACACAAAACTTGTGTTCGATCCGGAATGCACTATTTCGGGGTACCAAAGTTGTGAAGCATCCATTATAGTCCATTGGACCCAAAATGATGTTTGGGAGTGTTTTAGATGTTTTCACTAACCTTCGACACGAACCGGATGCAAAACTTCCGTTCGAGCTCTGAATGCACTATTTTGGGGTAGCATAGTTGTGTAGCATCCGTTCTAGTCCATTGGACCCAAAATGATGTTTGCGAGTGTTTCGGATGATTTCCCAACCTTCAAAGACGTAGAAAGATGCAAAACTTGTGTTTCGGCCAAACTGCACTATTTCGGGGTACCAAAGTTGTGAAGCATCTATTCAGTCCATTGGACCCTAAATGATGTTTGGGAGTGTTTCGGAGCATTTCGCTAACCTTCGACACGTAAAAGATGAAAACTCGTGTTTCGGGCCCGAATGCACTATTTCGGGGTACCAAAGTTGTGAAGCATCCATTCTAGTCCATTGGACCCAAAATGATGTTTGTGTGTGTTTTGGATGATTTCACTAACCTTCGGCACATACAAGATGCAAAACTTGTGTTCGAGCCTAAATGCACTATTTCGGGGTACCAAAGTTGTGAAGCATGCATTCTAGTCCATTGGATCCAAAATGATGTTTGGGAGTGTTTCAGATGATTTCACTAACCTTCGGCATGAACCCGATGCAAAACTTCGTTCGAGCTCGAATGCACTATTTTGGGGTACCAAAGTTGTGAAGCATCCATTCTAGCCCATTGGACCCAAAATGATTTTGCGAGTGTTTCGGATAATTTCACTAGCCTTCAAAGACGTAAAAAGATGAAAAACTTGTGTTGCACTATTTCGTTGTACCAAAGTTGTGAAGCATCAATTCTAGTGCATTGGACCCGCAGTGAAGTTTGGAAGTGTTTCGGAGCATTTCGCAAACCCTCGCGGTAAAAGATGAAAAACTCATGTTTCGGGCCCGAATGCACTATTTCAGGGTACCAAAGTTGTGAAGCATCCATTCTAGTCCATTGGACCCAAAATGATGTTTGGGAGTGTTTAAGAGCATTTCGCTAACCTTCGGCACGTAAAAGATGCAAAACTTCTGTTCGAGCCTGAATGCACTATTTTGGGGTACCAAAGTTGTGAAGCATCCATTCTAGTCCATTGGACCCAAAATGATGTTTGCGAGTGTTTCGGATGATTTCACTAACCTTCTACACATAAAAAGATGCAAAACTTGTGTTCGAGCCTGAATGCACTATTTCGGGGTACCAAAGTTGTGAAGCATTTATTCTAGTCCATTGGACCAAAAATTATGTTTGGGAGTGTTTCGTAGCATTTCTCTAACCTTCGACACGTAAAAGATGAAAAACTCGTGTTTCAGGCCCGAATGCACTATTTCCGGGTACCAAAGTTTTGAAGCATCCATTCTAGTCCATTGGACCCAAAATGATGTTTTTGTGTGTTTCAGATGATTTCACTATCCTTCGGCACGTACAAGACACAAAACTTGTGTTCGATCCGAATGCACTATTTCGGGGTACCAAAGTTGTGAAGCATCCATTATAGTCCATTGGATCCAAAATGATGTTTGGGAGTGTTTTAGATGTTTTCACTAACCTTCGACACGAACCGGATGCAAAACTTCGTTCGAGCTCTGAATGCACTATTTTGGGGTAGCATAGTTGTGTAGCATCCGTTCTAGTCCATTGGACCCAAAATGATGTTTGCGAGTGTTTCGGATGATTTCCCAACCTTCAAAGACGTAGAAAGATGCAAAACTTGTGTTTCGGCCAAACCGCACTATTTCGGGGTACCAAAGTTGTGAAGCATCTATTCGGTCCATTGGACCCTAAATGATGTTTGGGAGTGTTTCGGAGCATTTCGCTAACCTTCGACACGTAAAAGATGAAAACTCGTGTTTCGGGCCCGAATGCAATATTTCGAGGTACCAAAGTTGTGAAGCATCCATTCTAGACCATTGGACCCAAAATGATGTTTGTGAGTGTTTCAGATGATTTCTCGAACCTTCGGCACGTACAAGATCCAAAACTATTGTTCGAGCCTAAATGCACTATTTCGGGGACCAAAGTTGTGAAGCATCCATTCTAGTCCATTGGACCCAAAATAATGTTTGCGAGTGTTTCGGATGATTTCGCTAACCTTCGGCATGAACCGGATGCAAAACTTCGTTCGAGCGAATGCACTATTTTGGGGTACCAAAGTTGTGAAGCATCCATTCTAGTCCATTGGACCCAAAATGATTTTGCGAGTGTTTCGGATAATTTCACTAACCTTCGCACGTAAAAAGATGAAAAACTTGTGTTGCACTATTTCGTTGTACCAAAGCTGTGAAGCATCAATTCTAGTGCATTGGACCCAGAGTGAAGTTTGGAAGTGTTCCGAGCATTTCGCAAACCCTCGGCAGGTAAAAGAAGAAAAACTCATGTTTCGGGCCCGAATGCAATATTTCGGGGTACCAAAGTTGTGAAGCATCCATTCTAGTCCATTGGACCCAAAATGATGTTTGGGAGTGTTTCAGATGATTTCACTAACCTTCGGCATGAACCAGATGCAAAACTTTTGTTCGAGCCTGAATGCACTATTTTGGGGTACCAAAGTTGTGAACCATCCATTCAAGTTCATTGGACCCAAAATGATTTATGCGATTGTTTCGTTTGATTTCACTAACCTTGAGCATGTAGAAAGATGCAAAACTTATGTTTCGGGCCTAACTGCACTATTCCGGGATACCAATGCACTATTTAGGGCCCGAATGCACTATTTCGGGGAACCAATGTTGTGAAGCATCCATTCTAGTCCATTGGACCCAAAATGATGTTTGTGAGTATCTCGGATGATTTCACTAACCTTCGACATGTAAAAAATGAAAAACTTTTGTTCAAGCCTGAATGTACTATTTCGGGGTACAAAAGTTGTGAAGCATCCATTCTAATCCATTGGACCCAAAATGATGTTTGTGAGTCTTTTGGATGATTTCACTAACCTTCGGCACCTACAAGATGCAAAACTTGTGTTCGAGCCTAAATGCACTATTTGAGAGTACCAAAGTTGTGAAGCATCCATTCAGTCCATTGAACCCAAAATGATTTTTGGGAGTGTTTCGGAGAATTTCGCTAATCTTCAATACGTAAAAGGTGCAAAATCCTATTTCGGGCACGAATGCACTATTTCGGGGTACCAAAGTTGTGAAGCATCCATTCTAGTCCGTTGGACCCAAAATGATGTTTGTGAGTATCTTGGATGATTTCACTAACCATCGACACGTACGGGATGCAAAACTTGTGTTCACGCCGATTGCACTATTTCGGGGTACAAAAGTTGTGAAGCATCCATTTTAATCCATTGGCCCCAAAATGATGTTTGTGAGTCTTTTGGATGATTTCACTAACCTTCGGCACGTACATGATGCAAAACTTGTGTTCGAGCCTAACTGCACTATTTCGGGGTACCAAAGTTGTGAAGAATCCATTCTAGTCCATTGGACTCTAAATGATGTTTGGGAGTGTTTCAGAACATTTCACTAACCTTCGGCACGAACAAGATGCAAAACTTCTGTTCGAGCCTGAATGCACTATTTTGGGGTACCAAAGTTGTGAAGCATCCATTCAGTCCATTTGACCCAACATGATGTTTGGGAGTGTTTCGTAGCATTTCGCTAAGCTTCGACACGTAAAAGGTGCAAAACTCGTATTTCGGGCCCGAATGCACTATTTCGGGGAACCAAAGTTGTGAAGCATCCATTCTAGTCCATTGGACCCAAAATGATGTTTGTGAGTATCTCGGATGATTTCACTAACCTTCGACACGTACAATATGCAAAACTTGTGTTCAAGCCTGAATGCACTATTTCGCGGTACAAAAGTTGTGAAGCATCCATTCTAATCCATTGGACCCAAAATGATGTTTGTGAGTCTTTTGGATGATTTCACTAACCTTCGGCACCTACAGGATGCAATACTTGTGTTCGAGCCTGAATGCACTATTTCGGGGTACCAAAGTTGTGAAGCATCCATTCAGTCCATTGGACCCAAAATGATGTTTGGGAGTGTTTCGGAGCATTTCGCTAATCTTCAACACGTAAAAGGTGCAAAACTCGTATTTCGGGCCCAAATGCACTATTTCGGGGAACCAAAGTTGTGAAGCATCCATTCTAGTCCATTGGACCCAAAATGATGTTTGTGAGTATCTCGGATGATTTCACTAACCTTCGACACGTACAAGATGCAAAACTTGTTTTCAAGCCTGGAATGCGGTATTTCGAGGTACAAAAGTTGTGAAGCATCCATTCTAATCCATTGGACCGAAAATGATGTTTGTGAGTGTATTGGATGATTTCACTAACCTTCGGCACCTAAGAGATGCAAAACTTGTGTTCGAGCCGAATGCACTATTTCGGGGTACCAAAGTTATGAAGCATTCATTCTAGTCCATTGGACCCAAAATGAGGTTTGTGAGTCTTTTGGATGATTTCACTAACCTTCGACACGTTCGGGATGCAAAACTTGTGTTCGAGCTTGAATGAACTATTTCGGGGTACAAAAGTTGTGAAGCATCCATTCTAGTCCATTGGACCCAAAATGATATTTGCGAGTGTTTGGGAGCATTTCGCTTACCTTCGACACGTAAAAGGTGCAAAACTCGTATTTCGGGCCCGAATGCACTATATTTGGACTACCAAAGTTGTGACGCATCCATTCGACCCAACATGATGTTTGGAAGTGTTTCGGAGCATTTCGCAAACCCTCGACTAGTAAAAGAAGAAAAACTCGTGTTTCGGGCCCGAATGCAATATTTCGGGGTACCAAAGTTGTGAGGCATCCATTCTAGCCCATTGGACCCAAAATGATGTTTGTGAGTGTTTCGGATGATTTCCTAACCTTCAGGACCTAGAAAGATGCAAAACTTGTGTTTCGGCCAAACTGCACTATTTCGGGGTACCAAAGTTGTGAAGCATCCATTCAGTCCATTGGACTCAAAATGATGTTTGGGAGTGTTTCGGAGCATTTCCCTAACCTTCGACACGTAAAAGGTGCAAAACTCGTCTTTTGGGTCCGAATGCACTATTTCGGGGTACCAAAGTTGTGAAGCATCCATTCTAGTCCATTGGACACAAAATAATGTTTGTGAGAATCTCAAATGAATTCACTAACCTTCGACACGTACAAGATGCAAAACTTGTGTTTGAGCCTTTATACACTATTTCGGGGTACCAAAGTTGTGAAGCATCCATTCTAGTCCATTGGACCCAAAATGATGTTTGGGAGTGTTTCAGAGCATTTCGCTAACCTTCGGCACGTAAAAGATGCAAAACTCGTGTTTCGGGGCAGAATGCACTATTTTGGGGTACCAAAGTTGTGAAGCATCCATTCTAGTCCACTTGGACCCAAAATGATGTTTGTGAGTGTTTCGAGATGATTTCACTAACCTTCGGCACGAACAAGATGCAAAACATCCGTTCGAGCTCGAATGCACTATTTTGGGGAACCAAAGTTATCAAGCTTCCATTCTAGTCCATTGGACCCAAAATGATGTTTGCGAGTGTTTGGGAGCATTTCGCTAACCTTCGACACGTAAAAGGTGCATAATCGTATTTCGGGCCTGAATGCACTACCTCGGGGAACCAAAGTTGTGAAGCATTCATTCTAGTCCATTGGACCCAAAATGATGTTTGCGAGTGTTTCGGATGGTTTCCTAACCTTCAGCACGTAGAAAGATGCAAAACTTGTGTTTCGGCCTAACTGCACTACTTCGAGGTACCAAAGTTGCGAAGCATCCATTTAGTCCATTGGACCTTAAATGATGTTTGGGAGTGTTTCGGAGCATTTCGCTAACCTTCGGTATGTAAAAGGTGCAAAACTCGTATTTTGGGGCCGAATGTAGTATTTCCGGGTACCAAATTTGTGAAGCATCCATTCTTGTCCATTGGACCCAAAATGATGTTTGTGAGTATCTCGGATGATTTCACTAACCTTCGCGATGTACAAGATGTAAAACTTGTGTTCGAGCCTCAATGCAGTATTTCGGGGTACCAAAGTTGTGAAGAATCTATTCTAGTCCATTGGACCCAAAATGATGTTTGGGAGTGTTTCCGGAGCATTTCTCTAACATTCGACAAGTAAAAGATGAAAACTCGTGTTTCGGGCCCGAATGCACTATTTCGGGGTACCAAAGTTGTGAAGCATCCATTCTAGTCCATTGGACCCAATATGATGTTTGGGAGTGTTTAAGATGTTTTCACTAACCTTCGACACGAACCAGATGCAAAACTTTTGTTCGAGCCTGAATGCACTATTTTGGGGTAGCGTAGTTGTGGAGCATCCATTCTAGTCCGTTGGACCTAAAATGATGTTTGCGAGTGTTTCGAATAATTTCACTAACCTTCAACACGTAAAAAGATGCAAAACTTGCGCCGCACTATTTCGTTGTACCAAAGTCGTGAAGCATCAATTTTAGTCCATTGGACCCGAAATGATGTTTGGAAGTGTTTCGGAGCATTTCGCAAACCCTCGGCGAGTAAAAGAAGGAAAACTCGTGTTTCGGGCACGAATGCATTATTTCGGGATACCAAAGTGGTGAAGCATCCATTCTAGTCCGTTGGAACCCAAATGATGTTTGCGAGTGTTTCGGAGCATTTCGCTAACCTTCGGCACGTAAAAGAAGCAAAACTTGTATTTCAAGCCCGAATGCACTATTTCGGGGTACCAAAGTTCGAAGAATCCATTATAGTCCATTGGAACCAAAATGTTGTTTGAGAGTGTTTCGAGCATTTCGCTAACCTTCGGCACGTAAAAGATGCAAAACTCGTGTTTCGGGCCCAATTGCACTATTTCGGAGTACCAAAGTTCTGAAGCATCCATTCTAGTCCATTGGACCCAAAATGATGTTTGGGAGTGTTTTAGATGTTTTCACTAACCTTCGACAGGAACTAGATGCAAAACTTCTGTTCGAGCCTGAATGCACTATTTCGGGGTACCAAAGTTGTGAAGCATCCATTATAGTCCATTGGACCCAAAATGATGTTTGGGAGTCTTTTAGATGTTTTCACTAACCTTCAACACGAACCAGATGCAAAACTTCTGTTCGAGCCTGAATGCACTATTTTGGGGTAGCATAGTTGTGTAGCATCCATTCTAGTCCATTGGACCCAAAATGATGTTTGCGAGTGTTTCGGATGATTTCCTAACCTTCAAGCACGTAGAATGATGCAAAACTTGTGTTTCGGCCAAACCGCACTATTTCGGGGTACCAAAGTTGTGAAGCATCTATTCAGTCCATTGGACCCTAAATGATGTTTGGGAGTGTTTCGGAGCATTTCGCTAACCTTCGACACGTAAAAGATGAAAACTCGTGTTTCGGGCCCGAATGCACTATTTCGGGGTACCAAAGTTGTGAAGCATCCATTCTAGTCCATTGGACCCAAAATGATGTTTGTGTGTGTTTTGGATGATTTCACTAACCTTCGGCACATACAAGATGCAAAACTTGTGTTCGAGCCTAAATGCACTATTTCGGGGTACCAAAGTTGTGAAGCATCCATTCTAGTCCATTGGATCCAAAATGATGTTTGGGAGTGTTTCAGATGATTTCACTAACCTTCGGCATGAACCAGATGCAAAACTTCTGTTCGAGCCTGAATGCACTATTTTGGGGTACCAAAGTTGTGAAGCATCCATTCTAGTCCATTGGAACCAAAATGATTTTGCGAGTGTTTCGGATAATTTCACTAACCTTCAGCACGTAAAAAGATGAAAAACTTGTGTTGCACTATTTCGGGGTACCAAAGTTGTGAAGCATCCATTCTAGTCCATTGGACCCAAAATGATGTATGGAAGTGTTTCGGAGCATTTCGCAAACCCTCGGCAGGTAAAAGATGAAATACTCGTATTTCGGCCCCGAATGCACTATTTCAGGGTACCAAAGTTGTGTAGCATCCTTTCTAGTCCATTGGACCCAAAATGATGTTTGTGAGTGTTTCAGATGATTTCACTAACCTTCGGCACGAACAAGATGCAAAACTTCTGTTCGAGCCTGAATGCACTATTTTGGGGTACCAAAGTTGTGAAGCATCCATTCTAGTCCATTGAACCCAAAATGATTTATGCGATTGTTTCGTTTGATTTCACTAACCTTGAGCATGTAGAAAGATGCAAAACTTATGTTTCGGGCCTAACTGCACTATTCCGGGATACCAATGCACTATTTAGGGCCCGAATGCACTATTTCGGGGAACCAATGTTGTGAAGCATCCATTCTAGTCCATTGGACCCAAAATGATGTTTGTGAGTATCTCGGATGATTTCACTAACCTTCGACACGTAAAAAATGAAAAACTTTTGTTCAAGCCTGAATGTACTATTTCGGGGTACAAAAGTTGTGAAGCATCCATTCTAATCCATTGGACCCAAAATGATGTTTGTGAGTCTTTTGGATGATTTCACTAACCTTCGGCACCTACAAGATGCAAAACTTGTGTTCGAGCCTAAATGCACTATTTGAGAGTACCAAAGTTGTGAAGCATCCATTCAGTCCATTGAACCCAAAATGATTTTTGGGAGTGTTTCGGAGAATTTCGCTAATCTTCAATACGTAATAGGTGCAAAATCGTATTTCGGGCCCGAATGCACTATTTCGGGGTACCAAAGTTGTGAAGCATCCATTCTAGTCCGTTGGACCCAAAATGATGTTTGTGAGTATCTTGGATGATTTCACTAACCGTCGACACGTACAGGATGCAAAACTTGTGTTCACACCTGAATGCACTATTTCGGGGTACAAAAGTTGTGAAGCATCCATTTTAATCCATTGGCCCCAAAATGATGTTTGCGAGTGTTTCAGATGATTTCACTAACCTTCGGCACGTACATGATGCAAAACTTGTGTTCGAGCCTAACTGCACTATTTCGGGGTACCAAAGTTGTGAAGAATCCATTCTAGTCCATTGGACTCTAAATGATGTTTGGGAGTGTTTCAGAACATTTCACTAACCTTCGGCACGAACAAGATGCAAAACTTCGTTCGAGCCTGAATGCACTATTTTGGGGTACCAAAGTTGTGAAGCATCCATTCAGTCCATTTGACCCAACATGATGTTAGGGAGTGTTTCGTAGCATTTCGCTAAGCTTCGACACGTAAAAGGTGCAAAACTCGTATTTCGGGCCCGAATGCACTATTTCGGGGAACCAAAGTTGTGAAGCATCCATTCTAGTCCATTGAACCCAAATGATGTTTGTGAGTATCTCGGATGATTTCACTAACCTTCGACACGTACAATATGCAAAACTTGTGTTCAAGCCTGAATGCACTATTTCGCGGTACAAAAGTTGTGAAGCATCCATTCTAATCCATTGGACCCAAAATGATGTTTGTGAGTCTTTTGGATGATTTCACTAACCTTCGGCACCTACAGGATGCAATACTTGTGTTCGAGCCTGAATGCACTATTTCGGGGTACCAAAGTTGTGAAGCATCCATTCAGTCCTTTGGACCCAAAATGATGTTTGGGAGTGTTTCGGAGCATTTCGCTAATCTTCAACACGTAAAAGGTGCAAAACTCGTATTTCGGGCCCGAATGCACTATTTCGGGGTACCAAAGTTGTGAAGCATCCATTCTAGTCCATTGGACCCAAAATGATGTTTGTGAGTATCTTGGATGATTTCACTAACCTTCGACACGTACAGGATGCAAAACTTGTGTTCACGCCTGAATGCACCATTTCGGGGTACAAAAGTTGTGAAGCATCCATTCTAATCCATTGGACCCAAAATGATGTTTGTGAGTCTTTTGGATGATTTCACTAACCTTCGGCACGTGCAAGATGCAAAACTTGTGTTCGAGCCTAAATGCACTATTTCGGGGTACCAAAGTTGTGAAGCATCCGTTATTGTCCATTGGACCCAAAATGATGTTTGGGAGTGTTTCATAGCATTTCACTAACCTTCGGCACGAACAAGATGCAAAACTCGTATTTCGGGCCTGAATGCACTATTTCAGGGTACCAAAGTTGTGAAGCATCCATTCTAGTCCATTGGACCCAAATTGATTTTTGTGAGTGTTTCAGATGATTTCGCTAACCTTCGGCACGTAAAAGGTGCAAAACTCATATTTCAGGCCCGAATGCACTATTTTGGGGAACCAAAGGTGTGAAGCATCCATTCTAGTCCATTGGACCCAAGATGATGTTTGGAAGTGTTTCGGAGCATTTCGCAAACCTCGGCTCGTAAAAGAAGAAAACTCGTGTTTCAGGCGTGAATGCAATATTTCGGGGTACCAAAGTTGTGAAGCATCCATTCTAGTTCATTCGACCCAAAATGATGTATGCGATTGTTTCGGATGATTTCACTAACCTTCAGCACGTAGAAAGATGCAAAACTTATGTTTCGGGCCTAACTGCACTATTTCGCGGTACCAAAGTTGTGAAGCGTCCATTCAGTCCATTGGACCCAAAATGATGTTTGTGAGTGTTTCGGAGGATTTCGCTAACCTTCTTTCGACACGTAAATTGTGCAAAACTCGTATTTCGGGTCCGAGTGCACTATTTCGGGGTACCAAAGTTGTGAAGCATCCATTCTAGTCCATTGGACCCAAAATGATGTTTGTGAATATCTTGGATGATTTCACTAACCATCGACACGTACAGGATGCAAAACTTGTGTTCAAGCCTGAATGCACTATTTCGGGGTACAAAAGTTGTGAAGCATCCATTCTAATCCATTGGACCCAAAATGATGTTTGCGAGTGTTTCGGATGATTTCACTAACCTTCGGTACGTACAAGATACAAAACTTGTGTTCGAGCCTAACTGCACTATTTCGATGTTCCAAAGTTGTGAAGAATCCATTCTAGTCCATTGGACCCAAAATGATGTTTGGGAGTGTTTCAGAACATTTCACTAACCTTCGGCACGAACAAGATGCAAAACTTCTGTTCGAGCCTGAATGCACTATTTTGGGGTACCAAAGTTGTGAAGCATCCATTCAGTCCATTGGACCTAAAATGATGTTTGGGAGTGTTTCGGAGCATTTCGCTAACCTTCGACACGTAAAAGGTGCAAAACTTGTATTTCGGGGCCGAATGCACTATTTCAGTGAACCAAAGTTGTGAAGCATCCATTCTAGTCCATTGGACCCAAATGATGTTTGTGAGTATCTCTGATGATTTCACTAACCTTCGACACGTACAAGATGCAAAACTTGTGTTCAAGCCTGAATGCAATATTTCGGGGTACAAAAGTTGTGAAGCATCCATTCTAATCCATTGGACCCAAAATGATGTTTGTGAGTGTTTTGGATGATTTCACTAACCTTCAGCACATACAAGATGCAAAACTTGTGTTCGAGCCTAAATGCACTATTTCGCGGTACCAAAGTTGTGAAGCGTCCATTCAGTCCATTGGACCCAAAATGATGTTTGGGAGTGTTTCGGAGCATTTCGCTAATCTTCAACACGTATAAGGTGCAAAACTCGTATTTCGGGCCCAAATGCACTATTTCGGGGAACCAAAGTTGTGAAGCATCCATTCTAGTCCATTGGACCCAAAATGATGTTTGTGAGTGTTTCTGATGATTTCACTAACCTTCGGCACGAACAAGACGCATAACTTTTGTTCGAGCCTGAATGCACTATTTTGGGGTACCAAAGTTGTGAAGCATCCATTATCGTCCATAAGACCCAAAATGATGTTTGTGAGTGTTACGGAGCATTTCGCTAACCTTCAACACATAAAAGGTGCAAAACTCATATTTCGGGCCCGAATACACTATTACGGGGTACAAAAGTTGTGAAGCATCCATTCTAATCCATTGGACCCAAAATGATGTTTGTGAGTCTTTTGGATGATTTCACTAACCTTCGGCACGTGCAAGATGCAAAACTTGTGTTCGAGCCTAACTGCACTATTTCGGGGTACCAAAGTTGTGAAGAATCCATTCTAGTCCATTGGACCCAAAATGATGTTTGGGAGTTTTTCAGAACATTTCACTAACCTTCGGCACGAACAAGATGCAAAACTCGTATTTCGGGCCCAAATGCACTATTTCGGGGAACCAAAGTTGTGAAGCATCCATTCTAGTCCATTGGACCCAAAATGATGTTTGGGAGTGTTTCGGAGCATTTTGCTAATCTTCAACACGTAAAAGGTGCAAAACTCGTATTTCGGGCCCGAATGCACTATTTTGGGGAACCAAAGGTGTGAAGCATCCATTCTAGTCCATTGGACCCAAGATGATGTTTGGAAGTGTTTCGAGTGCATTTCGCAAACCTCGGCTCGTAAAAGAAGAAAACTCGTGTTTCGGGCGTGAATGCAATATTTCGGGGTACCAAAGTTGTGAAGCATCCATTCTAGTTCATTGGACCCAAAATGATGTATGCGATTGTTTCGGATGATTTCACTAACCTTCGAGACGTAGAAAGATGCAAAACTTATGTTTCGGGCCTAACTGCACTATTTCGCGGTACCAAAGTTGTGAAGCGTCCATTCGAGTCCATTGGACCCGAAATGATGTTTGTGAGTGTTTCGGAGGATTTCGCTAACCTTCTTTCGACACGTAAATTGTGCAAAACTCGTATTTCGGGTCCGAGTGCACTATTTCGGGGTACCAAAGTTGTGAAGCATCCATTCTAGTCCATTGGACCCAAAATGATGTTTGTGAATATCTTGGATGATTTCACTAACCATCGACACGTACAGGATGCAAAACTTGTGTTCAAGCCTGAATGCACTATTTCGGGGTACAAAAGTTGTGAAGCATCCATTCTAATCCATTGGACCCAAAATGATGTTTGCGAGTGTTTCAGATGATTTCACTAACCTTCGGTACGTACAAGATACAAAACTTGTGTTCGAGCCTAACCGCACTATTTCGAGGTTCCAAAGTTGTGAAGAATCCATTCTAGTCCATTGGACCCAAAATGATGTTTGGGAGTGTTTCCGAACATTTCACTAACCTTCGGCACGAACAAGATGCAAAACTTCGTTCGAGCTCGAATGGACTATTTCGGGGTACCAAAGTTGTGAAGCATCCATTCAGTCCATTGGACCTAAAATGTTGTTTGGGAGTGTTTCGGAGCATTTCGCTAACCTTCGACACGTAAAAGGTGCAAAACTCGTATTTCGGGGCCGAATGCACTATTTCGGTGAACCAAAGTTGTGAAGCATCCATTCTAGTCCATTGGACCCAAATGATGTTTGTGAGTATCTCTGATGATTTCACTAACCTTCGACACGTACAAGATGCAAAACTTGTGTTCAAGCCTGAATGCAATATTTCGAGGTACAAAAGTTGTGAAGCATCCATTCTAATCCATTGGACCCAAAATGATGTTTGTGAGTGTTTTGGATGATTTCACTAACCTTCAGCACCTACAAGATGCAAAACTTGTGTTCGAGCCTAAATGCACTATTTCGGGGTACCAAAGTTGTGAAGCATCCATTCAGTCCATTGGACCCAAAATGATGTTTGGGAGTGTTTCGGAGCATTTCGCTAATCTTCAACACGTAAAAGGTGCAAAACTCGTATTTCGGGCCCAAATGCACTATTTCGGGGAACCAAAGTTGTGAAGCATCCATTCTAGTCCATTGGACCCAAAATGATGTTTGTGAGTATTTCGATGATTTCACTAACCTTCGGCACGAACAAGATGCAAAACTTCTGTTCAAGCCTGAATGCACTATTTTGGGGTACCAAAGTTGTGAAGCATCCATTACCGTCCATAAGACCCAAAATGATGTTTGTGAGTGTTTCGGAGCATTTCGCAAACCTTCGACACATAAAAGGTGCAAAACTCGTATTTCGGGCCTGAATACACTATTACGGGTACCAAAGTTGTGAAGCTTCCGTTCTTGTCCATTGGACCAAAAGTGATGTTTGGAAGTGTTTCGGAGCATTTCGCTAACCTTCGGCACGTAAAAGATGCAAAACTCTTGTTTCGGGCCCAAATGCACTATTTCGGGGTACCAAAGTTGTGAAACATCCATTCTAGTCCATTGGACCCAAAATGATGTTTGTGAGTGTTTCTGATGATTTCACTAACCTTCGGCACGAACAAGATGCAAAACTTTTGTTCGAGCCTGAATGCACTATTTTGGGGTACCAAAGTTGTGAAGCATCCATTCAGTCCGTTGGACCTAAAATGATGTTTGGGAGTGTTTCGGAGCATTTCGCTAACCTTCGACACGTAAAAGGTGCAAACTCGTATTTCGGGCCCAAATGCACTATTTCGGGGAACCAAAGTTGTGAAGCATCCATTCTAGTCCATTGGACCCAAAATGATGTTTGTGAGTATCTCGGATGATTTCACTAACCTTCGACACGTACAAGATGCAAAACTTGTTTTCAAGCCTCGAATGCGTATTTCGAGGTACAAAAGTTGTGAAGCATCCATTCTAATCCATTGGACCGAAAATGATGTTTGTGAGTGTATTGGATGATTTCACTAACCTTCGGCACCTAAGAGATGCAAAACTTGTGTTCGAGCCGAATGCACTATTTTGGGGTACCAAAGTTGTGAAGCATCCATTCTAGTCCATTGGACCCAAAATGATGTTTGTGAGTATCTTGGATGATTTCACTAACCTTCGACACGTTCGGGATGCAAAACTTGTGTTCGAGCTTGAATGAACTATTTCGGGGTACAAAAGTTGTGAAGCATCCATTCTAGTCCATTGGACCCAAAATGATATTTGCGAGTGTTTGGGAGCATTTCGCTTACCTTCGACACGTAAAAGGTGCAAAACTCGTATTTCGGGCCCGAATGCACTATATTCGGACTACCAAAGTTGTGAAGCATCCATTCGACCCAAAATGATGTTTGGAAGTGTTTCGGAGCATTTCGCAAACGCTTGGCAGGTAAAAGAAGAAAAACTCGTGTTTCGGGCCCGAATGCAATATTTCGGGGTACCAAAGTTGTGAGGCATCCATTCTAGCCCATTGGACCCAAAATGATGTTTGTGAGTGTTTCGGATGATTTCCTAACCTTCGGGACCTAGAAAGATGCAAAACTTGTGTTTCGGCCCTAACCGCACTATTTCGGGGTACCAAAGTTGTGAAGCATCCATTCGGTCCATTGGACTCAAAATGATGTTTGGGAGTGTTTCGAAGCATTTCCCTAACCTTCGACACGTAAAAGGTGCAAAACTCGTCTTTTGGGTCCGAATGCACTATTTCGGGGTACCAAAGTTGTGAAGCATCCATTCTAGTCCACCGGACACAAAATAATGTTTGTGAGAATCTCAAATGGTTTCACTAACCTTCGGCACGTACCGGATGCAAAACTTGTGTTCGAGCCTTTATACACTATTTCGGGGTACCAAAGTTGTGAAGCATCCATTCTAGTCCATTGGACCCAAAATGATGTTTGGGAGTGTTTCAGAGCATTTCGCTAACCTTCGGCACGTAAAAGATGCAAAACTCGTGTTTCGGGGCAGAATGCACTATTTTGGGGTACCAAAGTTGTGAAGCATCCATTCTAGTCCACTGGACCCAAAATGATGTTTGTGAGTGTTTCAGATGATTTCACTAACCTTCGGCACGAACAAGATGCAAAACTTCTGTTCGAGCCTGAATGCACTATTTTGGGGAACCAAAGTTATCAAGCTTCCATTCTAGTCCATTGGACCCAAAATGATGTTTGCGAGTGTTTGGGAGCATTTCGCTAACCTTCGACACGTAAAAGGTGCATAATCGTATTTCGGGCCTGAATGCACTACCTCGGGGAACCAAAGTTGTGAAGCATTCATTCTAGTCCATTGGACCCAAAATGATGTTTGCGAGTGTTTCGGATGGTTTCCTAACCTTCAAGCACGTAGAAAGATGCAAAACTTGTGTTTCGGCCTAACCGCACTACTTCGAGGTACCGAAGTTGTGAAGCATCCATTTAGTCCATTGGACCTTAAATGATGTTTGGGAGTGTTTCGGAGCATTTCGCTAACCTTCGATATGTAAAAGGTGCAAAACTCGTATTTTGGGGCCGAATGTAGTATTTCCGGGTACCAAATTTGTGAAGCATCCATTCTTGTCCATTGGACCCAAAATGATGTTTGTGAGTATCTCGGATGATTTCACTAACCTTCGCGATGTACAAGATGTAAAACTTGTGTTCGAGCCTCAATGCAGTATTTCGGGGTACCAAAGTTGTGAAGCATCTATTCTAGTCCATTGGACCCAAAATGATGTTTGGGAGTGTTTCGGAGCATTTCGCTAACCTTCGACAAGTAAAAGATGAAAACTCTTCTTTCGGTCCTGAATGCACTATTTTGGGGTACCAAAGTTGTGAAGCATCCATTCTAGTCCATTAGACCCAATATGATGTTTGGGAGTGTTTAAGATGTTTTCACTAAACTTCGACACGAACCGGATGCAAAACTTCGTTCGAGCTCGAATGCACTATTTTGGGGTAGCGTAGTTGTGGAGCATCCATTCTAGTCCGTTGGACCCAAAATGATGTTTGCGAGTGTTTCGGATAATTTCACTAACCTTCAACACGTAAAAAGATGCAAAACTTGCGCTGCACTATTTCGTTGTACCAAACTCGTGAAGCATCAATTTTAGTCCATTGGACCCGAGATGATGTTTGGAAGTGTTTCGGAGAATTTCGCAAACCCTCGGCAGGTAAAAGAAGGAAAACTCGTGTTTCGGGCCCGAATGCATTATTTCGGGATACCAAAGTCGTGAAGCATCCATTCTAGTCCGTTGGAACCCAAATGATGTTTGCGAGTGTTTCGGAGCATTTCGCTAACCTTCGGCATGTAAAAGAAGCAAAACTCGTATTTCGAGCCCGAATGCACTCTTTCGGGGTACCAAAGTTCTGAAGAATCCATTCTAGTCCATTGGAACCAAAATGTTGTTTGAGAGTGTTTCAGAGCATTTCGCTAACCTTCGGCACGTAAAAGATGCAAAACTCGTGTTTCAGGCCCAATTGCACTATTTCGGGGTACCAAAGTTGTGAAACATCCATTCTAGTCCATTGGACCCAAAATGATGTTTGTGAGTGTTTCTGATGATTTCACTAACCTTCGGCACGAACAAGATGCAAAACTTTTGTTCGAGCTTTGAATGCACAATTTTGGGGTACCAAAGTTGTGAAGCATCCATTATCGTCCATAAGACCCAAAATGATGTTTGTGAGTGTTACGGAGCATTTCGCTAACCTTCAACACATAAAAGGTGCAAAACTCATATTTCGGGCCCGAATACACTATTACGGGGTACAAAAGTTGTGAAGCATCCATTCTAGTCCATTGGACCCAAAATGATATTTGCGAGTGTTTGGGAGCATTTCGCTAACCTTCGACACGTAAAAGATGCAAAACTCGTGTTTCGGGCCAAAATGCACTATTTCGGGGTACCAAAGTTGTGAAACATCCATTCTAGTCCATTGGACCCAAAATGATGTTTGTGAGTGTTTCTGATGATTTCACTAACCTTCGGCACGAACAAGATGCAAAACTTTTGTTCGAGCTTGAATGCACTATTTTGGGGTACCAAAGTTGTGAAGCATCCATTCGGTCCGTTGGACCTAAAATGATGTTTGGGAGTGTTTCGGAGCATTTCGCTAACCTTCGACACGTACAAGGTGCAAACTCGTATTTCGGGCCCGAATGCACTATTTCGGGGAACCAAAGTTGTGAAGCATCCATTCTAGTCCATTGGACCCAAAATGATGTTTGTGAGTATCTCGGATGATTTCACTAACCTTCGACACGTACAAGATGCAAAACTTGTGTTCAAGCTCGAATGCGGTATTTCGAGGTACAAAAGTTGTGAAGCATCCATTCTAATCCATTGGACCGAAAATGATGTTTGTGAGTGTATTGGATGATTTCACTAACCTTCGGCACCTAAGAGATGCAAAACTTGTGTTCGAGCCGAATGCACTATTTTGGGGTACCAAAGTTGTGAAGCATCCATTCTAGTCCATTGGACCCAAAATGATGTTTGTGAGTATCTTGGATGATTTCACTAACCTTCGACACGTTCGGGATGCAAAACTTGTGTTCGAGCTTGAATGAACTATTACGGGGTACAAAAGTTGTGAAGCATCCATTCTAGTCCATTGGACCCAAAATGATATTTGCGAGTGTTTGGGAGCATTTCGCTTACCTTCGACACGTAAAAGGTGCAAAACTCGTATTTCGGGCCCGAATGCACTATATTTGGACTACCAAAGTTGTGACGCATCCATTCGACCCAAAATGATGTTTGGAAGTGTTTCGGAGCATTTCGCAAACGCTTGGCTAGTAAAAGAAGAAAAACTCGTGTTTCGGGCCCGAATGCAATATTTCGGGGTACCAAAGTTGTGAGGCATCCATTCTAGCCCATTGGACCCAAAATGATGTTTGTGAGTGTTTCGGATGATTTCCTAACCTTCAGGACCTAGAAAGATGCAAAACTTGTGTTTCGGCCTAACCGCACTATTTCGGGGTACCAAAGTTGTGAAGCATCCATTCGGTCCATTGGACTCAAAATGATGTTTGGGAGTGTTTCGAAGCATTTCCCTAACCTTCGACACGTAAAAGGTGCAAAACTCGTCTTTTGGGTCCGAATGCACTATTTCAGGGTACCAAAGTTGTGTAGCATCCTTTCTAGTCCACTTTGGACACAAAATAATGTTTGTGAGAATCTCAAATGATTTCACTAACCTTCGGCACGTACGGATGCAAAACTTGTGTTCGAGCCTTTATACACTATTTCGGGGTACCAAAGTTGTGAAGCATCCATTCTAGTCCATTGGACCCAAAATGATGTTTGGGAGTGATTCGAGCATTTCGCTAACCTTCGGCACGTAAAAGATGCAAAACTCGTGTTTCGGGGCGGGAATGCACTATTTCGGGGTACCAAAGTTGTGAAGCATCCTTTCTAGTCCACTGGACCCAAAATGATGTTTGTGAGTGTTTCAGATGATTTCACTAACCTTCGGCACGAACAAGATGCAAAACTTCGTTCGAGCTCGAATGCACTATTTTGGGGTACCAAAGTTATCAAGCTTCCATTCTAGTCCATTGGACCCAAAATGATGTTTGCGAGTGTTTGGGAGCATTTCGCTAACCTTCGACACGTAAAAGGTGCATAATCGTATTTCGGGCCTGAATGCACTACCTCGGGGAACCAAAGTTGTGAAGCATTCATTCTAGTCCATTGGACCCAAAATGATGTTTGCGAGTGTTTCGGATGGTTTCCTAACCTTCAGCACGTAGAAAGATGCAAAACTTGTGTTTCGGCCTAACTGCACTACTTCGAGGTACCAAAGTTGCGAAGCATCCATTTAGTCCATTGGACCTTAAATGATGTTTGGGAGTGTTTCGGAGCATTTCGCTAACCTTCGATATGTAAAAGGTGCAAAACTCGTATTTTGGGGCCGAATGTAGTATTTCCGGGTACCAAATTTGTGAAGCATCCATTCTTGACCATTGGACCCAAAATGATGTTTGTGAGTATCTCGGATGATTTCACTAACCTTCGAGATGTACAAGATGTAAAACTTGTGTTCGAGCCTCAATGCAGTATTTCGGGGTACCAAAGTTGTGAAGAATCTATTCTAGTCCATTGGACCCAAAATGATGTTTGGGAGTGTTTCCGGAGCATTTCTCTAACATTCGACAAGTAAAAGATGAAAACTCGTGTTTCGGGCCCGAATGCACTATTTCGGGGTACCAAAGTTGTGAAGCATCCATTCTAGTCCATTGGACCCAATATGATGTTTGGGAGTGTTTAAGATGTTTTCACTAAACTTCGACACGAACCGGATGCAAAACTTCGTTCGAGCTTTGAATGCACTATTTTGGGGTAGCGTAGTTGTGGAGCATCCATTCTAGTCCGTTGGACCCAAAATGATGTTTGCGAGTGTTTCGGATAATTTCACTAACCTTCAACACGTAAAAAGATGCAAAACTTGCGCCGCACTATTTCGTTGTACCAAAGTCGTGAAGCATCAATTTTAGTCCATTGGACCCGAAATGATGTTTGGAAGTGTTTCGTAGAATTTCGCAAACCCTCGGCAGGTAAAAGAAGGAAAACTCGTGTTTCGGGCCCGAATGCATTATTTCGGGATACCAAAGTCGTGAAGCATCCATTCTAGTCCGTTGGAACCCAAATGATGTTTGCGAGTGTTTCGGAGCATTTCGCTAACCTTCGGCATGTAAAAGAAGCAAAACTTGTATTTCGAGCCCGAATGCACTATTTCGGGGTACCAAAGTTCGAAGAATCCATTCTAGTCCATTGGAACCAAAATGTAGTTTGAGAGTGTTTCGAGCATTTCGCTAACCTTCGGCACGTAAAAGATGCAAAACTCGTGTTTCGGGCCCAATTGCACTATTTCGGAGTACCAAAGTTGTGAAACATCCATTTTAGTCCATTGGACCCAAAATGATGTTTGTGAGTGTTTCGATGATTTCACTAACCTTCGGCACGAACAAGATGCAAAACTTTTGTTCGAGCCTGAATGCACTATTTTGGGGTACCAAAGTTGTGAAGCATCCATTCTAGTCCATTGGACCCAAAATGATGTTTGGGAGTGTTTCAGATGATTTCACTAACCTTCGGCACAAACAAGATGCAAAACTTCTGTTCAGCCTGAATGCAATATTTTGGGGTACTATAGTTGTGAAGCATCCATTCTAGTCCATTGGACCCAAAATGATGTTTGTGAGTGTTTCAGATAATTTCACTAACCTTCAGCACATAAAAAGATGCAAAACTTGTGTTGCACTATTTCGGGGTACCAAAGTTGTGATGCATCCGTTCTAGTCCATTGGACCCAAAATGATGTTTGGAAGTGTTTCGAAGCATTTCGCAAACCCTCGACAGATAAAAGAAGAAAAACTCCTATTTCGGGCCCATATGCACTATTTCGGGGTACAAAAGTTGTGAAGCATCCATTCTAGTCCATTGGACCCAAAATGATGATTGTGAGTATCTCGGATGATTTCACTAACCTTCGACACGTACAAGATGCAAAACTTGGGTTCAAGCCTCGAATGCACTATTTCGGGATACAAAAGTTGTGAAGCATCCGTTCTAATCCATTGGACCCAAAATGATGTTTGCGAGTGTTTCGGATGATTTCAATAACCTTTGGCACGTACAAGATGCAAAACTTGTGTTCGAGCCTGAATGCAGTATTTCGGCGTACCAAAGCTGTGAAGCATTTATTCTAGTCCATTGGACCCAAAATCATGTTTGGGAGTATTTCGTAGCATTACTCTAACCTTCGACACGTAAAAGATGAAAAACTCGTGTTTCAGGCCCGAATGCACTATTTCGGGGTACCAAAGTTCTGAAACATCCATTCTAGTCCATTGGACCCAAAATGATGTTTTTGTGTGTTTCAGATGATTTCACTATCCTTCGGCACGTACAAGACGCAAAACTTGTGTTCGAGCCTGAATGCACTATTTCGGGGTACCAAAGTTGTGAAGCATCCATTATAGTCCATTGGACCCAAAATGATGTTTGGGAGTGTTTTAGATGTTTTCACTAACCTTTGACACGAACCGGATGCAAAACTTCGTTCGAGCTCCGAATGATGCACTATTTTGGGGTAGCATAGTTGTGAAGCATCCATTCTAGTCCATTGGACCCAAAATGATGTTTGCGAGTGTTTCGGATGATTTCACTAACCTTCAGCACGTAAAAAGATGCAAAACTTGTGATGCACTATTTCGGGGTACCAAAGTTGTGAAGCATCCATTCTAGTCCGTTGGACCCAAAATGATGTTTGGAACTGTTTCAGAGCATTTCGCAAACCCTCAGCAGGTAAAAGAAGAAAAACTCGTGTTTCTGGCCCGAATGCATTATTTCGGGATACCAAAGTTGTGAAGCATCCATTCTAGTCCGTTGGACCCAAAATGATGTTTGGAACTGTTTCAGAGCATGTCGCAAACCCTCAGCAGGTAAAAGAAGAAAAACTCGTGTTACGGGCCAGAATGCACTATTTTGGGGTACCAAAGTTGTGAAGCATCCATTCTAGTCCATTGGACCCAAAATGATGTTTGCGAGTGTTTCAGAGCATTTCGCTAACCTTCGACACGTAAAGGATGCAAAACTCGTGTTTCGGGCCTAAATGCACTATTTCGGGGTACCAAAGTTGTGAAGCATCCATTCTAGTCCATTGGACCCAAAATGATGTTTACGAGTGTTTCGATGATTTCACTAACCTTCGGCACGAACAAGATGCAAAACTTTTGCTCGAGCTTGAATGCACTATTTTGGGGTACCAAAGTTGTGAAGCATCCATTCTAGTCCATTGGACCCAAAATGATGTTTGCGAGTGTTTCGGATGATTTCACTAACCTTCGACACGTACAAGATGCAAAACTTGTGTTCGAGCACCGAATGCGATATTTCGGGGTACCAAAGCTGTGAAGCATTTATTCTAGTCCATTGGACCCAAAATGATGTTCGGGAGTGTTTCGTAGCATTTCTCTAACCTTCGACACGTAAAAGATGAAAAACTCGTGTTTCGAGCCCGAATGCACTATTTCGGGGTACCAAAGTTATGAAGCATCCATTCTAGTCCATTGGACCCAAAATGATGTTCGGGAGTGTTTTAGATATTTTCACTAACCTTCGACACGAACCTGATGCAAAACTTCTGTTCGAGCCTGAATGCACTATTTTGGGGTAGCATAGTTGTGTAGCATCCATTCTAGTCCATTGGACCCAAAATGATGTTTGCGAGTGTTTCGGATAATTTCACTAACCTTCAACACGTAAAAAGATGCAAAACTTGTGTTGCACTATTTCGTTGTACCAAAGTTGTGAAGCATCAATTTTAGTCCGTTGGACCCAAAATGATGTTTGGAAGTGTTTCGGAGCATTTTGCAAACCCTCGGCAAGTAAAGAGAAGGAAAACTCGTGTGTTCGGGCCCGAATGCATTATTTCGAGATACCTAAGTTTTGAAGCATCCATTCTAGTCCGTTGGACCCAAAATGATGTTTGCGAGTGTTTCGGAGCATTTCGCTAACCTTCGGCATGTAAAAGAAGCAAAACTCGTATTTCGGCCCGAATGCACTATTTCGGGATACCAAAGTTGTGAAGAATCCATTCTACTCCATTGGAACCAAAATGTTGTTTGAGAGTGTTTCGAGCATTTCGCTAACCTTCGGCACGTAAAAGATGCAAAACTCGTGTTTCTGGCCTAACTGCACTATTTCGGGGTACCATAGTTGTGAAGCATCCATTCTAGTCCATTGGGCCCAAAATGATGTTTGTGAGTATTTCAGATGATTTCACTAACCTTTGGCACGAACAAGATGTAAACTTCTGTTCGAGCCTGAATGCACTATTTTGGGGTACCAAAGTTGTGAAGCATCCTTTCTAGTCCATTGGACCCAAAATGATGTTTGCGAGTGTTACATATGATTTCACTAACCTTCGACATAAAAAAATGCAAAACTTGTGTCGCACTATTTCGGGGTACCAAAGTTGTGATGCATCCGTTCTAGTCCATTGGACCCAAAATGATGTTTGGAAGTGTTTCGAAGCATTTCGCAAACCCTCGACGGATAAAAGAAGAAAAACTCGTATTTCGGGCCCATATGCACTATTTCGGGGTACAAAAGTTGTGAAGCATCCATTCTAGTCCATTGGACCCAAAATGATGTTTGTGAATATCTTGGATGATTTCACTAACCTTCGACACGTACAAGATGCAAAACTTGTGTTCAAGCGTGAATGCACTATTTTGGGGTACAAAAGTTGTGAAGCATCCATTCTAATCCATTGGACCCAAAAAGATGTTTGCGAGTGTTTCGGATGATTTCACTAACCTTTGGCACGTACAAGATGCAAAACTTGTGTTCGAGCCTGAATGCAGTATTTCGGCGTACCAAAGCTATGAAGCATTTATTCTAGTCCATTGGACCCAAAATCATGTTTGGGAGTATTTCGTAGCATTACTCTAACCTTCGACACGTAAAAGATGAAAAACTCGTGTTTCAGGCCCGAATGCACTATTTCGGGGTACCAAAGTTCGAAACATCCATTCTAGTCCATTGGACCCAAAATGATGTTTTTGTGTGTTTCAGATGATTTCACTATCCTTCGGCACGTACAAGACGCAAAACTTGTGTTCGAGCCTGAATGCACTATTTCGGGGTACCAAAGTTGTGAAGCATCCATTATAGTCCATTGGACCCAAAATGATGTTTGGGAGTGTTTTAGATGTTTTCACTAACCTTTGACACGAACCAGATGCAAAACTTCTGTTCGAGCCTGAATGCACTATTTTGGGGTAGCATAGTTGTGTAGCATCCATTCTAGTCTATTGGACCCAAAATGATGTTTGCGAGTGTTTCGGATAATTTCACTAACCTTCAACACGTAAAAAGATGCAAAACTTGTGTTGCACTATTTCGTTGTACCAAAGTTGTGAAGCATCAATTTTAGTCCATTGGACCCAAAATGATGTTTGGAACTGTTTCAGAGCATTTCGCAAACCCTCAGCAGGTAAAAGAAGAAAAACTCGTGTTTCTGGCCCGAATGCATTATTTCGGGATACCAAAGTTGTGAAGCATCCATTCTAGTCCGTTGGACCCAAAATGATGTTTGCGAGTGTTTCGGAGCATTTCGCTAACCTTCGGCATGTAAAAGAAGCAAAACTCGTATTTCTGGCCCGAATGCACTATTTCGGGATACCAAAGTTGTGAATTATCCATTCTAGTTCGTTGGAACCAAAATGTTGTTTGAGAGTGTTTCAGAGCATTTCACTAACCTTCGGCACGTAAAAGATGCAAAACTCGTGTTTCGGGCCCAAATGCACTATTTCGGGGTACCAAAGTTGTGAAACATCCATTCTAGTCCATTGGACCCAAAATGATGTTTGTGAGTGTTTCTGATGATTTCACTAACCTTCGGCACGAACAAGATGCAAAACTTTTGTTCGAGCTTGAATGCACTATTTTGGGGTACCAAAGTTGTGAAGCATCCATTCTAGTCCATTGGACCCAAAATTATGTTTGCGAGTGTTTCAGATGATTTCACTAACCTTTGGCACGTACAAGATGCAAAACTTGTGTTCGAGTACGAATGCGGTATTTCGGGGTACCAAAGTCGTGAAGCATTTATTCTAGTCCATTGGACCCAAAATGATGTTTGGGAGTGTTTCGTAGCATTTCTCTAACCTTCGACACGTAAAAGATGAAAAACTCGTGTTTCGAGGCCCGAATGCACTATTTCGGGGTACCAAAGTTACGAAGCATCCATTCTAGTCCATTGGACCCAAAATGATGTTTGGGAGTGTTTTAGATGTTTTCACTAACCTTCGACACGAACCGGATGCAAAACTTCGTTTGAGCTCTGAATGCACTATTTTGGGGTAGCATAGTTGTGTAGCATTCATTGTAGTCCATTGGACCCAAAATGATGTTTGCGAGTGTTTTGGATAATTTCACTAACTTTCAACACGTAAAAAGATGCAAAACTTGTGTTGCACTATTTCGTTGTACCAAAGTTGTGATGCATCAATTTTAGTCCATTGGACCCAAAATGATGTTTGGAAGTGTTTCGGAGCATTTCACAAACCCTCGGCGGGTAAAAGAAGGAAAACTCGTGTTTCGGCCCGAATGCATTATTTCGGGATACCAAAGTTGTGAAGCATCCATTCTAGTCCGTTGGACCCAAAATGATGTTTGCGAGTGTTTTGGAGCATTTCACTAACCTTCGGCATGTAAAAGAAGCAAAACTCGTATTTCGGGCCCGAATGCACTATTTCGCGGTACCAAAGTTGTGAAGAATCCATTCTACTCCATTGGAACCAAAATGTTGTTTAAGAGTGTTTCAGAGCATTTCGCTAACCTTCGGCACGTAAAAGATGCAAAACTCGTGTTTCGGGCCCAAATGCACTATTTCGGGTACCAAAGTTGTGAAACATCCATTCTAGTCCATTGGACCCAAAATGATGTTTGTGAGTGTTTCTGATGATTTCACTAACCTTTGGCACGAACAAGATGCAAAACTTTTGTTCGAGCTTGAATGCACTATTTTGGGGTACCAAAGTTGTGAAGCATCCATTCTAGTCCATTGGACCCCAAATGATGTTTCGGAGTGTTTTAGATGTTTTCACTAACCTTCGACACGAACCGGATGCAAAACTTCGTTCGAGCTCGAATGCACTATTTTGGGGTAGCATAGTTGTGTAGCATCCATTCTAGTCCATTGGACCCAAAATGATGTTTGCGAGTGTTTCAGATAATTTCACTAACCTTCAACACGTAAAAAGATGCAAAACAAGTGTTGCACTATTTCGTTGTACCAAAGTTGTGAAGCATCAATTTTAGTCCATTGGACCCAAAATGATGTTTGGAAGTGTTTCGGAGCATTTCGCAAACACTCGGCAGGTAAAAAAAGGAAAACTCGTGTGTTCGGGCCCGAATGCATTATTTCGGGATACTAAAGTTGTGAAGCATCCATTCTAGTCCGTTGGACCCAAAATGATGTTTGCGAGTGTTTCGGAGCATTTCGCTAACCTTCGGCATGTAAATGAAGCAAAACTCGTATTTCGGGCCCGAATGCACTATTTCGGGGTACCAAAGTTGTGAAGAATCCATTCTAGTCCATTGGAACCAAAATGTTGTTTGAGAGTGTTTCGAGCATTTCGCTAACCTTCGCACGTAAAAGATGCAAAACTTGTGTTTCGGGCCTAAATGCATTATTTCGGGGTTCCAAAGCTGTGAAGCATCCATTCTAGTCCATTGGACACAAAACGGTGTTTGCGAGTGTTTCAGATGATTTCACTAACCTTCAACAGGTAAAAAGATGCAAAACTTGTGTTGCACTATTTCATTGTACGAAAGTTGTGAAGCATCAATTTTAGTCCGTTGGACCCAAAATGATGTTTGGAACTGTTTCAGAGCATTTCGCAAACCCTCAGCAGGTAAAAGAAGAAAAACTCGTGTTTCTGGCCCGAATGCATTATTTCGGGATACCAAAGTTGTGAAGCATCCATTCTAGTCCGTTGGACCCAAAATGATGTTTGCGAGTGTTTCGGAGCATTTCGCTAACCTTCGGCATGTAAAAGAAGCAAAACTCGTATTTCGGCCCGAATGCACTATTTCGGGATACCAAAGTTGTGAAGAATCCATTCTAGTCCATTGGAACCAAAATGTTATTTGAGAGTGTTTCAGAGCATTTCACTAACCTTCGGCACGTAAAAGATGCAAAACTCGTGTTTCGGGCCCAAATGCACTATTTCGGGGTACCAAAGCCGTGAAACATCCATTCTAGTCCATTGGACCCAAAATGATGTTTGTGAGTGTTTCTGATGATTTCACTAACCTTCGGCACGAACAAGATGCAAAACTTTTGTTCGAGCCTGAATGCACTATTTTGGGGTACCAAAGTTGTGAAGCATCCATTCTAGTCCATTGGACCCAAAATGATGTTTGCGAGTGTTTCGGATGATTTCACTAACCTTTGGCACGTACAAGATGCAAAACTTGTGTTCGAGCCTGAATGCAGTATTTTGGGGTACCAAAGCTGTGAAGCATTTATTCTAGTCCATTGGACCCAAAATGATGTTTGGGAGTGTTTCGTAGTATTTCTCTAACCTTCGACACGTAAAAGATGAAAAACTCGTGATTCGGGCCCGAATGCAATATTTCGAGGTACCAAAGTTGTGAAGCATCCATTCTAGACCATTGGACCCAAAATGATGTTTGTGAGTGTTTCAGATGATTTCACGAACCTTCGGCACGTACAAGATGCAAAACTTCTGTTCGAGCCTGAATGCACTATTTCGGGGTACCAAAGTTGTGAAGCATCCATTCTAGTCCATTGGACCCAAAATGATGTTTGCGAGTGTTTCGGATGATTTCACTAACCTTCGGCATGAACCAGATGCAAAACTTCTGTTCGAGCCTGAATGCAGTATTTTGGGGTACCAAAGCTGTGAAGCATTTATTCTAGTCAATTGGACCCAAAATGATGTTTGGGAGTGTTTCGTAGCATTTCTCTAACCTTCGACACGTAAAAGATGAAAAACTCGTGTTTCAGGCCCGAATGCACTATTTCGGGGTACCAAAGTTCTGAAGCATCCATTCTAGTCCATTGGACCCAAAATGATGTTTGGGAGTGTTTTAGATGTTTTCACTAACCTTCGACACGAACCAGATGCAAAACTTCTGTTTGAGCCTGAATGCACTATTTTGGGGTAGCATAGTTGTGTAGCATCCATTCTAGTCCATTGGACCCAAAATGATGTTTGCGAGTGTTTCGGATAATTTCACTAACCTTCAACACGTAAAAAGATGCAAAACTTGTGTTGCACTATTTCGTTGTACCAAAGTTGTGATGCATCAATTTTAGTCCATTGGACCCAAAATGATGTTTGGAAGTGTTTCGGAGCATTTCACAAACCCTCGGCGGGTAAAAGAAGGAAAACTCGTGTTTCCGGCCCGAATGCATTATTTCGGGATACCAAAGTTGTGAAGCATCCATTCTAGTCTGTTGGACCCAAAATGATGTTTGCGAGTGTTTTGGAGCATTTCACTAACCTTCGGCATGTAAAAGAAGCAAAACTCGTATTTCGGGCCCGAATGCACTATTTCGCGGTACCAAAGTTGTGAAGAATCCATTCTACTCCATTGGAACCAAAATGTTGTTTAAGAGTGTTTCAGAGCATTTCGCTAACCTTCGGCACGTAAAAGATGCAAAACTCGTGTTTCGGGCCCAAATGCACTATTTCGGGTACCAAAGTTGTGAAACATCCATTCTAGTCCATTGGACCCAAAATGATGTTTGTGAGTGTTTCTGATGATTTCACTAACCTTTGGCACGAACAAGATGCAAAACTTTTGTTCGAGCTTGAATGCACTATTTTGGGGTACCAAAGTTGTGAAGCATCCATTCTAGTCCATTGGACCCAAAATGATGTTTCGGAGTGTTTTAGATGTTTTCACTAACCTTCGACACGAACCGGATGCAAAACTTCTGTTCGAGCTCGAATGCACTATTTTGGGGTAGCATAGTTGTGTAGCATCCATTCTAGTCCATTGAACCCAAAATGATGTTTGCAAGTGTTTCGGATGATTTCACTAACCTTCTACACGTAAAAAGATGCAAAACTAGTGTTGCACTATTTCGTTGTACCAAAGTTGTGAAGCATCAATTTTAGTCCATTGGACCCAAAATGATGTTTCGAAGTGTTTCGGAGCATTTTGCAAACCATCGGCAAGTAAAAGAAGGAAAACTCGTGTGTTCGGGCCCGAATGCATTATTTCGGGATACTAAAGTTGTGAAGCATCCATTCTAGTCCGTTGGACCCAAAATGATGTTTGCGAGTGTTTCGGAGCATTTCGCTAACCTTCGGCATGTAAATGAAGCAAAACTCGTATTTCGGGCCCGAATGCACTATTTCGGGGTACCAAAGTTGTGAAGAATCCATTCTAGTCCATTGGAACCAAAATGTTGTTTGAGAGTGTTTCGAGCATTTCGCTAACCTTACGCACGTAAAAGATGCAAAACTCGTGTTTCGGGCCCAAATGCACTATTTCGGGTACCAAAGTTGTGAAACATCCATTCTAGTCCATTGGACCCAAAATGATGTTTGTGAGTGTTTCTGATGATTTCACTAACCTTTGGCACGAACAAGATGCAAAACTTTTGTTCGAGCTTGAATGCACTATTTCGGGGTACCAAAGTTGTGAAGCCTCCATTCTAGTCCATTGGACCCAAAATGATGTTTCGGAGTGTTTTAGATGTTTTCACTAACCTTCGACACGAACCGGATGCAAAACTTCGTTCGAGCCTCGAATGCACTATTTTGGGGTAGCATAGTTGTGTAGCATACATTCTAGTCCATTGGACCCAAAATGATGTTTGCGAGTGTTTCGGATAATTTCACTAACCTTCAACACGTAAAAAGATGCAAAACTAGTGTTGCACTATTTCGTTGTACCAAAGTTGTGAAGCATCAATTTTAGTCCATTGGACCCAAAATGATGTTTCGAAGTGTTTCGGAGCATTTTGCAAACCCTCGGCAAGTAAAAGAGGGAAAACTAGTGTGTTCGGGCCCGAATGCATTATTTCGGGATACCAAAGTTGTGAAGCATCCATTCTAGTCCGTTGGACCCAAAATGATGTTTGCGAGTGTTTCGGAGCATTTCGCTAACCTTCGGCATGTAAATGAAGCAAAACTCGTATTTCGGGCCCGAATGCACTATTTCGGGGTACCAAAGTTGTGAAGAATCCATTCTAGTCCATTGGAACCAAAATGTTGTTTGAGAGTGTTTCGAGCATTTCGCTAACCTTCGCACGTAAAAGATGCAAAACTCGTGTTTCGGGCCCAAATGCACTATTTCGGGTACCAAAGTTGTGAAACATCCATTCTAGTCCATTGGACCCAAAATGATGTTTGCGAGTGTTTCGGATGATTTCGCTAACCTTTGGCACGTACAAGATGCAAAACTTGTGTTCGAGCCTGAATGCAGTATTTCGGGGTACCAAAGCTGTGAAGCATTTATTCTAGTCCATTGGACCCAAAATGATGTTCGGGAGTGTTTTAGATATTTTCACTAACCTTCGACACGAACCTGATGCAAAACTTCTGTTCGAGCCTGAATGCACTATTTTGGGGTAGCATAGTTGTGTAGCATCCATTCTAGTCCATTGGACCCAAAATGATGTTTGCGAGTGTTTCAGATAATTTCACTAACCTTCAACACGTAAAAAGATGCAAAACAAGTGTTGCACTATTTCGTTGTACCAAAGTTGTGAAGCATCAATTTTAGTCCATTGGACCCAAAATGATGTTTGGAAGTGTTTCGGAGCATTTTGCAAACCCTCGGCAAGTAAAAGAAGGAAAACTCGTGTGTTCGGGCCCGAATGCAATATTTCGAGGTACTAAAGTTGTGAAGCATCCATTCTAGTCCGTTGGACCCAAAAGTGATGTTTGCGAGTGTTTCGGAGCATTTCGCTAACCTTCGGCATGTAAATGAAGCAAAACTCGTATTTCGGGCCCGAATGCAATATTTCGAGGTACCAAAGTTGTGAAGCATCCATTCTAGTCCATTGGACCCAAAAATGATGTTTAGGAGTGTTTCAGAGCATTTCGCTAACCTTCGGCACGTAAAAGATGCAAAACTCGTATTTCGGGCCTGAATGCACTATCTCGGGGTACCAAAGTTGTGAAGCATCCATTCTAGTCCATTGGACCCAAAATGATGTTTGTGAGTGTTTCAGATGATTTCACGAACCTTCGGCACGTACAAGATTCAAAACTACTGTTCGAGCCTGAATGCACTATTTCGGGGTACCAAAGTTGTGAAGCATCCATTCTAGTCCATTGGACCCAAAATAATGTTTGCGAGTGTTTCGGATAATTTCACTAACCTGCAGCACGTAAAAAGATGCAAAACTTGTGTTTCACTATTTCATTGTACCAAAGTTGTGAAGCATCCATTCTAGTCCATTGGACCCAAAATGATGTTTGGAAGTGTTTCAGAGCATTTCGCTAACCCTCGGCAGGTAAAAGAAGAAAAACTTGTGTTTCTGGACCGAATGCATTATTTCGGGATACCAAAGTTGTGAAGCATCCATTCTAGTCCGTTGGACCCAAAATGATGTTTGCGAGTGTTTCGGAGCATTTCGCTAACCTTCGGCATGTAAAAGAAGCAAAACTCGTATTTCTGGCCCGAATGCACTATTTCGGGATACCAAAGTTGTGAAGAATCCATTCTAGTTCGTTGGAACCAAAATGTTATTTGAGAGTGTTTCAGAGCATTTCACTAACCTTCGGCACGTAAAAGATGCAAAACTCGTATTTCGGGCCTGAATTCACTATCTCGGGGTACCAAAGTTGTGAAGCATCCATTCTAGTCCATTGGACCCAAAATGATGTTTGTGAGTGTTTCAGATGATTTCACGAACCTTCGGCACGTACAAGATTCAAAACTACTGTTCGAGCCTGAATGCACTATTTCGGGGTACCAAAGTTGTGAAGCATCCATTCTAGTCCATTGGACCCAAAATGATATTTGCGAGTGTTTCGGATGATTTCGCTAACCTTTGGCACGTACAAGATGCAAAACTTGTGTTCGAGTCGAATGCGGTATTTCGGGGTACCAAAGTTGTGAGGCACTTATTCTAGTCCATTGGACCCAAAATGATGTTTGGGAGTGTTTCGTAGCATTTCTCTAACCTTCGACACGTAAAAGATGAAAAACTCGTGTTTCAGGCCCGAATGCACTATTTCGGGGTACCAAAGTTCTGAAGCATCCATTCTAGTCCATTGGACCCAAAATGATGTTTGGGAGTGTTTTAGATGTTTTCACTAACGTTCGACACGAACCAGATGCAAAACTTCTGTTTGAGGCTGAATGCACTATTTTGGGGTAGCATAGTTGTGTAGCATTCATTGTAGTCCATTGGACCCAAAATGATGTTTGCGAGTGTTTCGGATAATTTCACTAACCTTCAACACGTAAAAAGATGCAAAACTTGTGTTGCACTATTTCGTTGTACCAAAGTTGTGATGCATCAATTTTAGTCCATTGGACCCAAAATGATGTTTGGAAGTGTTTCGGAGCATTTCACAAACCCTCGGCGGGTAAAAGAAGGAAAACTCGTGTTTCCGGCCCGAATGCATTATTTCGGGATACCAAAGTTGTGAAGCATCCATTCTAGTCTGTTGGACCCAAAATGATGTTTGCGAGTGTTTCGGAGCATTTCACTAACCTTCGGCATGTAAAAGAAGCAAAACTCGTATTTCGGGCCCGAATGCACTATTTCGCGGTACCAAAGTTGTGAAGAATCCATTCTACTCCATTGGAACCAAAATGTTGTTTAAGAGTGTTTCAGAGCATTTCGCTAACCTTCGGCACGTAAAAGATGCAAAACTCGTGTTTCGGGCCCAAATGCACTATTTCGGGTACCAAAGTTGTGAAACATCCATTCTAGTCCATTGGACCCAAAATGATGTTTGCGAGTGTTTCGATGATTTCACTAACCTTTGGCACGAACAAGATGCAAAACTTTTGTTCGAGCTTGAATGCACTATTTCGGGGTACCAAAGTTGTGAAGCCTCCATTCTAGTCCATTGGACCCAAAATGATGTTTCGGAGTGTTTTAGATGTTTTCACTAACCTTCGACACGAACCGGATGCAAAACTTCGTTCGAGCCCGAATGCACTATTTTGGGGTAGCATAGTTGTGTAGCATCCATTCTAGTCCATTGGACCCAAAATGATGTTTGCGAGTGTTTCGGATAATTTCACTAACCTTCAACACGTAAAAAGATGCAAAACTAGTGTTGCACTATTTCGTTGTACCAAAGTTGTGAAGCATCAATTTTAGTCCATTGGACCCAAAATGATGTTTCGAAGTGTTTCGGAGCATTTTGCAAACCCTCGGCAAGTAAAAGAAGGAAAACTCGTGTGTTCGGGCCCGAATGCATTATTTCGGGATACTAAAGTTGTGAAGCATCCATTCTAGTCCGTTGGACCCAAAATGATGTTTGCGAGTGTTTCGGAGCATTTCGCTAACCTTCGGCATGTAAATGAAGCAAAACTCGTATTTCGGGCCCGAATGCACTATTTCGGGGTACCAAAGTTGTGAAGAATCCATTCTAGTCCATTGGAACCAAAATGTTGTTTGAGAGTGTTTCAGAGCATTTCGCTAACCTTCGGCACGTAAAAGATGCAAAACTCGTGTTTCGGGCCCAAATGCACTATTTCGGGTACCAAAGTTGTGAAACATCCATTCTAGTCCATTGGACCCAAAATGATGTTTGCGAGTGTTTCGATGATTTCACTAACCTTTGGCACGAACAAGATGCAAAACTTTTGTTCGAGCTTGAATGCACTATTTCGGGGTACCAAAGTTGTGAAGCCTCCATTCTAGTCCATTGGACCCAAAATGATGTTTCGGAGTGTTTTAGATGTTTCCACTAACCTTCGACACGAACCCGATGCAAAACTTCTGTTCGAGCTCGAATGCACTATTTTGGGGTCGCATAGTTGTGTAGCATCCATTCTAGTCCATTGGACCCAAAATGATGTTTGCGAGTGTTTCGGATAATTTCACTAACCTTCAACGGTAAAAAGATGCAAAACTTGTGTTGCACTATTTCGTTGTACCAAAGTTGTGAAGCATCAATTTTAGTCCGTTGGACCCAAAATGATGTTTGGAAGTGTTTCGGAGCATTTTGCAAACCCTCGGCAAGTAAAAGAGGGAAAACTAGTGTGTTCGGGCCCGAATGCATTATTTCGGGATACCAAAGTTGTGAAGCATCCATTCTAGTCCGTTGGACCCAAAATGATGTTTGCGAGTGTTTCGGAGCATTTCGCTAACCTTCGGCATGTAAAAGAAGCAAAACTCGTATTTCTGGCCCGAATGCACTATTTCGGGGTACCAAAGTTGTGAAGAATCCATTCTAGTCCATTGGAACCAAAATGTTGTTTGAGAGTGTTTCGCAGCATTTCGCTAACCTTCGGCACGTAAAAGATGCAAAACTCGTGTTTCGGGCCTAAATGCACTATTTCGGGGTTCCAAAGTTATGAAACATCCATTCTAGTCCATTGGACAGAAAATGATGTTTGCGAGTGTTTCGATCATTTCACTAACCTTCGGCACGAACAAGATGCAAAACTTTTGTTCGAGCTCGAATGCACTATTTTGGGGTACCAAAGTTGTGAAGCATCCATTCTAGTCCATTGGACCCAAAATGATGTTTGGGAGTGTTTCGAGATGATTTCACTAACCTTCGGCTCAAACAAGATGCAAAACTTCGTTCGGCTTTGAATGCAATATTTTGGGGTACTATAGTCGTGAAGCATCCATTCTAGTCCATTGGACCCAAAATGATGTTTGTGAGTGTTTCGGATGATTTCACTAACCTTCAGCACATAAAAAGATGCAAAACTTGTGTTGCACTATTTCGGGGTACCAAAGTTGTGATGCATCCGTTCTAGTCCATTGGACCCAAAATGATGTTTGGAAGTGTTTCGAAGCATTTCGCAAAACCTCGACAGATAAAAGAAGAAAAACTCGTATTTCGGGCCCATATGCACTATTTCGGGGTACAAAAGTTGTGAAGCATCCATTCTAGTCCACTGGACCCAAAATGATGTTTGTGAGTATCTTGGATGATTTCACTAAACTTCGACACGTACAAGATGCAAAACTTGTGATCAAGCATGAATGCACAATTTCGGGATACAAAAGTTGTGAAGCATCTATTCTAATCCAGTGGACCCAAAATGATGTTTGCGAGTGTTTCGGATGATTTCACCAAGCTTCGACACGTACAAGATGCAAAACTTGTGTTCGGGCCTGAATGCACTATTTTGGGGTACCAAAGTTGTGAAGCATCCATTCTAGTCCATTGGACCCAAAATGATGTTTGCGAGTGTTTTGGATAATTTCACTAACCTTCAGCACGTAAAAAGATGTAAAACTTGCGTTCGAGCCCGAATGCACTACTTCGGGGTACCAAAGCTGTGAAGCATCTATTCTAGTCCATTGGACCCAAAAATGATGTTTGGGAGTGTTTCCGAGCATTTTGCTATCCTTCAACACGTTAAACGTCCAAAACTCATATTTTGCGCCCGAATGCTCTATTTCGGGGAACCAAAGTTGTGAAGCATCCATTCTAGTCCATTGGACCCAAAATGATGTTTGTGAGTATCTCAGATGATTTCACTAACCTTCGACACGTACAAGATGCAAAACTTGGGTTCAAGCCTGAATGCACTATTTCGGGGTACAAAAGTTGTGAAGCATCCATTCTAATCCATTGGACCCAAAAAGATGTTTGCGAGTGTTTCGGATGATTTCAATAACCTTTGGCACGTACAAGATGCAAAACTTGTGTTCGAGCCTGAATGCAGTATTTCGGCGTACCAAAGTCGTGAAGCATTTATTCTAGTCCATTGGACCCAAAATCATGTTTGGGAGTATTTCGTAGCATTACTCTAACCTTCGACACGTAAAAGATGAAAAACTCGTGTTTCGAGCCCGAATGCACTATTTCGGGGTACCAAAGTTCGAAACATCCATTCTAGTCCATTGGACCCAAAATGATGTTTTTGTGTGTTTCGGATGATTTCACTATCCTTCGGCACGTACAAGACGCAAAACTTGTGTTCGAGCCTGAATGCACTATTTCGGGGTACCAAAGTTGTGAAGCATCCATTATAGTCCATTGGAGCCAAAATGATGTTTGGGAGTGTTTTAGATGTTTTCACTAACCTTTGACACGAACCGGATGCAAAACTTCGTTCGAGCCGAATGATGCACTATTTTGGGGTAGCATAGTTGTGTAGCATCCATTCTAGTCCATTGGACCCAAAATGATGTTTGCGAGTGTTTCGGATAATTTCACTAACCTTCAACACGTAAAAAGATGCAAAACTTGTGTTGCACTATTTCGTTGTACCAAAGTTGTGAAGCATCAATTTTAGTCCATTGGACCCAAAATGATGTTTGGAAGTGTTTCGGAGCATTTCGCAAACCCTCGGCAGGTAAAAGAAGGAAAACTCGTGTTTCCGACCCGAATGCGCTATTTCGGGATACCAAAGTTGTGAAGCATCCATTCTAGTCCGTTGGACCCAAAATGATGTTTGCGAGTGTTTCGGAGCATTTCGCTAACCTTCGGCATGTAAAAGAAGCAAAACTCGTATTTCGGGCCCGAATGCGCTATTTCGGGGTACCAAAGTTGTGAAGAATCCATTCTAGTCCATTGGAACCAAAATGTTGTTTGAGAGTGTTTCAGAGCATTTCGCTAACCTTCGACACGTAAAAGATGCAAAACTCGTGTTTCGGGCCAAAATGCACTATTTCGGGGTACCAAAGTTGTGAAGCATCCATTCTAGTCCATTGGACCCAAAATGATGTTCGTGAGTGTTTCAGATGATTTCACTAACCTTCGGTACGAACAAGATGCAAAACTTCTGTTCGAGCCTGAATGCACTATTTTGGGGTACCAAAGTTGTGAAGCATCCATTCTAGTCCATTGGACCCAAAATGATGTTTGCGAGTGTTTCGGATGATTTCACTAACCTTTGGCACGTACAAGATGCAAAACTTGTGTTCGAGCCTGAATGCAGTATTTCGGGGTACCAAAGCTGTGAAGCATTTATTCTAGTCCATTGGACCCAAAATGATGTTTGGGAGTGTTTCGTAGCATTTTTCTAACTTTCGACACATAAAAGATGAAAAACTCGTGTTTCGAGGCCCGAATGCACTATTTCGGGGTACCAAAGTTCCCAAGCATCCATTCTAGTCCATTGGACCCAAAATGATGTTTGAGGGTGTTTTAGATGTTTTCACTAACCTTCGACACGAACCAGATGCAAAACTTCTGTTTGAGCCTGAATGCACTATTTTGGGGTAGCATAGTTGTGTAGCATCCATTCTAGTCCATTGGACCCAAAATGATGTTTGCGAGTGTTTCGGATAATTTCACTAACCTTCAACACGTAAAAAGATGCAAAACTTGTGTTGCACTATTTCGTTGTACCAAAGTTGTGATGCATCAATTTTAGTCCATTGGACCCAAAATGATGTTTGGAAGTGTTTCGGAGCATTTCACAAACCCTCGGCGGGTAAAAGAAGGAAAACTCGTGTTTCCGGCCCGAATGCATTATTTCGGGATACCAAAGTTGTGAAGCATCCATTCTAGTCTGTTGGACCCAAAATGATGTGTGCGAGTGTTTCGGAGCATTTCACTAACCTTCGGCATGTAAAAGAAGCAAAACTCGTATTTCGGGCCCGAATGCACTATTTCGCGGTACCAAAGTTGTGAAGAATCCATTCTACTCCATTGGAACCAAAATGTTGTTTGAGAGTGTTTCGAGCATTTCGCTAACCTTCGGCACGTAAAAGATGCAAAACTCGTGTTTCGGGCCCAAATGCACTATTTCGGGTACCAAAGTTGTGAAACATCCATTCTAGTCCATTGGACCCAAAATGATGTTTGTGAGTGTTTCTGATGATTTCACTAACCTTTGGCACGAACAAGATGCAAAACTTTTGTTCGAGCTTGAATGCACTATTTTGGGGTACCAAAGTTGTGAAGCATCCATTCTAGTCCATTGGACCCAAAATGATGTTTGCGAGTGTTTCAGATGATTTCACTAACCTTTGGCACGTACAAGATGCAAAACTTGTGTTCGAGCCTGAATGCAGTATTTCGGGGTACCGAAGCTGTGAAGCATTTATTGTAGTCCATTGGACCCAAAATGATGTTTGGGAGTGTTTCGTAGCATTTCTCTAACCTTCGACACGTAAAAGATGAAAAACTCGTGTTTCAGGCCCGAATGCACTATTTCGAGGTACCAAAGTTACGCAAGCATCCATTCTAGTCCATTGGACCCAAAATGATGTTTTTGTGTGTTTCGGATGATTTCACTATCCTTCGGCACGTACAAGACACAAAACTTGTGTTCGAGCTCGAATGCACTATTTCGGTGTACCAAATTTGTGAAGCATCCATTATAGTCCAATTGACCCAAAATGATGTTTGGGAGTGTTTTAGATGTTTTCACTAACCTTCGACACGAACTCGATGCAAAACTTCGTTCGAGCTCGAATGCACTATTTTGGGTAGGATAGTTGTGTAGCATCCATTCTAGTCCATTGGACCCGAAATGATGTTTGCGAGTGTTTCGGATAATTTCACTAACCTTCAACACGTAAAAAGATGCAAAACTTGTGTTGCACTATTTCGTTGTACCAAAGTTGTGAAGCATCGATTTTAGTCCATTGGACCCAAAATGATGTTTGGAAGTGTTTCGGAGCATTTCGCAAACCCTTGGTAGGTAAAAGAAGGAAAACTCGTGTGTTCGGGCCCGAATGCATTATTTCGGGATACCAAAGTTGTGAAGCATCCATTCTAGTCCGTTGGACCCAAAATGATGTTTGCGAGTGTTTCGGAGCATTTCGCTAACCTTCGGCATGTAAAAGAAGCAAAACTCGTATTACGGCCAGAATGCACTATTTTGGGGTACCAAAGTTGTGAAGAATCCATTCTAGTCCATTGCAACCAAAATGTTGTTTGAGAGTGTTTCAGAGCATTTCGCTAACCTTCGGCACGTAAAAGATGCAAAACTCGTGTTTCGGGCCCAAATGCACTATTTCGGGGTACCAAAGTTGTGAAACATCCATTCTAGTCCGTTAGACCCAAAATGATGTTTGTGAGTGTTTCGATGATTTCACTAACCTTCGGCACGAACAAGATGCAAAACTTTTGTTCGAGCTCCGAATGCACTATTTTGGGGTACCAAAGTTGTGAAGCATCCATTCTAGTCCATTGGACCCAAAATGATGTTTGCGAGTGTTTCGGATGATTTCACTAACCTTTGGCACGTACAAGATGCAAAACTTGTGTTCGAGCCTGAATGCAGTATTTTGGGGTACCAAAGCTGTGAAGCATTTATTCTAGTCCATTGGACCCAAAATGATGTTTGGGAGTGTTTCGTAGCATTTCTCTAACCTTCGACACGTAAAAGATGAAAAACTCGTGTTTCAGTCCCGAATGCACTATTTCGGGTACCAAAGTTCTGAAGCATCCATTCTAGTCCATTGGACCCAAAATGATGTTTTTGTGTGTTTCAGATGATTTCACTATCCTTCGGCACGTACAAGACGCAAAACTTGTGTTCGAGCCTGAATGCACTATTTCGGGGTACCAAAGTTGTGAAGCATCCATTATAGTCCATTGGACCCAAAATGATGTTTGGGAGTGTTTTAGATGTTTTCACTAACCTTCGACACGAACCAGATGCAAAACTTCTGTTCGAGCCTGAATGCACTATTTTGGGGTAGCATAGTTGTGTAGCATCCATTCTAGTCCATTGGACCCAAAATGATGTTTGCTAGTGTTTCGGATAATTTCACTAACCTTCAACACGTAAAAAGATGCAAAACTTGTGTTGCACTATTTCGTTGTACCAAAGTTGTGAAGCATCAATTTTAGTCCATTGGACCCAAAATGATGTTTGGAATTGTTTCGGAGCATTTTGCAAACCCTCGGCAAGTAAAAGAAGGAAAACTCGTGTGTTCGGGCCCGAATGCATTATTTCGGGATACCAAAGTTGTGAAGCATCCATTCTAGTCCATTGTACCCAAAATGATGTTTGCGAGTGTTTCGGAGCATTTCGCTAACCTTCGGCATGTAAAAGAAGCAAAACTCGTATTTCTGGCCCGAATGCACTATTTCGAGATACCAAAGTTGTGAAGAATCCATTCTAGTCCATTGGAACCAAAATGTTGTTTGAGAGTGTTTCAGAGCATTTCGCTAACCTTCGGCACATAAAAGATGCAAAACTCGTGTTTCGGGCCCAAATGCACTATTTCGGGGTACCAAAGTTGTGAAACATCCATTCTAGTCCATTGGACCCAAAATGATGTTTGTGAGTGTTTCGATGATTTCACTAACCTTCGACACGAACAAGATGCAAAACTTTTGTTCGAGCTCGAATGCACTATTTTGGGGTACCAAAGTTGTGAAGCATCCATTCTAGTCCATTGGACCCAAAATGATGTTTGCGAGTGTTTCGGATGATTTCACTAACCTTTGGCACGTACAAGATGCAAAACTTGTGTTCGAGCTCGAATGCGATATTTCGGGTACCGAAGCTGTGAAGCATTTATTGTAGTCCATTGGACCCAAAATGATGTTTGGGAGTGTTTCGTAGCATTTCTCTAACCTTCGACACGTAAAAGATGAAAAACTCGTGTTTCAGGCCCGAATGCACTATTTCGAGGTACCAAAGTTCTGAAGCATCAACTCTTGTCCATTGGACCCAAAATGATGTTTTTGTGTGTTTCAGATGATTTCACTATCCTTTGGCACGTACAAGACACAAAACTTGTGTTCGAGCCTGAATGCACTATTTCGGTGTACCAAAGTTGTGAAGCATCCATTATAGTCCAATTGACCCAAAATGATGTTTGGGAGTGTTTTAGATGTTTTCACTAACCTTCGACACGAACCTGATGCAAAACTTCGTTCGAGCCCGAATGCACTATTTTGGGTAGCATAGTTGTGTAGCATCCATTCTAGTCCATTGGACCCAAAATGATGTTTGCGAGTGTTTCGGATAATTTCACTAACCTTCAACACGTAAAAAGATGCAAAACTTGTGTTGCACTATTTCGTTGTACCAAAGTTGTGAAGCATCAATTTTAGTCCATTGGACCCAAAATGATGTTTGGAAGTGTTTCGGAGCATTTCGCAAACCCTTGGCGGTGTAAAAGAAGGAAAACTCGTGTGTTCGGGCCCGAATGCATTATTTCGGGATACCAAAGTTGTGAAGCATCCATTCTAGTCCGTTGGAACCAAAATGATGTTTGCGAGTGTTTCGGAGCATTTCGCTAACCTTCGGCATGTAAAAGAAGAAAAACTCGTGTTACGGGCCAGAATGCACTATTTTGGGGTACCAAAGTTGTGAAGAATCCATTCTAGTCCATTGCAACCAAAATGTTGTTTGAGAGTGTTTCGCAGCATTTCGCTAACCTTCGGCACGTAAAAGATGCAAAACTCGTGTTTCGGGCCCAAATGCACTATTTCGGGGTACCAAAGTTGTGAAACATCCATTCTAGTCCGTTAGACCCAAAATGATGTTTGTGAGTGTTTCTGATGATTTCACTAACCTTCGGCACGAACAAGATGCAAAACTTTTGTTCGAGCCTGAATGCACTATTTTGGGGTACCAAAGTTGTGAAGCATCCATTCTAGTCCATTGGACCCAAAATGATGTTTGCGAGTGTTTCGGATGATTTCACTAACCTTTGGCACGTACAAGATGCAAAACTTGTGTTCGAGCCTGAATGCAGTATTTCGGGGTACCAAAGCTGTGAAGCATTTATTCTAGTCCATTGGACCCAAAATGATGTTTGGGAGTGTTTCGTAGCATTTCTCTAACCTTCGACACGTAAAAGATGAAAAACTCGTGTTTCAGGCCCGAATGCACTATTTCGTGGTACCAAAGTTCTGAAGCATCCATTCTAGTCCATTGGACCCAAAATGATGTTTTTGTGTGTTTCAAATGATTTCACTATCCTTCGGCACGTACAAGACACAAAACTTGTGTTCGAGCTCGAATGCACTATTTCGGGGTACCAAAGTTGTGAAGCATCCATTATAGTCCATTGGACCCAAAATGATGTTTGGGAGTGTTTTAGATGTTTTCACTAACCTTCGACACGAACCAGATGCAAAACTTCTGTTCGAGCCTGAATGCACTATTTTGGGGTAGCATAGTTGTGTAGCATCCATTCTAGTCCATTGGACCCAAAATGATGTTTGCTAGTGTTTCGGATAATTTCACTAACCTTCAACACGTAAAAAGATGCAAAACTTGTGTTCCACTATTTCGTTGTACCAAAGTTGTGAAGCATCAATTTTAGTCCATTGGACCCAAAATGATGTTTGGAATTGTTTCGGAGCATTTTGCAAACCCTCGGCAAGTAAAAGAAGGAAAACTCGTGTGTTCGGGCCCGAATGCATTATTTCGGGATACCAAAGTTGTGAAGCATCCATTCTAGTCCGTTGGACCCAAAATGATGTTTGCGAGTGTTTCGGAGCATTTCGCTAACCTTCGGCATGTAAAAGAAGCAAAACTCGTATTTCTGGCCCGAATGCACTATTTCGAGATACCAAAGTTGTGAAGAATCCATTCTAGTCCATTGGAACCAAAATGTTGTTTGAGAGTGTTTCAGAGCATTTCGCTAACCTTCGGCACGTAAAAGATGCAAAACTCGTGTTTCGGGCCCAAATGCACTATTTCGGGGTACCAAAGTTGTGAAACATCCATTCTAGTCCACTGGACCCAAAATGATGTTTGTGAGTGTTTCTGATGATTTCACTAACCTTCGACATGAACAAGATGCAAAACTTTTGTTCGAGCCTGAATGCACTATTTTGGGGTACCAAAGTTGTGAAGCATCCATTCTAGTCCATTGGACCCAAAATGATGTTTGCGAGTGTTTCGGATGATTTCACTAACCTTTGGCACGTACAAGATGCAAAACTTGTGTTCGAGCCTGAATGCAGTATTTCGGGGTACCAAAGCTGTGAAGCATTTATTCTAGTCCATTGGACCCAAAATGATGTTTGGGAGTGTTTCGTAGCATTTCTCTAACCTTCGACACGTAAAAGATGCAAAACTCGTGTTTCGTGCCCGAGTGCACTATTTCGGGGTACCAAAGTTCGAAGCATCCATTCTAGTCCATTGGACCCAAAATGATGTTTTTGTGTGTTTCGGATGATTTCACTATCCTTCGGCACGTACAAGACACAAAACTTGTGTTCGAGCTCGAATGCACTATTTCGGGGTACCAAAGTTGTGAAGCATCCATTATAGTCCATTGGACCCAAAATGATGTTTGGGAGTGTTTTAGATGTTTTCACTAACCTTCGACACGAACCAGATGCAAAACTTCTGTTCGAGCCTGAATGCACTATTTTGGGGTAGCATAGTTGTGTAGCATCCATTCTAGTCCATTGGACCCAAAATGATGTTTGCGAGTGTTTCGAATAATTTCACTAGCCTTCAACACGTAAAAAGATGCAAAACTTGTGTTGCACTATTTCGTTGTACCAAAGTTGTGAAGCATCAATTTTAGTCCATTGGACCCAAAATGATGTTTGGAAGTGTTTCGGAGCATTTCGCAAACCCTCGGCGGTAAAAAAAGGAAAACTCGTGTTTCGGGCCCGAATGCATTATTTCAGGATACCAAAGTTGTGAAGCATCCATTCTAGTCCGTTGGACCCAAAATGATGTTTGCGAGTGTTTCGGAGCATTTCGCTAACCTTCGGCATGTAAATGAAGCAAAACTCGTATTTCGGGCCCGAATGCACTATTTCGGGGTACCAAAGTTGTGAAGAATCCATTCTAGTCCATTGGAACCAAAATGTTGTTTGAGAGTGTTTCAGAGCATTTCGCTAACCTTCGGCACGTAAAAGATGCAAAACTCGTGTTTCGGGCCCAAATGCACTATTTCGGGGTACCAAAGTTGTGAAATATCCATTCTAGTCCATTGGACCCAAAATGATGTTTGTGAGTGTTTCTGATGATTTCACTAACCTTCGGCACGAACAAGATGCAAAACTTTTGTTCGATTCGAATGCACTATTTTGGGGTACCAAAGTTGTGAAGCATCCATTCTAGTCCATTGGACCCAAAATAATGTTTGCGAGTGTTTCGGATGATTTCACTAACCTTTGGCACGTACAAGATGCAAAACTTGTGTTCGAGCCTGAATGCAGTATTTCGGGGTACCAAAGCTGTGAAGCATTTATTCTAATCCATTGGACCCAAAATGATGTTTGGGAGTGTTTCGTAGCATTTCTCTAACCTTCGACACGTAAAAGATGAAAAACTCGTGTTTCAGGCCCGAATGCACTATTTCGGGGTACCAAAGTTCCGAAGCATCCATTCTAGTCCATTGTACCCAAAATGATGTTTTTGTGTGTTTCAGATGATTTCACTATCCTTCGGCACGTACAAGACACAAAACTTGTGTTCGAGCCTGAATGCACTATTTCGGGGTACCAAAGTTGTGAAGCATCCATTATAGTCCATTGGACCCAAAATGATGTTTGGGAGTGTTTTAGATGTTTTCACTAACCTTCGACACGAACCAGATGCAAAACTTCTGTTCGAGCCTCGAATGCACTATTTTGGGGTAGCATAGTTGTGTAGCATCCATTCTAGTCCATTGGACCCAAAATGATGTTTGCGAGTGTTTCGGATAATTTCACTAACCTTCAACACGTAAAAAGATGCAAAACTTGTGTTGCACTATTTCGTTGTACCAAAGTTGTGAAGCATCAATTTTAGTCCATTGGACCCAAAATGATGTTTGGAAGTGTTTCGGAGCATTTTGCAAACCCTCGGCAAGTAAAAGAAGGAAAACTCGTGTTTCGGGCCCGAATGCATTATTTCGGGATACCAAAGTTGTGAAGCATCCATTCTAGTCCGTTGGACCCAAAATGATGTTTGTGAGTGTTTCGGAGCATTTCGCTAACCTTCGGCATGTAAAAGAAGCAAAACTCGTATTTCGGGCCCGAATGCACTATTTCGGGGTACCAAAGTTGTGAAGAATCCATTCTAGTCCATTGGAACCAAAATGTTGTTTGACAGTGTTTCAGAGCATTTCGCTAACCTTCGACACGTAAAGGATGCAAAACTCGTGTTTCGGGCCCAAATGCACTATTTCGGGGTACCAAAGTTGTGAAACATCCATTCTAGTCCATTGGACCCAAAATGATGTTTGTGAGTGTTTCTGATGATTTCACTAACCTTCGGCACGAACAAGATGCAAAACTTTTGTTCGAGCCTGAATGCACTATTTTGGGGTACCAAAGTTGTGAAGCATCCATTCTAGTCCATTGGACCCAAAATGATGTTTGCGAGTGTTTCGGATGATTTCACTAACCTTTGGCACGTACAAGATGCAAAACTTGTGTTCGAGCCTGAATGCAGTATTTCGGGGTACCAAAGCCGTGAAGCATTTATTCTAGTCCATTGGACCCAAAATGATGTTTGGGAGTGTTTCGTAGCATTTCTCTAACCTTCGACACGTAAAAGATGAAAAACTCGTGTTTCGAGCCCGAATGCACTATTACGGGGTACCAAAGTTCCAAGCATCCATTCTAGTCCATTGGACCCAAAATGATGTTTTTGTGTGTTTCAGATGATTTCACTATCCTTCGGCACGTACAAGACACAAAACTTGTGTTCGAGCCTGAATGCACTATTTCGGGGTACCAAAGTTGTGAAGCATCCATTATAGTCCATTAGACCCAAAATGATGTTTGGGAGTGTTTTAGATGTTTCCACTAACCTTCGACACGAACCTGATGCAAAACTTCTGTTCGAGCCTGAATGCACTATTTTGGGGTAGCATAGTTGTGTAGCATCCATTCTAGTCCATTGGACCCAAAATGCTGTTTGCGAGTGTTTCGGATAATTTCACTAACCTTCAACACGTAAAAAGATGCAAAACTTGTGTTGCACTATTTCGTTGTACCAAAGTTGTGAAGCATCAATTTTAGTCCATTGGACCCAAAATGATGTTTGGAAGTGTTTCGGAGCATTTTGCAAACCCTCGGCAAGTAAAAGAAGGAAAACTCGTGTGTTCGGGCCCGAATGCATTATTTCGGGATACCAAAGTTGTGAAGCATCCATTCTAGTCCGTTGGACCCAAAATGATGTTTGCGAGTGTTTCGGAGCATTTCGCTAACCTTCGGCATGTAAAAGAAGCAAAACTCGTATTTCTGGCCCGAATGCACTATTTCGGGATACCAAAGTTGTGAAGAATCCATTCTAGTCCGTTGGAACCAAAATGTTGTTTGAGAGTGTTTCGTAGCATTTCGCTAACCTTCGGCACGTAAAAGATGCAAAACTCGTGTTTCGGGCCCAAATGCACTATTTCGGGGTACCAAAGTTGTGAAACATCCATTCTAGTCCATTGGACCCAAAATGATGTTTGTGAGTTTTTCTCGGTGATTTCACTAACCTTCGGCACGAACAAGATGCAAAACTTTTGTTCGAGCCTGAATGCACTATTTTGGGGTACCAAAGTTGTGAAGCATCCATTCTAGTCCATTGGACCCAAAATGATGTTTGCGAGTGTTTCGGATGATTTCACTAACCTTTGGCACATACAAGATGCAAAACTTGTGTTCGAGCCTGAATGCAGTCACTACTAGGAATCGACCCTTAGAGCACCAAATGTTCGGGCAACACCACGTATTTGGTTGCAATAGTTGGTTTTATAGCAACCAACGTATTAATGCGTTGCGATATCTGGGTGTTATGGCAACCAAAAATGTGGGTTGCGTCTGTTGAAACAGTCGTTGCAACAGGTTGGTGTTAATGCCACGGTGAAAATGGTGGTTGCCTTTATGGGTAGCTATTGCCACAACTGATTGTGCATTGCGATAGTATCGATTTAATGTTGCGATAGATATGTGTTTGTTGCCACGAATATTTAATTGGTTGCGATAATGCATGCCTATGGCCACGATGAAATTTCGTTGTGTAGAGTGCAAACTTTGTTGCGATAGCTGATGTGCCTGTTGCATCAAAAAAATCATTCGTTGCGTTTGATGTGTGTTTGTTGACACGAATATTTAGTTGGTTGCGATTATGTCGGCTTTCAACCATGATGAATTAACGTTGCCTAAAACTTAAACCTGGTTGCGGTAGTTCATGTGACTGTTGCATCCAGAAAACAAATCGTTGCATCAATTAGGTTTTATTGCCACGATGAATTTGGTGAATTCATTAGATTTTTTTGTTGCGCTAAAAGATTTTATGATGATGTAATTAAACCCACCTGCCCTTTTCAAGAAAGAAAAATAAGCAAGCCCAATTGAGTTGTATTGTTGGCCGGCTTGCTAACAAAATTAGGAAAAAATCATGCCTCTAACCCGACCCCACCGCGCATGAGGAGAGGGAAAAAAAGACACCGAGAAGAAAAAAAGGCCGACTCATGCCTACGTATGCTCCCCGTGTAGGTCGGACCTCGGCCAGCCGGCAACAGCATGGTCGCAGAGGGCAACAAGATGGTCACGAAAAAAAGAAAAAAACACTACAAGAAATCCTTTGATCCATGACGAAATTCCCATGACGTTTTCTGATTTCGTCACAGATCACACTACATCCATGACAAACACTCAAATTTCGTCATAGATTGGCAGTGCTGGATATGAAGCCCAATATGAAGTCCGAACACTATGACGTTGTGTTAATTTCGTCATAGATTTCGTCACATATCATAATGCATCCATGACAACATGCAGATTTTGTCATAGATTAGCAGTGTTGGATATGAAGCCTGATATGAAGTCCAAACACTATGACGTTGCGCCATTTCGTCATAATTTGACCCACATTGCATTTCGCCATTTTCTCATGATTAGTAAATTAAAAGAATTAGAGATGATCATTGATAAATAAAAAACTTCATTAGACAAATCATGGGAAAAAAGAATGATGTATGGAAAAAATAGAAAAATAAATAAATGAAAAAAATTTGTGGAGACACGAATTTGAACCGTGTACCATATGAACAAGTCGGAAAATTAAGCAAATACTCCACACCCGAAGGGATTCGAACCGAGGATCTCACGCATCAACTCTGCAACCCTTTACCACTAGAGCACATGTTGGTTTGCGATTGTTTGGTGAAAAAGTTCCACACATCTCTTCGCATCGAAATACAAAAATGCAGGTCAGCCACAGCCGCCACGCAGGCCCGGTCCGCCAGAACAATCGCCGTGCGCTGGCCCATGCCTGGCCACACAGGCCCGGTCCGCCAGACCAGCAACCGCGCGATGGCCCATCGCATATGGAAAATAATCCGTCACTGCAAAAAATTGAGGTGCATAGGGGACTCGAACCCGCTACCTGGAGGAAAGGAGTTGGATTGCTTTACCACTGAGCTACATTTGAAGTTATGTGTCATTATAGAAGTTTATTTACATACCCTTTCCTCCATCGCCTCTAGGAAAGTTGAAAAAATAGCATGCGAGGATGAGATTCGAACCCACTACCTCACGCATCAAGAGCACATCTGCTACCACTGGGACACTTCATGAGTTGTGGTAAACTGAGGATAGTTTAGTTTATATACATATCGATTAAGCTTCGGGACCACGTGGCAGAACTAGAATGGTCAAGTTGCTTCGCCGCAACCACGTGGTGCACGCTGTTCTCGTTTTCCCCGTCATTTTTCTTTTTAATCTACAATTAAAATTTCAAACTGGTTTTTCTCAGTCATAGTAACTCCAAATTCATTGATTTTTTTTCTGATTTTTTGTAAAATCATGATCTTTTGTGTAATATCATTTGTCTACATATTAATTGCTATTTCGTTTATCTTTTTTATGTAGCTTCTTTTCTTCTACCAAAAGAGAATTAATAAAGATATTTGCACTAAGACAAGTGTCGGTGTAACTTCATATTTTATCATACTAATACAAAAAATAAGATTTTTACCAAATTTGAGTTGCATAGGACTTCAACAATGTTATGTTGTGTTCAAACTTCAAAGTTTGAGTATAGTTATAAGAAACTATGTGAGAGATGTTCCTCTTTGTGAACATCTATAATCTCACTTTATTAAAATCATCTGATTTTTTTACAACATGATTATATGCTAAAAATATGGTTCTGTGTCATTTTAGAATGATTACAACATGATTACAACACGAGGAAAGAAAATACTTTAGAATGTACAAACTTTAAGTTTAAGTTGAATTGTATGAAACAATGTGAGAGATCTATATAGTTTGTGAACATGTATACTCCAATTTTCGTAAAATCTTATGAAACTCTTTTGTCAAGCTTGAACATCTATAAAATGATTCCTAAAATTTGAAACTAGTGTTTCTCGGTCATAGTAACTCCAAATTCATTGATTCTTTTTTATAATTTTTGTAAAATCACAATCTTTCACGTAATATCGTTCGTTTTCATATTAATTGCCCCTAATATGTTACCACGTCAATTCGTAGAACCATTAGAGCATTTTATGATATTATTTGAATTGTGATAGTGTAAATTCGAGATGTAAGTTTGAATTACCAATAATAAACTGATGTCGAAATCATTTTTCATTTGTTAAAGTTGTAGATCTTGGTAGAGAATGATTTTAGAAAATTTTATAAAAAAGAATCATCCAATTTGGAGTTAGTATGAGACAGAAAAACTAGTTACAAGTTTTAGTCAAAGATTAAAAAGAGAAAACACACTTGTTCATCTCAGTTCATAGCAAGTGCAATTTCTGTTTTTAATCTTCGGATAAAACTTGTAAACTATTTTTCTTCCTCATACGAACTCCAAATCAGTTGATTCTTTTTTCTAATTTTTTCTAAAATCGAGATGTTTTCCTCAGTGCCATTTGTTTGTATCATAGTTACTATTTCTTGATTGCTTTTCATACAACACATCTTTTCCAACTAAAAAGGGAATATAAAAAACATGTCTTTTCATAATAATTGCTAATATAACTTAATATTCTCTAATGTTATGGTCAACACAAGGTTGCATCCAAATTTGAGGTGCCCATTGGTAAGGAAGTATTTGAGTGTGTACAAACTTTGAAATTTAAGTTTAGTTGTATGAAACAATGTGATGATCTAGCTAGTTTATGAACAATGTATACTCAATTTTCACAAAATCTTATGAAACTTTTTGTCAAGCTTGTACATCGATAAAATGATCCTATGCCAATTTACACAATTTTTTAATAAGTTCTATTTATTATTATCGTTATTTTATAACAAGGTGACCAGTAGAAGTTTGAAATTTCCCTACAAGCCAATTGAATTTTTCGTCAATCTCCTAGATGTGGCCTAGAATGGACCATAGGCGCCTAAATATAATTTTTTTGAATTTTTTAAACTTATTAGATGCACATATAGGTCAAGTTTGGAGGAGTTAAAATTTAAAAATCCAAAATTTAACTAGTTCAAAATTCGTAAAATTTTCCTTATCCCACACAACAATTTTCTTCGACGGCCCGCTTGCTTATGTGTCATACTCTCATCTTCTTTTTTTCCTCTAGCTCGTCTTCTTCCTTTTTCCAACGTGTTCAATCTTTGCCGCCGTGTGTTGCTCCATGGCCACGCTCCCTTGCAGCTTTGACCGAACTAGAGCAGCAGGTGATGAACAAGACCGGAGCTTCGGTGGATCTCGCCACGCCCGCCTCTCCCATGTAGAAATTCTTAGAAAATATCAAATCTATTCGACAATTTTTGAAACTCCTAGAAGACAATTTATATGCATACTTTTGTATATAAAAATATATTTAGGCGTCTAGGATAATTACATTTAAGTTTTTTTGAGACCCGGATAATTATATTTAAGTGTTCCGTAACAATGGTACAGTAAAATAAAAATGTAAAAGAAAATTGTTAGGCAGTAAGTAAATGAATCAAGGCCTGTTCGGCCCAAATAGCCAACCTATTTTTGGCCGTCCGTTGCTGATCCGACGACTACGACCACATCTCCTCAAGACCTCAACCAAACCCTAACCCCGGCCGCAGCCGCAGCCACCCTCTCTTCCTTATTTGCGTCAGCCCCCATCTCCGCCTTCCCTCCCGCTGGCGTCGGCCGCGCAACCTCCTTGCCGGTCACGCCATCCGCGCACCCGCTCCGCCTCTCGCGCCCCCCGCCCTTCCCGCACCTCCGCCGTCGACTACAACGGCGTAGTCCCCTCGGGGAGGTGGTCTGCACCGAGCACGGCATCGACGCCAGCGAGCTCTACGGCGGCGACTCCAACCTCCAGCATGAGCGCGTCAATGTCTACGACAACAAGGCCTCATGCGGCCACTTCGGAGCAGAAGGTTCTGTTGGCACGGAAGCCCTGCTTCACGCTCCTCTACATCCGGATGGCGCAGGTCCCCTTCGACATCGACATCGACACCTCCTTCCCTGACGCCAGTGAGCTCCCCTACCCCACCCGTAGCCCTACACTCTCGTATCCTATCGCATCCCTTAGCTCCGCTTGCTGTGCCTGCTGCTTCCCTTCCGTGCTGGGATCCCGCTCTGCTGCTGGCATCTCCGTTCGTCAACTGCTAGATAGTGTTTGTGTTTCCCCCCTTAATACAAGGGAAGTTGTGGATAGCTGCTGGGAGATCCATACATCGGTGTGCTGGAAATCTCAAGCTATGTGCGAGGCAATTAGAAACTGATCACTGTTGTTTGGTGTGTGCACTTCAGCTATTTGCAGAAATGCCTGTGTGGCAAGGAAGACGCCAGCAGGAAGAGCTCCTGAGTCCTGACGGAGTGACGTGATCCCAAATCTCTCTCTATTCTCTGCTAATAGGTAAGCTGCAGGCTGCAGGCAAGTCAACGTCAAGGTGGAGATGGATCTAGCATCTCCCTATCTGCTAATAGGTCGGCTGCATATTTTACTAGATCTATGTTTGCCTCATGTTTTTTTTGTAGAACAGTTAAAGTAATTGATAATGGGATAGGACCTTTTACAGTTGATAAGTCTTGTAGCTGTGTATTTTGGATCTTTTTTGTACCTCGTGCGCTAGTGTCATCGTACCTCTTATACTATATGAGACTGTCCATAGCTAGTGTGAATGTACTAATATCTAAATGTTTGTAGTTTCTGTACAACCATTCTAGTGCGGGCCGTTTGGCTTTAATATTTTTTCTGGATATCTTTCCTATTTTTCAGTTGTTATGTCTAACTTGCTTCAATTGACTAGTAACCAATTACTTTCATTTATCTTACCATTAATTACATGTTTTGTGTGCTCCAAATGGGATGTTATGATTGTGTGTGCTCCTCCATTGTAACCACTACAGATATTTAAGAAATTATAATAGCCAAAAGTCCAGATTATACGACAGTTTCTTGGTCACAGAAAAATGCCTCATTTGGCCATTTTAGTGTCATAATATGAATGCAAAAAATAATGAAATAATTTACTTTATGGCCCTTTGAGTTTACACTTAACTCCTATTTTTGACCAAAGGAATCATCATCTAATAGAAAAGGGAAGTATTGTTGACAAAATTGAGTGTATGTATGAGCTTGAAAGATCCAAATCCCATATGATAACCCCCTTGCTCGGTGCTGCTAATATATGTGAGATTGGTTGATTCAACTGTGATTTGATTCCTCAAAAGTGTGCTGCAAATTTGGAAAAAGATGTTTTCCTTTGTTCTCTCGTGATACATAATGTCTCATGTAATGTGTATGATTTGAGAAGTTAAGCTCGCTTGGTATTTGTCTCCCCGATGGGGGAATTGGATCACCGAATTTTATTTTTATTTTTTTGCAACATTGGTTAGATCTTCCGTACAAATCCTACTGGAAAATAACAATTTGCAGCGTGATAAGATCAGAAAGGGCTGCTAGTGTTATGGGAAGAAATGCAAAGAGTGTTGGCCTTCAAACCCAGGAGCATAAATCTAGGACTTGGATGACAAATACTGAAAAGTTGTCATTTCAGCTATTTTATCATCCTTTTGGATGACTTGTATTTGTGGAAGTGCTTTTTGTCTGTCATCCTTGAATCTAGTAGTGTCTGAAACTTGGGTTCTAACGTTCGGTAGTGTCCTTTTACATTGTTCTATCTTCGTCCCAAACTCTTTCAAACTCATGTGTTTCCATTTGTGTTAATGGAAATGGTTTCGAGCCTTGTCTGAAAGCAGAAGCAACATCGCCATATTTTTGTAAGAGTTTCTCGTTTCACCCATAGGTGGCTTATAGGCAATGTGCATGTGTGCTAGTGCTGTTAGTTACTACCCTGGGCGACAAGAGTTTCAGTCCATGGTATTTTGGATAATTAAGTCCATGGTGTGTACTGAGTGTGGTCATTCTTTCATTCTGCAATGTATGGCTTTTCAAGGTTCAGCAGGATAGGCAGGTTCAGCTCAGTTCAGTGATATGTGTCCAATTTCCTGAGTTTGAGAATATTAGATCAACTTCGCAATGTCCACTGAAAATATAAGTAAAATTTGTGGAGTTACAGTTTTACTCCTATCCCCTAAGCACAATGCAACCTTCAAATCCATTTATGAGAGAGCCGAAACAGCTTTCAGTTTTAATCCTATACGGACCAATTACCTTACTAATAATATTGCTTCATGTTTTGTAGGAAATGAAAAAATTCCCTTCGCAAGTTGGCTCAACTTACAATGTATCATTCACTACTTTAGTATTGAATATGTACATGAGAGATCCTTTGTTGCTTCTCAAGGTATTATGCCTGTACAATTTTTTTAAAAAAGCATCATGCGACATTTTTTTAAAACCTCTTAACATCGCTTATAGCTTGCATATATCCATATAATGTGTCTGAGGGATGTAATCCATGGCTGCGGGATTTTTTTCATTTCAGAGCGAGAGAAATATATGAGATATGACTACAAGATAGCCTGACATTTAGTGTAAGAGAATGATAGAATAGTCATCCAAACTTTGTTATTACACTATATATCTGCTCGTGATGTTCACCATGTCATTGCTAGATTTTTGCATATGACTTGTGTTGTGTATGCCATCTAGTAAAGAAACAAGAGATGTTTACCATGTGTATTGAATAAACTATGCCATTTCAATTTCTTTACTACCTACACTTGATTTGCACTTTACATTCAACATGATTTGGTATGGATTTGATCTGTTTCTATTGATTTTGTTTAATGTTTGGGGAAAAATAAACTATATTTCACAACACTCTAGTGTCCCATTGGATTCTCATAGAATTTATTTAAATAATGAATTGTTAAAAAAATTTCTAGCAGTTTTTTGTCCCAGCATGGCTGAATGTGCTTGGAATTGTTTGATCTCAATTGCACTTGTCCACCGATTGCTAATTACTCCATGATTTTAAACATATTTGTTTTCATGAATCACAGAGAAACTCAGGGAGCCAAAACAATTAGAGAAAGCTTCTATGGCTGCAAGTTGATGGACGGCACCAACAAAAATGACAAGTTGCTGATGGGTGATGGAGCAACCAACGAACCCATTTCTAGATCAATTATTTGTATGCTAAACAATGCAGTGAACTTAGTTAAATATGATGTCCTTATTATGTTAGTTGTGGTCATGTTTTTTAAACCAGAATGTTGGTCGTTGTGTGATACTTCAGTTTGAGACAAAATTAATATTAATGAATGTATCAATTATTATTTGTGATATTCTCTACCAGTGAAAATAATTAAAAAAACTAATTTTAATTTCACCTCATTGCGATAGACTATTGATTTTGGTTGCAATATGCTTTATTGCAATGAACTTTAAGCGTTGCGTTATCGTATTATCTATTACGACTAACAATTGTTTGTTGCATGTGCCCTCTATTGCCACCAACACAAATACGTTGCAATCTAGATATATTACCTCGAAGACTAGTTCGTTGCATTAACATATCATCTATTGCCACCATATCTGATTTGTTGCAAAAGCATTGTAATGCAATGGATCAGAATTCGTGGGAATAAGACTATATGCCTACGTATCTTTGCAGTGGCAATACTTTTCTTTTGCAACACATTTGGTTGTGGCAATCTTGAACTATTGCATCCTAGCGTTTGCTCGCAATAAAACTTGAGACAACCAATAAAGTCGTTGCAATATTTAAGCTTGCAACCAAAAATTGGTTGCATTTCCTTTTTTGTTCGTTGCCATATTTGTTATTACAGCCTAGTATAGGTTGCTTTAGGCTTCTTTTGCGTTGCAATATTTTTTGTAGCAACCAACTATTGGTTGCAATAGGATTTTTTGGTCATTGCATTAACAAACTCTATTGCAACACATCATCTTACGGTTGCCTCAGGCTATTACACCGTTCCAATTGCAACTCGATTTCGGATGCAACCAAAACAGCCATATTGCAACCATATATAGGTGTTGGCAAAGGGTTGATTTCTAGTAGTGAGTATTTCGGGGTACCAAAGCTGTGAAGCATTTATTCTAGTCCATTGGACCAAAAATTATGTTTGGGAGTGTTTCGTAGCATTTCTCTAACCTTCGACACGTAAAAGATGAAAAACTCGTGTTTCGAGCCCCAATGCACTATTTCGGGGTACCAAAGTTCGAAGCATCCATTCTAGTCCATTGGACCCAAAATGATGTTTTTGTGTGTTTCGGATGATTTCACTATCCTTCGGCACGTACAAGACACAAAACTTGTGTTCGAGCCCCGAATGCACTATTTCGGGGTACCAAAGTTGTGAAGCATCCATTATAGTCCATTGGACCCAAAATGATGTTTGGGAGTGTTTTAGATGTTTTCACTAACCTTCGACACGAACCGGATGCAAAACTTCCGTTCGAGCCTGAATGCACTATTTTGGGGTAGCATAGTTGTGTAGCATCCATTCTAATCCATTGGACCCAAAATGATGTTTGCGAGTGTTTCAGATGATTTCACTAACCTTCAGTATGTAAAAAGATGCAAAACTTGTGTTGCACTATTTCGTTGTACCAAAGTTTTGAAGCATCAATTTTAGTCCATTGGACTCAAAATGATGTTTGGAAGTGTTTCGGAGCATTTCGCAAACCCTCGGCAGTAAAAAAAGGAAAACTTGTGTTTCTGGCCCGAATGCATTATTTCGGGATCCAAAGTTGTGAAGCATCCATTATAGTCCGTTGGACCCAAAATGATGTTTGGAACTGTTTCAGAGCATTTCGCAGACCTTCGGCATGTAAAAGAAGAAAAACTCGTATTTCGGGCCCGAATGCACTATTTCGGGGTACCAAAGTTGTGAAGAATCCATTTTAGTCCATTGGAACCAACATGTTGTTTGAGAGTGTTTCAGAGCATTTCGCTAACCTTCGGCACGTAAAAGATGCAAAACTCGTGTTTCGGGCCCAAATGCACTATTTCGGGGTTCGAAAGTTGTGAAGCATCCATTCTAGTCCATTGGACACAAAATGATGTTTGGGAGTGTTTTAGATGTTTTCACTAACCTTCGACACGAACCGGATGCAAAACTTCTATTCGAGCTCGAATGCACTATTTTGGGGTAGCATAGTTGTGTAGCATCCATTCTAGTCCATTGGACACAAAATGATATTTGCGAGTGTTTCAGATGATTTCACTAACCTTCAACATGTAAAAAGATGCAAAACTTGTGTTTCACTATTTCGTTGTACCGAGTTGTGAAGCATCAATTTTAGTGCATTGGACCCAAAGTGAAGTTTGGAAGTGTTTCGGAGCATTTCGCAAACCCTCGGCAGGTAAAAGAAGGAAAACTCGTGTTTCGGGCCCGAATGCATTATTTCGGGATACCAAAGTTGTGAAGCATCCATTCTAGTCCGTTGGACCCAAAATGATGTTTGCGAGTATTTCGGAGCATTTCGCTAACCTTCGGCATGTAAAAGAAGCAAAACTCGTATTTCAGGCCCGAATGCACTATTTCGGGGTACCAAAGTTGTGAAGAATCCATTTTAGTCCATTGGAACCAACATGTTGTTTGAGAGTGTTTCAGAGCATTTCGCAAACCTTTGGCACGTAAAAGATGCAAAACCGTGTTTCGGACCCAAATGCACTATTTCGGGGTACCAAAGTTGTGAAACATCCATTCTAGTCCATTGGACCCAAAATGATGTTTGTGAGTGTTTCTGATGATTTCACTAACCTTCGGCACGAACAAGATGCAAAACTTTTGTTCGAGCCTGAATGCACTATTTTGGGGTACCAAAGTTGTGAAGCATCCATTCTAGTCCATTGGACCCAAAATGATGTTTGCGAGTGTTTCGGATGATTTCACTAACCTTTGGCACATACAAGATGCAAACCTTGTGTTCGAGCCTGAATGCAGTATTTCGGGGTACCAAAGCTGTGAAGCATTTATTCTAGTCCATTGGACCCAAAATGATGTTTGGGAGTGTTTCGTAGCATTTCTCTAACCTTCGACACGTAAAAGATGAAAAACTCGTGTTTCAGGCCCGAATGCACTATTTCGGGGTACCAAAGTTCTGAAGCATCCATTCTAGTCCATTGGACCCAAAATGATGTTTTTGTGTGTTTCAGATGATTTCACTATTCTTCGGCACGTACAAGACGCAAAACTTGTGTTTGAGCCTTAATGCACTATTTCGGGGTACCAAAGTTGTGAAGCATCCATTATAGTCCATTGGACCCAAAATGATGTTTGGGAGTGTTTCAGATGTTTTCACTAACCTTCGACACGAACCAGATGCAAAACTTCTGTTCGAGCCTGAATGCACTATTTTGGGGTAGCATAGTTGTGTAGCATCCATTCTAGTCCATTGGACCCAAAATGATGTTTGCTAGTGTTTCGAATAATTTCACTAACCTTCAACACGTAAAAAGATGCAAAACTTGTGTTGCACTATTTTGTTGTACCAAAGTTGTGAAGCATCAATTTTAGTCCATTGGACCCAAAATGATGTTTGGAAGTGTTTCGGAGCATTTCGCAAACCCTCGGCAGGTAAAAAAAGGAAAACTCGTGTTTCGGGCCTGAATGCATTATTTCGGGATACCAAAGTTGTGAAGCGTCCATTCTAGTCCATTGGACCCAAAATGATGTTTGCGAGTGTTTCAGAGCATTTCGCTAACCTTCGTCATGTTAAAGAAGCAAAACTCGTATTTCGGGCCCGAATGCACTATTTCGGGGTACCAAAGTTGTGAAGAATCCATTCTAGTCCATTGCAACCAAAATGTTGTTTGAGAGTGTTTCAGAGCATTTCGCTAACCTTCGGCACGTAAAAGATGCAAAACTCGTGTTTCGGGCCCAAATGCACTATTTCGGGGTACCAAAGTTGTGAAACATCCATTCTAGTCCATTGGACCCAAAATGATGTTTGTGTGTGTTTCGATGATTTCAGTATTCTTCGGCACGTACAAGACGCAAAACTTGTGTTCGAGCCTTAATGCACTATTTCGGGGTACCAAAGTTGTGAAGCATCCATTATAGTCCATTGGACCCAAAATGATGATTGGGAGTGTTTTAGATGTTTTCACTAACCTTCGACACGAACCAGATGCAAAACTTCTGTTCGAGCCTGAATGCACTATTTTGGGGTAGCATAGTTGTGTAGCATCCATTCTAGTCCATTGGACCCAAAATGATGTTTGCTAGTGTTTCGGATAATTTCACTAACCTTCAACATATAAAAAGATGCAAAACTTGTGTTGCACTATTTCGTTGTACCAAAGTTGTGAAGCATCAATTTTAGTCCATTGGACCCAAAATGATGTTTGGAAGTGTTTCGGAGCATTTCGCAAACCCTCGGCGAGTAAAACAAGGAAAACTCGTGTTTCGGGCCCGAATGCATTATTTCGGGATACCAAAGTTGTGAAGCGTCCATTCTAGTCCGTTGGACCCAAAATGATGTTTGCGAGTGTTTCGTAGCATTTCGCTAACCTTCGCATGTAAAAGAAGCAAAACTCGTATTTCGGGCCCGAATGCACTATTTCGGGGTACCAAAGTTGTGAAGAATCCATTCTAATCCATTGGAAGCAACATGTTGTTTGAGAGTGTTTCAGAGCATTTCGCTAACCTTCGGCACGTAAAAGATGCAAAACTCGTGTTTCGGGCCCAAATGCACTATTTCGGGGTACCAAAGTTGTGAAACATCCATTCTAGTCCATTGGACCCAAAATGATGTTTGTGAGTGTTTCTGATGATTTCACTAACCTTCGGCACGAACAAGATGCAAAACTTTTGTTCGAGCTTGAATGCACCATTTTGGGGTACCAAAGTTGTGAAGCATCCATTCTAGTCCATTGGACCCAAAATGATGTTTGCGAGTGTTTCGGATGATTTCACTAACCTTTGGCACGTACAAGATGCAAAACTTGTGTTCGAGCCTCGAATGCGTATTTCGGGGTACCGAAGCTGTGAAGCATTTATTGTAGTCCATTGGACCCAAAATGATGTTTGGGAGTGTTTCGTAGCATTTCTCTAACCTTCGACACGTAAAAGATGAAAAACTCGTGTTTCAGGCCCGAATGCACTATTTCGAGGTACCAAAGTTCTGAAGCATCCATTCTAGTCCATTGGACCCAAAATGATGTTTTTGTGTGTTTCAGATGATTTCACTATCCTTCGGCACGTACAAGACACAAAACTTGTGTTCGAGCCTCAATGCACTATTTCGGGGTACCAAAGTTGCGAAGCACCATTATAGTCCAATTGACCCAAAACGATGTTTGGGAGTGTTTTAGATGTTTTCACTAACCTTCGACACGAACCTGATGCAAAACTTCTGTTCGAGCCTGAATGCACTATTTTGGGGTAGCATAGTTGTGTAGCATCCATTCTAGTCCATTGGACCCAAAATGATGTTTGCGAGTGTTTCGGATAATTTCACTAACCTTCAACACGTAAAAAGATGCAAAACTTGTGTTCCACTATTTCGTTGTACCAAAGTTGTAAAGCATCAATTTTAGTCCATTGGACCCAAAATGATGTTTGGAAGTGTTTCGGAGCATTTCGCAAACCCTCGGCAGTAAAAGAAGGAAAACTCGTGTGTTCGGTGCCGAATGCATTATTTCGGATACCAAAGTTGTGAAGCATCCATTCTAGTCCGTTGGACCCAAAATGATGTTTGCGAGTGTTTCGGAGCATTTCGCTAACCTTCGGCATGTAAAAGAAGCAAAACTCGTATTTCTGGCCCGAATGCACTATTTCGGGGTACCAAAGTTGTGAAGAATCCATTCTAGTCCATTGGAACCAAAATGTTGTTTGAGAGTGTTTCAGAGCATTTCGCTAACCTTCGGCACGTAAAAGATGCAAAACTCGTGTTTCGGGCCCAAATGCACTATTTCGGGTACCAAAGTTGTGAAACATCCATTCTAGTCCATTGGACCCAAAATGATGTTTGTGAGTGTTTCTGATGATTTCACTAACCTTCGGCACGAACAAGTTGCAAAACTTTTGTTCGAGCCTGAATGCACTATTTTGGGGTACCAAAGTTGTGAAGCATCCATTCTAGTCCATTGGACACAAAATGATGTTTGCGAGTGTTTCAGATGATTTCACTAACCTTTGGCACGTACAAGATGCAAAACTTGTGTTCGAGCCTGAATGCAGTATTTCGGGGTACCAAAGCTGTGAAGCATTTATTCTAGTCCATTGGACCCAAAATGATGTTTGGGAGTGTTTCGTAGCATTTCTCTAACCTTCGACACGTAAAAGATGAAAAACTCGTGTTTCGAAGCTCGAATGCACTATTTCGGGGAACCAAAGTTCGAAGCATCCATTCTAGTCCATTGGACCCAAAATGATGTTTGGGAGTGTTTTAGATGTTTTCACTAACCTTCGACACAAACCAGATGCAAAACTTCTGTTTGAGGCTGAATGCACTATTTTGGGGTAGCATAGTTGTGTAGCATCCATTCTAGTCCATTGGACTCAAAATGATGTTTGCGAGTGTTATGGATAATTTCACTAACCTTCAACACGTAAAAAGATGCAAAACTTGTGTTGCACTATTTCGTTGTACCAAAGTTGTGATGCATCAATTTTAGTCCATTGGACCCAAAATGATGTTTGGAAGTGTTTCGGAGCATTTCGCAAACCCTCGGTGGGTAAAAGAAGGAAAACTCGTGTTTCCGGCCCGAATGCATTATTTCGGGATACCAAAGTTGTGAAGCATCCATTCTAGTCCGTTGGACCCAAAATGATGTTTGCGAGTGTTTCGGAGCATTTCACTAACCTTCGGCATGTAACAGAAGCAAAACTCGTATTTCGGGCCCGGATGCACTATTTCGCGGTACCAAAGTTGTGAAGAATCCATTCTACTCCATTGGAACCAAAATGTTGTTTGAGAGTGTTTCAGAGCATTTCGCTAACCTTCGGCACGTAAAAGATGCAAAACTCGTGTTTCGGGCCCAAATGCACTATTTCGGGTACCAAAGTTGTGAAACATCCATTCTAGTCCATTGGACCCAAAATGATGTTTCGAGTGTTTCGATGATTTCACTAACCTTTTGCACGAACAAGATGCAAAACTTTTGTTCGAGCTTGAATGCACCATTTTGGGGTACCAAAGTTGTGAAGCATCCATTCTAGTCCATTGGACCCAAAATGATGTTTGCGAGTGTTTCAGATGATTTCACTAACCTTTGGCACGTACAAGATGCAAAACTTGTGTTCGAGCCTGAATGCAGTATTTCGGGGTACCGAAGCTGTGAAGCATTTATTGTAGTCCATTGGACCCAAAATGATGTTTGGGAGTGTTTCGTAGCATTTCTCTAACCTTCGACACGTAAAAGATGAAAAACTCGTGTTTCAGGCCCGAATGCACTATTTCGAGGTACCAAAGTTCTGAAGCATCCATTCTAGTCCATTGGACCCAAAATGATGTTTTTGTGTGTTTCAGATGATTTCACTATCCTTCGGCACGTACAAGACACAAAACTTGTGTTCGAGCCTGAATGCACTATTTCGGGGTACCAAAGTTGTGAAGCACCATTATAGTCCAATTGACCCAAAACGATGTTTGGGAGTGTATTAGATGTTTTCACTAACCTTCGACACGAACCTGATGCAAAACTTCTGTTCGAGCCTGAATGCACTATTTTGGGGTAGCATAGTTGTGTAGCATCCATTCTAGTCCATTGGACCCAAAATGATGTTTGCGAGTGTTTCGGATAATTTCACTAACCTTCAACACGTAAAAAGATGCAAAACTTGTGTTGCACTATTTCGTTGTACCAAAGTTGTGAAGCATCAATTTTAGTCCATTGGACCCAAAATGATGTTTGGAAGTGTTTCGGAGCATTTCGCAAACCCTCGGCGGTAAAAGAAGGAAAACTCGTGTGTTCGCGGCCGAATGCATTATTTCGGATACCAAAGTTGCGAAGCATCCATTCTAGTCTCGTTAGACCCAAAATGATGTTTGCGAGTGTTTCGGAGCATTTCGCTAACCTTCGGCATGTAAAAGAAGCAAAACTCGTATTTCTGGCCCGAATGCACTATTTCGGGGTACCAAAGTTGTGAAGAATCCATTCTAGTCCATTGGAACCAAAATGTTGTTTGAGAGTGTTTCAGAGCATTTCGCTAACCTTCGGCACGTAAAAGATGCAAAACTCGTGTTTCGGGCCCAAATGCACTATTTCGGGGTACCAAAGTTGTGAAACATCCATTCTAGTCCATTGGACCCAAAATGATGTTTGTGAGTGTTTCGATGATTTCGGGAACCTTCGGCACGAACAAGATGCAAAACTTTTTTCGAGCCCGAATGCACTATTTTGGGGTACCAAAGTTGTGAAGCATCCATTCTAGTCCATTGGACCCAAAATGGTGTTTGCGAGTGTTTCGGATGATTTCACTAACCTTTGGCACGTACAAGATGCAAAACTTGTGTTCGAGCTCGAATGCGGTATTTCGGGGTACCAAAGTCGTGAAGCATTTATTCTAGTCCATTGGACCCAAAATGATGTTTGGGAGTGTTTCGTAGCATTTCTCTAACCTTCGACACGTAAAAGATGAAAAACTCGTGTTTCAGGCCCGAATGCACTATTTCGGGGTACCAAAGTTCTGAAGCATCCATTCTAATCCATTGGACCCAAAATGATGTTTTTGTGTGTTTCAGATGATTTCACTATCCTTCGGCACATACAAGACACAAAACTTGTGTTCGAGCCTGAATGCACTATTTCGGGGTACCAAAGTTGTGAAGCACCATTATAGTCCAATTGACCCAAAACGATGTTTGGGAGTGTTTTAGATGTTTTCACTAACCTTCGACACGAACCTGATGCAAAACTTCGTTCGAGCTCGAATGCACCTTGTTTTGGGGTAGCATAGTTGTGTAGCATACATTCTAGTCCATTGGACCTAAAATGATGTTTGCGAGTGTTTCGGATAATTTCACTAACCTTCAACACGTAAAAAGATGCAAAACTTGTGTTGCACTATTTCGTTGTACCAAAGTTGTGAAGCATCAATTTTAGTCCATTGGACCCAAAATGATGTTTGCGAGTGTTTCGGAGCATTTCGCTAACCTTCGGCATGTAACAGAAGCAAAACTCGTATTTCGGGCCCGGATGCACTATTTCGCGGTACCAAAGTTGTGAAGAATCCATTCTACTCCATTGGAACCAAAATGTTGTTTGAGAGTGTTTCAGAGCATTTCGCTAACCTTCGGCACGTAAAAGATGCAAAACTCGTGTTTCGGGCCCAAATGCACTATTTCGGGTACCAAAGTTGTGAAACATCCATTCTAGTCCATTGGACCCAAAATGATGTTTCTGAGTGTTTCTGATGATTTCACTAACCTTTGGCACGAACAAGATGCAAAACTTTTGTTCGAGCTTGAATGCACCATTTTGGGGTACCAAAGTTGTGAAGCATCCATTCTAGTCCATTGGACCCAAAATGATGTTTGCAAGTGTTTCGGATGATTTCACTAACCTTTGGCACGTACAAGATGCAAAACTTGTGTTCGAGCCTGAATGCAGTATTTCGGGGTACCGAAGCTGTGAAGCATTTATTGTAGTCCATTGGACCCAAAATGATGTTTGGGAGTGTTTCGTAGCATTTCTCTAACCTTCGACACGTAAAAGATGAAAAACTCGTGTTTCAGGCCCGAATGCACTATTTCGAGGTACCAAAGTTCTGAAGCATCCATTCTAGTCCATTGGACCCAAAATGATGTTTTTGTGTGTTTCGTATGATTTCACTATCCTTCGGCACGTACAAGACACAAAACTTGTGTTCGAGCTCGAATGCACTATTTCGGGTACCAAAGTTGTGAAGCACCATTATAGTCCAATTGACCCTAAACGATGTTTGGGAGTGTTTTAGATGTTTTCACTAACCTTTGACACGAACTCCGATGCAAAACTTCGTTCGAGCCCGAATGCACCGTTTTTTGGCGTAGCATAGTTGTGTAGCATCCATTCTAGTCCATTGGACCCAAAATGATGTTTGCGAGTGTTTCGGATAATTTCACTAACCTTCAACACGTAAAAAGATGCAAAACTTGTGTTGCACTATTTCGTTGTACCAAAGTTGTGAAGCATCAATTTTAGTCCATTGGACCCAAAATGATGTTTGGAAGTGTTTCGGAGCATTTCGCAAACCCTCGGCGAGTAAAAGAAGGAAAACTCGTGTGTTCGGGCCCGAATGCATTATTTCGGATACCAAAGTTGTGAAGCATCCATTCTAGTCCATTAGACCCAAAATGATGTTTGCGAGTGTTTCTGAGCATTTCGCTAACCTTCGGCATGTTAAAGAAGCAAAACTCGTATTTCGGCCCGAATGCACTATTTCGGGGTACCAAAGTTGTGAAGAATCCATTCTAGTCCATTGGAACCAAAATGTTGTTTGAGAGTGTTTCAGAGCATTTCGCTAACCTTCGGCACGTAAAAGATGCAAAACTCGTGTTTCGGGCCCAAATGCATCATTTCGGGGTTCGAAAGTTGTGAAACATCCATTCTAGTCCATTGGACCCAAAATGATGTTTGTGAGTGTTTCGATGATTTCGAGTAACCTTCGGCACGAACAAGATGCAAAACTTTTGTTCGAGCTCGAATGCACTATTTTGGGGTACCAAAGTTGTGAAGCATCCATTCTAGTCCATTGGACCCAAAATGGTGTTTGCGAGTGTTTCGGATGATTTCACTAACCTTCAGCACGTAAAAAGATGCAAAACTTGTGTTCGAGCCTCGAATGCGGTATTTCGGGTACCAAAGTCGTGAAGCATTTATTCTAGTCCATTGGACCCAAAATGATGTTTGGGAGTGTTTCGTAGCATTTCTCTAACCTTCGACACGTAAAAGATGAAAAACTCGTGTTTCGTGCGCGAATGCACTATTTCGGGGTACCAAAGTTCGAAGCATCCATTCTAATCCATTGGACGCAAAATGATGTTTTTGTGTGTTTCGGATGATTTCACTATCCTTCGGCACGTACAAGACACAAAACTTGTGTTCGAGCCTGAATGCACTATTTCGGGGTACCAAAGTTGTGAAGCATCCATTATAGTCCATTGGACCCAAAATGATTTTTGGGAGTGTTTTAGATGTTTTCACTAACCTTCGACACGAACCGGATGCAAAACTTCGTTCGAGCCTCGAATGCGCTATTTTGGGGTAGCATAGTTGTGTAGCATACATTCTAGTCCGTTGGACCCAAAATGATGTTTGCGAGTGTTTCGGATAATTTTACTAACCTTCAACACGTAAAAAGATGCAAAACTTGTGTTGCACTATTTCGTTGTACCAAAGTTGTGAAGCATCAATTTTAGTCCATTGGACTCAAAATGATGTTTGGAAGTGTTTCGGAGCATTTCGCAAACCTTCGGCAGGTAAAAGATGAAAAACTCGTGTTTCGGGCCCGAATGCAATATTTCGGGATACCAAAGTTGTGAAGCATCCATTCTAGTCCATTGGACCCAAAATGATGTTTGGGAGTGTTTCCGAGCATTTCGCTAACCTTCGGCACGTAAAGATGCATAACTCGTATTTCGGGCCCGAATGCACTATTTCAGGGTACCAAAGTTGTGAAGAATCCATTCTAGTCCAATGGAACCAAAATGTTGTTTGAGAGTGTTTCAGAGCATTTCGCTAACCTTCGGCACGTAAAAGATGCAAAACTCGTGTTTCGGGCCCAAATGCACTATTTCGGGGTACCAAAGTTGTGAAACATCCATTCTAGTCCATTGGACCCAAAATGATGTTTGTGAGTGTTTCGATGATTTCGGTAACCTTCGCACGAACAAGATGCAAAACTTTTGTTCGAGCTTGAATGCACTATTTTGGGGTACCAAAGTTGTGAAGCATCCATTCTAGTCCATTGGACCCAAAATGGTGTTTGCGAGTGTTTCGGATGATTTCACTAACCTTTGGCACGTACAAGATGCAAAACTTGTGTTCGAGCCTGAATGCAGTATTTCGGGGTACCAAAGCTGTGAAGCATTTATTCTAGTCCATTGGACCCAAAATGATGTTTGGGAGTGTTTCGTAGCATTTCTCTAACCTTCGACACGTAAAAGATGAAAAACTCGTGTTTCGGCGTGAATGCACTATTTCGGGGTACCAAAGTTCCGAAGCATCCATTCTAATCCATTGGACGCAAAATGATGTTTTTGTGTGTTTCGGATGATTTCACTATCCTTCGGCACGTACAAGACACAAAACTTGTGTTCGAGCCCCGAATGCACTATTTCGGGGTACCAAAGTTGTGAAGCATCCATTATAGTCCATTGGACCCAAAATGATTTTTGGGAGTGTTTTAGATGTTTTCACTAACCTTCGACACTAACCGGATGCAAAACTTCGGTTCGAGCTCGAATGCACTATTTTGGGGTAGCATAGTTGTGTAGCATACATTCTAGTCCGTTGGACCCAAAATGATGTTTGCGAGTGTTTTGGATAATTTCACTAACCTTCAACACGTAAAAAGATGCAAAACTTGTGTTGCACTATTTCGTTGTACCAAAGTTGTGAAGCATCAATTTTAGTCCATTGGACTCAAAATGATGTTTGGAAGTGTTTCGGAGCATTTCGCAAACCCTCGGCGAGTAAAAAAAGGAAAACTCCCTGTTTCGGGCCCGAATGCATTATTTCGGATACCAAAGTTGTGAAGCATCCATTCTAGTCCATTGGACCCAAAATGATGTTTGCGAGTGTTTCGTAGCATTTCGCTAACCTTCGGCATGTAAATGAAGCAAAACTCGCATTTCGGGCCCGAATGCACTATTTCGGGGTACCAAAGCATGTGAAGAATCCATTCTAGTCCAATGGAACCAAAATGTTGTTTGAGAGTGTTTCAGAGCATTTCGCTAACCTTCGGCACGTAAAAGATGCAAAACTCGTGTTTCGGGCCCAAATGCACTATTTCGGGGTACCAAAGTTGTGAAACATCCATTCTAGTCCATTGGACCCAAAATGATGCTTGTGAGTGTTTCGATGATTTCGGTAACCTTCGGCACGAACAAGATGCAAAACTTTTGTTCGAGCCTGAATGCACTATTTTGGGGTACCAAAGTTGTGAAGCATCCATTCTAGTCCATTGGACCCAAAATGGTGTTTGCGAGTGTTTCGGATGATTTCACTAACCTTTGGCACGTACAAGATGCAAAACTTGTGTTCGAGCCTGAATGCAGTATTTCGGGGTACCAAAGCTGTGAAGCATTTATTCTAGTCCATTGGACCCAAAATGATGTTTGGGAGTGTTTCGTAGCATTTCTCTAACCTTCGACACGTAAAAGATGAAAAACTCGTGTTTCAGGCGCGAATGCACTATTTCGGGGTACCAAAGTTCCTAAGCATCCATTCTAATCCATTGGACCCAAAATGATGTTTTTGTGTGTTTCAGATGATTTCACTATCCTTCGGCACGTACAAGACGCAAAACTTGCGTTCGAGCCTGAATGCACTATTTCGGGGTACCAAAGTTGTGAAGCATCTATTATGGTCCATTGGACCCAAAATGATTTTTGGGAGTGTTTTAGATGTTTTCACTAACCTTCGACACTAACCGGATGCAAAACTTCGTTCGAGCCTCGAATGCACTATTTTGGGGTAGCATAGTTGTGTAGCATACATTCTAGTCCGTTGGACCCAAAATGATGTTTGCGAGTGTTTTGGATAATTTCACTAACCTTCAACACGTAAAAAGATGCAAAACTTGTGTTGCACTATTTCGTTGTACCAAAGTTGTGAAGCATCAATTTTAGTCCATTGGACTCAAAATGATGTTTGGAAGTGTTTCGGAGCATTTCGCAAACCCTCGGCGAGTAAAAAAAGGAAAACTCCTCGTTTCGGGCCCGAATGCATTATTTCGGGATACCAAAGTTGTGAAGCATCCATTCTAGTCCATTGGACCCAAAATGATGTTTGCGAGTGTTTCGTAGCATTTCACTAACCTTCGGCATGTAAATGAAGCAAAACTCGCATTTCGGGCCCGAATGCACTATTTCGGGGTACCAAAGCCGTGAAGAATCCATTCTAGTCCAATGGAACCAAAATGTTGTTTGAGAGTGTTTCAGAGCATTTCGCTAACCTTCGGCACGTAAAAGATGCAAAACTCGTGTTTCTGGCCCAAATGCACTATTTCGGGGTACCAAAGTTGTGAAACATCCATTCTAGTCCATTGGACCCAAAATGATGTTTGTGAGTGTTTCGATGATTTCACTAACCTTCGGCACGAACAAGATGCAAAACTTTTGTTCGAGCTCGAATGCACTATTTTGGGGTACCAAAGTTGTGAAGCATCCATTCTAGTCCATTGGACCCAAAATGATGTTTGCGAGTGTTTCGGGTGATTTCACTAACCTTTGGCACGTACAAGATGCAAAACTTGTGTTCGAGCTTTGAATGCGGTATTTCGGGGTACCAAAGTTTGTGAAGCATTTATTCTAGTCCATTGGACCCAAAATGATGTTTGGGAGTGTTTCGTAGCATTTCTCTAACCTTCGACACGTAAAAGATGAAAAACTCGTGTTTCGAGCCCGAATGCACTATTTCGGGTACCAAAGTTACGAAGCATCCATTATAGTCCATTGGACCCAAAATGATGTTTTTGTGTGTTTCGGATAATTTCTCTATCCTTCGGCACGTACAAGACGCAAAACTTGTGTTCGAGCTCGAATGCACTATTTCGGGGTACCAATGTTGTGAAGCATCCATTATAGTCCATTGGACCCAAAATTATTTTTTGAGTGTTTTAGATGTTTTCACTAACCTTCGACACGAACCGGATGCAAAACTTCGTTCGAGCTTGAATGCACTATTTTGGGGTAGCATAGTTGTGTAGCATCCATTCTAGTCTATTGGACCCAAAATGATGTTTGCGAGTGTTTCGGATAATTTCACTAACCTTCAACACGTAAAAAGATGCAAAACTTGTGTTGCACTATTTCGTTGTACCAAAGTTGTGAAGCATCAATTTTAGTCCATTGGACCCAAAATGATGTTTGGAAGTGTTTCGGAGCATTTCGCAAACCCTCGGCGGGTAAAAGAAGGAAAACTCGTGTTTCCGGCCCGAATGCTCTATTTCGGGATATCAAAGTTGTGAAGCATCCATTCTAGTCCGTTGGACCCAAAATGATGTTTGCGAGTGTTTCGGAGCATTTCGCTAACCTTCGGCATGTAAAAGAAGCAAAACTCTATTTCGGGCCCGAATGCGCTATTTCGGGGTACCAAAGTTGTGAAGAATCCATTCTACTCCATTGGAACCAAAATGTTGATTGAGAGTGTTTCGAGCATTTCGCTAACCTTCGACACGTAAAAGATGCAAAACTCGTGTTTCGGGCTAAAATGCACTATTTCGGGGTACCAAAGTTGTGAAACATCCATCCTAGTCCATTGGACCCAAAATGATGTTTGTGAGTGTTTCGATGAGTTCACTAACCTTCGGCACGAACAAGATGCAAAACTTTTGTTCGAGCTTGAATGCACTATTTTGGGGTACCAAAGTTGTGAAGCATCCATTCTACTCCATTGGACCCGGAATGATGTTTGCGAGTGTTTCGGATGATTTCACTAACCTTTGGCACGTACAAGATGCAAAACTTGTGTTCGAGCCTGAATGCAGTATTTCGGGGTACCAAAGCTGTGAAGCATTTATTCTAGTCCATTGGACCCAAAATGATGTTTGGGTGTGTTTCGTAGCATTTCTCTAACCTTCGACACGTAAAAGATGAAAAACTCGTGTTTCGAGGCCCAAATGCACTATTTCGGGGTACCAAAGTTACGAAGCATCCATTCTAGTCCATTGGACCCAAAATGATGTTTTTGTGTGTTTCCGAGGATTTCACTATCCTTCGGCACGTACAAGCCACAAAACTTGTGTTCGAGCTCGAATGCACTATTTCGGGCTACCAAAGTTGTGAAGCATCCATTATAGTCCATTGGACCCAAAATGATGTTTGCGAGTGTTTTTGATGTTTTCACTAATATTCGACACGAACCGGATGCAAAACTTCGTTCGAGCCCGAATGCACAATTTTGGGGTAGCATAGTGTGTAGCATCCATTCTAGTCCATTGGACCCAAAATGATGTTTGCGAGTGTTTCGGATAATTTCACTAACCTTCAACACGTAAAAAGATGCAAAACTTGTGTTGCACTATTTCGTTGTACCAAAGTTGTGAAGCATCAATTTTAGTCCATTGGACCCAAAATGATGTTTGGAAGTGTTTCGGAGCATTTCGCAAACCCTCGGCGAGGTAAAAGAAGGAAAACTCGTGTGTTCGGGCCCGAATGCATTATTTCGGGATACCAAAGTTGTGAAGCATCCATTCTAGTCCGTTAGACCCAAAATGATGTTTGCGAGTGTTTCGAGCATTTCGCTAACCTTCGGCATGTAAAAGAAGCAAAACTCGTATTTCGGCCCGAATGCACTATTTCGGGGTACCAAAGTTGTGAAGAATCCATTCTAGTCCATTGGAACCAAAATGTTGTTTGAGAGTGTTTCGAGCATTTCGCTAACCTTCGGCACGTAAAAGATGCAAAACTCGTGTTTCGGGCCCAAATGCATCATTTCGGTGTTCCAAAGTTGTGAAACATCCATTCTAGTCCATTGGACACAAAATGATGTTTGCGAGTGTTTCGGATGATTTCACTAACCTTTGGCACGTACAAGATGCAAAACTTGTGTTCGAGCTCCGAATGCGGTATTTCGGGGTACCAAAGCCGTGAAGCATTTATTCTAGTCCATTGGACCCAAAATGATGTTTGGGAGTGTTTCGTAGCATTTCTCTAACCTTCGACACGTAAAAGATGAAAAACTCGTGTTTCGAGCGCGAATGCACTATTTCGGGGTACCAAAGTTACGAAGCATCCATTCTAATCCATTGGACGCAAAATGATGTTTTTGTGTGTTTCGGATGATTTCACTATCCTTCGGCACGTACAAGACACAAAACTTGTGTTCGAGCACGAATGCACTATTTCGGGGTACCAAAGTTGTGAAGCATCCATTATAGTCCATTGGACCCAAAATGATTTTTGGGAGTGTTTTAGATGTTTTCACTAACCTTCGACACGAACCGGATGCAAAACTTCGTTCGAGCCCGAATGCGCTATTTTGGGGTAGCATAGTTGTGTAGCATCCATTCTAGTCCATTGGACCCAAAATGATGTTTGCGAGTGTTTCGGATAATTTCACTAATCTTCAACACGTAAAAAGATGCAAAACTTGTGTTGCACTATTTCGTTGTACCAAAGTTGTGAAGCATCAATTTTAGTCCATTGGACTCAATATGATGTTTGGAAGTGTTTCGGAGCATTTCGCAACCCTCGGCAGGTAAAAAAAGGAAAACTCGTGTTTCGGGCCCGAATGCATTATTTCGGGATACCAAAGTTGTGAAGCATCCATTCTAGTCCATTGGACCCAAAATGATGTTTGGGAGTGTTTAAGAGCATTTCGCTAACCTTCGGCACGTAAAGATGCATAACTCGTATTTCGGGCCCGAATGCACTATTTCAGGGTACCAAAGTTGTGAAGCATCCATTCTAGTCCAATGGAACCAAAATGTTGTTTGAGAGTGTTTAGAGCATTTCGCTAACCTTCGGCACGTAAAAGATCCAAAACTCGTATTTCGGGCCCGAATGCACTATTTCAGGGTACCAAAGTTGTGAAGCATCCATTCTAGTCCATTGGACCCAAAATGATGTTTGGGAGTGTTTAAGAGCATTTCGCTAACCTTCGGCACGTTAAAGATACAAAACTTTTGTTCGAGCTTGAATGCACTATTTTGGGGTACCAATGTTGTGAAGCATCCATTCTAGTCCATTGGACCCAAATGATGTTTGCGAGTGTTTCGGATGATTTCACTAACCTTTGGCACGTACAAGATGCAAAACTTGTGTTCGAGCCTGAATGCAGTATTTCGGGGTACCAAAGCGATGAAGCATTTATTCTAGTCCATTGGACCCAAAATGATGTTTGGGAGTGTTTCGTAGCATTTCTCTAACCTTCGACACGTAAAAGATGAAAAACTCGTGTTTCGTGCGCGAATGCACTATTTCGGGGTACCAAAGTTACGAAGCATCCATTCTAATCCATTGGACGCAAAATGATGTTTTTGTGTGTTTCGGATGATTTCACTATCCTTCGGCACGTACAAGACACAAAACTTGTGTTCGAGCTCGAATGCACTATTTCGGGGTACCAAAGTTGTGAAGCATCCATTATAGTCCATTGGACCCAAAATGATTTTTGGGAGTGTTTTAGATGTTTTCACTAACCTTCGACACTAACCGGATGCAAAACTTCACGTTCGAGCTCGAATGCACTATTTTGGGGTAGCATAGTTGTGTAGCATACATTCTAGTCCGTTGGACCCAAAATGATGTTTGCGAGTGTTTTGGATAATTTCACTAACCTTCAACACGTAAAAAGATGCAAAACTTGTGTTGCACTATTTCGTTGTACCAAAGTTGTGAAGCATCAATTTTAGTCCATTGGACTCAAAATGATGTTTGGAAGTGTTTCGGAGCATTTCGCAAACCCTCGGCGGGTAAAAGAAGGAAAACTCTGTTTCGGGCCCGAATGCATTATTTCGGGATACCAAAGTTGTGAAGCATCCATTCTAGTCCATTGGACACAAAATGATGTTTGCGAGTGTTTCGTAGCATTTCACTAACCTTCGGCATGTAAATGAAGCAAAACTCGCATTTCGGGCCCGAATGCACTATTTCGGGGTACCAAAGCCGTGAAGAATCCATTCTAGTCCAATGGAACCAAAATGTTGTTTGAGAGTGTTTCAGAGCATTTCGCTAACCTTCGGCACGTAAAAGATGCAAAACTCGTGTTTCGGGCCCAAATGCACTATTTCGGGGTACCAAAGTTGTGAAACATCCATTCTAGTCCATTGGACCCAAAATGATGTTTGTGAGTGTTTCTGATGATTTCACTAACCTTCGGCACGAACAAGATGCAAAACTTTTGTTCGAGCCTGAATGCACTATTTTGGGGTACCAAAGTTGTGAAGCATCCATTCTAGTCCATTGGACCCAAAATGATGTTTGCGAGTGTTTCGGGTGATTTCACTAACCTTTGGCACGTACAAGATGCAAAACTTGTGTTCGAGCTCGAATGCGGTATTTCGGGGTACCAAAGTCGTGAAGCATTTATTCTAGTCCATTGGACCCAAAATGATGTTTGGGAGTGTTTCGTAGCATTTCTCTAACCTTCGACACGTAAAAGATGAAAAACTCGTGTTTCAAGCCCGAATGCACTATTTCGGGTACCAAAGTTACGAAGCATCCATTATAGTCCATTGGACCCAAAATGATGTTTTTGTGTGTTTCGAGATGATTTCTCTATCCTTCGGCACGTACAAGACGCAAAACTTGTGTTCGAGCTCGAATGCACTATTTCGGGGTACCAATGTTGTGAAGCATCCATTATAGTCCATTGGACCCAAAATTATTTTTTGAGTGTTTTAGATGTTTTCACTAACCTTCGACACGAACCGGATGCAAAACTTCGTTCGAGCCTCGAATACACTATTTTGGGGTAGCATAGTTGTGTAGCATCCATTCTAGTCTATTGGACTCAAAATGATGTTTGCGAGTGTTTCGGATAATTTCACTAACCTTCAACACGTAAAAAGATGCAAAACTTGTGTTGCACTATTTCGTTGTACCAAAGTTGTGAAGCATCAATTTTAGTCCATTGGACCCAAAATGATGTTTGGAAGTGTTTCGGAGCATTTCGCAAACCCTCGGCGGGTAAAAGAAGGAAAACTCGTGTTTCCGGCCCGAATGCATTATTTCGGGATACCAAAGTTGTGAAGCATCCATTCTAGTCCGTTGGACCCAAAATGATGTTTGCGAGTGTTTCGGAGCATTTCGCTAACCTTCGGCATGTAAAAGAAGCAAAACTCGTATTTCGGGCCCGAATGCGCTATTTCGGGGTACCAAAGTTGTGAAGAATCCATTCTAGTCCATTGGAACCAAAATGTTGTTTGAGAGTGTTTCAGAGCATTTCGCTAACCTTCGACACGTAAAAGATGCAAAACTCGTGTTTCGGGCCAAAATGCACTATTTCGGGGTACCAAAGTTGTGAAACATCCATTCTAGTCCATTGGACCCAAAATGATGTTTACTAGTGTTTCAGATGATTTCACTAACCTTCAACACGTATAAGATGCAAAACTTGTGTTCGACCCTCAATGCACTATTTTGGGTTACCAAAGTTGTGAAGCATCCATTCTAGTCCATCGGACCCAAAATGATGTTTGCGAGTGTTACATATGATTTCACTAACCTTCGACATAAAAAAATGCAAAACTTGTGTTCGAGCTCGAATGCGGTATTTCGGGGTACCAAAGTTGTGAAGCATTTATTCTAGTCCATTGGACCCAAAATGATGTTTGGGTGTGTTTCGTAGCATTTCTCTAACCTTCGACACGTAAAAGATGAAAAACTCGTGTTTCAGGCCCGAATGCACTATTTCGGGGTACCAAAGTTCTGAAACATCCATTCTAGTCCATTGGACCCAAAATGATGTTTTTGTGTGTTTCAGAGGATTTCACTATCCTTCGGCACGTACAAGCCACAAAACTTGTGTTCGAGCCTGAATGCACTATTTCGGGCTACCAAAGTTGTGAAGCATCCATTATAGTCCATTGGACCCAAAATGATGTTTGCGAGTGTTTTTGATGTTTTCACTAATATTCGACACGAACCGGATGCAAAACTTCGTTCGAGCTCGAATGCACAATTTTGGGGTAGCATAGTGTGTGGCATCCATTCTAGTCCATTGGACCCAAAATGATGTTTGCGAGTGTTTCGGATAATTTCACTAACCTTCAACACGTAAAAAGATGCAAAACTTGTGTTGCACTATTTCGTTGTACCAAAGTTGTGAAGCATCAATTTTAGTCCATTGGACCCAAAATGATGTTTGGAAGTGTTTCGGAGCATTTCGCAAACCCTCGGCAGGTAAAAGAAGGAAAACTCGTGTTTCGGGCCCGAATGCATTATTTCGGGATACCAAAGTTGTGAAGCATCCATTCTAGTCCATTGGACCCAAAATGATGTTTGCGAGTGTTTCGAAGCATTTCGCTAACCTTCGGCACGTTAAAGAATCAAAACTCGTATTTCGGGCCTGAATGGACTATTTCGTGGTACCAAAGTTGTGAAGCATCCATTCTAGTCCATTGGACCCAAAATGATGTTTGGGAGTGTTTCCGAGCATTTCGCTAACCTTCGGCACGTAAAAGATGCAAAACTCGTATTTCGGGCCCGAATGCACTATTTCAGGGTACCAAAGTTGTGAAGCATCCATTCTAGCCCATTGGACCCAAAATGATGTTTGTGAGTGTTTCAGATGATATTACTAACCTTCGGCACGAAGAAGATGCAAAACTTCTATTCGAGCCTGAATGCACTATTTTGGGGTACCAAAGTTGTGAAGCATCCATTCCAGTCCATTGGACCCAAAATGATGTTTGCGAGTGTTTCGGATAATTTCACTAACCTTTGGCACGTACAAGATGCAAAACTTGTGTTCGAGTCGAATGCGGTATTTCGGGGTACCAAAGTCGTGAAGCATTTATTCTAGTCCATTGGACCCAAAATGATGTTTGGGAGTGTTTCGTAGCATTTCTCTAACCTTCGACACGTAAAAGATGAAAAACTCGTGTTTCGGCCCGAATGCACTATTTCGGGGTACCAAAGTTCTGAAGCATCCATTCTAGTCCATTGGACCCAAAATGATGTTTGGGAGTGTTTTAGATGTTTTCACTAACCTTCGACACGAACCAGATGCAAAACTTCTGTTTGAGCCTGATGCACTATTTTGGGGTAGCATAGTTGTGTAGCATCCATTCTAGTCCATTGAACCCAAAATGATGTTTGCGAGTGTTTCGGATAATTTCACTAACCTTCAACACGTAAAAAGATGCAAAACTTGCGTTGCACTATTTCGGGGTACCAAAGTTGTGAAGCATCCATTCTAGTCCGTTGGACCCAAAATGATGTTTGGAACTGTTTCAGAGCATTTCGCAAACCCTCAGCAGGTAAAAGAAGAAAAACTCGTGTTTCTGGCCCGAATGCATTATTTCGGGATACCAAAGTTGTGAAGCATCCATTCTAGTCCGTTGGACCCAAAATGATGTTTGCGAGTGTTTCGGATGATTTCACTAACCTTCGGCATGTAAAAGAAGCAAAACTCGTATTTCGGGCCCGAATGCACTATTTCGCGGTACCAAAGTTGTGAAGAATCCATTCCACTCCATTGGAACCAAAATGTTGTTTGAGAGTGTTTCAGAGCATTTCGCTAACCTTCGACACGTAAAAGATGCAAAACTCGTGTTTCGGGCCCAAATGCACTATTTCGAGGTACCAAAGTTCGACGCATCCATTCTAGTCCATTGGACCCAAAATGATGTTTTTGTGTGTTTCGAGATGATTTCACTATCCTTCGGCACGTACAAGACACAAAACTTGTGTTCGAGCCCGAATGCACTATTTCGGTGTACCAAAGTTGTGAAGCATCCATTATAGTCCAATTGACCCAAAATGATGTTTGGGAGTGTTTTAGATGTTTTCACTAACCTTCGACACGAACCCGATGCAAAACTTCGTTCGAGCTCGAATGCACTATTTTGGGGTAGCATAGTTGTGTAGCATCCATTCTAGTCCATTGGACCCAAAATGATGTTTGCGAGTGTTTCGAGATAATTTCACTAACCTTCAACACGTAAAAAGATGCAAAACTTGTGTCGCACTATTTCGTTGTACCAAAGTTGTGAAGCATCAATTTTAGTCCATTGGACCCAAAATGATGTTTGGAAGTGTTTCGGAGCATTTCGCAAACCCTTGGCGAGTAAAAGAAGGAAAACTCGTGTGTTCGGGCCCGAATGCATTATTTCGGGATACCAAAGTTGTGAAGCATCCATTCTAGTCCGTTGGACCCAAAATGATGTTTGCGAGTGTTTCGGAGCATTTCGCTAACCTTCGGCATGTAAAAGAAGCAAAACTCGTATTTCTGGCCCGAATGCACTATTTTGGGGTACCAAAGTTGTGAAGAATCCATTCTAGTCCATTGGAACGAAAATGTTGTTTGAGAGTGTTTCAGAGCATTTCGCTAACCTTCGGCACGTAAAAGATGCAAAACTCGTGTTTCGGGCCCAAATGCACTATTTCGGGGTACCAAAGTTGTGGAACATCCATTCTAGTCCATTGGACCCAAAATGAGGTTTGTGAGTGTTTCGATGATTTCACTAACCTTCGGCACGAACAAGATGCAAAACTTTTGTTCGAGCTTCGAATGCACTATTTCGGGGTACCAAAGTTGTGGAACATCCATTCTAGTCCATTGGACCCAAAATGATGTTTGCGAGTGTTTCGGATGATTTCACTAACCTTTGGCACGTACAAGATGCAAAACTTGTGTTCGAGCCTGAATGCAGTATTTCGGGGTACCAAAGTTGTGAAGCATTTATTGTAGTCCATTGGACCCAAAATGATGTTGGGAGTGTTTCGTAGCATTTGTCTAACCTTCGACACGTAAAAGATGAAAAACTCGTGTTTCGGGCCCGAATGCACTATTTCGGGGTACCAAAGTTCTGAAGCATCCATTCTAGTCCATTGGACCCAAAATGATGTTTGGGAGTGTTTTAGATGTTTTCACTAACCTTCGACATGAACCGGATGCAAAACTTCGTTTGAGCTCGAATGCACTATTTTGGGGTAGCATAGTTGTGTAGCATCCATTCTAGTCCATTGGACCCAAAATGATGTTTGCGAGTGTTTCGAGATAATTTCACTAACCTTCAACACGTAAAAAGATGCAAAACTTGTGTTGCACTATTTCGTTGTACCAAAGTTGTGAAGCATCCATTTTAGTCCATTGGACCCAAAATGATGTTTGGAAGTGTTTCGGAGCATTTCGCAAACCCTCGGTGGGTAAAAGAAGGAAAACTCGTGTTTCCGGCCCGAATGCATTATTTCGGGATACTAAAGTTGTGCAGCATCCATTCTAGTCCGTTGGACCCAAAATGATGTTTGCGAGTGTTTCGGAGCATTTCACTAACCTTCGGCATGTAACAGAAGCAAAACTCGTATTTCGGGCCCGGATGCACTATTTCGCGGTACCAAAGTTGTGAAGAATCCATTCTACTCCATTGGAACCAAAATGTTGTTTGAGAGTGTTTCAGAGCATTTCGCTAACCTTCGGCACGTAAAAGATGCAAAACTCGTGTTTCGGGCCCAAATGCACTATTTCGAGGTACCAAAGTTCGAAGCATCCATTCTAGTCCATTGGACCCAAAATGATGTTTTTGTGTGTTTCAGATGATTTCACTATCCTTCGGCACGTACAAGACACAAAACTTGTGTTCGAGCCTGAATGCACTATTTCGGGGTACCAAAGTTGTGAAGCATCCATTATAGTCCATTGGACCCAAAATGATGTTTGGGAGTGTTTTAGATGTTTTCACTAACCTTCGACACGAACCAGATGCAAAACTTCTGTTCGAGCCTGAATGCACTATTTTGGGGTAGCATAGTTGTGTAGCATCCATTCTAGTCCATTGGACCCAAAATGATGTTTGCGAGTGTTTCGGATAATTTCACTAACCTTCAACACGTAAAAAGATGCAAAACTTGTGTTGCACTATTTCGTTGTACCAAAGTTGTGAAGCATCAATTTTAGTCCATTGGACCCAAAATGATGTTTGGAAGTGTTTCGGAGCATTTCGCAAACCCTTGGCAGGTAAAAGAGGGAAAACTCGTGTGTTCGGGCCCGAATGCATTATTTCGGGATACCTAAGTTGTGAAGCATCCATTCTAGTCCATTGGACCCAAAATGATGTTTGCGAGTGTTTCGGAGCATTTCGCTAACCTTCGGCATGTAAAAGAAGCAAAACTCGTATTTCTGGCCCGAATGCACTATCTTGGGGTACCAAAGTTGTGAAGAATCCATTCTAGTCCATTGGAACCAAAATGTTGTTTGAGAGTGTTTCAGAGCATTTCGCTAACCTTCGGCACGTAAAAGATGCAAAACTCGTGTTTCGGGCCCAAATGCACTATTTCGGGGTACCAAAGTTGTGAAACATCCAGTCTAGTCCATTGGACCCAAAATGAGGTTTTTGAGTGTTTCAGATGATTTCACTAACCTTCGGCACGAACAAGATGCAAAACTTTTGTTCGAGCTCGAATGCACTATTTTGGGGTACCAAAGTTGTGAAGCATCCATTCTAGTCCATTGGACCCAAAATGATGTTTGCGAGTGTTTCGGATGATTTCACTAACCTTTGGCACGTACAAGATGCAAAACTTGTGTTCGAGCTCGAATGCGTATTTCGGGGTACCAAAGTTGTGAAGCATTTATTCTAGTCCATTGGACCTAAAATGATGTTGGGAGTGTTTCGTAGCATTTGTCTAACCTTCGACACGTAAAAGATGAAAAACTCGTGTTTCGAGGCCGAATGCACTATTTCGGGGTACCAAAGTTCGATGCATCCATTCTAGTCCATTGGACCCAAAATGATGTTTGGGAGTGTTTTAGATGTTTTCACTAACCTTCGACATGAACCGGATGCAAAACTTCGTTTGAGCCTCGAATGCACTATTTTGGGGTAGCATAGTTGTGTAGCATCCATTCTAGTCCATTGGACCCAAAATGATGTTTGCGAGTGTTTCGAGATAATTTCACTAACCTTCAACACGTAAAAAGATGCACACTATTTCGTTGTACCAAAGTTGTGAAGCATCCATTCTAGTCCATTGGACCCAAAATGATGTTTGGAAGTGTTTCGAAGCATTTCACAAACCCTCGGTGGGTAAAAGAAGGAAAACTCGTGTTTCCGGCCCGAATGCATTATTTCGGGATACCAAAGTTGTGAAGCATCCATTCTAGTCCGTTGGACCCAAAATGATGTTTGCGAGTGTTTCGGAGCATTTCACTAACCTTCGGCATGTAAAAGAAGCAAAACTCGTATTTCGCGCCCGAATGCACTATTTCGCGGTACCAAAGTTGTGAAGAATCCAATCTACTCCATTGGAACCAAAATGTTGTTTGAGAGTGTTTCAGAGCTTTTCACTAACCTTCGGCACGTAAAAGATGCAAAACTCGTGTTTCGGTCCCGAATGCACTATTTCGAGGTACCAAAGTTCTGAAGCATCTATTCTAGTCCATTGGACCCAAAATGATGTTTTTGTGTGTTTCAGATGATTTCACTATCCTTTGGCACGTACAAGACACAAAACTTGTGTTCGAGCCTGAATGCACTATTTCGGTGTACCAAAGTTGTGAAGCATCCATTATAGTCCAATTGACCCAAAATGATGTTTGGGAGTGTTTTAGATGTTTTCACTAACCTTCGACACGAACCTGATGCAAAACTTCTGTTCGAGCCTGAATGCACTATTTTGGGGTAGCATAGTTGTGTAGCATCCATTCTAGTCCATTGGACCCAAAATGATGTTTGCGAGTGTTTCGGATAATTTCACTAACCTTCAACACGTAAAAAGATGCATAACTTGTGTTGCACTATTTCGTTGTACCAAAGTTGTGAAGCATCGATCTTAGTCCATTGGACCCAAAATGATGTTTGGAAGTGTTTCGGAGCATTTCGCAAACCCTTGGCAGGTAAAAGAAGGAAAACTCGTGTGTTCGGGCCCGAATGCATTATTTCGGGATACCAAAGTTGTGAAGCATCCATTCTAGTCCGATGGACCCAAAATGATGTTTGCGAGTGTTTCGGAGCATTTCGCTATCCTTCGGCATGTAAAAGAAGCAAAACTCGTATTTCGGCCCGAATGCACTATTTCGTGGTACCAAAGTTGTGAAGAATCCATTCTAGTCCATTGGAACCAAAATGTTGTTTGAGAGTGTTTCGCGAAGCATTGCACTATCCTTCGGCACGTAAAAGATGCAAAACTCGTATTTCGGGCCCGAATGCACTATTTCGGGGTACCAAAGTTGTGAAGCATCCATTCTAGTCCATTGGACCCAAAATGATGTTTGTGAGTGTTTCAGATGATTTCACGAACCTTCGGCATGAACAAGATGAAAAACTTCTGTTCGAGCCTGAATGCACTATTTTCGGGTACCAAAGTTGTGAAGCATCCATTCTAGTCCATTGGACCCAAAATGATGTTTGCGAGTGTTTCGGATGATTTCACTAACCTTCGGCACGTACAAGATGCAAAACTTGTGTTCGAGCTCGAATGCGATATTTCGGGGTACCAAAGCTGTGAAGCATTTATTCTAGTCAATTGGACCCAAAATGATGTTTGGGAGTGTTTCGTAGCATTTCTCTAACCTTCGACACGTAAAAGATGAAAAACTCGTGTTTCGAGCCCAAATGCACTATTTCGGGGTACCAAAGTTCTGAAGCATCCATTCTAGTCCATTGGACCCAAAATGATGTTTTTGTGTGTTTCAGATGATTTCACTATCCTTCGGCACGTACAAGACACAAAACTTGTGTTCGAGCTCGAATGCACTATTTCGGGGTACCAAAGTTAAGAAGCATCCATTCTAGTCCATTGGACCCAAAATGATGTTTTTGTGTGTTTCGGATGATTTCACTATCCTTCGGCACGTACAAGACACAAAACTTGTGTTCGAGCTCGAATGCACTATTTCGGTGTACCAAAGTTGTGAAGCATCCATTATAGTCCAATTGACCCAAAATGATGTTTGGGAGTGTTTTAGATGTTTTCACTAACCTTCGACACGAACTCGATGCAAAACTTCGTTCCGGCTTTGAATGCACTATTTTGGGGTAGCATAGTTGGGTAGCATCCATTCTAGTCCATTGGACCCAAAATGATGTTTGCGAGTGTTTCGGATAATTTCACTAACCTTCAACACGTAAAAAGATGCAAAACTTGTGTTGCACTATTTCGTTGTACCAAAGTTGTGAAGCATCAATTTTAGTCCATTGGACCCAAAATGATGTTTGGAAGTGTTTCGGAGCATTTCGCAAACCCTTGGCGAGTAAAAGAAGGAAAACTCGTGTGTTCGGGCCCGAATGCATTATTTCGTGATACCAAAGTTGTGAAGCATCCATTCTAGTCCGTTGGACCCAAAATGATGTTTGCGAGTGTTTCGGAGCATTTCGCTAACCTTCGGCATGTAAATGAAGCAAAACTCGTATTTCGGCCCGAATGCACTATTTCGTGGTACCAAAGTTGTGAAGAATCCATTCTAGTCCATTGGAACCAAAATGTTGTTTGAGAGTGTTTCGAGCATTTCGCTAACCTTCGGCACGTAAAAGATGCAAAACTCGTGTTTCGGGCCCAAATGCACTATTTCGGGTACCAAAGTTGTGAAACATCCATTTCTAGTCCATTGGACCCAAAATGAGGTTTGTGAGTGTTTCGATGATTTCACTAACCTTCGGCACGAACAAGATGCAAAACTTTTGTTCGAGCCTGACTGCACTATTTTGGGGTACCAAAGTTGTGAAGCATCCAATCTAGTCCATTGGACCCAAAATGATGCTTGCGAGTGTTTCGGATGATTTCACTAACCTTTGGCACGTACAAGATGCAAACCTTGTGTTCGAGCCTGGAATGCGCATTTCGTGGTACCAAAGCTGTGAAGCATTTATTCTAGTCAATTGGACCCAAAATGATGTTTGGGAGTGTTTCGTAGCATTTCTCTAACCTTCGACACGTAAAAGATGAAAAACTCGTGTTTCAAGCCCGAATGCACTATTTCGGGGTACCAAAGTTCTGAAGCATCCATTCTAGTCCATTGGACCCAAAATGATGTTTTTGTGTGTTTCAGATGATTTCACTATCCTTCGGCACGTACAAGACACAAAACTTGTGTTCGAGCCTGAATGCACTATTTCGGGGTACCAAAGTTGTGAAGCATCCATTATAGTCCATTGGACCCAAAATGATGTTTGGGAGTGTGTTAGATGTTTTCACTAACCTTCGACACGAACCAGATGCAAAACTTCTGTTCGAGCCTGAATGCACTATTTTGGGGTAGCATAGTTGTGTAGCATCCATTCTAGTCCATTGGACCCAAAATGATGTTTGCGAGTGTTTCAGATAATTTCACTAACCTTCAACACGTAAAAAGATGCAAAACTTGTGTTGCACTATTTCGTTGTACCAAAGTTGTGAAGCATCAATTTTAGTCCGTTGGACCCAAAATGATGTTTGGAAGTGTTTCGGAGCATTTTGCAAACCCTCGGCAAGTAAAAGAGGGAAAACTAGTGTGTTCGGGCCCGAATGCATTATTTCGGGATACCAAAGTTGTGAAGCATCCATTCTAGTCCGTTGGACCCAAAATGATGTTTGCGAGTGTTTCGGAGCATTTCGCTAACCTTCGGCATGTAAAAGAAGCAAAACTCGTATTTCTGGCCCGAATGCACTATCTTGGGGTACCAAAGTTGTGAAGAATCCATTCTAGTCCATTGGAACCAAAATGTTGTTTGAGAGTGTTTCAGAGCATTTCGCTAACCTTCGGCACGTAAAAGATGCAAAACTCGTGTTTCGGGCCCAAATGCACTATTTCGGGGTACCAAAGTTGTGAAACATCCATTCTAGTCCATTGGACCCAAAATGATGTTTGTGAGTGTTTCTGATGATTTCACTAACCTTCGGCACGAACAAGATGCAAAACTTTTGTTCGAGCTTGAATGCACTATTTTGGGGTACCAAAGTTGTGAAGCATCCATTCTAGTCCATTGGACCCAAAATGATGTTTGCGAGTGTTTCGGATGATTTCACTAACCTTTGGCACGTACAAGATGCAAAACTTGTGTTCGAGCTCGAATGTAGTATTTCGGGGTACCAAAGCCGTGAAGCATTTATTCTAGTCCATTGGACCCAAAATGATGTTGGGAGTGTTTCGTAGCATTTCTCTAACCTTCGACACGTAAAAGATGAAAAACTCGTGTTTCGGCCCGAATGCACTATTTCGGTACCAAAGTTCGAAGCATCCATTATAGTCCATTGGACCCAAAATGATGTTTTTGTGTGTTTCGGATGATTTCACTATCATTCGGCACGTACAAGACGCAAAACTTGTGTTCGAGCTCGAATGCACTATTTCGGGGTACCAATGTTGTGAAGCATCCATTATAGTCCATTGGACCCAAAATTATTTTTGGGAGTGTTTTAGATGTTTTCACTAACCTTCGACACGAACCGGATGCAAAACTTCCGTTCGAGCTCGAATGCACTATTTTGGGGTAGCATAGTTGTGTAGCATCCATTCTAGTCCATTGGACCCAAAATGATGTTTGCGAGTGTTTCAGATAATTTCACTAACCTTCAACACGTAAAAAGATGCAAAACTTGTGTTGCACTATTTCGTTGTACCAAAGTTGTGAAGCATCAATTTTAGTCCATTGGACTCAAAATGATCGTTGGAAGTGTTTCAGAGCATTTCGCAAACCCTCGGCAGGTAAAAAAAAGGAAAACTCGTGTTTCGGGCCCGAATGCATTATTTCAGGATACCAAAGTTGTGAAGCATCCATTCTAGTCCGTTGGACCCAAAATGATGTTTGCGAGTGTTTCGGAGCATTTCGCTAACCTTCGGCATGTAAATGAAGCAAAACTCGTATTTCGGGCCATAATGCACTATTTCGTGGTACCAAAGTTGTGAAGAATCCATTCTAATCCATTGGAACCAAAATGTTGTTTGGGAGTGTTTCCGAGCATTTCGCTAACCTTCGGCACGTAAAGATGCATAACTCGTATTTCGGGCCCGAATGCACTATTTCAGGGCACCAAAGTTGTGAAGCATCCATTATAGTCCATTGGACCCAAAATGATGTTTGTGAGTCTTTCAGATGATTTCACTAACCTTCGGCACGGACAAGATGCAAAACTTCTGTTCGAGCCTGAATGCACTATTTTGCGGTACCAAAGTTGTGAAGCATCCATTCTAGTCCATTGGACCCAAAATGATGTTCGTGAGTGTTTCAGATGATTTCACTAACCTTCGGTACGAACAAGATGCAAAACTTGTGTTCGAGCCTGAATGCAGTATTTCGGGGTACCAAAGCTGTGAAGCATTTATTCTAGTCCATTGGACCCAAAATGATGTTTGGGAGTGTTTCGTAGCATTTCTCTAACCTTCGACACGTAAAAGATGAAAAACTCGTGTTTGAGGCCCGAATGCACTATTTCGGGGTACCAAAGTTCTGAAGCATCCATTCTAGTCCATTGGACCCAAAATGATGTTTTTGTGTGTTTCAGATGATTTCACTATCCTTCGGCACGTACAAGACACAAAACTTGTGTTCGAGCCTGAATGCACTATTTCGGGGTACCAAAGTTGTGAAGCATCCATTATAGTCCATTGGACCCAAAATGATGTTTGGGAGTGTTTTAGATGTTTTCACTAACCTTCGACACGAACCAGATGCAAAACTTCTGTTCGAGCCTGAATGCACTATTTTGGGGTAGCATAGTTGTGTAGCATCCATTCTAGTCCATTGGACCCAAAATGATGTTTGCGAGTGTTTCGGATAATTTCACTAACCTTCAACACGTAAAAAGATGCAAAATTTGTGTTGCACTATTTCGTTGTACCAAAGTTGTGAAGCATCAATTTTAGTCCATTGGACCCAAAATGATGTTTGGAAGTGTTTCGGAGCATTTCGCAAACCCTCGGCGGTAAAAGAAGGAAAACTCGTGTTTCCGGCCCGAATGCATTATTTCGGGATACCAAAGTTGTGAAGCATCCATTCTAGTCCGTTGGACCCAAAATGATGTTTGCGAGTGTTTCGGAGCATTTCGCTAACCTTCGGCATGTAAATGAAGCAAAACTCGTATTTCGGGCCATAATGCACTATTTCGTGGTACCAAAGTTGTGAAGAATCCATTCTAATCCATTGGAACCAAAATGTTGTTTGAGAGTGTCTCAGAGCATTTCGCTAACCTTCGGCACGTAAAAGATGCAAAACTCGTGTTTCGGGCCCCAATGCACTATTTCGGGGTACCAAAGTTGTGAAACATCCATTTCTAGTCCATTGGACCCAAAATGATGTTTGTGAGTGTTTCTGATGATTTCACTAACCTTCGGCACGAACAAGATGCAAAACTTTTGTTCGAGCTTGAATGCACTATTTTGGGGTACCAAAGTTGTGAAGCATCCATTCTAGTCCATTGGACCCAAAATGATGTTTGCGAGTGTTTCGGATGATTTCACTAACCTTTGGCACGTACAAGATGCAAAACTTGTGTTCGAGCCTGAATGCAGTATTTCGGGGTACCAAAGCTGTGAAGCATTTATTCTAGTCCATTGGACCCAAAATGATGTTTGGGAGTGTTTCGTAGCATTTCTCTAACCTTCGACACGTAAAAGATGAAAAACTCGTGTTTCAGGCCCGAATGCACTATTTCGGGGTACCAAAGTTCTGAAGCATCCATTCTAGTCCATTGGACCCAAAATGATGTTTTTGTGTGTTTCAGATGATTTCACTATCCTTCGGCACGTACAAGACACAAAACTTGTGTTCGAGCCTGAATGCACTATTTCGGGGTACCAAAGTTGTGAAGCATCCATTATAGTCCATTGGACCCAAAAAGATGTTTGGGAGTGTTTTTGATGTTTTCACTAACCTCCGACACGAACCCGATGCAAAACTTCGTTCGAGCTCGAATGCACTATTTTGGGGTAGCATAGTTGTGTAGCATCCATTCTAGTCCATTGGACCCAAAATGATGTTTGCGAGTGTTTCGGATAATTTCACTAACGTTCAACACGTAAAAAGATGCAAAACTTGTGTTGCACTATTTCGTTGTACCAAAGTTTTGAAGCATCAATTTTAGTCCATTGGACCCAAATGATGTTTGGAAGTGTTTCGGAGCATTTTGCAAACCCTAGGCAGGTAAAAGAAGGAAAACTCGTGTGTTCGGGCCCGAATGCATTATTTCGGGATACCAAAGTTGTGAAGCATCCATTCTAGTCCGATGGACCCAAAATGATGTTTGCGAGTGTTTCGGAGCATTTCGCTATCCTTCGGCATGTAAAAGAAGCAAAACTCGTATTTCTGGCCCGAATGCACTATTTTGGGGTACCAAAGTTGTGAAGAATCCATTCTAGTCCATTGGAACCAAAATGTTGTTTGAGAGTGTGTCGAGCATTTCGCTAACCTTCGGCACGTAAAAGATGCAAAACTCGTGTTTCGGGCCCAAATGCACTATTTCGGGGTACCAAAGTTGTGAAACATCCATTCTAGTCCATTGGACCCAAAATGATGTTTGTGAGTGTTTCGATGATTTCACTATCCTTCGGCACGAACAAGATGCAAAACTTTTGTTCGAGCTCGAATGCACTATTTTGGGGTACCAAAGTTGTGAAGCATCCATTCTAGTCCATTGACCCAAAATGATGTTTGCCAGTGTTTCGGATGATTTCACTAACCTTTGGCACGTTCAAGATGCAAAACTTGTGTTCGAGCTCGAATGCGGTATTTCGGGGTACCAAAGTCGTGAAGCATTAATTCTAGTCCATTGGACCCAAAATGATCTTTGGGAGTGTTTCGTAGCATTTCTCTAACCTTCGACACGTAAAAGATGAAAAACTCGTGTTTCGAGCCCGAATGCACTATTTCGGGGTACCAAAGTTCTGAAGCATCCATTCTAGTCCATTGGACCCAAAATGATGTTTTTGTGTGTTTCGGATGGTTTCACTATCCTTCGGCACGTACAAGACACAAAACTTGTGTTCGAGCTCGAATGCACTATTTCGGGGTACCAAAGTTGTGAAGCATCCATTATAGTCCATTGGACCCAAAATGATGTTTGGGAGTGTTTTAGATGTTTTCACTAACCTTCGACACGAACCAGATGCAAAACTTCGTTCGAGCTCGAATGCACTATTTTGGGGTAGCATAGTTGTGTAGCATCCATTCTAGTCCATTGGACCCAAAATGATGTTTGCGAGTGTTTCGGATAATTTCACTAACCTTCAACACGTAAAAAGATGCAAAATTTGTGTTGCACTATTTCGTTGTACCAAAGTTGTGAAGCATCAATTTTAGTCCATTAGACTCAAAATGATGTTTGGAAGTGTTTCGGAGCATTTCGCAAATCCTCGGCGAGGTAAAAAAAGGAAAACTCGTGTTTCGGGCCCGAATGCATTATTTCGGGATACCAAAGTTGTGAAGCATCCATTCTAGTCCGTTGGACCCAAAATGATGTTTGTGAGTGTTTCGGAGCATTTCGCTAACCTTCGGCATGTAAAAGAAGCAAAACTCGTATTTCGGGCCCGAATGCACTATTTCGGGGTACCAAAGTTGTGAAGAATCCATTCTCGTGCATTGGAACCAAAATGTTGTTTGAGAGTGTTTCAGAGCATTTCGCTAACCTTCGGCACGTAAAAGATGCAAAACTCGTGTTTCGGGCCCAAATGCACTATTTCGGGGTACCAAAGTTGTGAAACATCCATTCTAGTCCATTGGACCCAAAATGATGTTTGTGAGTGTTTCTGATGATTTCACTAACCTTCGGCACGAACAAGATGCAAAACTTTTGTTCGAGCCTGAATGCACTATTTTGGGGTACCAAAGTTGTGAAGCATCCATTCTAGTCCATTGGACACAAAATGATGTTTGGGAGTGTTTCAGATGATTTCACTAACCTTTGGCACATACAAGATGCAAAACTTGTGTTCGAGCCTGAATGCAGTATTTCGGGGTACTAAAGCTGTGAAGCATTTATTCTAGTCAATTGGACCCAAAATGATGTTTGGGAGTGTTTCGTAGCATTTCTCTAACCTTCGACACGTAAAAGATGAAAAACTCGTGTTTCAGGCCCGAATGCACTATTTCGGGGTACCAAAGTTCTGAAGCATCCATTCTAGTCCATTGGACCCAAAATGATGTTTTTGTGTGTTTCAGATGATTTCACTATCCTTCGGCACGTACACGACGCAAAACTTGTGTTCGAGCCTTAATGCACTATTTCGGGGTACCAAAGTTGTGAAGCATCCATTATAGTCCATTGGACCCAAAATGATGTTTGGGAGTGTTTTAGATGTTTTCACTAACCTTCGACACGAACCAGATGCAAAACTTCTTTCGAGCTCGAATGCACTATTTTGGGGTAGCATAGTTGTGTAGCATCCATTCTAGTCCATTGGACCCAAAATGATGTTTGCTGGTGTTTCGGATAATTTCACTAACCTTCAACACATAAAAAGATGCAAAACTTGTGTTGCACTATTTCGTTGTACCAAAGTTGTAAGCATTAATTTTAGTCCATTGGACCCAAAATGATGTTTGGAAGTGTTTCGGAGCATTTCGCAAACCCTCGGCAGGTAAAAGAAGGAAAACTCGTGTTTCGGGCCTGAATGCATTATTTCGGGATACCAAAGTTGTGAAGCGTCCATTCTAGTCCATTGGACCCAAAATGATGTTTTCGAGTGTTTCGGAGCATTTCGCTAACCTTCGGCATGTAAAAGAAGCAAAACTCGTATTTCGGGCCCGAATGCACTATTTCGGGGTACCAAAGTTGTGAAGAATCCATTCTAGTGCATTGGAACCAAAATGTTGTTTGAGAGTGTTTCAGAGCATTTCGCTAACCTTCGGCACGTAAAAGATGCAAAACTCGTGTTTCGGGCCCAAATGCACTATTTCGGGGTACCAAAGTTGTGAAACATCCATTCTAGTCCATTGGACCCAAAATGATGTTTGTGAGTGTTTCTGATGATTTCACTAACCTTCGGCACGAACAAGATGCAAAACTTCTATTCGAGCCTGAATGCACTATTTTGGGGTACCAAAGTTGTGAAGCATCCATTCTAGTCCATTGGACACAAAATGATGTTTGGGAGTGTTTCAGATGATTTCACTAACCTTTGGCACATACAAGATGCAAAACTTGTGTTCGAGCATGAATGCAGTATTTCGGGGTACCAAAGCTGTGAAGCATTTATTCTAGTCCATTGGACCCAAAATGATGTTTGGGAGTGTTTCGTAGCATTTCTCTAACCTTCGACACGTAAAAGATGAAAAACTCGTGTTTCAGGCCCGAATGCACTATTTCGGGGTACCAAAGTTCTGAAGCATCCATTCTAGTCCATTGGACCCAAAATGATGTTTTTGTGTGTTTCAGATGATTTCACTATCCTTCGGCACGTACACGACGCAAAACTTGTGTTCGAGCCTTAATGCACTATTTCGGGGTACCAAAGTTGTGAAGCATCCATTATAGTCCATTGGACCCAAAATGATGTTTGGGAGTGTTTTAGATGTTTTCACTAACCTTCGACACGAACCAGATGCAAAACTTCTGTTCGAGCCTGAATGCACTATTTTGGGGTAGCATAGTTGTGTAGCATCCATTCTAGTCCATTGGACCCAAAATGATGTTTGCTGGTGTTTCGGATAATTTCACTAACCTTCAACACATAAAAAGATGCAAAACTTGTGTTGCACTATTTCGTTGTACCAAAGTTGTAAGCATCAATTTTAGTCCATTGGACCCAAAATGATGTTTGGAAGTGTTTCGGAGCATTTCGCAAACCCTCGGCAGGTAAAAGAAGGAAAACTCGTGTTTCGGGCCTGAATGCATTATTTCGGGATACCAAAGTTGTGAAGCGTCCATTCTAGTCCGTTGGACCCAAAATGATGTTTGCGAGTGTTTCGGAGCATTTCGCTAACCTTCGGCATGTAAAAGAAGCAAAACTCGTATTTCGGGCCCGAATGCACTATTTAGGGGTACCAAAGTTGTGAAGAATCCATTCTAGTCCATTGGAACCAAAATGTTGTTTGACAAAGTGTTTCGAGCATTTCGCTAACCTTCGACACGTAAAGGATGCAAAACTCGTGTTTCGGGCCCAAATGCACTATTTCGGGTACGAAAGTTGTGAAACACCCATTCTAGTCCATTGGACCCAAAATGATGTTTGTGAGTGTTTCTGATGATTTCACTAACCTTCGGCACGAACAAGATGCAAAACTTTTGTTCGAGCCTGAATGCACTATTTTGGGGTACCAAAGTTGTGAAGCATCCACTCTAGTCCATTGGACACAAAATGATGTTTGGGAGTGTTTCAGATGATTTCACTAATCTTTGGCACGAACAAGATGCAAAATTTCTGTTCAGCCTGAATGCACTATTTTGGGGTACTATAGTTGTCAAGCATCCATTCTAGTCCATTGGACCCAAAATGATGTTTGCGAGTGTTTCAGATAATTTCACTAACCTTCAACACGTAAAAAGATGCAAAACCTGTGTTGCACTATTTCGTTGTACCAAAGTTGTGAAGCATCAATTTTAGTCCATTGGATCCAAAATGATGTTTGGAAGTGTTTCGGAGCATTTCGCAAACACTCGGCAGGTAAAAGAAGGAAAACTCGAGTTTCGGGCCCGAATGCATTATTTCGGGATACCAAAGTTGTGAAGCATCCATTCTAGTCCGTTGGACCCAAAATGATGTTTGCGAGTGTTTTGTAGCATTTCGCTAACCTTCTGCTTGTAAAAGAAGCAAAACTCGTATTTCGGGCCCGAATGCACTATTTCGGAGTACCAAAGTTGTGAAGAATCCATTCTAGTCCATTGGAACCAAAATGTTGTTTGAGAGTGTTTCAGAGCATTTCGCTAACCTTCGGCACGTAAAAGATGCAAAACTCGTGTTTCGGGCCCAAATGCAGTATTTCGGGGTACCAAAGCTGTGAAGCATTTATTCTAGTCCATTGGACCCAAAATGATGTTTGGGAGTGTTTCGTAGCATTTCTCTAACCTTCGACACGTAAAAGATGAAAAACTCGTGTTTCAGGCCCGAATGCACTATTTCGGGGTACCAAACTTCTGAAGCATCCATTCTAGTCCATTGGACCCAAAATGATGTTTTTGTGTGTTTCAGATGATTTCACTATCATTCGGCACGTACAAGACGCAAAACTTGTCTTCGAGCCTTAATGCACTATTTCGGGGTACCAAAGTTGTGAAGCATCCATTATAGTCCATTGGACCCAAAATGATGATTGGGAGTGTTTTAGATGTTTTCACTAACCTTCGACACGAACCAGATGCAAAACTTATGTTCGAGCCTGAATGCACTATTTTGGGGTAGCATAGTTGTGTAGCATCCATTCTAGTCCATTGGACCCAAAATGATGTTTGCTAGTGTTTCGGATAATTTCACTAACCTTCAACACGTAAAAAGATGCAAAACTTGTGTTGCACTATTTCGTTGTACCAAAGTTGTGAAGCATCAATTTTAGTCCATTGGACCCAAAATGATGTTTGGAAGTGTTTCGGAGCATTTCGCAAACCCTCGGCAGGTAAAAAAAGGAAAACTCGTGTTTCGGGCCTGAATGCATTATTTCGGGATACCAAAGTTGTGAAGCGTCCATTCTAGTCCGTTGGACCCAAAATGATGTTTGCGAGTGTTTCTGAGCATTTCGCTAACCTTCGGCATGTAAAAGAAGCAAAACTCGTATTTCGGGCCCGAATGCACTATTTCGGGGTACCAAAGTTGTGAAGAATCCATTCTAGTCCATTGCAACCAAAATGTTGTTTGAAAGTGTTTCAGAGCATTTCGCTAACCTTCGGCACGTAAAAGATGCAAAACTCGTGTTTCGGGCCCAAATGCACTATTTCGGGTACCAAAGTTGTGAAACATCCATTCTAGTCCATTGGACCCAAAATGATGTTTGTGAGTGTTTCGGATGATATCACTAACCTTCGGCACGAACAAGATGCAAAACTTATGTTCGAGCCTGAATGCACTATTTTGGGGTACCAAAGTTGTGAAGCATCCATTCTAGTCCATTGGACCCAAAATGATGTTTGGGAGTGTTTCAGATGATTTCACTAACCTTCGGCACGAACAAGATGCAAAACTTCGTTCAAATTTGAATGCACTATTTTGGGGTACCAAAGTTGTGAAGCATCCATTCTAGTCCATTGGACCCAAAAGGATATTTGCGAGTGTTTCAGATAAGTTCACTAACCTTCAGCACGTAAAAAGATGCAATACTTGTGTTGCACTATTTCGGGGGTACCAAAGTTGTGAACCATCCGTTCTAGTCCATTGGTGCCAAAATGATGTTTTTGTGTGTTTCGGATGATTTCACTATCATTCGGCACGTACAAGACGCAAAACTTGTGTTCGAGCTCTGAATGCACTATTTCGGGGTACCAATGTTGTGAAGCATCCATTATAGTCCATTGGACCCAAAATTATTTTTGGGAGTGTTTTAGATGTTTTCACTAACCTTCGACACGAACCGGATGCAAAACTTCGTTCGAGCTCGAATGCACTATTTTGGGGTAGCATAGTTGTGTAGCATCCATTCTAGTCCATTGGACCCAAAATGATGTTTGCTGGTGTTTCGGATAATTTCACTAACCTTCAACACATAAAAAGATGCAAAACTTGTGTTGCACTATTTCGTTGTACCAAAGTTGTAAGCATTAATTTTAGTCCATTGGACCCAAAATGATGTTTGGAAGTGTTTCGGAGCATTTCGCAAACCCTCGGCAGGTAAAAGAAGGAAAACTCGTGTTTCGGGCCCGAATGCATTATTTCGGGATACCAAAGTTGTGAAGCATCCATTCTAGTCCATTGGACCCAAAATGATGTTTGCGAGTGTTTCGGAGCATTTCGCTAACCTTCGGCATGTAAAAGAAGCAAAACTCGTATTTCGGGCCCGAATGCACTATTTCGGGGTACCAAAGTTGTGAAGAATCCATTCTAGTCCATTGGAACCAAAATGTTGTTTGAGAGTGTTTCAGAGCATTTCGCTAACCTTCGGCACGTAAAAGATGCAAAACTCGTGTTTCGGGACCAAATGCAGTATTTCGGGGTACCAAAGCTGTGAAGCATTTATTCTAGTCCATTGGACCCAAAATGATGTTTGGGAGTGTTTCGTAGCATTTCTCTAACCTTCGACACGTAAAAGATGAAAAACTCGTGTTTCAGGCCCGAATGCACTATTTCGGGGTACCAAAGTTCTGAAGCATCCATTCTAGTCCATTGGACCCAAAATGATGTTTTTGTGTGTTTCAGATGATTTCACTATCCTTCGGCACATACAAGACGCAAAACTTGTGTTCGAGCCTTAATGCACTATTTCGGGGTACCAAAGTTGTGAAGCATCCATTATAGTCCATTGGACCCAAAATGATGATTGGGAGTGTTTTAGATGTTTTCACTAACCTTCGACACGAACCGGATGCAAAACTTCGTTCGAGCCCGAATGCACTATTTTGGGGTAGCATAGTTGTGTAGCAACCATTCTAGTCCATTGGACCCAAAATGATGTTTGCTAGTGTTTCGGATAATTTCACTAACCTTCAACACGTAAAAAGATGCAAAACTTGTGATGCACTATTTCGTTGTACCAAAGTTGTGAAGTATTAATTTTAGTCCATTGGACCCAAAATGATGTTTGGAAGTGTTTCAGAGCATTTCGCAAATCCTCGGCAGGTAAAAGAAGGAAAACTCGTGTTTCGGGCCCGAATGCATTATTTCGGGATACCAAAGTTGTGAAGCGTCCATTCTAGTCCGTTGGACCCAAAATGATGTTTGCGAGTGTTTCGGAGCATTTCGCTAACCTTCGGCACGTTAAAGAATCAAAACTCGTATTTCGGGCCCGAATGCTCTATTTCGGGGTACCAAAGTTGTGAAGAATCCATTCTAGTTCATTGGAACCAAAATGTTGTTTGAAAGTGTTTCAGAGCATTTCGCTAACCTTCGGCACGTAAAAGATGCAAAACTCGTGTTTCGGGCCCAAATGCACTATTTCGGGGTACCAAAGTTGTGAAACATCCATTCTAGTCCATTGGACCCAAAATGATGTTTGTGAGTGTTTCTGATGATTTCACTAACCTTCGGCACGAACAAGATGCAAAACTTTTGTTCGAGCCTGAATGCACTATTTTGGGGTACCAAAGTTGTGAAGCATCCATTCTAGTCCATTGGACACAAAATGATGTTTGGGAGTGTTTCAGATGATTTCACTAACCTTCGGCACGAACAAGATGCAAAACTTCTGTTCAGCCTGAATGCACTATTTTGGGGTACTATAGTTGTGAAGCATCCATTCTAGTCCATTGGACCCAAAATGATGTTTGCGAGTGTTTTAGATAATTTCACTAACCTTCAGCACGTAAAAAGATGCAAAACTTGTGTTGCACTATTTCGGGGTACCAATGTTGTGAACCATCCGTTCTAGTCCATTGGTGCCAAAATGATGTTTTTGTGTGTTTCAGATGATTTCACTATCCTTCGGCACGTACAAGACACAAAACTTGTGTTCGAGCCTGAATGCACTATTTCGGGGTACCAAAGTTGTGAAGCATCCATTATAGTCCATTGGACCCAAAATGATGTTTGGGAGTGTGTTAGATGTTTTCACTAACCTTCGACACGAACCAGATGCAAAACTTCTGTTCGAGCCTGAATGCACTATTTTGGGGTAGCATAGTTGTGTAGCATCCATTCTAGTCCATTGGACCCAAAATGATGTTTGCGAGTGTTTCAGATAATTTCACTAACCTTCAACTCGTAAAAAGATGCAAAACTTGTGTTGCACTATTTCGTTGTACCAAAGTTGTGAAGCATCAATTTTAGTCCATTGGACCCAAAATGATGTTTGGAAGTGTTTCGGAGCATTTCGCAAACACTCGGCAGGTAAAAGAAGGAAAACTCGTGTTTCGGGCCCGAATGCATTATTTCGGGATACCAAAGTTGTGAAGCATCCATTCTAGTCCGTTGGACCCAAAATGATGTTTGCGAGTGTTTCGTAGCATTTCGCTAACCTTCGGCATGTAAAAGAAGCAAAACTCGTATTTCGGGCCCGAATGCACTATTTCGGGGTACCAAAGTTGTGAAGAATCCATTCTAGTCCATTGGAACCAAAATGTTGTTTGAGAGTGTTTCAGAGCATTTCGCTAACCTTCGGCACGTAAAAGATGCAAAACTCGTGTTTCGGGACCAAATGCAGTATTTCGGGGTACCAAAGCTGTGAAGCATTTATTCTAGTCCATTGGACCCAAAATGATGTTTGGGAGTGTTTCGTAGCATTTCTCTAACCTTCGACACGTAAAAGATGAAAAACTCGTGTTTCGAGTGCCCGAATGCACTATTTCGGGGTACCAAAGTTCCGAAGCATCCATTCTAGTCCATTGGACCGAAAATGATGTTTTTGTGTGTTTCGGATGATTTCACTATCCTTCGGCACATACCGGACGCAAAACTTGTGTTCGAGCCTTAATGCACTATTTCGGGGTACCAAAGTTGTGAAGCATCCATTATAGTCCATTGGACCCAAAATGATATTTGGGAGTGTTTTAGATGTTTTCACTAACCTTCGACACGAACCGTATGCAAAACTTCTGTTCGAGCCTGAATGCACTATTTTAGGGTAGCATAGTTGTGTAGCATCCATTCTAGTCCATTGGACCCAAAATGATGTTTGCTGGTGTTTCGGATAATTTCACTAACCTTCAACACATAAAAAGATGCAAAACTTGTGTTGCACTATTTCGTTGTACCAAAGTTGTAAGCATTAATTTTAGTCCATTGGACCCAAAATGATGTTTGGAAGTGTTTCGGAGCATTTCGCAAACCCTCGGCGGTAAAAGAAGGAAAACTCGTGTTTCGGGCCCGAATGCATTATTTCGGGATACCAAAGTTGTGAAGCGTCCATTCTAGTCCGTTGGACCCAAAATGATGTTTGCGAGTGTTTCGGAGCATTTCGCTAACCTTCGGCATGTAAAAGAAGCAAAACTCGTATTTCGGGCCTGAATGCACTATTTCGGGTACCAAAGTTGTGAAGAATCCATTCTAGTCCATTGGAACCAAAATGTTGTTTGAGAGTGTTTCAGAGCATTTCGCTAACCTTCGGCACGTAAAAGATGCAAAACTCGTGTTTCGGGACCAAATGTAGTATTTCGGGGTACCAAAGCCGTGAAGCATTTATTCTAGTCCATTGGACCCAAAATGATGTTTGGGAGTGTTTCGTAGCATTTCTCTAACCTTCAACACGTAAAAGATGAAAAACTCGTGTTTCGGCCCGAATGCACTATTTCGGGGTACCAAAGTTCCGAAGCATCCCTTCTAGTCCATTGGACCCAAAATGATGTTTTGTGTGTTTCGGATGATTTCACTATCCTTCGGCACATACCGTACGCAAAACTTGTGTTCGAGCCTTAATGCACTATTTCGGGGTACCAAAGTTGTGAAGCATCCATTATAGTCCATTGGACCCAAAATGATGATTGGGAGTGTTTTAGATGTTTTCACTAACCTTCGACACGAACCGGATGCAAAACTTCCGTTCGAGCTTCGAATGCACTATTTTGGGGTAGCATAGTTGTGTAGCATCCATTCTAGTCCATTGGACCCAAAATGATGTTTGCTAGTGTTTCGGATAATTTCACTAACCTTCAACACGTAAAAAGATGCAAAACTTGTGTTGCACTATTTCGTTGTACCAAAGTTGTGAAGCATCAATTTTAGTCCATTGGACCCAAAATGATGTTTGGAAGTGTTTCGGAGCATTTCGCAAACCCTCGGCAGGTAAAAGAAGGAAAACTCGTGTTTCGGGCCCGAATGCATTATTTCGGGATACCAAAGTTGTGAAGCGTCCATTCTAGTCCGTTGGACCCAAAATGATGTTTGCAAGTGTTTCGGAGCATTTCGCTAACCTTCGGCATGTAAAAGAAGCAAAACTCATATTTTGGGCCTGAATGCACTATTTCGGGGTACCAAAGTTGTGAAGAATCCATTCTAGTCCATTGGAACCAAAATGTTGTTTGAAAGTGTTTCAGAGCATTTCGCTAACCTTCGGCACGTAAAAGATGCAAAACTCGTGTTTCGGGCCCAAATGCACTATTTCGGGGTACCAAAGTTGTGAAACATCCATTCTAGTCCATTGGACCCAAAATGATGTTTGTGAGTGTTTCTGATGATTTCACTAACCTTCGGCACGAACAAGATGCAAAACTTTTGTTCGAGCTTGAATGCACTATTTTGGGGTACCAAAGTTGTGAAGCATCCATTCTAGTCCATTGGACACAAAATGATGTTTGCGAGTGTTTCGATGATTTCACTAACCTTCGCACGAACAAGATGCAAAACTTCGTTCAAATTTGAATGCACTATTTTGGGGTACCAAAGTTGTGAAGCATCCATTCTAGTCCATTGGACCCAAAATGATGTTTGCGAGTGTTTTAGATAGTTTCACTAACCTTCAGCACGTAAAAAGTTGCAAAACTTGTGTTGCACTATTTCGGGTACCAAAGTTGTGAACCATCCGTTCTAGTCCATTGGTGCCAAAATGATGTTTTTGTGTGTTTCAGATGATTTCACTATCCTTCGGCACGTACAAGACACAAAACTTGTGTTCGAGCCTGAATGCACTATTTCGGGGTACCAAAGTTGTGAAGCATCCATTATAGTCCATTGGACCCAAAATGATGTTTGGGAGTGTGTTAGATGTTTTCACTAACCTTCGACACGAACCATATGCAAAACTTCGTTCGAGCTCGAATGCACTATTTTGGGGTAGCATAGTTGTGTAGCATCCATTCTAGTCCATTGGACCCAAAATGATGTTTGCGAGTGTTTCAGATAATTTCACTAACCTTCAACACGTATAAAGATGCAAAACTTGTGTTGCACTATTTCGTTGTACCAAAGTTGTGAAGCATCAATTTTAGTCCATTGGACACAAAATGATGTTTGGAAGTGTTTCGGAGCATTTCGCAAACACTCGGCAGGTAAAAGAAGGAAAACTCGTGTTTCGGGCCCGAATGCATTATTTCGGGATACAAAGTTGTGAAGCATCCATTCTAGTCCGTTGGACCCAAAATGATGTTTGCGAGTGTTTCGTAGCATTTCGCTAACCTTCGGCATGTAAAAGAAGCAAAACTCGTATTTCGGGCCCGAATGCACTATTTCGGGGTACCAAAGTTGTGAAGAATCCATTCTAGTCTATTGGAATCAAAATGTTGTTTGAGAGTGTTTCAGAGCATTTCGCTAACCTTCGGCACGTAAAAGATGCAAAACTCGTGTTTCGGGACCAAATGCAGTATTTCGGGGTACCAAAGCCGTGAAGCATTTATTCTAGTCCATTGGACCCAAAATGATGTTTGGGAGTGTTTCGTAGCATTTCTCTAACCTTCGACACGTAAAAGATGAAAAACTCGTGTTTCGTGCCCGAATGCACTATTTCGGGGTACCAAAGATCTGAAGCATCCATTCTAGTCCATTGGACCCAAAATGATGTTTTTGTGTGTTTCAGATGATTTCACTATCCTTCGGCACGTACACGACGCAAAACTTGTGTTCGAGCCTTAATGCACTATTTCGGGGTACCAAAGTTGTGAGCATCCATTATAGTCCATTGGACCCAAAATGATGATTGGGAGTGTTTTAGATGTTTTCACTAACCTTCGACACGAACTAGATGCAAAACTTCTGTTCGAGCCTGAATGCACTATTTTGGGGTAGCATAGTTGTGTAGCATCCATTCTAGTCCATTGGACCCAAAATGATGTTTGCTAGTGTTTCGGATAATTTCACTAACCTTCAACACGTAAAAAGATGCAAAACTTGTGTTGCACTATTTCGTTGTACCAAAGTTGTGAAGCATCAATTTTAGTCCATTGGACCCAAAATGATGTTTGGAAGTGTTTCGGAGCATTTCGCAAACCCTCGGCAGGTAAAAGAAGGAAAACTCGTGTTTCGGGCCTGAATGCATTATTTCGGGATACCAAAGTTGTGAAGCGTCCATTCTAGTCCATTGGACCCAAAATGATGTTTTCGAGTGTTTCGGATGATTTCACTAACCTTCGGCATGTAAAAGAAGCAAAACTCGTATTTTGGGCCCGAATGCACTATTTCGGGGTACCAAAGTTGTGAAGAATCCATTCTAGTCCATTGGAACCAAAATGTTGGTTGACAGTGTTTCAGAGCATTTCGCTAACCTTCGACACGTAAAGGATGCAAAACTCGTGTTTCGGGCCCAAATGCACTATTTCGGGGTACCAAAGTTGTGAAACATCCATTCTAGTCCATTGGACCCAAAATGATGTTTGGGAGTGTTTCAGATGATTTCACGAACCTTCGGCACGTACAAGATCCAAAACTATTGTTCGAGCCTGAATGCACTATTTCGGGGTACCAAAGTTGTGAAGCATCCATTCTAGTCCATTGGACACAAAATGATGTTTGGGAGTGTTTCAGATGATTTCACTAACCTTCGGCACGAACAAGATGCAAAACTTCGTTCAAATTTGAATGCACTATTTTGGGGTACTAAAGTTGTGAAGCATCCATTCTAGTCCATTGGTCCCTAAATAATGTTTGCGAGTGTTTCAGATAATTTCACTAATCTTTAGCACGTAAAAAGATGCAAAACTTGTGTTGCACTATTTCGGGGTACCAAAGTTGTGAACCATCCGTTCTAGTCCATTGGTGCCAAAATGATGTTTTTGTGTGTTTCAGATGATTTCACTATCCTTCGGCACGTACCGGACGCAAAACTTGTGTTCGAGCTCCGAATGCACTATTTCGGGGTACCAAAGTTGTGAAGCATCCATTATAGTCCATTGGACCCAAAATGATGTTTGGGAGTGTTTCGTAGCATTTCTCTAACCTTCGACACGTAAAAGATGAAAAACTCGTGTTTCGGGCCCGAATGCACTACTTCGGGGTACCAAACTTCGAAGCATCCATTCTAGTCCATTGGACCCAAAATGAGGTTTGTTTGTGTTTCGGATGATTTCACTATCATTCGGCACGTACAAGACACAAAACTTGTGTTCGAGCTCGAATGCACTATTTCGGGGTACCAAAGTTGTGAAGCATCCATTCTAGTCCATTGGAGCCAAAATGATGTTTGGGAGTGTTTCGGAGCATTTCCAAGTTTGGGAGTGTTTCGGATGATTTCACTAACCTTCGGCACGAACAAGATGCAAAACTTCGTTCGGCTTTCGAATGCACTATTTTGGGGTACTATAGTTGTGAAGCATCCATTCTAGTCCATTGGACCCAAAATTATGTTTGCGAGTGTTTCAGATAATTTCACTAACCTTTAGCACGCAAAAAGATGCAAAACTTGTGTTGCACTATTTCGGGGTACCAAAGTTGTGAACCATCCGTTCTAGTCCATTGGTGCCAAAATGATGTTTTTGTTTGTTCCGGATGATTTCACTATCCTTCGGCACGTACCGGATGCAAAACTTGTGTTCGAGCCTGAATGCACTATTTCGGGGTACCAAAGTTGTGAAGCATCCATTATAGTCCATTGGACCCAAAATGATGTTTGGGAGTGTGTTAGATGTTTTCACTAACCTTGGACACGAACCGGATGCAAAACTTCGTTCGAGCCCGAATGCACTATTTTGGGGTAGCATAGTTGTGTAGCATCCATTCTAGTCCATTGGACCCAAAATGATGTTTGCGAGTGTTTCGGATAATTTCACTAACCTTCAACACGTAAAAAGATGCAAAACTTGTGTTGCACTATTTCGTTGTACCAAAGTTGTGAAGCATCAATTTTAGTCCATTGGACCCAAAATGATGTTTGGAAGTGTTTCGGAGCATTTCGCAAACACTCGGCGAGTAAAAGAAGGAAAACTCGTGTTTCGGGCCCGAATGCAATATTACGGGATACAAAGTTGTGAAGCATCCATTCTAGTCCGTTGGACCCAAAATGATGTTTGCGAGTGTTTCGTAGCATTTCTCTAACCTTCGGCATTTAAAAGAAGCAAAACTCGTATTTCGGGCCCGAATGCACTATTTCGGGTACCAAAGTTGTGAAGAATCCATTCTAGTCCATTGGAACCAAAATGTTGTTTGAGAGTGTTTCGAGCATTTCGCTAACCTTCGGCACGTAAAAGATGCAAAACTCGTGTTTCGAGACCAAATGCGTATTTCGGGTACCAAAGCCGTGAAGCATTTATTCTAGTCCATTGGACCCAAAATGATGTTTGGGAGTGTTTCGTAGCATTTCTCTAACCTTCGACACGTAAAAGATGAAGAACTCGTGTTTCAGGCCCGAATGCACTATTTCGGTGTACCAAAGTTCTGAAGCATCCATTCTAGTCCATTGGACCCAAAATGATGTTTTTGTGTGTTTCAGATGATTTCACTATCCTTCGGCACATACAAGACGCAAAACTTGTGTTCGAGCCTTAATGCACTATTTCGGGGTACCAAAGTTGTGAAGCATCCATTATAGTCCATTGGACCGAAAATGATGTTTGGGAGTGTTTTAGATGTTTTCACTAACCTTCGACACGAACCAGATGCAAAACTTCTGTTCGAGCCTGAATGCACTATTTTAGGGTAGCATAGTTGTGTAGCATCCATTCTAGTCCATTGGACCCAAAATGATGTTTGCTGGTGTTTCGGATAATTTCACTAACCTTCAACACGTAAAAAGATGCAAAACTTGTGTTGCACTATTTCGTTGTACCAAAGTTGTGAAGCATCAATTTTAGTCCATTGGACCCAAATTGATGTTTGGAAGTGTTTCGGAGCATTTCGCAAACCCTCGGCGAGGTAAAAGAAGGAAAACTCGTGTTTCGGGCCCGAATGCATTATTTCGGGATACCAAAGTTGTGAAGCGTCCATTCTAGTCCATTGGACCCAAAATGATGTTTTCGAGTGTTTCGGATGATTTCACTAACCTTCGGCATGTAAAAGAAGCAAAACTCGTATTTTGGGCCCGAATGCACTATTTCGGGGTACCAAAGTTGTGAAGAATCCATTCTAGTCCATTGGAACCAAAATGTTGGTTGACAGTGTTTCGAGCATTTCGCTATCCTTCGGCACGTAAAAGATGCAAAACTCGTGTTTCGGGCCCAAATGCACTATTTCGGGGTACCAAAGTTGTGAAACATCCATTCTAGTCCATTGGACCCAAAATGATGTTTGTGAGTGTTTCTGATGATTTCACTAACCTTCGGCACGAACAAGATGCAAAACTTTTGTTCGAGCCTGAACGCACTATTTTGGGGTACCAAAGTTGTGAAGCATCCACTCTAGTCCATTGGACACAAAATGATGTTTGGGAGTGTTTCAGATGATTTCACTAACCTTTGGCACGAACAAGATGCAAAACTTCTGTTCAGCCTGAATGCACTATTTTGGGGTACTATAGTTGTCAAGCATCCATTCTAGTCCATTGGACCCAAAATGATGTTTGCGAGTGTTTCAGATAATTTCACTAACCTTCAACACGTAAAAAGATGCAAAACTTGTGTTGCACTATTTCGGGAACCAAAATTGTGAACCATCCGTTCTAGTCCATTGGAGCCAAAATGATGTTTATGTGTGTTTCAGATGATTTCACTATCCTTCGGCACATACAAGACGCAAAACTAGTGTTCGAGCCTGAATGCACTATTTCAGGGTACCAAAGTTGTGAAGCATCCATTATAGTCCATTGGACCCAAAATGATGTTTGGGAGTGTGTTAGATGTTTTCACTAACCTTCGACATGAACCAGATGCAAAACTTTTGTTCGAGCCTGAATGCACTATTTTGGGGTAGCATAGTTGTGTAGCATCCGTTCTAGTCCATTGGACCCAAAATGATGTTTGCGAGTGTTTCAGATAATTTCACTAACCTTCAACACGTAAAAAGATGCAAAACTTGTGTTGCACTATTTCATTGTACCAAAGTTGTGAAGCATCAATTTTAGTCCATTGGACCCAAAATGTTGTTTGGAAGTGTTTCGGAGCATTTCGCAAACACTCGGCAGGTAAAAGAAGGAAAACTCGTGTTTCGGGCCCGAATGCATTATTTCGGGATACAAAGTTGTGAAGCATCCATTCTAGTCCGTTGGACCCAAAATGATGTTTGCGAGTGTTTCGTAGCCTTTCGCTAACCTTCGGCATGTAAAAGAAGCAAAACTCGTATTTCGGGCCCGAATGCACTATTTCGGGGTACCAAAGTTGTGAAGAATCCATTCTAGTCCATTGGAACCAAAATGTTGTTTGAGAGTGTTTCAGAGCATTTCGCTAACCTTCGGCACGTAAAAGATGCAAAACTCGTGTTTCGGGACCAAATGCGGTATTCGGGGTACCAAAGCCGTGAAGCATTTATTCTAGTCCATTGGACCCAAAATGATGTTTGGGAGTGTTTCGTAGCATTTCTCTAACCTTCGACACGTAAAAGATGAAAAACTCGTGTTTCAGGCCCGAATGCACTATTTCGGGGTACCAAAGTTCTGAAGCATCCATTCTAGTCCATTGGAGCCAAAATGATGTTTATGTGTGTTTCAGATGATTTCACTATCCTTCGGCACATACAAGACGCAAAACTAGTGTTCGAGCCTGAATGCACTATTTCAGGGTACCAAAGTTGTGAAGCATCCATTATAGTCCATTGGACCCAAAATGATGTTTGGGAGTGTGTTAGATGTTTTCACTAACCTTCGACACGAACCAGATGCAAAACTTCTGTTCGAGCCTGAATGCACTATTTTAGGGTAGCATAGTTGTGTAGCATCCATTCTAGTCCATTGGACCCAAAATGATGTTTCCTAGTGTTTCGGATAATTTCACTAACCTTCAACACGTAAAAAGATGCAAAACTTGTGTTGCACTATTTCGTTGTACCAAAGTTGTGAAGCATCAATTTTAGTCCATTGGACTCAAAATGATGTTTGGAAGTGTTTCGGATCATTTCGCAAACCCTCGGCGAGTAAAAGATGGAAAACTCGTGTTTCGGGCCCGAATGCATTATTTCGGGATACCAAAGTTGTGAAGCGTCCATTCTAGTCCGTTGGACCCAAAATGATGTTTGCGAGTGTTTTGGAGCATTTCGCTAACCTTCGGCATGTAAAAGAAGCAAAACTCGTATTTCGGGCCCGAATGCACTATTTCGGGGTACCAAAGTTGTGAAGAATCCATTCTAGTCCATTGGAACCAAAATGTTGTTTGAAAGTGTTTCAGAGCATTTCGCTAACCTTCGGCACGTAAAAGATGAAAAACTCGTGTTTCAGGCCCGAATGCACTATTTCGTGGTACCAAAGTTGTGAAACATCCATTCTAGTCCATTGGACCCAAAATGATGTTTGTGAGTGTTTCTGATGATTTCACTAACCTTCGGCACGAACAAGATGCAAAACTTCTGTTCGAGCCTGAATGCACTATTTTGGGGTACCAAAGTTGTGAAGCATCCATTCTAGTCCATTGGACACAAAATGATGTTTGGGAGTGTTTCAGATGATTTCACTAACCTTCGGCACGAACAAGATGCAAAACGTCTGTTCAGCCTGAATGCACTATTTTGGGGTACTATAGTTGTGAAGCATCCATTCTAGTCCATTGGACCCAAAATGATGTTTGCGAGTGTTTCAGATAATTTCACTAACCTTTAGCACGTAAAAAGATGCAAAACTTGTGTTGCACTATTTCGGGGTACCAAAGTTGTGAACCATCCGTTCTAGTCCATTGGTGCCAAAATGATGTTTTTGTGTGTTTCAGATGATTTCACTATCCTTCGGCACGTACAAGACACAAAACTTGTGTTCGAGCCTGAATGCACTATTTCGGGGTACCAAAGTTCTGAAGCACCCCTTCTACTCCATTGGAGCCAAAATGATGTTTGGGAGTGTTTCGGAGCATTTCTATAACCTTCGGCGTGTAAAAGATGCAAAACTCGTATTTCCGGCCCGAATGCAATATTTCGGCTACCAAAATTTGTGAAGCATCCATTCTAGTCCATCGGACCCAAAAATGATGTTTCTGAGTGTTTCAGAGCATTTCACAAATCATCGGCAGTAAAAGAGATGAAAAACTCGTGTTTCGGGCCCGAATGCAATATATCGAGGTACCAAAGTTGTGAAGCATCCATTCTAGTCCATTGGACCCAAATGATGTTTGCGAGTGTTTCGGATGATTTCACCAACCTTCAACACGTAAAAAGATGCAAAACTTGTGTTGCACTATTTCGGGGTACCAAAGCTGTGAAGCATTTCTAGTCGATTGGACCCAAAATGATGTTTGGAAGTGTTTCGGAGCATTTGGCAAACCCTGGGCAGGTAAAAGAAGAAAAACTCGTGTTTTGGGCCCGAATGCAATATTTCGGGGTACCAAAGTTGTGAAGCATCCATTCTAGTTCATTGGACCCAAAATGATGTTTGCGAGTGTTTCAGAGCATTTCGCTAACCTTCGGCATGTAAAAGAAGCAAAACTCGTATTTCGGGCCCTGAATGCACTATTTTGGGGTACCAAAGTTGTGAAGCATCCATTATAGTCCATTGGACCCAAAATGATGTCTGTGAGTGTTTCGGAGCATTTCGCTAACCTTCGACACGTAAAAGATGGAAAACTCGTGTTTCGGGCCCAAATGCACTATTCCCGGTACCAAAGTTGTGAAGCATCCATTCGGTCCATTGGACCCAAAATGATGTTTGTGAGTGTTTCAGATGATTTCACTAACCTTCGGCTCGAACAAGATGCCAAACTTCTGTTCGAGCCTGAATGCACTATTTTGGGGTACCAAAGTTGTGAAGCATCCATTATAGTCCATTGGACCCAAAATGATGTCTGTGAGTGTTTCGGAGCATTTCGCTAACCTTCGACACGTAAAAGGTGCAAAACTCGTATTTCAGGCCCGAATGCACTATTTCTGGGTACCAAAGTTGTGAAGCTTACATTCTAGTCCATTGGAACCAAAATGATGTTTGGAAGTGTTTCGGAGCATTTCGCAAACCCTCGGCTGGAAAAAGAAGAAAAACTCGTGTTTCAGACCCGAATGAAATATTTCGGGGTACCAAAGTTGTGAAGCATCGATTGTAGTTCATTGGACCCAAAATGATCTATGCGATTGTTTCGGATGATTTCACTAACCTTCAGCACGTAGAAAGATGCAAAACTTATGTTTCGGGCCTAACTGCACTATTTCGGGGTACCAAAGTTATGAAGCATCCATTCAGTCCATTGGACCCAAATGATGTTTGCGAGTGTTTGGATGATTTCACCAACCTTCAACACGTAAAAAGATGCAAAACTTGTGTTGCACTATTTCGGGGTACCAAAGTTGTGAAGCATCCATTCTAGTCCATTGCACCCAAAATGATGTTTGGAAGTGTTTCAGAGCATTTCGCAAACACTTGGAAGGTAAAAGAAGAAAAACTCGTGTTTCGGGCCCGAATGCAATATTTTGGGGTACCAAAGTTGTGAAGCATCCATTCTAGTCCGTTGGACCCAAATGATGTTTGCGAGTGTTTCGGATGATTTCACAAACCTTCAGCACGTAAAAAGATGCAGAACTTGTGTTTTGGGCCTGAATGCACTATTTCGGGGTACCAAAGTTGTGAAGCATCCATTCTAGTCCATTGGACCCAAAATGATGTTTGGAAGTGTTTCGGAGCATTTCGCAAACCCTCGGTAGGTAAAAGAAGAAAAACTCGTGTTTCGGGCCCGAAAGCAATATTTTGAGTTACCAAAGTTGTGAAGCATCCATTCTAGTCCATTGGACCGAAAATGATGTTTGCGAGTATTTCGGAGCATTTCGCTAACCTTCGACACGTTAAAGAATCAAAACTCATATTTCGGGCCTAACTGCACTATTTTCGGGGTACCATAGTTGTGAAGCATCCATTCTAGTCCATTGGACCCAAAATGATGTATGGAAGTGTTTCGGAGCATTTCGCAAACCTTCGGCAGGTAAAAGATGAAAAACTCGTGTTTCGGGCCCAAATGCACTATTTATGGTACCAAAGTTGTGAAGCATCCATTCTAGTCCATTGGACCCAAAATGATGTTTGTGAGTGTTTCAGATGATTTCACTAACCTTCGGCACGAACAAGATGCAAAACTTCTGTTCGAGCCTGAATGCACTATTTTGGGGTAGCAAAGTTGTGAAGCATCCATTATAGTCCATAGGTCCCAAAATGATGTTAGTGAGTGTTTCGGAGCATTTCGCTAACCTTCAACATGTAAAAGGTGCAGAACTTGTATTTCGGGCCCGAATGCAATATTTCGGGGTACCAAAGTTTTGAAGCTTCCATTCTAGTCCACTGGACCCAAGATGATGTTTTGGAGTGTTTCGGAGCATTTCGCAAACCCTCGGCCGGAAAAAGAAGAAAAACTCGTGTTTCGGCCCGAATGCAATATTTCGGGGTACCAAAGTTGTGAAGCATCGATTGTAGTTCATTGGACCCAAAATGATCTATGCGATTGTTTCGGATGATTTCACTAACCTTCAAAGACGTAGAAAGATGCAAAACTTATGTTTCGGGCCTAATCGCACTTTTTCGGGTACCAAAGTTGTGAAGCATCCATTCAGTCCATTGGACCCAAAATGATGTTTGGGAGTGTTTCGGAGCATTTCGCAAACCTTCTTTCGACACGTAAAAGGTGCAAAACTCGTATTTCGGGCCTGAATGCACTATTTCGGGGTTCCAAAGTTGTGAAGCATCCATTCTAGTCCATTGGACACAAAATGATGTTTGCGAGTGTTTCAGGTGATTTCACTAACCTTCAACATGTAAAAAGATGCAAAACTTGTGTTTCGGGCCTAAATGCACTATTTCGGGGTTCCAAAGTTGTGAAGCATCCATTCTAGTCCATTGGACCCAAAATGATGTTTGGAAGTGTTTCTGAGCATTTCGCAAACACTTGGCGAGTAAAAGAAGAAAAACTCGTGTTTCGGGCCCGAATGCACTATTTCATTTACCAAAGTTGTGAAGTATCCATTCTAGTCCATTGGACCCAAAATGAGGTTTGTCCGTGTTTCGGATGATTTCACTATCCTTCGGCACGTACAAGACACAAAACTTGTGTTCGAGCTCCGAATGCACTATTTCGGGGGTACGAAAGTTGTGAAGCATCCATTCTAGTCCATTGGACCCAAAATGATGTTTGGGAGTGTTTCGAGCATTTCTATAACCTTCGGCGTGTAAAAGATGCAAAACTCGTATTTCCGGCCCGAATGCAATATTTCGGGGTACCAAAATTTGTGAAGCATCCATTCTAGTCCATCAGACCCAAAAATAATGTTTCCGAGTGTTTCGGAGCATTTCACAAATCCTCGGCAGGTAAAAGATGAAAAACTCGTGTTTCGGGCCCGAATGCAATATATCGAGGTACCAAAGTTGTGAAGCATCCATTCTAGTCCATTGGACCTAAATGATGTTTGCGAGTGTTTCGGATGATTTCACCAACCTTCAACACGTAAAAAGATGCAAACTTGTGTTGCACTATTTCGGGGTACCAAAGTTGTGAAGCATCCGTTTAGTCGATTGGACCCAAAATGATGTTTGGAAGTGTTTCAGAGCATTTCGCAAACCCTCGGCAGGTAAAAGAAGAAAAACTCGTGTTTTGGGCCCGAATGCAATATTTCGGGGTACCAAAGTTGTGAAGCATCCATTCTAGTCCATTGGACCCAAAATGATGTTTGCGAGTGTTTCGGAGCATTTCGCTAACCTTCGGCACGTAAAAGAAGCAAAACTCGTATTTCGGGCCCGAATGCATTATTTCGGGGTACCAAAGTTGTGAAGAGTCCATTCTAGTCCATTGGACCCAAAATGATGTTTGGGAGTGTTTCGAGCATTTCGCTAACATTCGGCATGTAAAAGATGGAAAACTCGTGTTTCGGGCCCAAATGCACTATTCCCGGTACCAAAGTTGTGAAGCATCCATTCCGGTCCATTGGACCCAAAATGATGTTTGTGAGTGTTTCGGATGATTTCACTAACCTTCGGCTCGAAAAAGATGCAAAACTTCGTTCGAGCCCGAATGCACTATTTTGGGGTACAAAAGTTGTGAAGCATCCATTATAGTCCATAGGACCGAAAATGATGTCTCGTGAGTGTTTCGGAGCATTTCGCTAACCTTCGACACGTAAAAGGTGCAAAACTCGTATTTCGGGCCCGAATGCACCGTTTCGGGGTACCAAAGTTGTGAAGCTTACATTCTAGTCCATTGGACCCAAAATGATGTTTGGAAGTGTTTCGAAGCATTTCGCAAACCCTCGGCTGGAAAAAGAAGAAAAACTCGTGTTTCAGGCCCGAATGAAATATTTCGGGGTACCAAAGTTGTGAAGCATCGATTGTAGTTCATTGGACCCAAAATGATCTATGCGATTGTTTCGGATGATTTGACTAACCTTCAAAGACGTAGAAAGATGCAAAACTTATGTTTCGGGCCTAACCGCACTATTTCGGGGTACCAAAGTTATGAAGCATCCATTCAATCCATTGGACCCAAATGATGTTTGCGAGTGTTTGGATGATTTCACCAACCTTCAGCACGTAAAAAGATGCAAAACTTGTGTTGCACTATTTCGGGGTACCAAAGTTGTGAAGCATCCATTCTAGTCCATTGCACCCAAAATGATGTTTGGAAGTGTTACGGAGCATTTCACAAACCCTCGGCAGGTAAAAGATGAAAAACTCATGTTTCGGGCCCGAATGCAATATTTCGAGGTACCAAAGTTGTGAAGCATCCATTCTAGTCCATTGGACCCAAAATGATGTTTGCGAGTGTTTCGGAGCATTTCGCTAACCTTCGGCACGTTAAAGAATCAAAACTCGTATTTCGGGCCTGAATGCACTATTTCGAGGTACCAAAGTTGTGAAGCATCCATTCTAGTCCATTGGACCCAAAATGATGTTTGGGAGTGTTTCGGAGCATTTCGCTAACCTTCGGCACGTAAAAGATGCAAAACTCGTATTTCGGGCCCAAATGCACTATTTATGGTACCAAAGTTGTGAAGCATCCATTCTAGTCCATTGGACCCAAAATGATGTTTGTGAGTGTTTCAGATGATTTCACTAACCTTCGGCACGAACAAGATGCAAAACTTCTGTTCGAGCCTGAATGCACTATTTTGGGGTAGCAAAGTTGTGAAGCATCCATTATAGTCCATAGGTCCCAAAATGATGTTAGTGAGTGTTTCGGAGCATTTCGCTAACCTTCAACATGTAAAAGGTGCAGAACTCGTATTTCGGGCCCGAATGCAATATTTCGGGGTACCAAAGTTGTGAAGCTTCCATTCTAGTCCACTGGACCCAAGATGATGTTTTGGAGTGTTTCGGAGCATTTCGCAAACACTTGGCGGTGTAAAAGAAGAAAAACTCGTGTTTCGGGCCCGAATGCACTATTTCATTTACCAAAGTTGTGAAGTATCCATTCTAGTCCATTGGACCCAAAATGAGGTTTGTCTGTGTTTCGGATGATTTCACTATCCTTCGGCACGTACAAGACACAAAACTTGTGTTCGAGCCTGAATGCACTATTTCGGGGTATGAAAGTTGTGAAGCATCCATTTTAGTCCATTGGACCCAAAATGATGTTTGGGAGTGTTTCGGAGCATTTCTATAACCTTCGGCGTGTAAAACATGCAAAACTCGTATTTCCGGCCCGAATGCAATATTTCGGGCTACCAAAATTTGTGAAGCATCCATTCCAGTCCATCGGACCCAAAAATGATGTTTCCGAGTGTTTCAGAGCATTTCACAAATCCTCGGCAGGTAAAAGATGAAAAACTCGTGTTTCGGGCCCGAATGCAATATATCGAGGTACCAAAGTTGTGAAGCATCCATTCTAGTCCATTGGACCCAAATGATGTCTGTGAGTGTTTCGGATGATTTCACCAACCTTCAACACGTAAAAAGATGCAAAACTTGTGTTGCACTATTTCGGGGTACCAAAGTTGTGAAGCATCCGTTCTAGTCGATTGGACCCAAAATGATGTTTGGAAGTGTTTCGGATCATTTCGCAAACCCTCGGCGAGTAAAAGAAGAAAAACTCGTGTTTTGGGCCTGAATGCAATATTTCGGGGTACCAAAGTTGTGAAGCATCCATTCTAGCCATTGGACCCAAAATGATGTTTGGGAGTGTTTCGCAGCATTTCGCTAACCTTCGGCATGTAAAAGAAGCAAAACTCGTATTTCGGGCCCGAATGCATTATTTCGGGGTTCCAAAGTTGTGGAGAGTCCATTCTAGTCCATTGGACCCAAAATGATGTTTGGGAGTGTTTCGAGCATTTCGCTAACATTCGGCATGTAAAAGATGGAAAACTCGTGTTTCGGGCCCAAATGCACTATTCCCGGTACCAAAGTTGTGAAGCATCCATTCCCGTCCATTGGACCCAAAATGATGTTTGTGAGTGTTTCGAGATGATTTCACTAACCTTCGGCTCGAAAAAGATGCAAAACTTCGTTCGAGCTCGAATGCACTATTTTGGGGTACAAAAGTTGTGAAGCATCCATTATAGTCCATAGGACCGAAAATGATGTCCGTGAGTGTTTCGGAGCATTTCGCTAACCTTCGACACGTAAAAGGTGCAAAACTCGTATTTCGGGCCCGAATGCACTATTTCGGGGCACCAAAGTTGTGAAGCATCCATTCTAGTCCATTGGATCCAAAATCATGTATGGAAGTGTTTCGGAGCATTTCGCAAACCCTCGGCAGTTAAAAGATGCAAAACTCGTGTTTCGAGCCTGAATGCAATATTTCGGGGTACCAAAGTTGTGAAGCATCCATTCTAGTCCATTGGATCCAAAATGATCTATGCGATTGTTTCGGATGATTTGACTAACCTTCAAAGACGTAGAAAGATGCAAAACTTATGTTTCGGGCCTAACCGCACTATTTCGGGGTACCAAAGTTATGAAGCATCCATTCAGTCCATTGGACCCAAATGATGTTTGCGAGTGTTTCGGATGATTTCACCAACCTTCAACACGTAAAAAGATGCAAAACTTGTGTTGCACTATTTCGGGGTACCAAAGTTGTGAAGCATCCATTCTAGTCCGTTGGACCCAAAATGATGTTTGGAAGTGTTTCGGAGCATTTCGCAAACCCTCAGCAGGTAAAAGAAGAAAAACTCGTGTTACGGGCCAGAATGCACTATTTTGGGGTACCAAAGTTGTGAAGCATCCATTCTAGTCCATTGGACCCAAAATGGTGTTTGCGAGTATTTCGGATGATTTCACTAACCTTCAGCACGTAAAAAGATGCAAAACTCTTATTTTGGGCCCGAATGCACTATTTCAGGGTACCAAAGTTGTGAAGCATCCATTCTAGTCCATTGGACCCAAAATGATATTTGTGAGTGTTTCGAGCATTTCGCTAACATTCGGCACGTAAAAGATGGAAAACTCGTGTTTCGGGCCCAAATGCACTATTCCTGGTACCAAAGTTGTGAAGCATCCATTCTGGTCCATTGGACCCAAAATGATATTTGTGAGTGTTTCAGATGATTTCACTAACCTTCGGCACGAACAAGATGCAAAAGTTCTGTTCGAGCCTGAATGCACTATTTTGGGGTACAAAAGTTGTGAAGCATCCATTATAGTCCATTGGACCCAAAATGATGTCTCGTGAGTGTTTCGAGCATTTCGCTAACCTTCGACACGTAAAAGGTGCAAAACTCGTATTTCGGGCCCGAATGCACTATTTCGGGGTACCAAAGTTGTGAAGCATCCATTCTAGTCCATTGGACCCAAAATGATGTTTGGAAGTGTTTCGGAGCATTTCGCAAACCCTCGGCATGTGAAAGAAGAAAAACTCGTGTTCCGGCCCGAAAGCAATATTTCGGGGTACCAAAGTTGTGAAGCATCGATTGTAGTTCATTGGACCCAAAATGATCTATGCGATTGTTTCGGATGATTTCACTAACCTTCAAAGACGTAGAAAGATGCAAAACTTATGTTTTGGGCCTAACCGCACTTTTTCGGGGTACCAAAGTTGTGAAGCATCCATTCAGTCCATTGGACCCAAAATGATGTTTGGAAGTGTTTCGGAGCATTTCGCAAACCCTCGACAGGTAAAAGAAGAAAAACTCGTGTTTCGGGCCCGAAAGGAATATTTCGAGGTGCCAAAGTTGTGAGGCATCCATTCTAGTCCATTAGACCCAAAATGATGTTTGCGAGTGTTTCGGAGCATTTCGCTAACCTTCGGCACGTTAAAGAATCAAAACTCGTATTTCGGGCCTGAATGCACTATTTCGAGGTACCAAAGTTGTGAAGCATCCATTCTAGTCCATTGGACCCAAAATGATGTTTGGGAGTGTTTCCGAGCATTTCGCTAACCTTCGGCACGTAAAAGATGGAAAACTCGTGTTTCGGGCCCAAATGCACTATTCCTGGTACCAAAGTTGTGAAGCATCCATTCTAGTCCATTGGACCCAAAATGATGTTTGTGAGTGTTTCAGACGATTTCACTAACCTTCGGCTCGAACAAGATGCAAAACTTCTGTTCGAGCCTGAATGCACTATTTTGGGGTACCAAAGTTCGAAGCATCCATTATAGTCCATAGGACCCAAAATGATGTCCGTGAGTGTTTCGGAGCATTTCGCTAACCTTCGACACGTAAAAGGTGCAAAACTCGTATTTCGGGCCCAATTGCACTATTTCGGGGTACCAAAGTTGTGAAGCTTACATTCTAGTCCATTGGACCCAAAATGATGTTTGGAAGTGTTTCGGAGCATTTCGCAAACACTTGGCGAGTAAAAGAAGAAAAACTCGTGTTTCGGGCCCGAATGCACTATTTCATTTACCAAAGTTGTGAAGTATCCATTCTAGTCCATTGGACCCAAAATGAGGTTTGTCTGTGTTTCGGATGATTTCACTATCCTTCGGCACGTACAAGACACAAAACTTGTGTTCGAGCCTGAATGCACTATTTCGGGGTACGAAAGTTGTGAAGCATCCATTCTAGTCCATTGGACCCAAAATGATGTTTGGGAGTGTTTCGGAGCATTTCTATAACCTTCGGCGTGTAAAACATGCAAAACTCGTATTTCCGGCCCGAATGCAATATTTCGGGCTACCAAAATTTGTGAAGCATCCATTCCAGTCCATCGGACCCAAAAATGATGTTTCCGAGTGTTTCGGAGCATTTCACAAATCCTCGGCGGGTAAAAGATGAAAAACTCGTGTTTCGGGCCCGAATGCAATATATCGAGGTACCAAAGTTGTGAAGCATCCATTCTAGTCCATTGGACCCAAATGATGTTTGCGAGTGTTTTAGATGGTTTCACTAACCTTCAGCACGTAAAAAGTTGCAAAACTTGTGTTGCACTATTTCGGGTACCAAAGTTGTGAAGCATTCGTTCTAGTCGATTGGACCCAAAATGATGTTTGGAAGTGTTTCGGAGCATTTCGCAAACCCTCAGCAGGTAAAAGAAGAAAAACTCGTGTTACGGGCCAGAATGCACTATTTTGGGGTACCAAAGTTGTGAAGCATCCATTCTAGTCCATTGGACCCAAAATGATGTTTGGGAGTGTTTCAGAACATTTCGCTAACCTTCGGCATGTAAAAGAAGCAAAACTCGTATTTCGGGCCCGAATGCACTATTTCGGGGTTCCAAAGTTGTGGAGAGTCCATTCTAGTCCATTGGACCCAAAATGATGTTTGGGAGTGTTTCGAGCATTTCGCTAACATTCGGCATGTAAAAGATGGAAAACTCGTGTTTCGGGCCCAAATGCACTATTCCCGGTACCAAAGTTGTGAAGCATCCATTCTCGGTCCATTGGACCCAAAATGATGTTTGTGAGTGTTTCGATGATTTCACTAACCTTCGGCTCGAAAAAGATGCAAAACTTCCGTTCGAGCTCGAATGCACTATTTTGGGGTACAAAAGTTGTGAAGCATCCATTATAGTCCATAGGACCGAAAATGATGTCCGTGAGTGTTTCGGAGCATTTCGCTAACCTTCGACACGTAAAAGGTGCAAAACTCGTATTTCGGGCCCGAATGCACCGTTTCGGGGTACCAAAGTTGTGAAGCTTACATTCTAGTCCATTGGACCCAAAATGATGTTTGGAAGTGTTTCGGAGCATTTCGCAAACCCTCGACTGAAAAAGATGAAAACTCGTGTTTCGGGCCCGAATGAAATATTTCGGGGTACCAAAGATGTGAAGCATCGATTGTAGTTCATTGGACCCAAAATGATCTATGCGATTGTTTCGGATGATTTCACTAACCTTCAGCACGTAGAAAGATGCAAAACTTATGTTTCGGGCCTAACTGCACTATTTCGGGGTACCAAAGTTATGAAGCATCCATTCAGTCCATTGGACCCAAATGATGTTTGCGAGTGTTTCGGATGATTTCACTAACCTTCAGCACGTAAAAAGATGCAAAACTTGTGTTTTGGGCCTAAATGCACTATTTCGGGGTACCAAAGTTGTGAAGCATCCATTCTAGTCCGTTGGACCCAAAATGATGTTTGGAAGTGTTTCGGAGCATTTCGCAAACCCTCAGCAGGTAAAAGAAGAAAAACTCGTGTTTCGGGCCCGAATGCAATATTTCGGGGTACCAAAGTTGTGAAGCATCCATTCTAGTCCATTGGACCCAAAATGATGTTTGCGAGTGTTTCGGAGCATTTCGCTAACCTTCGGCACGTTAAAGAATCAAAACTCGTATTTCGGGCCTAAATGCACTATTTCGAGGTACCAAAGTTGTGAAGAGTTCATTCTAGTCCATTGGACCCAAAATGATGTTTGGGAGTGTTTCAGAGCATTTCGTTAACATTCGGCACGTAAAAGATGGAAAACTCGTGTTTCGGGCCCAAATGCACTATTCCTGGTACCAAAGTTGTGAAGCATCCATTCTAGTCCATTGGACCCAAAATGATGTTTGTGAGTGTTTCGCATGATTTCACTAACCTTCGGCTCGAACAAGATGCAAAACTTCGTTCGAGCTCGAATGCACTATTTTGGGGTACCAAAGTTGTGAAGCATCCATTATAGTCCATAGGACCCAAAATGATGTCCGTGAGTGTTTCGGAGCACTTCGCTAACCTTCGACACGTAAAAGGTGCAAAACTCGTATTTCGGGCCCGAATGCACTATTTCGGGGTACCAAAGTTGTGAAGCTTCCATTCTAGTCCATTGGACCCAAAATGATGTTTGGAAGTGTTTCAGAGCATTTCGCAAACCCTCAGCAGGTAAAAGAGGAAAAACTCGTGTTTCGGCCCGAATGCAATATTTCGGGGTACCAAAGTTGTGAAGCATCGATTGTAGTTCATTGGACCCAAAATGATCTATGCGATTGTTTCGGATGATTTCACTAACCTTCAAAGCACGTAGAAAGATGCAAAACTTATGTTTCGGGCCTAACCGCACTTTTTCGGGTACCAAAGTTGTGAAGCATCCGTTCTAATCCATTGAACCCAAAATGATGTTTGGGAGTGTTTCGGAGCATTTCGCAAACCTTCTTTCGACACGTAAAAGGTGCAAAACTCGTATTACGGGCCAGAATGCACTATTTTGGGGTACCAAAGTTGTGAAGCATCCATTCTAGTCCATTGGACCCAAAATGATGTTTGGGAGTGTTTCGGATAATATCACTAACCTTCAGCACGTAAAAAGATGCAAAACTTGTGTTTTGGGCCTGAATGCACTATTTCGGGGTACCAAAGTTGTGAAGCATCCGTTCTAATCCATTGGACCCAAAATGATGTTTGGAAGTGTTTCGGAGCATTTCGCAAACACTTGGCAGGTAAAAGAAGAAAAACTCGTGTTTCGGGCCCGAATGCAATATTTCGGGGTACCAAAGTTGTGAAGCATCCATTCTAGTCCGTTGGACCCAAAATGAGGTTTGTCTGTGTTTCGGATGATTTCACTATCCTTCGGCACGTACAAGACACAAAACTTGTGTTCGAGCCTGAATGCACTATTTCGGGGTACCAAAGTTGTGAAGCATCCATTCTAGTCCATTGGACCCAAAATGATGTTTGGGAGTGTTTCGGAGCATTTCTATAACCTTCGGCGTGTAAAAGATGCAAAACTCGTATTTCCGGCCCGAATGCAATATTTCGGCTACCAAAATTTGTGAAGCATCCATTCTAGTCCATTGGACCCAAAAATGATGTTTCCGAGTGTTTCGAGCATTTCACAAATCCTCGGCAGGTAAAAGATGAAAAACTCGTGTTTCGGGCCCGAATGCAATATATCGAGGTACCAAAGTTGTGAAGCATCCATTCTAGTCCATTGGACCCAAATGATGTCTGTGAGTGTTTCGGATGATTTCACCAACCTTCAACACGTAAAAAGATGCAAAACTTGTGTTGCACTATTTCGGGGTACCAAAGTTGTGAAGCATCTATTCTAGTCCATTGGACCCAAAACGATGTTTGGAAGTGTTTCGGAGCATTCCGCAAACCCAAGGCGGGTAAAAGAAGTAAAACTCGTGTTTTGGGCTCGAATGCAATATTTCGGGGTACCAAAGTTGTGAAGCATCCATTCTAGTCCATTGCTCCCAAAATGATGTTTGCGAGTGTTTCGGAGCATTTCGCTAACCTTCGGCACATAAAAGAAGCAAAACTCGTATTTCGGGCCCGAATGCACTATTTCGAGGTACCAAAGTTGTGAAGCATCCATTCTAGTCCATTGGACCCAAAATGATGTTTGGGAGTGTTTCGAGCATTTCGCTAACATTCGAAATGTAAAAGATGGAAAACTCGTGTTTCGGGCCCAAATGCACTATTCCCGGTACCAAAGTTGTGAAGCATCCATTCCCGTCCATTGGACCCAAAATGATGTTTGTGAGTGTTTCGGATGATTTCACTAACCTTCGGCTCGAAAAAGATGCAAAACTTCGTTCGAGCTCGAATGCACTATTTTGGGGTACAAAAGTTGTGAAGCATCCATTATAGTCCATAGGACCGAAAATGATGTCTGCGAGTGTTTCGGAGCATTTTGCTAACCTTCGACATGTAAAAGGTGCAAAACTCGTATTTTGGGCCCGAATGCACTATTTCGGGGTACCAAAGTTGTGAAGCATCCATTCTAGTCCATTGGACCCAAAATGATGTTTGGAAGTTTTTCTGAGCATTTCGCAAACCCTCGGCAGGTAAAAGAAGAAAAACTCGTGTTTCGGCCCGAATGCAATATTTCGGGGTACCAAAGTTGTGAAGCATCGATTGTAGTTCATTGGACCCAAAATGATCTATGCGATTGTTTCGGATGATTTCACTAACCTTCAAAGACGTAGAAAGATGCAAACCTTATGTTTCGGGCCTAACGCACTTTTTCGGGGTACCAAAGTTGTGAAGCATCCATTCGGTCCATTGGACCCAAAATGATGTTTGGGAGTGTTTCGGAGCATTTCGCAAACCTTCTTTCGACACGTAAAAGGTGCAAAACTCGTATTTCGAGCCTGAATGCACTATTTTGGGGTACCAAAGTTGTGAAGCATCCATCCAGTCCATTGGACCCAAAATGATGTTTGCGAGTGTTTCGGATAATTTCACTAACGTTCAGGACGTAAAAAGATACAAAACTTGTGTATGGGGCCTAAATGCACTATCTCGTGGTACCAAAGTTGTGAAGCATCCGTTCTAATCCATTGAACCCAAAATGATGTTTGGGAGTGTTTCGGAGCATTTCGCAAACACTTGGCAGGCAAAAGAAGAAAAACTCGTGTTTCGGGCCCGAATGCAATATTTCGGGGTACCAAATTTGCGAAGTATCCATTCTAGTCCATTGGACCCAAAATGATGTTTGCCCGTGTTTCGGATGATTTCACTATCCTTCGACACGTACAAGACACAAAACTTGTGTTCGAGCTCGAATGCACTATTTCGGGGTACGAAAGTTGTGAAGCATCCATTCTAGTCCATTGGACCCAAAATGATGTTTGGGAGTGTTTCGGAGCATTTCTATATCCTTCAGCGTGTAAAAGTTGCAAAACTCGTATTTCCGACCCGAATGCAATAGTTCGGCTACCAAAATTTGTGAAGCATCCATTCTAGTCCATCGGAACCAAAAATGATGTTTCCGAGTGTTTCGGAGCATTTCGCAAACCTTCGGCAGGTAAAAGATGAAAAACTCGTGTTTCGGGCCCGAATGCAATATTTCGGGATACCAAAGTTGTGAAGCATCGATTCTAGTCCATTGAACCCAAAATGATGTTTGAGAGTGTTTCGGATGATTTCACCAACCTTCAGCACGTAAAAAGATGCAAAACTTGTGTTGCAATATTTCGGGATACCAAAGTTGTGAAGCATCCATTCTAGTCCATTGAACCCAAAATGATGTTTGGAAGTGTTTCGGAGCATTTCGCAAACCCTCGGTAGGTAAAAGAAGAAAAACTCGTGTTTCGGGCCCGAAACAATATTTCGGGGTACCAAAGTTGTGAAGCATCCATTCTAGTCCATTGGACCCAAAATGATGTTTACGAGTGTTTCGAAGCATTTCGCTAACCTTCGGCACGTTAAGGAATCAAAACTCGTATTTCGGGCCTGAATGGACTATTTCGTGGTACCAAAGTTGTGAAGCATCCATTCTAGTCCATTGGACCCAAAATGATGTTTGGGAGTGTTTCCGAGCATTTCGCTAACCTTCGGCACGTAAAGATGCATAACTCGTGTTTCGGGCCCAAATGCACTATTCCCGGTACCAAAGTTGTGAAGCATCCATTCCGGTCCATTGGACCCAAAATGATGTTTGTGAGTGTTTCGTATGATTTCACTAACCTTCGGCTCGAAAAAGATGCAAAACTTCCGTTCGAGCTCGAATGCACTATTTTGGGGTACAAAAGTTGTGAAGCATCCATTATAGTCCATAGGACCCAAAATGATGTTAGTGAGTGTTTCGGAGCATTTCGCTAACCTTCAACATGTAAAAGGTGCAGAACTCGTATTTCGGGCCCGAATGCAATATTTCGGGGTACCAAAGTTGTGAAGCTTCCATTCTAGTCCACTGGACCCAAGATGATGTTTTGGAGTGTTTCGGAGCATTTCGCAAACCCACGCCAGGAAAAAGAAGAAAAACTCGTGTTTCGGCCCGAATGCAATATTTCGGGGTACCAAAGTTGTGAAGCATCGATTGTAGTTCATTGGACCCAAAATGATCTATGCGATTGTTTCGGATGATTTCACTAACCTTCAAAGACGTAGAAAGATGCAAAACTTATGTTTCGGGCCTAATCGCACTTTTTCGGGGTACCAAAGTTGTGAAGCTTCCATTCTAGTCCACTGGACCCAAGATGATGTTTTGGAGTGTTTCGGAGCATTTCGCAAACCTTCTTTCGACACGTAAAAGGTGCAAAACTCGTATTTCGAGCCCGAATGCACTATTTCGGGGTACCAAAGTTGTGAAGCATCCATTCTAGTCCATTGGACCCAAAATGATGTTTGGGAGTGTTTCGGATAATTTCACTAACCTTCAAAGACGTAAAAAGATGCAAAACTTGTGTTTGGGGCCTAAATGCACTATTTCGGGGTTCCAAAGTTGTGAAGCATTCGTTCTAATCCATTGGACCCAAAATGATGTTTGGAAGTGTTTCGGAGCATTTCACAAACACTTGGCAGGTAAAAGAAGAAAAACTCGTGTTTCGGGCCCGAATGCAATATTTCGGGGTACCAAAGTTGTGAAGTATCCATTCTAGTCCATTGGACCCAAAATGATGTTTGTCTGTGTTTCGGATGATTTCACTATCCTTCGGCACGTACAAGACACAAAACTTGTGTTCGAGCTTGAATGCACTATTTCGGGGTACCAAAGTTGTGAAGCATCCATTCTAGTCCATTGGACCCAAAATGATGTTTGGGAGTGTTTCGGAGCATTTCTATAACCTTCGGCGTGTAAAAGATGCAAAACTCGTATTTCCGGCCCGAATGCAATATTTCGGCTACCAAAATTTGTGAAGCATCCATTCTAGTCCATTGGACCCAAAAATGATGTTTCCGAGTGTTTCTGAGCATTTCACAAATCCTCTGCAGGTAAAAGATTAAAAACTCGTGTTTCGGGCCCGAATGTAATATATCGAGGTACCAAAGTTGTGAAGCATCCATTCTAGTCCATTGGACCCAAATGATGTTTGCGAGTGTTTCGGATGATTTCACCAACCTTCAACACGTAAAAAGATGCAAAACTTGTGTTGCACTATTTCGGGGTACCAAAGTTGTGAAGCATCCATTCTAGTCCATTGGACCCAAAATGATGTTTGGCAGTGTTTCGGAGCATTTCGCAAACCCTCGGCATGTGAAAGAAGAAAAACTCGTGTTCCGGCCCGAAAGCAATATTTCGGGGTACCAAAGTTGTGAAGCATCCATTCTAGTCCATTGGACCCAAAATGATGTTTGCGAGTGTTTCGGAGCATTTTGCTAACCTTCGACATGTAAAAGGTGCAAAACTCGTATTTCGGGCCCGAATGCAATATTTCGGGGTTCCAAAGTTGTGAAAAGTCCATTCTAGTCCATTGGACCCAAAATGATGTTTGGGAGTGTTTCGAGCATTTCGCTAACATTCGAAATGTAAAAGATGGAAAACTCGTGTTTCGGGCCCAAATGCACTATTCCCGGTACCAAAGTTGTGAAGCATTCGTTCTAGTCGATTGGACCCAAAATGATCTTTGGTAGTGTTTCGGAGCATTTCGCAAACCCTCGGCGGTAAAAGAAGAAAAACTCGTGTTTTGGGCCCGAATGCAATATTTCAGGGTACCAAAGTTGTGAAGCATCCATTCTAGTCCATTGGACCCAAATTGATGTTTGCGAGTGTTTCGAAGCATTTCGCTAACCTTTGGCACGTAAAAGAAGCAAAACTTGTATTTCGGGCCCGAATGCATTATTTCGGGGTACCAAAGTTTTGAAGAGTCCATTCTAGTCCATTGGACCCAAAATGATGTTTGGGAGTGTTTCAGAGCATTTCGCTAACATTCGAAATGTAAAAGATGGAAAACTCGTGTTTCGGGCCCAAATGCACTATTCCCCGGTACCAAAGTTGTGAAGCATCCATTCGGTCCATTGGACCCAAAATGATGTTTGTGAGTGTTTCGAGATGATTTCACTAACCTTCGGCTCGAAAAAGATGCAAAACTTCGTTCGAGCCTCGAATGCACTATTTTGGGGTACAAAAGTTGTGAAGCATCCATTATAGTCCATAGGACCGAAAATGATGTCTGTGAGTGTTTCGGAGCATTTCGCTAACCTTCGACACGTAAAAGGTGCAAAACTCGTATTTCGGGCCCGAATGCACTATTTCGGGGTACCAAAGTTGTGAAGCTTACATTCTAGTCCATTGGACCCAAAATGATGTTTGGAAGTGTTTCGGAGCATTTCGCAAACCCTCGGCTGGAAAAAGAAGAAAAACTCGTGTTTCAGGCCCGAATGCAATATTTCGGGGTACCAAAGTTGTGAAGCATCGATTGTAGTTCATTGGACCCAAAATGATCTATGCGATTGTTTCGGATGATTTCACTAACCTTCAGCACGTAGAAAGATGCAAAACTTATGTTTCGGGCCTAACTGCACTATTTCGGGGTACCAAAGTTGTGAAGCATCCATTCAGTCCATTGGACCCAAAATGATGTTTGGGAGTGTTTCGGAGCATTTCGCAAACCTTCTTTCGACACGTAAAAGGTGCAAAACTCGTATTTCGGGCCCGAATGCAATATTTCGAGGTACCAAAGTTGTGAAGCATCCATTCTAGACCATTGGACCCAAAATGTTGTTTGCGAGTGTTTCGGATGATTTCACTAACCTTCAACACGTAAAAAGATGCAAAACTTGTGTTTCGGGCCTAAATGCATTATTTCGGGGTACCAAAGTTGTGAAGCATCCATTCTAGTCCATTGGACCCAAAATGACGTTTGGGAGTGTTTCGGAGCATTTTGCAAACACTTGGCGAGTAAAAGAAGAAAAACTCGTGTTTCGGGCCCGAATGCACTATTTCGGGTACCAAAGTTGTGAAGTATCCATTCTAGTCCATTGAACCCAAAATGAGGTTTGTCTGTGTTTCGGATGATTTCACTATCCTTCGGCACGTACAAGACACAAAACTTGTGTTCGAGCCTGAATGCACTATTTCGGGGTACGAAAGTTGTGAAGCATCCATTCTAGTCCATTGGACCCAAAATGATGTTTGGGAGTGTTTCGGAGCATTTCTATAACCTTCGGCGTGTAAAAGATGCAAAACTCGTATTTCCGGCCCGAATGCAATATTTCGGCTACCAAAATTTGTGAAGCATCCATTCTAGTCCATTGGACCCAAAAATGATGTTTCCGAGTGTTTCGAGCATTTCACAAACCCTCGGCGGGTAAAAGATGAAAAACTCGTGTTTCGGGCCCGAATGCAATATTTCGGGGTACCAAAGTTGTGAAGCATCCATTCTAGCCCATTGGACCCAAAATGATGTTTGCGAGTGTTTCGGATGATTTCACCAACCTTCAACACGTAAAAAGATGCAAAACTTGTGTTGCACTATTTCGGGGTACCAAAGTTGTGAAGCATTCATTCTAGCCCATTGGACCCAAAATGATGTTTGGAAGTGTTTCAGAGCATTTCGCAAACCCACGGCGGGTAAAAGAAGAAAAACTCGTGTTTCGGGCTCGAATGCAATATTTCGGGGTACCAAAGTTGTGAAGCATCCATTCTAGTCCATTGGACCCAAAATGATGTTTGCGAGTGTTTCGGAGCATTTCGCTAACCTTCGGCACGTAAAAGAAGCAAAACTCGTATTTCGGGCCCGAATGCATTATTTCGGGGTACCAAAGTTGTGAAGAGTCCATTCTAGTCCATTGGACCCAAAATGATGTTTGGGAGTGTTTTAAAGCATTTCGCTAACATTCGGCACGTAAAAGATGGAAAACTCGTGTTTCGGGCCCAAATGCACTATTCCCGGTACCAAAGTTGTGAAGCATCCATTCGGTCCATTGGACCCAAAATGATGTTTGTGAGTGTTTCGGATGATTTCACTAACCTTCGGCTCGAAAAAGATGCAAAACTTCGTTCGAGCTCGAATGCACTATTTTGGGGTACAAAAGTTGTGAAGCATCCATTATAGTCCATAGGACCGAAAATGATGTCTCGTGAGTGTTTCGGAGCATTTCGCTAACCTTCGACACGTAAAAGGTGCAAAACTCGTATTTCGGGCCCGAATGCACTATTTTGGGGTACCAAAGTTGTGAAGCATCCAGTCTAGTCCGTTCGACCCAAAATGATGTTTGGAAGTGTTTCGGAGCATTTTGCAAACCCTCAGCAGGTAAAAGAAGAAAACTCGTGTTACGAGACAGAATGCACTATTTCGGGGTACCAAAGTTGTGAAGCATCGATTGTAGTTCATTGGACCCAAAATGATCTATGCGATTGTTTCGGATGATTTCACTAACCTTCAAAGACGTAGAAAGATGCAAAACTTATGTTTCGGGCCTAACCGCACTTTTCGGGGGTACCAAAGTTGTGAAGCATCCATTCGGTCCATTGGACCCAAAATGATGTTTGGGAGTGTTTCGGAGCAATTCGCTAACCTTCTTCCCACACGTAAAAGGTGCAAAACTCGTATTTCGGGCCCAAATGCACTATTTTGGGTACCAAAGTTGTGAAGCATCCATTCTAGTCCATTGGACCCAAAATGATGTTTGCGAGTGTTTCAGATGATTTCACTAACCTTCAGCACGTAAAAAGATGCAAAACTTGTGTTTTGGGCCTAAATGCACTATTTCGGGGTACCAAAGTTGTGAAGCATCCATTCTAATCCATTGGACCCAAAATGATGTTTGGAAGTGTTTCGGAGCATTTCGCAAACACTTGGCAGGTAAAAGAAGAAAAACTCGTGTTTCGGGCCCGAATGCACTATTTCGGGGTACCAAAGTTGTGAAGTATCCATTCTAGTCCATTGGACCCAAAATGAGGTTTGTCTGTGTTTCGGATGATTTCACTATCCTTCGGCATGTACAAGACACAAAACTTGTGTTCGAGCCTGAATGCACTATTTCGGGGTACGAAAGTTGTGAAGCATCCATTCTAGTCCATTGGACCCAAAATGATGTTTGGGAGTGTTTCAGAGCATTTCTACAACCTTCGGCGTGTAAAAGATGCAAAACTCGTATTTCCGGCCCGAATGCAATATTTCGGGCTACCAAAATTTGTGAAGCATCCATTCTAGTCCATCGGACCCAAAAATGATGTTTCCGAGTGTTTCGAGCATTTCACAAATCCTCGGCGGGTAAAAGATGAAAAACTCGTGTTTCGGGCCCGAATGCAATATATCGAGGTACCAAAGTTGTGAAGCATCCATTCTAGTCCATTGGACCTAAATGATGTTTGCGAGTGTTTCGGATGATTTCACCAACCTTCAACACGTAAAAAGATGCAAAACTTGTGTTGCACTATTTCGGGTACCAAAGTTGTGAAGCATTCGTTCTAGTCGATTGGACCCAAAATGATGTTTGGAAGTGTTTCGGAGCATTTCGCAAACCCTCGGCGGGTAAAAGAAGAAAAACTCGTGTTTCAGGCCCGAATGCAATATTTCGAGGTACCAAAGTTGTGAAGCATCCATTCTAGTTCATTGGACCCAAAATGATGTTTGCGAGTGTTTCAGAGCATTTCGCTAACCTTCGGCATGTAAAAGAAGCAAAACTCGTATTTCGGGCCCTGAATGCACTATTTTGGGGTACCAAAGTTGTGAAGAGTCCATTCTAGTCCATTGGACCCAAAATGATGTTTGGGAGTGTTTCGAGCATTTCGCTAACATTCGAAATGTAAAAGATGGAAAACTCGTGTTTCGGGCCCAAATGCACTATTCCCGGTACCAAAGTTGTGAAGCATCCATTCCGGTCCATTGGACCCAAAATGATGTTTGTGAGTGTTTCGAGATGATTTCACTAACCTTCGGCTCGAAAAAGATGCAAAACTTCGTTCGAGCCTCGAATGCACTATTTTGGGGTACAAAAGTTGTGAAGCATCCATTATAGTCCATAGGACCGAAAATGATGTCCGTGAGTGTTTCGGAGCATTTCGCTAACCTTCGACACGTAAAAGGTGCAAAACTCGTATTTCGGGCCCGAATGCACTATTTCGGGGTACCAAAGTTGTGAAGCTTACATTCTAGTCCATTGGACCCAAAATGATGTTTGGAAGTGTTTCGGAGCATTTCGCAAACCCTCGGCGGAAAAAGAAGAAAAACTCGTGTTTCGGCCCGAATGCAATATTTCGGGGTACCAAAGTTGTGAAGCATCGATTGTAGTTCATTGGACCCAAAATGATCTATGCGATTGTTTCGGATGATTTCACTAACCTTCAAAGACGTAGAAAGATGCAAAACTTATGTTTCGGGCCTAAGTGCACTATTTCGGGGTACCAAAGTTATGAAGCATCCATTCAGTCCATTGGACCCAAATGATGTTTGCGAGTGTTTGGATGATTTCACCAACCTTCAACATGTAAAAAGATGCAAAACTTGTGTTGCACTATTTCGGGGTACCAAAGTTGTGAAGCATCCGTTCTAGTCGAGTGGACCCAAAATGATGTTTGGAAGTGTTTCGGAGCATTTCGCAAACCCTCGGCGGGTAAAAGATGTAAAACTTGTGTTTCGGGCCCGAATGCAATATTTCGAGGTACTAAAGTTGTGAAGCATCCATTCTAGTCCATTGGACCCAAAAGTGATGTTTGGGAGTGTTTCGGAGCATTTCGCTAACCTTCGGCACGTAAAAGATGCAAAACTCGTATTTCGGGCCTGAATGCACTATTTCGAGGTACCAAAGTTGTGAAGCATCCATTCTAGTCCATTGGACCCAAAATGATGTTTGGGAGTGTTTCGAGCATTTCGCTAACATTCGGCACGTAAAAGATGGAAAACTCGTGTTTCGGGCCCGAATGCACTATTCCCGGTACCAAAGTTGTGAAGCATCCATTCGGTCCATTGGACCCAAAATGATGTTTGTGAGTGTTTCGAGATGATTTCACTAACCTTCGGCTCGAAAAAGATGCAAAACTTCCGTTCGAGCTCGAATGCACTATTTTGGGGTACAAAAGTTGTGAAGCATCCATTATAGTCCATAGGACCGAAAATGATGTCCGTGAGTGTTTCGGAGCATTTCGCTAACCTTCGACACGTAAAAGGTGCAAAACTCGTATTTCGGGCCCGAATGCACTATTTCGGGTACCAAAGTTGTGAAGCTTACATTCTAGTCCATTGGACCCAAAATGATGTTTGGAAGTGTTTCGGAGCATTTCGCAAACCCTCGACTGGAAAAAGAAGAAAAACTCGTGTTTCGGTCCGAATGCAATATTTCGGGGTACCAAAGTTGTGAAGCATCGATTGTAGTTCATTGGACCCAAAATGATCTATGCGATTGTTTCGGATGATTTCACTAACCTTCAAAGCACGTAGAAAGATGCAAAACTTATGTTTCGGGCCTAACCGCACTTTTTCGGGTACCAAAGTTGTGAAGCATCCATTCAGTCCATTGGACCCAAAATGATGTTTGGGAGTGTTTCGGAGCATTTCGCAAACCTTCTTTCGACACGTAAAAGGTGCAAAACTCGTATTTCGGGCCCGAATGCACTATTTTGGGGTACCAAAGTTGTGAAGCATCCATTCTAGTCCATTGGACCCAAAAGGATATTTGCGAGTGTTTCAGATAAGTTCACTAACCTTCAGCACGTAAAAAGATGCAAAACTTGTGTTTGGGGCCTAAATGCACTATTTCGGGGTTCCAAAGTTGTGAAGCATTCGTTCTAATCCATTGGACCCAAAATGATGTTTGGAAGTGTTTCGGAGCATTTCACAAACACTTGGCAGGTAAAAGAAGAAAAACTCGTGTTTCGGGCCCGAATGCAATATTTCGGGGTACCAAAGTTGTGAAGTATCCATTCTAGTCCATTGGACCCAAAATGATGTTTGCGAGTGTTTCGGATGATTTCACTAACCTTCGGCACGAACAAGACACAAAACTTTTGTTCGAGCTCGAATGCACTATTTCGGGGTACGAAAGTTGTGAAGCATCCATTCTAGTCCATTGGACACAAAATAATGTTTGGGAGTGTTTCGGAGCATTTCTATAACCTTTGGCGTGTAAAAGATGCAAAACTCGTATTTCCGGCCCGAATGCAATATTTCGGCTACCAAAATTTGTGAAGCATCCATTCTAGTCCATCGGACCCAAAAATGATGTTTCCAAGTGTTTCAGAGCATTTCGCAAACCTTCGGCAGGTAAAAGATGAAAAACTCGTGTTTCGGGCCCGAATGCAATATTTCGGGATACCAAAGTTGTGAAGCATCCATTCGAGTCCATTGGACCCAAAATGATGTTTGCGAGTGTTTCGGATGATTTCACGAACCTTCAGCACGTAAAAAGATGCAAAACTTATGATGCAATATTTCGGGATACCAAAGTTGTGAAGCATCCATTCGAGTCCATTGGACCCAAAATGATGTTTGCGAATGTTTCGGAGCATTTCGCAAACCCTCGGTAGGTAAAAGAAGAAAAACTCGTGTTTCGGGCCCGAAAGCAATATTTTGAGGTACCAAAGTTGTGAAGCATCCATTCTAGTCCATTGGACCGAAAATGATGTTTGCGAGTGTTTCGGAGCATTTAGCTAACCTTCGACACGTTAAAGAATCAAAACTCATATTTTGGGCCTAACTGCACTATTTCGGGGTACCAAAGTTGTGAAGCATCCATTCTAGTCCATTGGACCCAAAATGATGTATGGAAGTGTTTCAGAGCATTTCGCAAACCTTCGGCAGGTAAAAGATGAAAAACTCGTGTTTCGGGCCCAAATGCACTATTCCCGGTACCAAAGTTGTGAAGCATCCATTCGGTCCATTGGACCCAAAATGATGTTTGTGAGTGTTTCGAGATGATTTCACTAACCTTCGGCTCGAAAAAGATGCAAAACTTCGTTCGAGCCCGAATGCACTATTTTGGGGTACAAAAGTTGTGAAGCATCCATTATAGTCCATAGGACCGAAAATGATGTTTGTGAGTGTTTCGGAGCATTTCGCTAACCTTCGACACGTAAAAGGTGCAGAACTCGTATTTCGGGCCCGAATGCACTATTTCGGGGTACCAAAGTTGCGAAGCTTCCATTCTAATCCATTGGACCCAAAATGAAGTTTGGAAGTGTTTCGCAGCATTTCGCAAACCCTCGACTAGTAAAAGAAGAAAAACTCGTGTTTCAGGCCCGAATGCAATATTTCGGGGTACCAAAGTTGTGAAGCATTCATTGTAGTTCATTGGACCCAAAATGATCTATGCGATTGTTTCGGATGATTTCACTAACATTCAGCACGTAGAAAGATGCAAAACTTATGTTTCGTGCCTAACTGCACTATTTCGGGGTACCAAAGTTATGAAGCATCCATTAAGTCCATTGGACCCAAATGATGTTTGCGAGTGTTTGGATGATTTCACCAACCTTCAACACAAAGAAAGATGCAAAGTTGAGCATCGTCTAGTCGATTGGACCCAAAATGATGTTTGGAAGTGTTTCGGAGCATTTCGCAAACCCTCGGCAGGTAAAAGATGAAAAACTTGTGTTTCGGGCCCGAATGCAATATTTCGGGGTACCAAAGTTGTGAAGCATCCATTCTAGTCCATTGGACCCAAAATGATGTTTGCGAGTGTTTCGGAGCATTTCGCTAACCTTCGGCACATAAAAGAAGCAAAACTCGTATTTCGGGCCCGAATGCACTATTTCGGGGTACCAAAGTTGTGAAGCATCCATTATAGTCCATTGGACCCAAAACGATGTTTGGAAGTGTTTCGAGCATTTCACTAACATTCAAGCACGTAAAAGATGGAAAACTCGTGTTTCGGGCCCGAATGCACTATTCCCGGTACCAAAGTTGTGAAGCATCCATTCGGTCCATTGGACCCAAAATGATGTTTGTGAGTGTTTCGATGATTTCACTAACCTTCGGCTCGAAAAAGATGCAAAACTTCGTTCGAGCTCGAATGCACTATTTCTGGTACCAAAGTTGTGAAGCATCCATTATAGTCCATTGGACCCAAAATGATGTCTGTGAGTGTTTCGGAGCATTTCGCTAACCTTCGACACGTAAAAGGTGCAAAACTCGTATTTCGGGCCCGAATGCACTATTTCGGGGTACCAAAGTTGTGAAGCTTACATTCTAGTCCATTGGACCCAAAATGATGTTTGGAAGTGTTTCGGAGCATTTCGCAAACCCTCGACCGGAAAAAGAAGAAAAACTCGTGTTTCAGGCCCGAATGCAATATTTCGGGGTACCAAAGTTGTGAAGCATCGATTGTAGTTCATTGGACCCAAAATGATCTATGCGATTGTTTCGGATGATTTCACTAACCTTCAGCACGTAGAAAGATGCAAAACTTATGTTTCGGGCCTAACGCACTTTTTCGGGGTACCAAAGTTGTGAAGCATCCATTCGGTCCATTGGACCCAAAATGATGTTTGGGAGTGTTTCGGAGCATTTCGCAAACCTTCTTTCGACACGTAAAAGGTGCAAAACTCGTATTTCAGGCCCGAATGCACTATTTTGGGGTACCAAAGTTGTGAAGCATCCATTCTAGTCCATTGGACCCAAAATGATGTTTGCGAGTGTTTCGGATAATTGCACTAACCTTCAGCACGTAAAAAGATGCAAAACTTGTGTTTGGGGCCTAAATGCACTATTTCGGGGTTCCAAAGTTGTGAAGCATTCGTTCTAATCCATTGGACCCAAAATGATGTTTGGAAGTGTTTCGGAGCATTTCACAAACACTTGGCAGGTAAAAGAAGAAAAACTCGTGTTTCGGGCCCGAATGCAATATTTCGTGGTACCAAAGTTGTGAAGTATCCATTCTAGTTCATTGGACCCAAAATGAGGTTTGTCTGTGTTTCGGATGATTTCACTATCCTTCGGCACGTACAAGACACAAAACTTGTGTTCGAGCCTGAATGCACTATTTCGGGGTACGAAAGTTGTGAAGCATCCATTCTAGTCCATTGGACCCAAAATGATGTTTGGGAGTGTTTCGGAGCATTTCTATAACCTTCGGCGTGTAAAAGATGCAAAACTCGTATTTCCGGCCCGAATGCAATATTTCGGGCTACCAAAATTTGTGAAGCATCCATTCTAGTTCTTCGGACCCAAAAATGATGTTTCCGAGTGTTTCAGAGCATTTAACAAATCCTCGGCAGGTAAAAGATGAAAAACTCGTGTTTCGGGCCCGAATGCAATATATCGAGGTACCAAAGTTGTGAAGCATCCATTCTAGTCCATTGGACCCAAATGATGTTTGCGAGTGTTTCGGATGATTTCACCAACCTTCAACACGTAAAAAGATGCAAAACTTGTGTTGCACTATTTCGGGGTACCAAAGTTGTGAAGCATCCGTTCTAGTCGATTGGACCCAAAATGATGTTTGGAAGTGTTTCGGATCATTTCGCAAACCCTCGGCAGGTAAAAAAAGAAAAACTCGTGTTTTGGGCCCGAATGCAATATTTCGGGGTACCAAAGTTGTGAAGCATCCATTCTAGTCCATTGGACCCAAATTGATGTTTGCGAGTGTTTCGGAGCATTTCGCTAACCTTTGGCACGTAGAAGAAGCAAAACTTGTATTTCGGGCCCGAATGCATTATTTCGGGGTACCAAAGTTTTGAAGAGTCCATTCTAGTCCATTGGACCCAAAATGATGTTTGGGAGTGTTTCAGAGCATTTCGCTAACATTCGACACGTAAAAGATGGAAAACTCGTGTTTCGGGCCCAAATGCACTATTCCTGGTACCAAAGTTGTGAAGCATCCATTCGGTCCATTGGACCCAAAATGATGTTTGTGAGTGTTTCGAGATGATTTCACTAACCTTCGGCTCGAAAAAGATGCAAAACTTCGTTCGAGCTCGAAAGCACTATTTTGGGGTACAAAAGTTGTGAAGCATCCATTATAGTCCATAGGACCGAAAATGATGTCTGTGAGTGTTTCGGAGCATTTCGCTAACCTTCGACACGTAAAAGGTGCAAAACTCGTATTTCGGGCCCGAATGCACTATTTCGGGGTACCAAAGTTGTGAAGCTTACATTCTAGTCCATTAGACCCAAAATGATATTTGGAAGTGTTTCGGAGCATTTCGCAAACCCTCGACTGGAAAAAGAAAAAAAACTCGTGTTTCGGCCCGAATGAAATATTTCGGGGTACCAAAGTTGTGAAGCATCGATTGTAGTTCATTGGACCCAAAATGCTCTATGCGATTGTTTCGGATGATTTCACTAACCTTCGGCACGTAGAAAGATGCAAAACTTATGTTTCGGGCCTAATCGCACTATTTCGGGGTACCAAAGTTATGAAGCATCCATTCGGTCCATTGGACCCAAATGATGTTTGCGAGTGTTTGGATGATTTCACCAACCTTCAACACGTAAAAAGATGCAAAACTTGTGTTGCACTATTTCGGGGTACCAAAGTTGTGAAGCACCCGTTCTAGTCGATTGGACCCAAAATGATGTTTGGAAGTGTTTCGGAGCATTTCGCAAACCCTCGGCGAGTAAAAGAAGAAAAACTTGTGTTTCGGGCCCGAATGCAATATTTCGGAGTACCAAAGTTGTGAAGCTTCCATTCCTGTCCATTCGACCCAAAATGATGTTTGGAAGTGTTTCGGAGCATTTCGCTAACCTTCGGCACGTTAAAGAATCAAAACTCGTATTTCGGGCCTGAATGCACTATTTCGAGGTACCAAAGTTGTGAAGCATCCATTCTAGTCCATTGGACCCAAAATGATGTTTGGGAGTGTTTCGGAGCATTTCGCTAACCTTCGGCACGTAAAAGAAGAAAAACTCGTGTTTCGGGCCCGAATGCACTATTCCCGGTACCAAAGTTGTGAAGCATCCATTCGGTCCATTGGACCCAAAATGATGTTTGTGAGTGTTTCGAGATGATTTCACTAACCTTCGGCTCGAAAAAGATGCAAAACTTCTGTTCGAGCCTGAATGCACTATTTCGGGGTACAAAAGTTGTGAAGCATCCATTATAGTCCATAGGACCGAAAATGATGTCTCGTGAGTGTTTCGGAGCATTTCGCTAACCTTCGACACGTAAAAGGTGCAAAACTCGTATTTCGGGCCCGAATGCACTATTTCGGGGTACCAAAGTTGTGAAGCTTCCATTCTAGTCCATTGGACCCAAAATGATGTTTGGAAGTGTTTCGGAGCATTTCGCAAACCCTCGGCGGCCGGAAAAAGAAGAAAAACTCGTGTTTCGGCCCGAATGCAATATTTCGGGGTACCAAAGTTGTGAAGCATCGATTGTAGTTCATTGGACCCAAAATGATCTATGCGATTGTTTCGGATGATTTCACTAACCTTCAAGACGTAGAAAGATGCAAAACTTATGTTTCGGGCCTAACCGCACTTTTTCGGGGTACCAAAGTTGTGAAGCATCCATTCAGTCCATTGGACCCAAAATGATGTTTGGGAGTGTTTCGGAGCATTTCGCAAACCTTCTTTCGACACGTAAAAGAAGCAAAACTCGTATTTCGGGCCCGAATGCATTATTTCGGGATTCCAAAGTTGTGAAGAGTCCATTCTAGTCCATTGGACCCAAAATGATGTTTGGGAGTGTTTCGAGCATTTCGCTAACATTCGGCATGTAAAAGATGGAAAACTCGTGTTTCGGGCCCAAATGCACTATTCCCGGTACCAAAGTTGTGAAGCATCCATTCCGGTCCATTGGACCCAAAATGATGTTTGTGAGTGTTTCGGATGATTTCACTAACCTTCGGCTCGAAAAAGATGCAAAACTTCTGTTCGAGCCTCGAAAGCACTATTTTGGGGTACAAAAGTTGTGAAGCATCCATTATAGTCCATAGGACCGAAAATGATGTCTCGTGAGTGTTTCGGAGCATTTCGCTAACCTTCGACACGTAAAAGGTGCAAAACTCGTATTTCGGGCCCGAATGCACTATTTCGGGGTACCAAAGTTGTGAAGCTTACATTCTAGTCCATTAGACCCAAAATGATATTTGGAAGTGTTTCGGAGCATTTCGCAAACCCTCGGCCGGAAAAAGAAAAAAAAACTCGTGTTTCGGGCCCGAATGAAATATTTCGGGGTACCAAAGTTGTGAAGCATCGATTGTAGTTCATTGGACCCAAAATGCTCTATGCGATTGTTTCGGATGATTTCACTAACCTTCGGCACGTAGAAAGATGCAAAACTTATGTTTCGGGCCTAACCGCACTATTTCGGGGTACCAAAGTTATGAAGCATCCATTCGGTCCATTGGACCCAAATGATGTTTGCGAGTGTTTGGATGATTTCACCAACCTTCAACACGTAAAAAGATGCAAAACTTGTGTTGCACTATTTCGGGGTACCAAAGTTGTGAAGCATCCATTCTAGTCCATTGGACCCAAAATGATGTTTGGAAGTGTTTCGGAGCATTTCGCAAACCCTCGGCAGGTAAAAGAAGAAAAACTTGTGTTTTGGGCCCGAATGCAATATTTCGGGGTACCAAAGTTGTGAAGCATCCATTCTAGTCCATTGGACCCAAAATGATGTTTGCGAGTGTTTCGGAGCATTTCGCTAACCTTCGACACGTTAAAGAATCAAAACTCATATTTCGGGCCTAACTGCACTATTTCGGGGTACCATAGTTGTGAAGCATCCATTCTAGTCCATTGGACCCAAAATGATGTATGGAAGTGTTTCAGAGCATTTCGCAAACCTTCGGCAGGTAAAAGATGAAAAACTCGTGTTTCGGGCCCGAATGCAATATTTCGGGATACCAAAGTTGTGAAGCATCCATTCGGTCCATTGGACCCAAAATGATGTTTGTGAGTGTTTCGGATGATTTCACTAACCTTCGGCTCGAAAAAGATGCAAAACTTCCGTTCGAGCCTCGAATGCACTATTTCGGGGTACAAAAGTTGTGAAGCATCCATTATAGTCCATAGGACCGAAAATGATGTCTGTGAGTGTTTCGGAGCATTTCGCTAACCTTCGACACGTAAAAGGTGCAAAACTCGTATTTCGGGCCCGAATGCACTATTTCGGGGTACCAAAGTTGTGAAGCTTACATTCTAGTCCATTGGACCCAAAATGATGTTTGGAAGTGTTTCGGAGCATTTCGCAAACCCTCGGCTGGAAAAAGAAGAAAAACTCGTGTTTCAGGCCCGAATGCAATATTTCGGGGTACCAAAGTTGTGAAGCATCGATTGTAGTTCATTGGACCCAAAATGATCTATGCGATTGTTTCGGATGATTTCACTAACCTTCAGCACGTAGAAAGATGCAAAACTTGTGTTTCGGGCCTAACCGCACTATTTCGGGGTACCAAAGTTGTGAAGCATCCATTCAGTCCATTGGACCCAAAATGATGTTTGGGAGTGTTTCGGATAATTTCGCAAACCTTCTTTCGACACGTAAATGGTGAAAAACTCGTGTTACGGGCCAGAATGCACTATTTTGGGGTACCAAAGTTGTGAAGCATCCATTCTAGTCCATTGGACCCAAAATGATGTTTGCGAGTGTTTCGGATGATTTCACTAACCTTCAGCACGTAAAAAGATGCAAAACTTGTGTTTTGGGCCTAAATGCACTATTTCGGGGTACCAAAGTTGTGAAGCATCCATTCTAGTCCATTGGACCCAAAATGATGTTTGGAAGTGTTTCAGAGCATTTCGCAAACCCTCGGCAGGTAAAAGAAGAAAAACTCGTGTTTCGGGCCCGAATGCAATATTTCGGGTACCAAAGTTGTGAAGCATCCATTCTAGTCCGTTGGACCCAAAATGATGTTTGTTTGTGTTTCGGATGATTTCACTATCCTTCGGCACGTACAAGACACAAAACTTGTGTTCGAGCCTGAATGCACTATTTCGGGGTACGAAAGTTGTGAAGCATCCATTCTAGTCCATTGGACCCAAAATGATGTTTGGGAGTGTTTCAGAGCATTTCTACAACCTTCGGCGTGTAAAAGATGCAAAACTCGTATTTCCGGCCCGAATGCAATATTTCGGGCTACCAAAATTTGTGAAGCATCCATTCGAGTCCATCGGACCCAAAAATGATGTTTCTGAGTGTTTCAGAGCATTTCACAAATCCTCGGCAGGTAAAAGATGAAAAACTCGTGTTTCGGGCCCGAATGCAATATATCGAGGTACCAAAGTTGTGAAGCATCCATTCTAGTCCATTGGACCCAAATGATGTTTGCGAGTGTTTCGGATGATTTCACCAACCTTCAACACGTAAAAAGATGCAAAACTTGTGTTGCACTATTTCGGGGTACCAAAGTTGTGAAGCATTCGTTCTAGTCGATTGGACCCAAAATGATGTTTGGAAGTGTTTCGGGGCATTTCGCAAACCCTCGGCAGGTAAAAGAAGAAAAACTCGTTTTAGGGGCCCGAATGCAACATTTCGGGGTACCAAAGTTGTGAAGCATCCATTCTAGTCCATTGGACCCAAAATGATGTTTGCGAGTGTTTCGAGCATTTCGCTAACCTTCGGCATGTAAAAGAAGCAAAACTCGTATTTCGGGCCCGAATGCATTATTTCGGGGTTCCAAAGTTGTGAAGAGTCCATTCTAGTCCATTGGACCCAAAATGATGTTTGGGAGTGTTTCGAGCATTTCGCTAACATTCGGCATGTAAAAGATGGTAAACTCGTGTTTCGGGCCCAAATGCACTATTCCCGGTACCAAAGTTGTGAAGCATCCATTCCGGTCCATTGGACCCAAAATGATGTTTGTGAGTGTTTCGGATGATTTCACTAACCTTCGGCTCGAAAAAGATGCAAAACTTCGTTCGAGCTCGAATGCACTATTTTGGGGTACAAAAGTTGTGAAGCATCCATTATAGTCCATAGGACCGAAAATGATGTCCGTGAGTGTTTCGGAGCATTTCGCTAACCTTCGACACGTAAAAGGTGCAAAACTCGTATTTCGGGCCCGAATGCACTATTTCGGGGTACCAAAGTTGTGAAGCTTACATTCTAGTCCATTGGACCCAAAATGATGTTTGGAAGTGTTTTGGAGCATTTCGCAAACCCTCGGCCGGAAAAAGAAGAAAAACTCGTGTTTCGTGCCCGAATGAAATATTTCGGGGTACCAAAGTTGTGAAGCATCGATTGTAGTTCATTGGACCCAAAATGATCTATCCGATTGTTTCGGATGATTTCACTAACCTTCAAAGCACGTAGAAAGATGCAAAACTTATGTTTCGGGCCTAACTGCACTATTTCGGGGTACCAAAGTTATGAAGCATCCATTCAGTCCATTGGACCCAAATGATGTTTGCGAGTGTTTGGATGATTTCACCAACCTTCAACATGTAAAAAGATGCAAAACTTGTGTTGCACTATTTCGGGGTACCAAAGTTGTGAAGCATCCATTCTAGTCCATTGGACCCAAAATGATGTTTGGAAGAGTTTCGGAGCATTTCGCAAAACCTCGACAGGTAAAAGAAGAAAAACTCGTGTTTCGGGCCCGAAAGCAATATTTCAGGTACCAAAGTTGTGAAGCATCCATTCTAGTCCATTGGACCCAAAATGATGTTTGCGAGTGTTTCGGAGCATTTCGCTAACCTTCGGCACGTTAAAGAATCAAAACTCGTATTTCGGGCCTGAATGCACTATTTCGAGGTACCAAAGTTGTGAAGCATCCATTCTAGTCCATTGGACCCAAAATGATGTTTGGGAGTGTTTCGGAGCATTTCGCTAACCTTCGGCACGTAAAAGATGCAAAACTCGTATTTCGGGCCCAAATGCACTATTCCCGGTACCAAAGTTGTGAAGCGTCCATTCTAGTCCATTGGACCCAAAATGATGTTTGTGAGTGTTTCGAGATGATTTCACTAACCTTCGGCTCGAACAAGATGCAAAACTTCTGTTCGAGCCTGAATGCACTATTTCGGGGTACCAAAGTTGTGAAGCATCCATTATAGTCCATAGGTCCCAAAGTGATGTCTATGAGTGTTTCGGAGCATTTCGCTAACCTTCAACATGTAAAAGGTGCAGAACTTGTATTTCGGGCCCGAATGCAATATTTCGGGGTACCAAAGTTGTGAAGCTTCCATTCTAGTCCACTGGACCCAATATGATGTTTGGAAGTGTTTCGGAGCATTTCGCAAACCCTCGGTCGGAAAAGGAAGAAAAACTCGTGTTTCGGGACCGAATGAAATATTTCGGGGTATCAAAGCCGTGAAGCATCGATTGTAGTTCATTGGACCCAAAATGATCTATGCGATTGTTTCGGATGATTTCACTAACCTTCGACACGTAGAAAGATGCAAAACTTATGTTTCGGGCCTAATCGCACTATTTCGGGGTACCAAAGTTATGAAGCATCCATTCAGTCCATTGGACCCAAAATGATGTTTGCGAGTGTTTGGATGATTTCACCAACCTTCAACACGTAAAAAGATGCAAAACTTGTGTTGCACTATTTCGGGTACCAAAGTTGTGAAGCATCCGTTCTAGTCGATTGCACCCAAAATGATGTTTGGAAGTGTTTCGGAGCATTTCACAAACCCTCGGCAGGTAAAAGATGAAAAACTTGTGTTTTGGGACCGAAAGCAATATTTCGAGGTACCTAAGTTGTGAAGCATCCATTCTAGTCCATTGGACCCAAAAATGATGTTTGCGAGTGTTTGGATGATTTCACCAACCTTCAACACGTAAAAAGATGCAAAACTTGTGTCGCACTATTTCGGGTACCAAAGTTGTGAAGCATCCATTCTAGTCCATTGGACCCAAAATGATGTTTGTGAGTGTTTCGAGATGATTTCACTAACCTTCGGCTCGAACAAGATGCAAAACTTCCGTTCGAGCTCGAATGCACTATTTTGGGGTACAAAAGTTGTGAAGCATCCATTATAGTCCATAGGACCGAAAATGATGTCCGTGAGTGTTTCGGAGCATTTCGCTAACCTTCGACACGTAAAAGGTGCAAAACTCGTATTTCGGGCCCGAATGCAATATTTCGGCGTACCAAAGTTATGAAGCATACATTTGAGTCCATTGGACCCAAAATGATGTTTGGAAGTGTTTCGGAGCATTTCGCAAACCCTCGGTAGGTAAAAGAAGAAAAACTCGTGTTTCGGGCCCAAAAGCAATATTTCGGGGTACCAAAGTTGTGAAGCATCGATTGTAGTTCATTGGACCCAAAATGATCTATGCGATTGTTTCGGATGATTTCACTAACCTTCAAGACGTAGAAAGATGCAAAACTTATGTTTCGGGCCTAAATCGCACTATTTCGGGGTACCAAAGTTATGAAGCATCCATTCAGTCCATTGGACCCAAATGATGTTTGCGAGTGTTTGGATGATTTCACCAACCTTCAACACGTAAAAAGATGCAAAACTTGTGTTGCACTATTTCGGGGGTACCAAAGTTGTGAAGCATCCGTTCTAGTCGATTGGACCCAAAATGATGTTTGGAAGTGTTTCGGAGCATTTCGCAAACCCTCGACAGGTAAAAGAAGAAAAACTTGTGTTTTGGGCCCGAAAGCAATATTTCGAGGTACCAAAGTTGTGAAGCATCCATTCTAGTCCATTGGACCCAAAATGATGTTTGCGAGTGTTTCGGAGCATTTCGCTAACCTTCGGCACGTTAAAGAATCAAAACTCGTATTTCGGGCCTGAATGCACTATTTCGAGGTACCAAAGTTGTGAAGCATCCATTCTAGTCCATTGGACCCAAAATGATGTTTGGGAGTGTTTCGAGCATTTCGCTAACATTCGGCACGTAAAAGATGGAAAACTCGTGTTTCGGGCCCAAATGCACTATTCCCGGTACCAAAGTTGTGTAGCATCCTTTCTAGTCCATTGGACCCAAAATGATGTTTGTGAGTGTTTCATATGATTTCACTAACCTTCGGCACGAACAAGATGCGAACTTCGTTCGAGCTCGAATGCACTATTTTGGGGTACCAAAGTTGTGAAGCATCCATTATAGTCCATAGGACCGAAAGTGATGTCTGTGAGTGTTTCGGAGCATTTCGCTAACCTTCGACACGTAAAAGGTGCAAAACTCGTATTTCGGGCCCGAATGCACTATTTCGGGGTACCAAAGTTGTGAAGCTTACATTCTAGTCCATTGGACCCAATATGATGTTTGGAAGTGTTTCGGAGCATTTCGCAAACCCTCGGTCGGAAAAAGGAAGAAAAACTCGTGTTTCGGCCCGAATGAAATATTTCGGGGTACCAAAGTCGTGAAGCATCGATTGTAGTCCATTGCACCCAAAATTATCTATGCGATTGTTTCGGATGATTTCACTAACCTTCAAAGACGTAGAAAGATGCAAAACTTATGTTTCGGGCCTAACCGCACTATTTCGGGGTACCAAAGTTATGAAGCATCCATTCAGTCCATTGGACCCAAAATGATGTTTGCGAGTGTTTGGATGATTTCACCAACCTTCAACACGTAAAAAGATGCAAAACTTGTGTTGCACTATTTTGGGGTACCAAAGTTGTGAAGCATCCATTCTAGTCCATTGGACCCAAAATGATGTTTGCGAGTGTTTCGGAGCATTTCGCAAACCCTCGGCAGGTAAAAGAAGAAAAACTCGTGTTACGGGACCGAATGCAATATTTCGGGGTACCAAAGTTGTGTAGCATCCATTCTAGTCCATTGGACCCAAAATGATGTTTGCGAGTGTTTCAGATGATTTCAACCTTCAGCACGTAAAAAGATGCAAAACTCTTATTGCACTATTTCAGGGTACCAAAGTTGTGAAGCATCCATTCTAGTCCATTGGACCCAAAATGATATTTGTGAGTGTTTCAGATGATTTCACTAACCTTCGGCACGAACAAGATGCAAAAGTTCTGTTCGAGCCTGAATGCACTATTTTGGGGTACAAAAGTTGTGAAGCATCCATTCTAGTCTATTGGACCCAAACTAATGTTTGTGAGTGTTTCGGAGCATTTCGCTAACCTTCGACACGTAAAAGGTGCAGAACTCGTATTTCGGGCTCGAATGCACTATTTCGGGGTACCAAAGTTGTGAAGCTTCCATTCTAGTCCATTGGACCCAAAATGATGTTTGGAAGTGTTTCAGAGCATTTCGCAAACCCTCGGCTGGAAAAAGAAGAAAAACTCGTGTTTCAGGCCCGAATGCAATATTTCGGGGTACCAAAGTTGTGAAGCATCGATTGTAGTTCATTGGACCCAAAATGATCTATGCGATTGTTTCGGATGATTTCACTAACCTTCAGCACGTAGAAAGATGCAAAACTTATGTTTCGGGCCTAACTGCACTATTTCGGGGTACCAAAGTTATGAAGCATCCATTCAGTCCATTGGACCCAAATGATGTTTGCGAGTGTTTGGATGATTTCACCAACCTTCAACATGTAAAAAGATGCAAAACTTGTGTTGCACTATTTCGGGGTACCAAAGTTGTGAAGCATCCGTTCTAGTCGAGTGGACCCAAAATGATGTTTGGAAGTGTTTCGGAGCATTTCGCAAACCCTCGGCAGGTAAAAGAAGAAAAACTTGTGTTTTGGGCCCGAATGCAATATTTCGGGGTACCAAAGTTGTGAAGCATCCATTCTAGTCCATTGGACCCAAAATGATGTTTGCGAGTGTTTCGGAGCATTTCGCTAACCTTCGGCACGTAAAAGAAGCAAAACTCGTATTTCGGGCCCGAATGCACTATTTCGAGGTACCAAAGTTGTGAAGCATCCATTCTAGTCCATTGGACCCAAAACGATGTTTGGGAGTGTTTCAGAGCATTTCGCTAACCTTCGGCACGTAAAAGATGCAAAACTCGTATTTCGGGCCCGAATGCACTATTACAGGGTACCAAAGTTGTGAAGCATCCATTCTAGTCTATTGGACCCAAAATGATGTTTGTGAGTGTTTCGAGATGATTTCACTAACCTTCGGCTCGAACAAGATGCAAAACTTCGTTCGAGCTCGAATGCACTATTTTGGGGTACCAAAGTTGTGAAGCATCCATTATAGTCCATAGGACCGAAAGTGATGTCCGTGAGTGTTTCGGAGCATTTCGCTAACCTTCGACACGTAAAAGGTGCAAAACTCGTATTTCGGGCCCGAATGCACTATTTCGGGGTACCAAAGTTGTGAAGCTTACATTCTAGTCCATTGGACCCATTATGATGTTTGGAAGTGTTTCGGAGCATTTCGCAAACCCTCGGTGGAATAGGAAGAAAAACTCGTGTTTCGAGCCCGAATGAAATATTTCGGGGTACCAAAGTCGTGAAGCATCGATTGTAGTTCATTGGACCCAAAATGATCTATGCGATTGTTTCGGATGATTTCACTAACCTTCGACAGCACGTAGAAAGATGCAAAACTTATGTTTCGGGCCTAACCGCACTATTTCGGGGTACCAAAGTTATGAAGCATCCATTCGGTCCATTGGACCCAAAATGATGATTGCGAGTGTTTGGATGATTTCACCAACCTTCAACACGTAAAAAGATGCAAAACTTGTGTTGCACTATTTCGGGGTACCAAAGTTGTGAAGCATCCATTCTAGTCCATTGCACCCAAAATGATGTTTGGAAGTGGTTCGGAGCATTTCACAAACCCTCGGCAGGTAAAAGATGTAAAACTTGTGTTTCGGGCCCGAATGCAATATTTCGAGGTACTAAAGTTGTGAAGCATCCATTCTAGTCCATTGGACCCAAAATGATGTTTGGGAGTGTTTCGGAGCATTTCGCTAACCTTCGGCACGTAAAAGATGCAAAACTCGTATTTCGGGCCTGAATGCATTATTTCGGGGTACCAAAGTTGTGAAGAGTCCATTCTAGTCCATTGGACCCAAAATGATGTTTGGGAGTGTTTCAGAGCATTTCGCTAACATTCGGCACGTAAAAGATGGAAAACTCGTGTTTCAGGCCCAAATGCACTATTCCTGGTACCAAAGTTGTGAAGAGTCCATTCTAGTCCATTGGACCCAAAATGATGTTTGGGAGTGTTTCAGATGATTTCGCTAACCTTTGGCTCGAACAAGATGCAAAACTTCTGTTCGAGCCTGAATGCACTATTTTGGGGTACCAAAGTTGTGAAGCATCCATTATAGTCCATAGGACCGAAAATGATGTCTGTGAGTGTTTCGGAGCATTTCGCTAACCTTCGACACGTAAAAGGTGCAAAACTCGTATTTCGGGCCCGAATGCACTATTGCGGGGTACCAAAGTTGTGAAGCTTACATTCTAGTCCATTGGACCCAAAATGATGTTTGGAAGTGTTTCGGAGCATTTCGCAAACCCTCGGCTGGAAAAAGAAGAAAAACTCGTGTTTCAGGCCCGAATGCAACATTTCGGGGTACCAAAGTTGTGAAGCATCGATTGTAGTTCATTGGACCCAAAATGATCTATGCGATTGTTTCGGATGATTTCACTAACCTTCAGCACATAGAAAGATGCAAAACTTATGTTTCGGGCCTAACCGCACTATTTAGGGGTACCAAAGTTATGAAGCATCCATTCAGTCCATTGGACCCAAAATGATGTTTGGGCGTGTTTCGGAGCATTTCGCAAACCTTCTTTCGACACGTAAAAGGTGCAAAACTCGTATTTCGGGCCCGAATGCACTATTTCGGGGTACCAAAGTTGTGAAGTATCCATTCTAGTCCATTGGACCCAAAATGAGGTTTGTTTGTGTTTCAGATGATTTCACTATCCTTCGGCACGTACAAGACACAAAACTTGTGTTCGAGCCTGAATGCACTATTTCGGGGTACGAAAGTTGTGAAGCATCCATTCTAGTCCATTGGACCCAAAATGATGTTTGGGAGTGTTTCGGAGCATTTCTATAACCTTCGGCGTGTAAAAGATGCAAAACTCGTATTTCCGGCACGAATGCGATATTTCGGGCTACCAAAATTTGGTTAGCATCCATTCTAGTTCTTCGGACCCAAAAATGATGTTTCCGAGTGTTTCAGAGCATTTCACAAATCCTCGGCAGGTAAAAGATGAAAAACTCGTGTTTCGGGCCCGAATGCAATATATCGAGGTACCAAAGTTGTGAAGCATCCATTCTAGTCCATTGGACCCAAATGATGTCTGTGAGTGTTTCGGATGATTTCACCAACCTTCAACACGTAAAAAGATGCAAAACTTGTGTTGCACTATTTCGGGGTACCAAAGTTGTGAAGCATCCGTTCTAGTCGATTGGACCCAAAATGATGTTTGGAAGTGTTTCGGAGCATTTCGCAAACCCTCGGCAGGTAAAAGAAGAAAAACTCGTGTTTTGGGCCCGAATGCAATATTTCGGGGTACCAAAGTTGTGAAGCATCCATTCTAGTCCATTGGACCCAAAATGATGTTTGCGAGTGTTTCAGAGCATTTCGCTAACCTTCGACACGTTAAAGAATCAAAACTCATATTTCGGGCCCGAATGCATTATTTCGGGGTACCAAAGTTGTGAAGAGTCCATTTAGTCCATTGGACCCAAAATGATGTTTGGGAGTGTTTCGAGCATTTCGCTAACATTCGACACGTAAAAGATGGAAAACTCGTGTTTCGGGCCCAAATACACTATTCCCGGTACCAAAGTTGTGAAGCATCCATTCTAGTCCATTGGACCCAAAATGATGTTTGTGAGTGTTTCAGATGATTTCACTAACCTTCGGCTCGAACAAGATGCAAAACTTCGTTCGAGCTCGAATGCACTATTTTGGGGTACCAAAGTTGTGAAGCATCCATTATAGTCCATAGGACCGAAAATGATGTCCGTGAGTGTCTCGGAGCATTTCGCTAACCTTCGACACGTAAAAGGTGCAAAACTCGTATTTCGGGCCCGAATGCACTATTTCGGGTACCAAAGTTGTGAAGCTTACATTCTAGTCCATTGGACCCAAAATGATGTTTGGAAGTGTTTCGGAGCATTTCGCAAACCCTCGGTCGGAAAAAGAAGAAAAACTCGTGTTTCGGGCCCGAATGCAATATTTCGGGTACCAACGTTGTGAAGCATCGATTGTAGTTCATTGGACCCAAAATGATCTATGCGATTGTTTCGGATGATTTCACTAACCTTCAGCACGTAGAAAGATGCAAAACTTATGTTTCGGGTCTAACTGCACTATTTCGGGGTACCAAAGTTGTGAAACATCCATTCAGTCCATTGGACCCAAAATGATGTTTGGGAGTGTTTCGGAGCATTTCGCAAACCTTCTTTCGACACGTAAAAGGTGCAAAACTCGTATTTCGGGCCCGAATGCACTATTTCGGGGTACCAAAGTTGTGAAGTATCCATTCTAGTCCATTGGACCCAAAATGAGGTTTGTCTGTGTTTCGGATGATTTCACTATCCTTCGGCACGTACAAGACACAAAACTTGTGTTCGAGCCTGAATGCACTATTTCGGGGTATGAAAGTTGTGAAGCATCCATTTTAGTCCATTGGACCCAAAATGATGTTTGGGAGTGTTTCGGAGCATTTCTATAACCTTCGGCGTGTAAAAGATGCAAAACTCGTATTTCCGGCGGAATGCAATATTTTGGGCTACCAAAATTTGTGAAGCATCCATTCTAGTCCATCGGACCCAAAAATGATGTTTCCGAGTGTTTCGCAGCATTTCCCAAATCCTCGACGGGTAAAAGATGAAAAACTCGTGTTTCGGGCCCGAATGCAACATATCGAGGTACCAAAGTTGTGAAGCATCCATTCTAGTCCACTTGGACCCAAATGATGTTTGCGAGTGTTTCAGATGATTTCACTAAGCTTCATCACGTAAAAATATGCAAAACTTGTGTTGCACTATTTCGGGGTACCAAAGTTGTGAAGCATCTGTTCTAGTCCATTGGACCCAAAATGATGTTTGGAAGTGTTTCGGAGCATTTCGCAAACCCTCGGCAGGTAAAAGAAGAAAAACTCGTGTTTTGGGCCCGAATGCAATATTTCGGGGTACCAAAGTTGTGAAGCATCAATTCTACACCCTCTCGTCCCAAAATATTTGCACCGTTTGACTTTTACGAGCACGTTTGACCATTCGTCTTATTTAAAAAATTTGTGCGAATGTAAAAACAATTATGATATACTTAAAATATATATGATGATAAAACATGTAATAGCAAAATAAATAATATTTTCGCAATTTTTTCAAATAATACAAATGGTCAAACGTGAATCGCGAAGTCAACAAGTGCAATTATTTTGGGACGGAGGGAGTAGTCCATTGGACCCAAAATGATGTTTGCGAGTGTTTCAGAGCATTTCGCTAACCTTCGGCACGTAAAAGAAGCAAAACTCGTACTTCGGGCCCGAATGCATTATTTCGGGGTACCAAAGTTATGAAGAGTCCATTTAGTCCATTGGACCCAAAATGATGTTTGGGAGTGTTTCAGAGCATTTCGCTAACATTCGGCACGTAAAAGATGGAAAACTCGTGTTTCGGGCCCAAATGCACTATTCCTGGTACCAAAGTTGTGAAGCATCCATTCTAGTCCATTGGACCCAAAATGATGTTTGTGAGTGTTTCAGATGATTTCACTAACCTTCGGCTCGAACAAGATGCAAAACTTCTGTTCGAGCCTGAATGCACTATTTTGGGGTACCAAAGTTGTGAAGCATCCATTATAGTCCATAGGACCGAAAATGATGTCTGTGAGTGTTTCGGAGCATTTCGCTAACCTTCGACACGTAAAAGGTGCAAAACTCGTATTTCGGGCCCGAATGCACTATTTCGGGGTACCAAAGTTGTGAAGCTTACATTCTAGTCCATTGGACCCAAAATGATGTTTGGAAGTGTTTCGGAGCATTTCGCAAACCCTCGGCAGGTAAAAGAAGAAAAACTCGTGTTTCGGGCCCGAATGCAATATTTACGGGTACCAAAGTTGTGAAGCATCGATTGTAGTTCATTGGACCCAAAATGATCTATGCGATTGTTTCGGATGATTTCACTAACCTTCGGCACGTAGAAAGACGCAAAACTTATGTTTCGGGCCTAACCGCACTATTTCGGGGTACCAAAGTTGTGAAACATCCATTCAGTCCATTGGACCCAAAATGATGTTTGGGAGTGTTTCGGAGCATTTCGCAAACCTTCTTTCGACACGTAAAAGGTGCAAAACTCGTATTTCGGGCCCGAATGCACTATTTCGGGGTACCAAAGTTGTGAGGTATCCATTCCAGTCCATAGGACCCAAAATGAGGTTTGTCTGTGTTTCGGATGATTTCACTATCCTTCGGCACGTACAAGACACAAAACTTGTGTTCGAGCCTGAATGCACTATTTCGGGGTACGAAAGTTGTGAAGCATCCATTCTAGTCCATTGGACCCAAAATGATGTTTGGGAGTGTTTCGGAGCATTTCTATAACCTTCGGCGTGTAAAAGATGCAAAACTCGTATTTCCGTACGGAATGCAATATTTTGGGCTACCAAAATTTGTGAAGCATCCATTCTAGTCCATCGGACCCAAAAATGATGTTTCCGAGTGTTTCGCAGCATTTCCCAAATCCTCGACAGGTAAAAGATGAAAAACTCGTGTTTCGGGCCCGAATGCAATATATCGAGGTACCAAAGTTGTGAAGCATCCATTCTAGTCCATTGGACCTAAATGATGTTTGCGAGTGTTTCGGATGATTTCACCAACCTTCAACACGTAAAAAGATGCAAAACATGTGTTGCACTATTTTGGGGTACCAAAGTTGTGAAGCATCCGTTTAGTCTATTGGACCCAAAATGATGTTTGGAAGTGTTTCGGAGCATTTCGCAAACCCTCGGCTGGAAAAAGAAGAAAAACTCGTGTTTCAGGCCAGAATGCAATATTTCGGGGTACCAAAGTTGTGAAGCATCCATTCTAGTCCATTGGACCTAAATGATGTTTGCGAGTGTTTCGGATGATTTCACCAACCTTCAACATGTAAAAAGATGCAAAACTTGTGTTGCACTATTTCGGGGTACCAAAGTTGTGGAGCATCTGTTTAGTCTATTGGACCCAAAATGATGTTTGGAAGTGTTTCGGAGCATTTCGCAAACCCTCGGCAGGTAAAAGAAGAAAAACTCGTGTTTTGGGCCCGAATGCAATATTTCGGGGTACCAAAGTTGTGAAGCATCCATTCTAGTCCATTGGACCCAAAATGATGTTTGCGAGTGTTTCAGAGCATTTCGCTAACCTTCGGCACGTAAAAGAAGCAAAACTCGTACTTCGGGCCCGAATGCATTATTTCGGGGTACCAAAGTTGTGAAGCTTACATTCTAGTCCATTGGACCCAAAATGATGTTTGGAAGTGTTTCGGAGCATTTCGCAAACCCTCGGCTGGAAAAAGAAGAAAAACTCGTGTTTCAGGCCCGAATGCAATATTTCGGGGTACCAAAGTTGTGAAGCATCGATTGTAGTTCATTGGACCCAAAATGATCTATGCGATTGTTTCGGATGATTTCACTAACCTTCAGCACGTAGAAAGATGCAAACTTATGTTTCCGGCCTAACCGCACTATTTCGGGGTACCAAAGTTATGAAGCATCCATTCGGTCCATTGGACCCAAATGATGTTTGGGAGTGTTTCGGAGCATTTCGCAAACCTTCTTTCGACACGTAAAAGGTGCAAAACTCGTATTTCGGGCCCGAATGCACTATTTCGGGGTACCAAAGTTGTGAAGTATCCATTCTAGTCCATTGGACCCAAAATGAGGTTTGTCTGTGTTTCGGATGATTTCACTATCCTTCGGCACGTACAAGACACAAAACTTGTGTTCGAGCTCCGAATGCACTATTTCGGGGTACGAAAGTTGTGAAGCATTCATTCTAGTCCATTGGACCCAAATTGAAGTTTGGGAGTGTTTTAGAGCATTTCTATAACCTTCGGCGTGTGTAAAAGATGCAAAACTCGTATTTCCGTACGGAAAGCAATATTTCGGGCTACCAAAATTTGTGAAGCATCCATTCTAGTCCATCGGACCCAAAAATGATGTTTCCGAGTGTTTCGAGCATTTCCCAAATCCTCGGCGGGTAAAAGATGAAAAACTCGTGTTTCGGGCCCGAATGCAACATATCGAGGTACCAAAGTTGTGAAGCATCCATTCTAGTCCATTGGACCTAAATGATGTTTGCGAGTGTTTCGGATGATTTCACCAACCTTCAACACGTAAAAAGATGCAAAACTTGTGTTGCACTATTTCGGGGTACCAAAGTTGTGAAGCATCCGTTTAGTCTATTGGACCCAAAATGATGTTTGCAAGTGTTTGAGCATTTCGCAAACCCTCGGCGAGTAAAAGAAGAAAAACTCGTGTTTCGGGCCCGAAAGCAATATTTTGAGGTACAAAAGTTGTGAAGCATCCATTCTAGTCCATTGGACCCAAATTGATGTTTGCAAGTGTTTCGGAGCATTTCGCTAACCTTTGGCACGTAGAAGAAGCAAAACTTGTATTTCGGGCCCGAATGCATTATTTCGGGGTACCAAAGTTTTGAAGAGTCCATTCTAGTCCATTGGACCCAAAATGATGTTTGGGAGTGTTTCAGAGCATTTCACTAACATTCGGCACGTAAAAGATGGAAAACTCGTGTTTCGGGCCCAAATGCACTATTCCTGGTACCAAAGTTGTGAAGCATCTATCTAGTCCATTGGACCCAAAATGATGTTTGTGAGTGTTTCTGATGATTTCACTAACCTTCGGCACGAACAAGATGCAAAACTTTTGTTCGAGCCTGAATGCACTATTTTGGGGTACCAAAGTTGTGAAGCATCCATTCTAGACCATTGGACCCAAATTGATGTTTGGGAGTGTTTTAGATGATTTTACTAACCTTGGGCACGGACAAGATGCAAAACGTCTGTTCAGCCTGAATGCACTATTTTGGGGTACTAAAGTTGTGAAGCATCCATTCTAGTCCATTGGACCCAAAATGATGTTTGGGAGTGTTTCAGATAATTTCACTAACCTTCAGCACATAAAAAGATGCAAAACTTGTGTTGCACTATTTCGGGGTACCAAAGTTGTGAAGCATCCATTCTAGTCCATTGGACCGAAACTGATGTTCGGAAGTGTTTCGAAGCATTTCGCAAACCCTCGGCAGATAAAAGAAGAAAAACTCGTATTTCGGGCCCGAATGCACTATTTCGGGGTACAAAAGTTGTGAAGCATCCATTCTAGACCATTGGACCCAAAATGATGTTTGTGAGTATCTTGGATGATTTCACTAAACTTCGACACGTACAAGATGCAAAACTTGTGATCAAGCATGAATGCACTATTTCGAGATACAAAAGTTGTGAAGGATCTATTCTAATCCAGTGGAGCCAAAATGATGTTTGCGAGTGTTTCGGATGATTTCACTAAGCTTCGACACGTACAAGATGCAAAACTTGTGTTCAGGCCCGAATGCACTATTTTGGGGTACCAAAGTTGTGAAGCATCCATTCTAGTCCATTGGATCCAAAATGATGTTTGCGAGTGTTTCAAATAATTTCACTAACCTTCAGCACGTAAAAAGATGCAAAACTTGTGTACGAGCCCGAATGCACTATTTCGGGGTATCAAAGCTGCGAAGCATCTATTCTAGTCCATTGGACCCAAAAATGATGTTTGGGAGTGTTTCGGAGCATTTCGCTAACCTTCAACACATAAAAGGTGCAAAACTCGTATTTCGGGCCCGAATGCACTATTTCGGGGAACCAAAGGAGTGAAGCATCCATTATAGTCCATTGGACCCAAAATGATGTTTGTAAGTATCTCGGATGATTTCACTAACCTTCAACACGTACAAGATGCAAAGCTTGTGTTCAAGCCTGAATGCACTATTTCAGGGTACAAAAGTTGTGAAGCATCCATTCTAATCCATTGGACCCAAAAAGATGTTTGCGAATGCTTCGGATGATTGCACTAACCTTTGGCACGTACACGATGCAAAACTTGTGTTCGAGCCTGAATGCACTATTTCGGGGTACCAAAGTTGTGAGGCATTTATTCTAGTCCATTGGACCCAAAATGATGTTTGGGAGTGTTTCGTAGCATTTCTCTAACCTTCGACACGTAAAAGATGAAAAACTCGTGTTTCGGGCCCGAATGCACTATTTCGGGGTACAAAGTTCTGAAGCATACATTCTAGTCCATTGGACCCAAAATGAGGTTTCTGTGTGTTTCGGATGATTTCACTATCCTTCGGCACGTACAAGACACAAAACTTGTGTTCGAGCCTGAATGCACTATTTCGGTGTACCAAAGTTGTGAAGCATCCATTCTAGTCCATTGGACCCAAAATGATGTTTGGGAGTGTTTCGGAGCATTTCTACAACCTTCGGCTTGTAAAAGATGCAAAACTCGTATTTCCGGCCCGAATGCAATATTTCGGGGTACCAAAATTTGTGAAGCATCCATTCTAGTCCATCAGACCCAAAAATAATGTTTCCGAGTGTTTCGGAGCATTTCACAAATCCTCGGCAGGTAAAAGATGAAAAACTCGTGTTTCGGGCCCGAATGCAATATATCGAGGTACCAAAGTTGTGAAGCATCCATTCTAGTCCATTGGACACAAAATGATGTTTGTGAGTGTTTCAGATGATTTCACCAAGCTTCATCACGTAAAAAGATGCAAAACTTGTGTTGCACTATTTCGGGGTACCAAAGTTGTGAAGCATCCGTTCTAATCCATTAGACCCAAAATGATGTTTGGAAGTGTTTCGAGCATTTCGCAAACACTCGGCGGAGTAAAAGAAGAAAAACTCGTGTTTCGGGCCCGAAAGCAATATTTCGGGGTACCAAAGTTGTGAAGCATCCATTCTAGTCCATTGGACCCAAAATGATGTTTGCGAGTGTTCGGAGCATTTCGCTAACCTTCGGCACGTTAAAGAATCAAAACTCGTATTTCGGGCCCGAATGCATTATTTCGGGGTATCAAAGTTGTGAAGAGTCCATTCTAGTCCATTGGACCCAAAATGATGTTTGTGAGTGTTTCGGAGCATTTCGCTAACCTTCGACACGTAAAAGGTGCAAAACTCGTATTTCGGGCCCGAATGCACTATTTCGGGGTACCAAAGTTGTGAAGCTTACATTCTAGTCCATTGGACCCAAATTGATGTTTGGAAGTGTTTCGGAGCATTTCGCAAACCCTCGGCTGGAAAAAAAAGAAAACTCGTGTTTCAGGTCCGAATGCAATATTTCGGGGTACCAAAGTTGTGAAGCATCGATTGTAGTTCATTGGACCCAAAATGATCTATGCGATTGTTTCGGATGATTTCACTAACCTTCAGCACGTAGAAGGATGCAAAACTTATGTTTCGGGCCTAACTGCACTATTTCGGGGTACCAAAGTTGTGAAGCATCCATTCAGTCCATTGGACCCAAAATGATGTTTGGGAGTGTTTCGGAGCATTTCGCAAACCTTCTTTCGACTCGTAAAAGGTGCAAAACTCGTATTTCGGGCCCGAATGCACTATTCCGGGGTACCAAAGTTGTGAAGTATCCATTCTAGCCCATTGGACCCAAAATGATGTTTGTGAGTGTTTCTGATGATTTCACTAACCTTCGGCACGAACAAGATGCAAAACTTTTGTTCGAGCCTGAATGCACTATTTTGGGGTACCAAAGTTGTGAAGCATCCATTCTAGACCATTGGACCCAAATTGATGTTTGGGAGTGTTTTAGATGATTTTACTAACCTTCGGCACGGACAAGATGCAAAACTTCTGTTCAGCCTGAATGCACTATTTTGGGGTACTAAAGTTGTGAAGCATCCATTCTAGTCCATTGGACCCAAAATGATGTTTGGGAGTGTTTCAGATAATTTCACTAACCTTCAGCACATAAAAAGATGCAAAACTTGTGTTGCACTATTTCGGGGTACCAAAGTTGTGAAGCATCCATTCTAGTCCATTGGACCGAAACTGATGTTTGGAAGTGTTTCGAAGCATTTCGCAAACCCTCGGCAGATAAAAGAAGAAAAACTCGTATTTCGGGCCCGAATGCACTATTTCGGGGTACAAAAGTTGTGAAGCATCCATTCTAGACCATTGGACCCAAAATGATGTTTGTGAGTATCTTGGATGATTTCACCAAACTTCGACACGTACAAGATGCAAAACTTGTGTTCAAGCCTGAATGCACTATTTCAGGGTACAAAAGTTGTGAAGCATCCATTCTAATCCATTGGACCCAAAAAGATGAATGCGAGTGTTTCGGATGATTTCACTAACCTTTGGCACGTACAGGATGCAAAACTTGTGTTCGAGCCCGAATGCACTATTTCGGGGTACCAAAGTTGTGAAGCATCCATTCTAGTCCATTGCACCGAAAATGATGTTTGGAAGTGTTACGGAGCATTTCACAAACCCTCGGCAGGTAAAAGATGAAAAACTCATGTTTCGGGCCGAAATGCAATATTTCGAGGTACCAAAGTTGTGAAGCATCCATTCTAGTCCATTAGAACCAAAAATGATGTTTGGGAGTGTTTCGGAGCATTTCGCTAACCTTCGGCACATAAAAGATGCAAAACTCGTATTTCGGGCCCAAATGCACTATTTCGGGGAGCCAAAGGTGTGAAGCATCCATTCTAGTCCATTGGACCCAAAATGATGTTTGTGAGTATCTCGGATGATTTCACTAACCTTCGACACGTACAAGATGCAAAACTTGTGTTCAAGCCTGAATGCACTATTTCGGGGTACAAAAGTTGTGAAGCATCCATTCTAATCCATTGGACCCAAAAAGATGAATGCGAGTGTTTCGGATGATTTCACTAACCTTTGGCACGTACAGGATGCAAAACTTGTGTTCGAGCCTGAATGCACTATTTCGGGGTACCAAAGCTGTGAAGCATTTATTCTAGTCCATTGGACCCAAAATGATGTTTGGGAGTGCTTCAGAGCATTTCTCTAACCTTCGACACGTAAAAGATGAAAAACTCGTGTTTCGGGCCCGAATGCACTATTTCGGGGTACAAAAGTTGTGAAGCATCCATTCTAGTTCATTGGACCCAAAATGAGGTTTGTGTGTGTTTCAGATGATTTCACTAACCTTCGACACGTAAAAGACGCAAAACTTGTGTTCGAGCCTAAATGCACTATTTCGGGGTACCAAAGTTGTAAAGCATCCATTCTAGTCCATTGGACCCAAAATGATTTTCGGGAGTGTTTCGGAGCATTACTCAAGCCTTCGGCGTGTAAAAGATGCAAAACTCGTATTTCCAGCCTGAATGCACTATTTCCGGGTACCAAAATTTGTGAAGCATCCATTCTAGTCCATCGAACCCAAAAATGATGTTTGGAAGTGTTACGGAGCATTTCACAAACCCTCGGCAGGTAAAAGATGAAAAACTCATGTTTCGGGCCGAAATGCAATATTTCGAGGTACCAAAGTTGTGAAGCATCCATTCTAGTCCATTGGTTGCGAGTGTTTAGATGATTTCACTAACCTTCAACACGTAAAAAGATGCAAAACTTTTGTTCGAGCCTGAATGCACTATTTCGGGGTACCAAAGTTGTGAAGCATCCATTCTAGTCCATTAGACCTAAAATGATGTTTGGGAGTGTTTCAGAACATTTCGCTAACCATCATGACGTAAAAAGATGCAAAACTTGTGTTTTCGGCCGAAATGCAATATTTCGAGGTACCAAAGTTGTGAAGCATCCATTCTAGTCCATTAGACCCAAAATGATGTTTGGGAGTGTTTCGGAGCATTTCGCTAACCCTCGGCACGTCAAAGATGAAAAACTCATGTGTCGGGCCTGAATGCACTATTTCGGGGGTACCAAAGTTGTGAATCATCCATTCTAGTCCATTGGACCCAAAATGATGTTTGGGAGTGTTTCGGAGCATTTCGCTAACCCTCGGCACGTCAAAGATGAAGAACTGATGTTTCGGGCCTGAATGCACTATTTCGGGGTGCCAAAGTTGTGAAGCATCCATTCTAGTCCATTGGACCCAAAATGATGTTTGCGAGTGTTTCAGATAATTTCACTAACCTTCAGCACGTAAAAAGATGCAAAACTTGTGTTGCACTATTTCGGCGTACCAAAGTTGTGAAGCATCCGTTCTAGTCCATTGGACCCAAAATGATGTTTGGAATTGTTTCGAAGCATTTCGCCAACCCTCGAAAGATAAAAGAAGAAAAACTCGTATTTCGGGCCCGAATGCACTATTTTGGGGTACAAAAGTTGTGAAGCATCCATTCTAGTCCATTGGACCCAAAATGATGTTTGTGAGTATCTTGGATGATTTCACTAAACTTCGACACGTACAAGATGCAAAACTTGTGATCAAGCATGAATGCACAATTTCGGGATACAAAAGTTGTGAAGCATCTATTCTAATCCAAAGTGGACCCAAAATGATGTTTGCGAGTGTTTCGGATGATTTCACTAAGCTTCGACACGAACAAGATGCAAAACTTGTGTTCACACTCGAATGCACTATTTCGGGGTACCAAAGTCGTGAAGCATCTATTCTAGTCCGTTGGACCCAAAAATGATGTTTGGGAGTGTTTCGGAGCATTTCGCTAATCTTCAACACGTAAAAGGTGCAAAACTCGTATTTCGGGCCCAAATGCACTATTTCGGGGAACCAAAGTTGTGAAGCATCCATTCTAGTCCATTGGACCCAAAATGATGTTTGTGAGTATCTCGGATGATTTCACTAACCTTCGACACGTACAAGATGCAAAACTTGTGTTCAAGCCTGAATGCACTATTTCGGGGTACCAAAGTTGTGAAGCATCCATTCTAATCCATTGGACCCAAAAAGATGAATGCGAGTGTTTCGGATGATTTCACTAACCTTTGGCACGTACAAGATGCAATAATTGTGTTCGAGCCCGAATGCACTTTCGGGGTACCAAAGTTGTGAAGCATCTATTCTAGTCCATTGCACCCAAAATGATGTTTGGAAGTGTTACAGAGCATTTCACAAACCCTCCGCGGGTAAAACATGAAAACTCATGTTTCAGGCCCGAATGCAATATTTCGAGGTACCAAAGTTGTGAAGCATCCATTCTAGTCCATTAGACCCAAAATGATGTTTGCGAGTGTTTCAGATAATTTCACTAACCTTCAGCACATAAAAAGAAGCAAAACTTTTGTTGCACTATTTCGGGGTATGAAAGTTGTGAAGCATCCGTTCTAGTCCATTGGACCCAAAATGATGTTTGGAAGTGTTTCGAAGCATTTCGCAAACCCTCGGCAGATAAGAGAAGAAAAACTCGTATTTCGGGCCCGAATGCACTATTTCGGGGTACCAAAGTTGCGAAGCTTCCATTCTAATCCATTGGACCCAAAATGAAGTTTGGAAGTGTTTCGCAGCATTTCGCAAACCCTCGACTAGTAAAAGAAGAAAAACTCGTGTTTCAGGCCCGAATGCAATATTTCGGGGTACCAAAGTTGTGAAGCATTCATTGTAGTTCATTGGACCCAAAATGATGTATGCGATTGTTTCGGATGATTTGACTAACCTTCAGCACGTAGAAAGATGCAAACCTTATGTTTCGGGCCTAACTGCACTATTTCGGGTACCTAAGTTGTGAAGCATCCATTCAGTCCATTGGACCCAAAATGATGTTTGGGAGTGTTTCGGAGCAATTCGCTAACCTTCTTTCGACACGTAAAAGGTGCAAAACTCGTATTTCGGGCCTGAATGCACTATTTCGGGGTACCAAAGTTGTGAAGCATCCATTCTAGTCCATTGGACACAAAATGAGGTTTGTGTGTGTTTCAGATGATTTCACTAACCTTCGACACGTAAAAGACGCAAAACTTGTGTTCGACCCTGAATGCACTATTTCGGGGTACCAAAGTTGTGAAGCATCCATTCTAGTCCATTGCACCGAAAATGATGTTTGGAAGTGTTTCGGAGCATTACTCAAGCCTTCGGCGTGTAAAAGATGCAAAACTCGTATTTCCAGCCTGAATGCACTATTTCCGGGTACCAAAATTTGTGAAGCATCCATTCTAGTCCATCGAACCCAAAAATGATGTTTGGAAGTGTTACAGAGCATTTCACAAACCCTCGGCAGGTAAAAGATGAAAAACTCATGTTTCGGGCCGAAATGCAATATTTCGAGGTACCAAAGTTGTGAAGCATCCATTCTAGTCCATTAGACCCAAAAATGATGTTTGCGAGTGTTTCGGATGATTTCACTAACCTTCAGCACGTAAAAAGATGCAAAACTTCTGTTCGAGCTTGAATGCACTATTTTGGGGTACCAAAGTTGTGATTCATCCATTCTAGTCCATTAGACCTAAAATGATGTTTGGGAGTGTTTCAGAACATTTCGCTAACCATCAGGACGTAAAAAGATGCAAAACTTGTGTTTTGGGCCTAAATGCACTATTTCGGGGTACCAAAGTTGTGAAGCATCCATTCTAGTCCATTAGACCCAAAATGATGTTTGCGAGTGTTTCAAGTAATTTCACTAACCTTCAGCACGTAAAAAGATGCAAAACTTTTGTTGCACTATTTCGGGGTACGAAAGTTGTGAAGCATCCCTTCTAGTCCATTGGACCCAAAATGATGTTTGGAAGTGTTTCAAAGCATTTCGCAAACCCTCGGCAGATAAGAGAAGAAAGACTCGTATTTCGGGCCCGAATGCACTATTTCGGGATACAAAAGTTGTGAAGAATCCATTCTAGTCCATTGGACCCAAAATGATGTTTGTGAGTATCTTGGATGATTTCACTAAACTTCGACACGTACAAGATGCAAAACTTGTGATCAAACATGAATGCACTATTTCGGGATACAAAAGTTGTGAAGCATCTATTCTAATCCAGTGGACCCAAAATGATGTTTGCGAGTGTTTCGGATGATTTCACTATGCTTCGACACGAACAAGATGAAAAACTTGTGTTCGGGCCTGAAAACACTATTTTGGGGTACCTAAGTTGTGAAGCATCCATTCTAGTCCATTGGACCCAAAATGATGTTTGCGAGTGTTTCGGAGCATTACTCAAACCTTCGGTGTGTAAAAGATGTAAAACTCGTATTTCCGGCCCGAACGCACTATTTCCGGTACCAAAACTTGTGAAGCATCCATTCTAGTTCTTCGGACCCAAAAATGATGTTTGGAAGTGTTTCGGAGCATTTCGCAAACCCTCGGCAGGTAAAAGAAGAAAAACTCGTGTTACGGGCCAGAATGCACTATTTTGGGGTACCAAAGTTGTGAAGCATCCATTCTAGTCCATTGGACCGAAAATGATGTTTGCGAGTGTTTCGGATGATTTCACTAACCTTCAGCACGTAAAAAGATGCAAAACTTGGTTCGAGCTCGAATGCACTATTTCGGGGTACCAAAGTTCGAAGCATCCATTCTAGTCCATTAGACCCAAAAAAGATGATTGCGAGTGTTTCGATAATTTCACTAACCTTCAGCACGTAAAAAGATGCAAAACTTGTGTTGCACTATTTCGGGGTACCAAAGTTGTGAAGCATCCATTCTAGTCCATTGGACCGAAACTGATGTTTGGAAGTGTTTCGAAGCATTTCGCAAACCCTCAACAGATAAAAGAAGAAAAACTCGTATTTCGGGCCCGAATGCACTATTTCGGGGTACAAAAGTTGTGAAGCATCCATTCTAGACCATTGGACCCAAAATGATGTTTGTGAGTATCTTGGATGATTTCACTAAACTTCGACACGTACAAGATGCAAAACTTGTGATCAAGCATGAATGCACTATTTCGGGATACTAATGTTGTGAAGCATCTATTCTAATCCGGTGGACCCAAAATGATGTTTGCGAGTGTTTCGAGATGATTTCACTAAGCTTCGACGGATAAAGACGCAAAACTTGTGTTCGAGCTTTGAATGCACTATTTCGGGGTACCAAAGTTGTGAAGCATCCATTCTAGTCCATTGGATCCAAAATGATGTTTGGGAGTGTTTCGGAGCATTACTCAAGCCTTCGGCGTGTAAAAGATGCAAAACTCGTATTTCCAGCCTGAACGCACTATTTCCGGGTACCAAAATTTGTGAAGCATCCATTCTAGTCCATCAAACCTAAAAATTATGTTTGGGAGTGTTTCGAGCATTTCACAAACCCTCGGCAGGTAAAAGATGAAAAACTCGTGTTTCGGGCCCGAATGCAATATATCGAGGTACCAAAGTTGTGAAGCATCCATTCTAGTCCATTGGACCCAAAATGATGTTTGCGAGTGTTTCAGATGATTTCACTAACCTTCAGCACGTAAAAAGATGCAAAACTTGTGTTCGAGCCTGAATGCACTATTTCGGGGTACCAAAGTTGCGAAGCATCATTCTAGTCCATTGGACCCAAAATGATGTTTGGGAGTGTTTCGAACATTTCGCTAACCATCGGCACGTAAAAAGATGCAAAACTTGTGTTTCGAGCCTGAATACACTATTTCGGGGTACCAAAGTTGCGAAGCATCCATTCTAGTCCATTAGACACAAAATGATGTTTGCGAGTGTTTCGGATAATTTTACTAACCTTCGGCACGTAAAAAGATGCAAAGCTTTTGTTGCACTATTTTGGGGTACGAAAGTTGTGAAGCATCCGTTCTAGTCAATTGGACCCATAGTGATGTCCGGAAGTGTTTCGAAGCATTTCGCAAACCCTCGGCGGATAAGAGAAGAAAAACACGTATTTCGGGCCCGAATGCACTATTTCGGGGTACAAAAGTTGTGAAGCATCAATTCTAGTCCATTGGACCCAAAATGATGTTTGTGAGTATCTTGGATGATTTCACTAAACTTGGACACGTACAAGATGCAAAACTTGTGATCAAGCATGAATGCACTATTTCGGGATACAAAAGTTGTGAAGCATCTATTCTAATCCGAGTGGACCCAAAATGATGTTTGCGAGTGTTTCGGATGATTTCACTAAGCTTCGACACATAAAGACGCAAAACTTGTGTTCGAGCCTTGAATGCACTATTTCGGGGTACCAAAGTTGTGAAGCATCCATTCTAGTCCATTGCACCGAAAATGATGTTTGGAAGTGTTACGGAGCATTACTCAATCCTTCGGCGTGTAAAAGATGCAAAACTCGTATTTCCGGCTGAAACGCACTATTTCCGGTACCAAAATTTGTGAAGCATCCATTCTAGTCCAACGAACCTAAAAATGATGTTTGGAAGTGTTACGAGCATTTCACAAACCCTCGGCAGGTAAAAGATGAAAAACTCATGTTTCGGGCCGAAATGCAATATTTCGAGGTACCAAAGTTGTGAAGCATCCATTCTAGTCCATTGGACCCAAAAATGATGTTTGCGAGTGTTTCAGATGATTTCACTAACCTTCAACACGTAAAAAGATGCAAAACTTTTGTTCAAGCCTGAATGCACTATTTCGGGGTACCAAAGTTGTGAAGCATCCATGCTAGTCCATTAGACCTAAAATGATGTTTGGGAGTGTTTTAGAACATTTCGCTAACCATCAGGACGTAAAAAGATGCAAAATTTGTGTTTTGGGCCTAAATGCACTATTTCGGGGTTCCAAACTTGTGAAGCGTCCATTCTAGTCCATTAGACACAAAATGATGTTTGCGAGTGTTTCGGATAATTTTACTAACCTTCGGCACGTAAAAAGATGCAAAGCTTTTGTTGCACTATTTTGGGGTACGAAAGTTGTGAAGCATCCGTTCTAGTCAATTGGACCCATAATGATGTTTGGGAGTGTTTCGGAGCATTTCGCAAACCCTCGGCAAATAAAAGAAGAAAAACTCATATTTCGGGCCCGAATGCACTATTTCGGGGTACAAAAGTTGTGAAGCATCCATTAAGTCCATTGGACCCAAAATGATGTTTGTGAGTATCTTGGATGATTTCACTAAACTTCGACACGTACAAGATGCAAAACTTGTGATCAAGCATGAATGCACTATTTCGGGATACAAAAGTTGTGAAGCATCTATTCTAATCCAGTGGAGCCAAAATGATGTTTGCAAGTGTTTCGGATGATTTCATTAAGCTTCGACGGATAAAGAAGCAAAACTTGTGTTCGAGCCCGAATGCACTATTTCGGGGTACCAAAGTTGTGAAGCATCCATTCTAGTCCATTGCACCCAAAATGATGTTTGGAAGTGGTTCGGAGCATTACTCAAGCCTTCGGCGTGTAAAAGATGCAAAACTCGTATTTCCGGCTCGAACGCACTATTTCCGGTACCAAAATTTGTGAAGCATCCATTCTAGTCCAACGAACCTAAAAATTATGTTTGGAAGTGTTTCGAGCATTTCACAAACCCTCGGCAGGTAAAAGATGAAAAACTCGTGTTTCGGGCCCGAATGCAATATTTCGAGGTACCAAAGTTGTGAAGCATCCATTCTAGTCCATTGGACCCAAAATGATGTTTGCGAGTGTTTCGGATGATTTCACTAACCTTCAGCACGTAAAAAGATGCAAAACTTGTGTTCGAGCCTGAATGCACTATTTCGGGGTACCAAAGTTGTGAAGCATCCATTCTAGTCCATTGGACCCAAAATGATGTTTGGGAGTGTTTCAGAACATTTCGCTAACCTTCAGCACGTAAAAAGATGCAAAACTTGTGTTTTGGGCCTAAATGCACTATTTCGGGGTACCAAAGTTGTGAAGCATCCATTCTAGTCCATTGGACCCAAAATGATGTTTGGCAGTGTTTCAAAGCATTTCGCAAACCCTCAGCAGGTAAAAGAAGAAAAACTCGTGTTACGGGCCAGAATGCACTATTTTGGGGTACCAAAGTTGTGAAGCATCCATTCTTGTCCATTGGACCCAAAATGATGTTTGTGAGTATCTTGGATGATTTCACTAAACTTCAACACGTACAAGATGCAAAACTTGTGATCAAGCATGAATGCACTATTTCGGGATACTAATGTTGTGAAGCATCTATTCTAATCCAAAGTGGACCCAAAATGATGTTTGCGAGTGTTTCGGATGATTTCACTAAGCTTCGACGGATAAAGACGCAAAACTTGTGTTCGAGCTCGAATGCACTATTTCGGGGTACCAAAGTTGTGAAGCATCCATTCTAGTCCATTGGATCCAAAATGATGTTTGGGAGTGTTTCGGAGCATTACTCAAGCCTTCGGCGTGTAAAAGATGCAAAACTCGTATTTCCGGCTGAACGCACTATTTCGGGGTACCAAAATTTGTGAAGCATCCATTCTAGTCCATCGAACCTAAAAATTATGTTTGGGAGTGTTTCGAGCATTTCACAAACCCTCGGCAGGTAAAAGAAGAAAAACTCGTGTTACGGGCCAGAATGCACTATTTTGGGGTACCAAAGTTGTGAAGCATCCATTCTAGTCCATTGGACCCAAAATGATGTTTGCGAGTGTTTCGGATGATTTCACTAACCTTCAACACGTAAAAAGATGCAAAACTTGTGTTCGAGCCCGAATGCACTATTTCGGGGTACCAAAGTTGTGAAGCATCCATTCTAGTCCATTAGACCTAAAATGATGTTTGGGAGTGTTTCAGAACATTTCGCTAACCATCATGACGTAAAAAGATGCAAAACTTGTGTTTTCGGCCCAAATGCACTATTTCGGGGTACCAAAGTTGTGAAGCATCCATTCTAGTCCATTAGACCCAAAATGATGTTTGCGAGTGTTTCAGGTAATTTCACTAACCTTCAGCACATAAAAAGAAGCAAAACTTTTGTTGCACTATTTCGGGGTATGAAAGTTGTGAAGCATCCGTTCTAGTCCATTGGACCCAAAATGATGTTTGGAAGTGTTTCGAAGCATTTCGCAAACCCTCGGCGGATAAGAGAAGAAAAACACGTATTTCGGGCCCGAATGCACTATTTCGGGGTACAAAAGTTGTGAAGAATCCATTCTAGTCCATTGGACCCAAAATGATGTTTGTGAGTATCTTGGATGATTTCACTAAACTTCGACACGTACAAGATGCAAAACTTGTGATCAAACATGAATGCACTATTTTGGGATACAAAAGGTGTGAAGCATCCATTCTAGTCCATTGGACCCAAAATGATGTTTGCGAGTGTTTCAGATGATTTCACTAACCTTCGACACGTAAAAGAAGCAGAACTTGTGTTCAAGCCCGAATGCACTATTTCGGGGTACTAAAGTTGTGAAGCGTCAATTCTAGTCCGTTGCACCCAAAATGATGTTTGGAAGTGTTTCGGAGCATTACTCAAGCCTTCGGCGTGTAAAAGATGCAAAACTCGTATTTCCAGCCTGAACGCACTATTTCCGGGTACCAAAATTTGTGAAGCATCCATTCTAGTCCATCGGACCCAAAAATGATGTTTGGAAGTGTTACGGAGCATTTCACAAACCCTCGGCAGGTAAAAGATGAAAAACTCATGTTTCGGGCCGAAATGCAATATTTCGAGGTACCAAAGTTGTGAAGCATCCATTCTAGTCCATTGGACCCAAAATGATGTTTGCGAGTGTTTAGATGATTTCACTAACCTTCAACACGTAAAAAGATGCAAAACTTTTGTTCGAGCCTGAATGCACTATTTCGGGGTACCAAAGTTGTGAAGCATCCATTCTAGTCCATTAGACCTAAAATGATGTTTGGGAGTGTTTCAGAACATTTCGCTAACCATCATGACGTAAAAAGATGCAAAACTTGTGTTTTGGGCCTAAATGCACTATTTCGGGGTTCCAAAGTTGTGAAGCATCCATTCTAGTCCATTGGACACAAAATGATGTTTGCGAGTGTTTCAGATAATTTCACTAACCTTCGGCACGTAAAAAGATGCAAAGCTTTTGTTGCACTATTTTGGGGTACGAAAGTTGTGAAGCATCCGTTCTAGTCAATTGGACCCATAGTGATGTTTGGAAGTGTTTCGAAGCATTTCGCAAACCCTCGGCGATAAGAGAAGAAAAACACGTATTTCGGGCCCGAATGCACTATTTCGGGGTACAAAAGTTGTGAAGCATCAATTCTAGTCCATTGGACCCAAAATGATGTTTGTGAGTATCTTGGATGATTTCACTAAACTTGGACACGTACAAGATGCAAAACTTGTGATCAAGCATGAATGCACTATTTCGGGATACAAAAGTTGTGAAGCATCTATTCTAATCCGGTGGACCCAAAATGATGTTTGCGAGTGTTTCAGATGATTTCACTAAGCTTCGACACATAAAGACGCAAAACTTGTGTTCGAGCTTTGAATGCACTATTTCGGGGTACCAAAGTTGTAAAGCATCCATTCTAGTCCATTGGACCCAAAATGATGTTTGGAAGTGTTTCGGAGCATTACTCAATCCTTCGGCGTGTAAAAGATGCAAAACTCGTATTTCCGGCTGAACGCACTATTTCCGGGTACCAAAATTTGTGAAGCATCCATTCTAGTCCATTGGACCCAAAATGATGTTTGGAAGTGTTTCGGAGCATTTCGCAAACCCTCGGCAGGTAAAAGAAGAAAATTCGTGTTTCGAACCCGAATGCAATATCTTGGGGTACCAAAGTTCTGAAGCATCCATTCTAGTCCATTGGACCCAAAATCATGTTTGCGAGTGTTTCAGATGATTTCACTAACCTTCAACACGTAAAAAGATGCAAGACTTTTGTTTGAGCCTGAATGCACTATTTCGGGGTACCAAAGTTGTGAAGCATCCAATCTAGTCCATGAGACCTAAAATGATGTTTGGGAGTGTTTCAGAACATTTCGCTAACCATCAGGACGTAAAAAGATGCAAAACTTGTGTTTTGGGCCCAAATGCACTATTTCGGGGTACCAAACTTGTGAAGCGTCCATTCTAGTCCATTAGACACAAAATGATGTTTGCGAGTGTTTCAGATGATTTCACTAACCTTCAGCACGTAAAAAGATGCAAAACTTGTGTTGCACTATTTTGGGGTACGAAAGTTGTGAAGCATCCGTTCTAGTCAATTGGACCCATAGTGATGTTTGGAAGTGTTTCGAAGCATTTCGCAAACCCTCGGCGAGATAAGAGAAGAAAAACACGTATTTCGGGCCCGAATGCACTATTTCGGGGTACAAAAGTTGTGAAGCATCAATTCTAGTCCATTGGACCCAAAATGATGTTTGTGAGTATCTTGGATGATTTCACTAAACTTGGACACGTACAAGATGCAAAACTTGTGATCAAGCATGAATGCACTATTTCGGGATACAAAAGTTGTGAAGCATCTATTCTAATCCAAAGTGGACCCAAAATGATGTTTGCGAGTGTTTCGGATGATTTCACTAAGCTTCGACACATAAAGACGCAAAACTTGTGTTCGAGCTCTGAATGCACTATTTCGGGGTACCAAAGTTGTGAAGCATCCATTCTAGTCCATTGGATCCAAAATGATGTTTGGGAGTGTTTCGGAGCATTACTCAATCCTTCGGCGTGTAAAAGATGCAAAACTCGTATTTCCGGCTGAACGCACTATTTCCGGTACCAAAATTTGTGAAGCATCCATTCTAGTCCAACGAACCTAAAAATTATGTTTGGGAGTGTTTCGAGCATTTCACAAACCCTCGGCGGGTAAAAGATGCAAAACTCGTATTTCGGGCCCGAATGCAATATTTTGAGGTACCAAAGTTGTGAAGCATCCATTCTAGTCCATTGGACCCAATATGATGTTTGCGAGTGTTTCGGATGATTTCACTAACCTTCAACACGTAACAAGATGCAAAACTTTTGTTCGAGCTCGAATGCACTATTTCGGGGTACCATAGTTGTGAAGCATCCATTCTAGTCATTTGGACCCAAAATGATGTTTGGGAGTGTTTCAGAGCATTTCGCTAACCATCGGGACGTAAAAAGATGCAAAACTTGTGTTTTGTGCCCAAATGCACTATTTCGGGGTACCAAAGTTGCGAAGCGTCCATTCTAGTCCATTAGACACAAAATGATGTTTGCGAGTGTTTCGGATAATTTTACTAACCTTCGGCACGTAAAAAGATGCAAAGCTTTTGTTGCACTATTTTGGGGTACGAAAGTTGTGAAGCATCCGTTCTAGTCAATTGGACCCATAGTGATGTTTGGAAGTGTTTCGAAGCATTTCGCAAACCCTCGGCGAGATAAGAGAAGAAAAACACGTATTTCGGGCCCGAATGCACTATTTCGGGGTACAAAAGTTGTGAAGCATCAATTCTAGTCCATTGGACCCAAAATGATGTTTGTGAGTATCTTGGATGATTTCACTAAACTTGGACACGTACAAGATGCAAAACTTGTGATCAAGCATGAATGCACTATTTCGGGATACAAAAGTTGTGAAGCATCTATTCTAATCCGGTGGACCCAAAATGATGTTTGCGAGTGTTTCGGATGATTTCACTATGCTTCGATACGTAAAAGGTGCAAAACTCGTGTTTCGGGCCCGAATGCAATATATCGAGGTACCAAAGTTGTGAAGCATCCATTCTAGTCCATTGGACCCAAAATGATGTTTGCGAGTGTTTCGGATAATTTCACTAACCTTCGGCACGAACAAGATGCAAAACTTACGTTCGAGCTCGAATGCACTATTTCGGGGTACCAAAGGCTGTGAAGCATCTATTCTAGTCCATTGGAACAAAAAATGATGTTTGGGAGTGTTTCGGAGCATTTCGCTAACCTTCAACACGTAAAAGGTGCAAAACTCGTATTTCGGGCCCGAATGCAATCGGGGAACCAAAGTTGTGAAGCATCCATTCTAGTCCATTGGACCCAAAATGATGTTTGTGACTATCTCGGATGATTTCACTAACCTTCGACACGTACAAGATGCAAAACTTGTGTTCAAGCTCTGAATGCAATATTTCGAGGTACAAAAGTTGTGATGCATCCATTCTAATCCATTGGACCCAAAAAGATGAATGCGAGTGTTTCGGATGATTTCACTAACCTTTGGCACGTACAGGATGCAAAACTTGTGTTCGAGCCTGAATGCACTATTTCGGGGTACCAAAGCTGTGAAGCATTTATTCTAGTCCATTGGACCCAAAATGATGTTTGGGAGTGCTTCAGAGCATTTCTCTAACCTTCGACACGTAAAAGATGAAAAACTCGTGTTTCGGGCCCGAATGCACTATTTCGGGGTACAAAAGTTACGATGCATCCATTCTAGTCCATTGGACCCAAAATGAGGTTTGTGTGTGTTTCGGATGATTTCACTATCCTTCGGCATGTACAAGACGCAAAACTTGTGTTCGAGCTCGAATGCACTATTTCGGGGTACCAAAGTTGTGAAGCATCGATTCTAGTCAATTGGACCCAAAATGATGTTTGGGAGTGTTTCGAAGCATTTCTATAACGTTCGGCGTGTAAAAGTTGCAAAACTCGTATTTACGGCCCGAATGCAATATTTCGGGGGTACCAAAATTTGTGAAGCATCCATTATAGTCCATCGGACCCGAATATGATGTTTCGGAGTGTTTCGAGCATTTCACAAACCCTCGGCAAGTAAAAGATGAAAAACTCATGTTTCGGGCCGAAATGCAATATTTCGAGGTACCAAAGTTGTGAAGCATCCATTCTAGTCCATTGGACCCAAAATGAAGTTTGCGAGTGTTTCGGGTTATTTCACTAACCTTCGACACGTAAAAAGATGCAAAACTTTTGTTGCACTATTTCGAGGTACCGAAGTTGTGCGGCATCCGTTCTAGTCCATTGGACCCAAAATGATGTTTGGAAATGTTTCGGAGCATTTCGCAAACCCTCGGCGAGGTAAAAGAAGAAAAACTCATGTTTCGGGCCCGAATGCAATATTTCGGGGTACCAAAGTTGTGAAGCGTCCATTCTAGTCCATTGGACCCAAAATGATGTTTGCGAGTGTTTCGGAGCATTTCGCTAACCTTCGGCACGTAAAAGAAGCACAACTCGTATTTCGGGCCCGAATGCACTATTTCGGGCCCGAAGTTGTGAAGAATCTATTCTAGTCCATTGGACCCAAAATGATGTTTGGGTGTGTTTCAGAGCATTTTGCTAACCTTCGGCACGTAGAAAATGCAAAACTCGTGTTTCGGGCCCAAATGCACTATTCCTGGTACCAAAGTTGTGAAGCATCCATTCTAGTCCATTGGACCCAAAATGATGTTTGTGAGTGTTTCAGATGATTTCACTAACCTTCGGCACGAACAAGACGCAAAACTTCTGTTCGAGCCTGAATGCACTATTTCGGGGTACCAAAGCTGAGAAGCATCTATTCTAGTCCATTGGAACCAAAAATGATGTTTGGGAGTGTTTCGGAGCATTTCGCTAACCTTCAACACGTAAAAGGTGCAAAACTCATATTTCGGGCCCGAATGCAATCGGGGAACCAAAGTTGTGAAGCATCCATTCTAGTCTATTGGACCCAAAATGATCTTTGTGAGTATCTCGGATGATTTCACTAATCTTCGACACGTACAAGATGCAAAACTTGTGTTCAAGCCTGAATGCACTATTTCGGGGTACAAAAGTTGTGATGCATTCATTCTAATCCATTGGACCCAAAAAGATGAATGCGAGTGTTTTGGATGATTTCACTAACCTTTGGCACGTACAAGATGCAAAACTTGTGTTCGAGCCTGAATGCACTATTTCGGGGTACCAAAGCTGTGAAGCATTTATTCTAGTCCATTAGACCCAAAATGATGTTTGGTAGTGTTTCGTAGCATTTCTCTAACCTTCTTCACGTAAAAGATGAAAAACTCGTGTTCCGGGCCCGAATGCACTATTTCGGTGTACCAAAGTTCTGATGCATCCATTCTAGTCCATTGGACCCAAAATGAGGTTTGTGTGTGTTTCGGATGATTTCACTATCCTTCGGCATGTGCAAGACGCAAAACTTGTGTTCGAGCCTGAATGCACTATTTCGGGGTACCAAAGTTGTGAAGCATCCATTCTAGTCAATTGGACCCAAAATGATGTTTGGGAGTGTTTCGGAGCATTTCTATAACCTTCGGCGTGTAAAAGATGCAAAACTCGTATTTCTGGCCCGAATGCAATATTTCGGGGTACCAAAATTTGTGAAGCATCCATTATAGTCCATCGGACCCGAATATGATGTTTCAGAGTGTTTCAGAGCATTTCACAAATCCTCGGCAGGTAAAGATGAAAAACTCGTGTTTCGGGCCCGAATGCAATATATCGAGGTACCAAAGTTGTGAAGCATCCATTCTAGTCCATTGGACCCAAAATGAAGTTTGCGAGTGTTTCGGGTTATTTCACTAACCTTCGACACGTAAAAAGATGCAAAACTTTTGTTGCACTATTTCGAGTACCGAAGTTGTGAAGCATCCGTTCTAGTCCATTGGACCCAAAGTGATGTTTGGAAATGTTTCGGAGCATTTCGCAAACCCTCGGCGGGTAAAAGAAGAAAAACTCATGTTTCGGGACCTAATGCAATATTTCGGGGTACCAAAGTTGTGAAGCGTCCATTCTAGTCCATTGGACCCAAAATGATGTTTGCGAGTGTTTCGGAGCATTTCGCTAACCTTCGGCACGTTAAAGAATCAAAACTCGTATTTCGGGCCTGAATGCACTATTTCGAGGTACCAAAGTTGTGAAGCATCCATTCTAGTCCATTGGACCCAAAATGATGTTTGGGAGTGTTTCCGAGCATTTCGCTAACCTTCGGCACGTAGAGGATGCAAAACTCGTGTTTCGGGCCCAAATGCACTATTCCCGGTACCAAAGTTGTGAAGCATCCATTCTAGTCCATTGGACCCAAAATGATGTTTGTGAGTGTTTCGAGATGATTTCACTAACCTTCGGCACGAACAAGATGCAAAACTTCGTTCGAGCTCGAATGCACTATTTCGGGGTACCAAAGTCGTGAAGCATCTACTCTAGTCCATTGGAACCAAAAATGATGTTTGCGAGTGTTTCGGAGCATTTCGCTAACCTTCAACACGTAAAAGGTGCAAAACTCGTATTTCGGGCCCGAATGCAATCGGGGAACCAAAGTTGTGAAGCATCCATTCTAGTCCATTGGACCCAAAATGATGTTTGTGAGTATCTCGGATGATTTCACTAATCTTCGACACGTACAAGATGCAAAACTTGTGTTCAAGCCTGAATGCACTATTTCGGGGTACAAAAGTTGTGATGCATTCATTCTAATCCATTGGACCCAAAAAGATGAATGCGAGTGTTTTGGATGATTTCACTAACCTTTGGCACGTACAAGATGCAAAACTTGTGTTCGAGCCTGAATGCACTATTTCGGGGTACCAAAGCTGTGAAGCATTTATTCTAGTCCATTAGACCCAAAATGATGTTTGGTAGTGTTTCGTAGCATTTCTCTAACCTTCTTCACGTAAAAGATGAAAAACTCGTGTTCCGGGCCCGAATGCACTATTTCGGTGTACCAAAGTTCTGATGCATCCATTCTAGTCCATTGGACCCAAAATGAGGTTTGTGTGTGTTTCGGATGATTTCACTATCCTTCGGCATGTACAAGACGTAAAACTTGTGTTCGAGCCTGAATACACTATTTTGGGGTACCAAAGTTGTGAAGCATCCATTCTAGTCAATTGGACCCAAAATGATGTTTGGGAGTGTTTCGGAGCATTTCTATAACCTTCGGCGTGTAAAAGATGCAAAACTCGTATTTCTGGCCCGAATGCAATATTTCGGGGTACCAAAATTTGTGAAGCATCCATTCTAGTCCATCGGACCCGAATATGATGTTTCGGAGTGTTTCAGAGCATTTCACAAATCCTCGGCAGGTAAAAGATGAAAAACTCGTGTTTCGGGCCCGAATGCAATATATCGAGGTACCAAAGTTGTGAAGCATCCATTCTAGTCCATTGGACCCAAAATGAAGTTTGCGAGTGTTTCGGGTTATTTCACTAACCTTCAACACGTAAAAAGATGCAAAACTTTTGTTGCACTATTTCGGGGTACCAAAGTTGTGAAGCATCCGTTCTAGTCCATTGGACCCAAAATGATGTTTGGAAATGTTTCGGAGCATTTCGCAAACCCTCGGCGGGTAAAAGAAGAAAAACTCGTGTTTCGGGACCTAATGCAATATTTCGGGGTACCAAAGTTGTGAAGCGTCCATTCTAGTCCATTGGACCCAAAATGATGTTTGCGAGTGTTTCGGAGCATTTCGCTAACCTTCGGCACGTAAAAGAAGCACAACTCGTATTTCGGGCCCGAATGCACTATTTCGGGGTACCAAAGTTGTGAAAAATCCATTCTAGTCCATTGGACCCAAAATGATGTTTGGGAGTGTTTCAGAGCATTTCGCTAACCTTCGGCACGTAGAGGATGCAAAACTCGTGTTTCGGGCCCAAATGCACTATTCCTCGTACCAAAGTTGTGAAGCATCCATTCTAGTCCATTGGACCCAAAATGATGTTTGTGAGTGTTTCAGATGATTTCACTAACCTTCGGCACGAACAAGATGCAAAACTTCTGTTCGACCCTGAATGCACTATTTCGGGGTACCAAAGGCTGTGAAGCATCTATTCTAGTCCATTGGAACAAAAAATGATGTTTGGGAGTGTTTCGGAGCATTTCGCTAACCTTCAACACGTAAAAGGTGCAAAACTCGTATTTCGGGCCCGAATGCAATCGGGGAACCAAAGTTGTGAAGCATCCATTCTAGTCCATTGGACCCAAAATGATGTTTGGGAGTGTTTCAGAGCATTTCACTAATCTTCGACACGTACAAGATGCAAAACTTGTGTTCAAGCCTGAATGCACTATTTTGGGGTACAAAAGTTGTGATGCATCCATTCTAATCCATTAAACCCAAAAAGATGAATGCGAGTGTTTTGGATGATTTCACTAACCTTTGGCACGTACAAGATGCAAAACTTGTGTTCGAGCCTGAATGCACTATTTCGGGGTACCAAAGCTGTGAAACATTTATTCTAGTCCATTAGACCCAAAATGATGCTTGGGAGTGTTTCGCAGCATTTCTCTAACCTTCTTCACGTAAAAGATGTAAAACTCGCGTTCCGGGCCCGAATGCACTATTTCGGTGTACCAAAGTTCTGATGCATCCATTCTAGTCCATTGGACCCAAAATGAGGTTTGTGTGTGTTTCGGATGATTTCACTATCCTTCGGCATGTGCAAGACGCAAAACTTGTGTTCGAGCCTGAATGCACTATTTCGGGGTACCAAAGTTGTGAAGCATCCATTCTAGTCAATTGGACCCAAAATGATGTTTGGGAGTGTTTCGGAGCATTTGTATAACCTTCAGCGTGTAAAAGTTGCAAAACTCGTATTTCCGACCCGAATGCAATAGTTCGGGGTACCAAAATTTGTGAAGCATCCATTCTAGTCCATCGGACCCGAATACGATGTTTCAGAGTGTTTCAGAGCATTTCACAAATCCTCGGCAGGTAAAAGATGAAAAACTCGTGTTTCGGGACCGAATGCAATATATCGAGGTACCAAAGTTGTGAAGCATCCATTCTAGTCCATTGGACCCAAAATGATGTTTGGGAGTGTTTCAGAGCATTTCGCTAACCTTCGGCACGTAGAGGATGCAAAACTCGTGTTTCGGGCCCAAATGCACTATTCCTGGTACCAAAGTTGTGAAGCATCCATTCTAGTCCATTGGACCCAAAATGATGTTTGTGAGTGTTTCAGATGATTTCACTAACCTTCGGCACGAACAAGACGCAAAACTTCTGTTCGAGCCTGAATGCACTATTTCGGGGTACCAAAGCTGAGAAGCATCTATTCTAGTCCATTGGAACCAAAAATGATGTTTGGGAGTGTTTCGGAGCATTTCGCTAACCTTCAACACGTAAAAGGTGCAAAACTCGTATTTCGGGCCCGAATGCAATCGGTGAACCAAAGTTGTGAAGCATCCATTCTAGTCCATTGGACCCAAAATGATGTTTGTGAGTATCTCGGATGATTTTACTAATCTTCGACACGTACAATATGCAAAACTTGTGTTCAAGCCTGAATGCACTATTTCGGGGTACAAAAGTTGTGAAGCATCCATTCTAATCCATTGGACCCAAAAAGATGAATGCGAGTGTTTCTGATGATTTCACTAATCTTTGGCACGTACAAGAAGCAAAACTTGTGTTCGAGCCTGAATGCATTATTTCGGGGTACCAAAGCTGTGAAGCATTTATTCTACCCAAAATGATGTTTGGGAGTGTTTCGTAGCATTTCTCTAACCTTCGACACGTAAAAGATGAAAAACTCGTGTTCCGGGCCTGAATGCACTATTTCGGTGTACCAAAGTTCTGATGCATCCATACTAGTCCATTGGACCCAAAATGAGGTTTGTGTGTGATTCGGATGATTTCACTATCCTTCGGCATGTACAAGACGCAAAACTTGTGTTCAAGCCTGAATGCACTATTTCGGGGTACCAAAGTTGTGAAGCATCCATTCTAGTCCATTGGACCCAAAATGATGTTTGGGAGTGTTTCGGAGCATTTGTATAACCTTCAGCGTGTAAAAGTTGCAAAACTCGTATTTCCGACCCGAATGCAATAGTTCGGGGTACCAAAATTTGTGAAGCATCCATTCTAGTCCATCGGACCCGAATATGATGGTTCGAGTGTTTCGAGCATTTCACAAACCCTCGGCAGGTAAAAGATGAAAAACTCATGTTTCGGGCCGAAATGCAATATTTCGAGGTACCAAAGTTGTGAAGCATCCATTCTAGTCCATTGGACCCAAAATGATGTCTGCGAGTGTTTCGGGTGATTTCACTAACCTTCAACACGTAAAAAGATGCAAAACTTTTGTTGCACTATTTCGGGGTACCAAAGTTGTGAAGCGTCCATTCTAGTCCATTTGACCCAAAATGATGTTTGGAAGTGTTTCAGAGCATTTCGCAAACCCACGGCGGGTAAAAGAAGAAAAACTCGTATTTCGGGCCCGAATGCACTATTTCAGGGTACCAAAGTTGTGAAGCATCCATTCTTGTCCATTGGACCAAAAATGATGTTTGTGAGTGTTTCGGAGCATTTCGCTAACCTTCGGCACGTAAAAGATCCAAAACTCGTATTTCGGGCCCGAATGCACTATTTCAGGGTACCAAAGTTGTGAAGCATCCATTCTAGTCCAATTGACCCAAAATGATGTTTGCGAGTGTTTCGGATGATTTCACTAACCTTCGGCACGAACAAGATGCAAAACTTGTGTTCGCACTCGAATGCACTATTTCGGGGTACCAAAGCTGTGAAGCATTTATTCTAGTCCATTAGACCCAAAATGATGTTTGGGAGTGTTTCGTAGCATTTCTCTAACCTTCGACACGTAAAGATGAAAAACTCGTGTTACGGGCACGAATGCACTATTTCGGTGTACCAAAGTTCTGATGCATCCATACTAGTCCATTGGACCCAAAATGAGGTTTGTGTGTGATTCGGATGATTTCACTATCCTTCGGCATGTACAAGACGCAAAACTTGTGTTCAAGCCTGAATGCACTATTTCGGGGTACCAAAGTTGTGAAGCATCCATTCTAGTCCATTGGACCCAAAATGATGTTTGGGAGTGTTTCGGAGCATTTGTATAACCTTCAGCGTGTAAAAGTTGCAAAACTCGTATTTCCGACCCGAATGCAATAGTTCGGGGTACCAAAATTTGTGAAGCATCCATTCTAGTCCATCGGACCCGAATACGATGTTTCAGAGTGTTTCAGAGCATTTCACAAATCCTCGGCAGGTAAAAGATGAAAAACTCGTGTTTCGGGACCGAATGCAATATATCGAGGTACCAAAGTTGTGAAGCATCCATTCTAGTCCATTGGACCCAAAATGATGTTTGCGAGTGTTTGGGGTGATTTCACTAACCTTCAACACGTAAAAAGATGCAAAACTTTTGTTGCACTATTTCGGGGTACCAAAGTTGTGAAGCATCCATTCTAGTCCATTGGACCCAAAATGATGTTTGGAAGTGTTTCAGAGCATTTCGCAAACCCACGGCGGGTAAAAGAAGAAAAACTCGTGTTTCGGGCTCGAATGCAATATTTCGGGGTACCAAAGTTGTGAAGCATCCATTCTAGTCCATTGGACCCAAAATGTTGTTTGCGAGTGTTTCGGAGCATTTCGCTAACCTTCGGCACATAAAAGAAGCAAAACTCGTATTTCGGGCCCGAATGCAATATTTCGGGGTACCAAAGTTGTGAAGCATCTATTCTAGTCCATTGGACCCAAAACGATGTTTGGGAGTGTTTGAGAGCATTTCGCTAACCTTCGGCACGTAGAAGATGCAAAACTCGTGTTTCGGGCCCAAATGCACTATTCGGGTACCAAAGTTGTGAAGCATCCATTCTAGTCCATTGGACCCAAAATGATGTTTGTGAGTGTTTCAGATGATTTCACTAACCTTCGGCACGAACAAGATGCAAAACTTCTGTTCGAGCATGAATGCACTATTTTGGGGTACCAAAGTTGTGAACCATCCATTATAGTCCATAGGGCCCAAAATGATGTTTGTGAGTGTTTCGGAGCATTTCGCTAACCTTCGACACGTAAAAGGTGCAGAACTCGTATTTCGGGCTCGAATGCACTATTTCGGGGTACCAAAGTTGTGAAGGTTCCATTCTAGTCCATTGGACCCAAAATGATGTTTGGAAGTGTTTCGGAGCATTTCGCAAACCCTCGGCTGGTAAAAGAAGAAAAACTCGTGTTTCAGGCCCGAATGCAATATTTCAGGGTGCCAAAGTTGTGAAGCATCCATTGTAGTTCATTAGACCCAAAATGATGTATGCGACTGTTTCGGATGATTTCACTAACCTTCAGCACGTAGAAAGATGCAAAACTTATATTTCGGGCCTAACTGCACTATGTCGGGGTACCAAAGTTGTGAAGCATCCATTCAGTCCATTAGACCCAAAATGATGTTTGGGAGTGTTTCAGAGAATTTCGCTAACCTTCTTTCGACACGTAAAAGGTGCAAAACTCGTATTTCGGGCCTGAATGCACTATTTCGGGGTACCAAAGTTGTTAAGCATCCATTCTAGTCCATTGGACCCAAAATGATGTTTGGGAGTGTTTCAGAGCATTTCGCTAACCTTCGGCACGTAAAAGATGCAAAACTCGTGTTTCGGGCCCAAATGCACTATTCCTAGTACCAAAGTTGTGAAGCATCCATTCTAGTCCATTGGACCCAAAATGATGTTTGTGAGTATCTTGGATGATTTTACTAATCTTCGACACGTACAAGATGCAAAACTTGTGTTTAAGCCTGAATGCACTATTTCGGGGTACCAAAGTTGTGAAGCATCCATTCTAATCCATTGGACCCAAAAAGATGAATGCGAGTGTTTCTGATGATTTCACTAATCTTTGGCACGTACAAGATGCAAAACTTGTGTTCGAGCCTGAATGCACTATTTCGGGGTACCAAAGCTGTGAAGCATTTATTCTAGTCCATTAGACCCAAAATGATGTTCGGGAGTGTTTCGTAGCATTTCTCTAACCTTCGACACGTAAAAGATGAAAAACTCGTGTTCCGGGCCTGAATGCACTATTTCGGTGTACCAAAGTTCTGATGCATCCATACTAGTCCATTGGACCCAAAATGAGGTTTGTGTGTGATTCGGATGATTTCACTATCCTTCGGCATGTACAAGACGCAAAACTTGTGTTCAAGCCTGAATGCACTATTTCGGGGTATCAAAGTTGTGAAGCATCCATTCTAGTCCATTGGACCCAAAATGATGTTTGGGAGTGTTTCGGAGCATTTGTATAACCTTCAGCTTGTAAAAGTTGCAAAACTCGTATTTCCGACCCGAATGCAATAGTTCGGGGTACCAAAATTTGTGAAGCATCCATTCTAGTCCATCGGACCCGAATACGATGTTTCAGAGTGTTTCAGAGCATTTCACAAATCCTCGGCAGGTAAAAGATGAAAAACTCGTGTTTCGAGCCCGAATGCAATATTTCGAGGTACCAAAGTTGTGAAGCATCCATTCTAGTCCATTGGACCCAAAATGATGTTTGCGAGTGTTTGGGGTGATTTCACTAACCTTCAACACGTAAAAAGATGCAAAACTTTTGTTGCACTATTTCGGGGTACCAAAGTTGTGAAGCGTCCATTCTAGTCCATTGGACCCAAAATGATGTTTGGAAGTGTTTCGGAGCATTTCGCAAACCCTCGGCGGGTAAAAGAAGAAAAACTCGTGTTTCGGGCCCGAATGCAATATTTCGGGGTACCAAAGTTGTGAAGCGTCCATTCTAGTCCATTGGACCCAAAATGAGCATTGTGAGTGTTTCGGAGCATTTCGCTAACCTTCGGCACGTAAAAGAAGCACAACTCGTATTTCGGGCCCGAATGCACTATTTCGGGCCCGAAGTTGTGAAGAATCTATTCTAGTCCATTGGACCCAAAATGATGTTTGGGTGTGTTTCAGAGCATTTTGCTAACCTTCGGCACGTAGAAAATGCAAAACTCGTGTTTCGGGCCCAAATGCACTATTCCTGGTACCAAAGTTGTGAAGCATCCATTCTAGTCCATTGGACCCAAAATGATGTTTGTGAGTGTTTCAGATGATTTCACTAACCTTCGGCACGAACAAGATGCAAAACTTCTGTTCGAGCATGAATGCACTATTTTGGGGTACCAAAGTTGTGAACCATCCATTATAGTCCATAGGGCCCAAAATGATGTTTGTGAGTGTTTCGGAGCATTTCGCTAACCTTCGGCACGTAAAAGTAGCACAACTCGTATTTCGGGCCCGAATGCACTATTTCGGGGTACCAAAGTTGTGAAGAATCTATTCTAGTCCATTGGACCCAAACTGATGTTTGGGAGTGTTTCAAAGCATTTCGCTAAGCTTCGGCACGTAGAAGATGCAAAACTCGTGTTTCAGGCCCAAATGCACTATTCCTGGTACCAAAGTTGTGAAGCATCCATTATAGTCCATTGGACCCAAAATGATGTTTCTAAGTGTTTCAGATGATTTCACTAACCTTCGGCACGAACAAGATGCAAAACTTATGTTCGAGCCTGAATATACTATTTTGGGGTCCCAAAGTTGTGAAGCATCCGTTATAGTCCATAGGACCCAAAATGATGTCTGTGAGTGTTTCGGAGCATTTCGCTAACCTTCGACACGTAAAAGGTGCAGAACTCGTATTTCGGGCCCGAATGCACTATTTCGGGGTACCAAAGTTGTGAAGCTTCCATTCTAGTCCATTGGACCCAAAATGATGTTTGGAAGTGTTTCGGAGCATTTCGCAAACCCTCGGTTGGTAAAAGAAGAAAAACTCGTGTTTCAGGTCCGAATGCAATATTTCGGGGTACCAAAGTTGTGAAGCATCCATTGTAGTTCATTGGACCCAAAATGATGTATGTGATTGTTTCGGATGATTTCACTAACCTTCAGCACGTAGAAAGATGCAAAACTTATATTTCGGGCCTAACTGCACTATGTCGGGGTACCAAAGTTATGAAGCATCCATTCAGTCCATTGGACCCAAAATGATGTTTGGGAGTGTTTCGGAGCATTTCGCAAACCTTCTTTCGACTCGTAAAAGGTGCAAAACTCGTATTTCGGGCCCGAATGCACTATTCCGGGGTACCAAATTGTGAAGTATCCATTCTTGTCCATTGGACCCAAAATGATGTTTGGGAGTGTTTCAGAGCATTTCGCTAACCTTCGGAACGTAAAAGATGCAAAACTCGTGTTTCGGGCCCAAATGCACTATTTATGGTACCAAAGTTGTGAAGCATCCATTCTAGTCCATTGGACCCAAAATGATGTTTGTGAGTGTTTCAGATGATTTCACTAACCTTCGGCACGAACAAGATGCAAAACTTCTGTTCGAGCCTGAATGCACTATTTTGGGGTAGCAAAGTTGTGAAGCATCCATTATAGTCCATAGGTCCCAAAATGATGTTAGTGAGTGTTTCGGAGCATTTCGCTAACCTTCGACACATGAAAGGTGTAAAACTCGTATTTCGGGCCCGAATGCGGTATTTCACGGTAGCAAAGTTGTGAAGCATCCATTCTAGTCCATTTGACCCAAAATGAAGATTGTGAGTGTCTCGGATGATTTCACTAACCTTCGACACGTACAAGATGCAAAACTTGTGTTTCGAGCCTAAATGCACTATTTCGGGGTACCAAAGTTATGAAAGCATCCATTCGGTCCCTTGGACCCTAAATGATGTTAGGGAGTGTTTCGGAGCATTTCGCTAACCTTCGACACGTAAAAGGTGCAAAACTCGTATTTCCACCCTGAATGCACTATTTCGGGGTACAAAAGTTGTGAAGCATCCATTCTAATCCATTGGACCCAAAATGATGTTTGCGAGTGTTTCAGATGATTTCACTAACCTTCAGCACGTAAAAAGATGCAAAACTTGTGTTTTGGGCCTGAATGCACTATTTCGGGGTACCAAAGTTGTGAAGCATCCATTCTAGTCCATTGGACCCAAAATGATGTTTCCGAGTGTTTCGGAGCATTTCGCTAACCTTGGACACGTAAAAGATGCAAAACTTGTGTTCGAGCCTGAATGCACTATTTCGGGGTACCAAAGTTGTGAAGCATCCATTCTAGTCCGTTGGACCCAAAATGATGTTTGGAACTGTTTCGGAGCATTTCGCAAACCCTCAGCAGGTAAAAGAAGAAAAACTCGTGTTACGGGCCAGAATGCACTATTTTGGGGTACCAAAGTTGTGAAGCATCCATTCTAGTCCATTGGACCCAAAATGATGTTTGCGAGTGTTTCAGAACATTTCGCTAACCTTCGGCACGAACAAGATGCAAAACTTGTGTTCGAGCCTGAATGCACTATTCGGGGTACCAAAGCTATGAAGCATCCATTCTAGACCATTGGACCCAAAATGATGTTTGTGAGTGTTTCGGAGCATTTCGCTAACCTTCGACACGTGAAAGGTGTAAAACTCGTATTTCGGGCCCGAATGCGGTATTTCACGGTAGCAAAGTTGTGAAGCATCCATTCTAGTCCATTGGACCCAAAATGATGTTTCTGAGTGTCTCGGATGATTTCACTAACCTTCGACACGTACAAGATGCAAAACTTGTGTTTCGGCCTAACTGCACTATTTCGAGGTACCAAAGTTATGAAAGCATCCATTTAGTCCATTGGACCCTAAATGATGTTATGGAGTGTTTCGGAGCATTTCGCTAACCTTTGACACCTAAAAGGTGCAAAACTCGTATTTCGAGCCTGAATGCACTATTTCGGGGTACAAAAGTTGTGAAGCATCCATTCTAATCCATTGGACCCAAAATGATGTTTGCGAGTGTTTCAGATGATTTCACTAACCTTCAGCACGTAAAAAGATGCAAAACTTGTGTTTTGGGCCTGAATGCACTATTTCGGGGTACCAAAGTTGTGAAGCATCCATTCTAGTCCATTGGACCCAAAATGATGTTTGGAAGTGTTTCGTGGCATTTCGCTAACCTTCGACACGTAAAAGAAGCAAAACTTGTGTTCGAGCCCGAATGCACTATTTCGGGGTACCAAAGTTGTGAAGCATCCATTCTAGTCCGTTGGACCCAAAATGATGTTTGGAACTGTTTCGGAGCATTTCGCAAACCCTCAGCAGGTAAAAGAAGAAAAACTCGTGTTACGGGCCAGAATGCACTATTTTGGGGTACCAAAGTTGTGAAGCATCCATTCTAGTCCATTGGACCCAAAATGATGTTTGGCCATGTTTCGAAGCATTTCTTTAACCTTCGGCGTGTAAAAGATGCAAAACTTGTGTTCGAGCTCGAATGCACTATTCGGGGTACCAAAGCTATGAAGCATCCATTCTAGACCATTGGACCCAAAATGATGTTTGGGAGTGTTTCGGAGCATTTCGCTAACCTTCGACACGTGAAAGGTGTAAAACTCGTATTTCGGGCCCAAATGCAGTATTTCACGGTAGCAAAGTTGTGAAGCATCCATTCTAGTCCATTGGACCCAAAATGAGGTTTGTGAGTGTCTCGGATGATTTCACTAACCTTCGACACGTACAAGATGCAAAACTTGTGTTTCGGCCCTAACCGCACTATTTCGAGGTACCAAAGTTATGAAAGCATCCATTCGGTCCATTGGACCCTAAATGATGTTATGGAGTGTTTCGGAGCATTTCGCTAACCTTCGACACGTAAAAGGTGCAAAACTCGTATTTCCACCCCGAATGCACTATTTCGGGGTACCAAAGTTCTGAAGCATCCATTCTAGTCCATTGGACCCAAAATCATGTTTGCGAGTGTTTCAGATGATTTCACTAACCTTCAACACGTAAAAAGATGCAAAATATGTGTTTTGGGCCTAAATGCATTATTTCAGGGTACCAAAGTTGTGAAGCATCCATTCTAGTCCATTGGACCCAAAATGATGTTTGAGAGTGTTTCCTGGCATTTCGCTAACCATGGACACGTAAAAGATGTAAAACTTGTGTTCGAGCCCGAATGCACTATTTCGAGGTACCAAAGTTGTGAAGCATCCATTCAAGTCCATTGGTCCCAAAATGATGTATGGAAGTGTTTCGGAGCATTTCGCAAACCCTCGGCAGGTAAATGATGAAAAACTCGTGTTTCGGGCCCGAATGCAATATTTCGGGGTACCAAAGTTGTGAAGCATCCATTCTAGTCCATTGGACCCAAAATGATGTTTGCGAGTGTTTTGGATGATTTCACTAACCTTCGGCATGAACAAGATGCAAAACTTGTGTTCGAGCCTGAATGCACTATTTCGGGGTACCAAAGCTATGAAACATCCATTCTAGACCATTGGACCCAAAATGATGTTTGGGAGTGTTTCGGAGCATTTCGCTAACCTTCGACACGTGAAAGGTGTAAAACTCGTATTTCGGGCCCAAATGCAGTATTTCACGGTAGCAAAGTTGTGAAGCATCCATTCTAGTCCATTGGACCCAAAATGAGGTTTGTGAGTGTCTCGGATGATTTCACTAACCTTCGACACGTACAAGATGCAAAACTTGTGTTTCGGCCTAACTGCACTATTTCGAGGTACCAAAGTTATGAAAGCATCCATTTAGTCCATTGGACCCTAAATGATGTTATGGAGTGTTTCGGAGCATTTCGCTAACCTTTGACACCTAAAAGGTGCAAAACTCGTATTTCCAGCCCGAATGCACTATTTCGGGGTACAAAAGTTGTGAAACATCCATTCTAATCCATTGCACCCAAAATGATGTTTGCGAGTGTTTTAGATGATTTCACTAACCTTCGGCACGAGCAAGATGCAAACCTTGTGTTCGAGCCTGAATGCACTATTTTGGGGTAACAAAGTTGTGAAGCATGCATTCTAGTCCATTGGACCCAAAATGATGTTTGCGAGTGTTTCGGATAATTTCACTAACCTTCAGCACGTAAAAAGATGCAAAAGTTGTGTTTTGGGCCTAAATGCACTATTTCGGGGTAACAAAGTTCTGAAGCATCCATTCTAGTCCATTGGACCCAAAATGATGTTTGAGAGTGTTTCCAGGCATTTCGCTAACTTTGGACACGTAAAAGATGCAAAACCTGTGTTCGAGCCCGAATGCACTTTTTCGGGGTACCAAAGTTGTGAAGCATCCATTCTAGTCCATTGGACCCAAAATGATGTATGGAACTGTTTCGGAGCATTTCGCAAACCCTCGGCAGGTAAAATCAGAAAAACTCGTTTTTCGGGCCCGAATGCAATATTTCGGGGTACCAAAGTTGTGAAGCATCCATTCTAGTCCATTGGACCCAAAATGGTGTTTGCAAGTGTTTCGGAGCATTTAGCTAACCTTCGGCACGAACAAGATGCAAAACTTGTGTTCGAGCCTGAATGCACTATTTCGGGGTACCAAAGCTGTGAAGCATCCATTCTAGACCATTGGACCCAAAATGATGTTTGCGAGTGTTTCGGAGCATTTCGCTAACCTTCGGCACGAACAAGATGCAAAACTTGTGTTCGAGCCCGAATGCACTATTTCGGGGTACAAAAGTTGTGAAGCATCCATTCTAGTCCATTGGACCCAAAATGATGTTTGTGTGTGTTTCGAATGATTTCACTAACCTTCGGCACGTACGAGACGCAAAACTTGTGTTCGAGCCTGAATGCACTATTTCGGGGTACCAAAGTTGTGAAGCATCCATTCTAGTCCATTGGACCCAAAATGATGTTTGGCAGTGTTTCAGAGCATTTCTCTAACCTTCGGCGTGTAAAAGATGCAAAACTCGTATTTCCGGCCCGAATGCACTATTTCCGGGTACCAAAATTTGTGAAGCATCCATTCTAGGCCATCGGACCCAAAACTGATGTTTGGGAGTGTTTCAGAGCATTTCACAAACCCTCAGCAGGTAAAAGATGAAAAACTCGTGTTTCGGGCCCGAAAGAAATATTTCGGGGTTCCAAAGTTGCGAAACATCCATCCTAGTCCATTGGACCCAAAATGATGTTTGGAACTATTTCAGAGCATGTCGCAAACCCACCACAGGTAAAAGAAGAAAAACTCATGTTTCGGCCCCGAATGCAATATTTGGGGGACCAAAGTTGTGAAGCATCCATTCAGTCCATTGGACCCAAAATGATGTTTGGGAGTGTTTTGGAGCATTTCGCTAACCTTCGACACGTGAAAGATGCAAAGCTTGTATTTCGGGCCCGAATGCACTATTTCGAGGTACCAAAGTTGTGAAGCATCCAGTATAGTCCATTGGACCCAAAATGATGTTTGAGAGTGTTTTAGAGCATTTCACTAACCTTCGCCACGTGAAAGATGCAAAACTCGTATTTTGGGGCCGAATGCACTATTTTAGGGTACCAAAGTAGTGAAGCATCCATTCTAGTGCATTGGACCCAAAATGATGTTTGTGAGTGTTTCACATGATTTCACTAACCTTCGGCACGAACAAGATGCAAAACTTCTGTTCGAGCCTGAATGCACTATTTTAGGGTACCAAAGTTGTGAAACATCGATTCTAGTCCATTGGACCCAAAAAGATGTTTGTGAGTGTTTCGGAGCATTCCGCTAACCTTCGACACGTAAAAGGTGCAGAACTCGTATTTCCGGCCCGAATGCACTATTTGCGGGTACCAAAATTTGTGAAGCATCCATTCTAGCCCATCGGACCCAAAAATGATGTTTGGGAGTGTTTCAGAGCATTTCACAAACCCTCAGCAGGTAAAAGATGAAAACTCGTGTTTCGGGCCCGAATGCATTATTTCGGGGTTCCAAAGTTGCGAAGCATTCATCCTAGTCCATTGGACCCAAAATGATGTTTGGAAGTGTTTCAGAGCATTTCGCAAACCCACCACAGGTAAAAAAAGAAAAACTCGTGTTTCGGGCCCGACTGCAATATTTCGGGGTACCAATGTTGTGAAGCATCCATTCTAATCCATTGGACCCAAAATGATGTTTGCGAGTATTTCGGAGCATTTAGCTAACCTTCGGCACGGACAAGATGCAAAACTTGTGTTCAAGCCTGAATGCACTATTTCGGGGTACCAAAGCTGTGGAGCATCCATTCTAGTCCATTGGCCCAAAATGACGTTTGCGAGTGTTTCGGAGCATTTCGCTAACCTTCAGCACGTACAAGACGCAAAACTTGTGTTCGAGCCCGAATGCACTATTTCGGGGTACAAAAGTTGTGAAGCATCCATTCTAGTCCATTGGACCCAAAATGATGTTTGTGTGTGTTTCGAATGATTTCACTAACCTTCGGCACGTACGAGACGCAAAACTTGTGTTCGACCCTGAATGCACTATTTCGGGGTACCAAAGTTGTGAAGCATCCATTCTAGTCCATTGGACCCAAAATGATGTTTGGCAGTGTTTCGGAGCATTTCTCTAACGTTCGGCATGTAAAAAATGCAAAACTAGTAGTTCCGGCCCGAATGCACTATTTCCGGGTACCAAAATTTGTGAAGCATCCATTCTAGCCCATCGGACCCAAAACTGATGTTTGAGAGTGTTTCAGAGCATTTCACAAACCCTCAGCAGGTAAAAGAAGAAAAACTCGTGTTTCGGGCCCGAAAGAAATATTTCGGGGTTCCAAAGTTGCGAAGCATTCATCCTAGTCCATTGGACCCAAAATGATGTTTGGAAGTGTTCCAGAGCATTTCGCAAACCCACCACACGTAAAAGAAGAAAAACTCATGTTTCGGGCCCGAATGCAATATTTCGGGGCACCAAAGTTGTGAAGCATCAATTCTAGTCCATTGGATCCAAAATGATGTTTGCGAGTGTTTCGGAGCATTTCCCTAACCTTCGGCACGTGAAAGATGCAAAGCTTGTATTTCGGCCCGAATGCACTATTTCGAGGTACCAAAGTTGTGAAGCATCCATTATAGTCCATTGGACCCAAAACGATGTTTGGGAGTGTTTCAGAGCATTTCACTAACCTTTGCCACGTGAAAGATGCAAAACTCGAATTTCGGGCCCAAATGCATTATTTTTGGGTACCAAAGTTGTGAAGCATCCATTCTAGTCCATTGGACCCAAAATGATGTTTGTGAGTGTTTCAGATGATTTCACTAACCTTCAGCACGAACAAGATGCAAAACTTCTGTTCGAGCCTGAATGCACTATTTTGGGGTACCAAAGTTGTGAAGCATCCATTCTAGTCCATTGGACCCAAAATGATGTTTGTGAGTGTTTCGGAGCATTTCGCTAACCTTCGACACGTAAAAGGTGCAGAACTCGTATTTCGGGCCCGAATGCACTATTTTAGGGTACGAAAGTTGTGAAGCATCCATTCTAGTCCATTTGACCAAAATGATGTTTGTGAGTGTTTCAGATGATTTCACAAACTTTCGGCAAGAACAAGGTGCAAAACTTTTGTTCAAGCCTGAATGCACTATTTTGGGGTATCGAAGGTGTGAAGCATCCATTCTAGTCCATTGGACCCAAAATGATGTTTGCGAGTGTTTCAGATGATTTCTCTAACCTTCAGCATGTAAAAAGATGCAGAACTTGTGTTTTGGGCCTACATGCACTATTGCGGGGTACCAAAGTTGTGAAGCATCCATTCCGATCCATTTGAGCCAAAATGATGTTTGGGAGTGTTTCCCGGCATTTCGCTAACCTTGGACACATGAAAGATGCAAAACTTGTTTTCGAGCCCGAATGCACTATTTCGGGGTACCAAAGTTGTGAAGCATCCATTCTAGTCAATGGACCCAAAATGATGTATGGAAGTCTTTCGGAGCATTTCGCAAACCCTCGGCAGGTAAAAGATGAAAACTCGTGTTTCGGGCCCGAATGAAATATTTCGGGGTACCAAAGTTGTGAAGCATCTATTCTAGTCCATTGGACCCGAAATAATGTTTGGAAGTGTTTCGGAGCATTTCGCAAACCCTCGGCATGTAAAAGAAGAAAAACTCGTGTTTCGGGCCCGAAAGCAATATTTCGGGGTACCAAAGTTGTGAAGCATCCATTCTAGTCCATTGGACCCAAAATGATGTTTGCGAGTGTTTCGGAGCATTTCGCTAACCTTCGGCACGAACAAGATGCAAAACTTGTGTTCGAGCCTGAATGCACTATTTCGGGGTACCAAAGCTGTGAAGCATCCATTCTAGACCATTGGACCCAAAATAATGTTTGCGAGTGTTTCGGAGCATTTCGCTAACCTTCGGCACGAACAAGATGCAAAACTTGTCTTCGAGCTCGAATGCACTATTTCGGGGTACAAAAGTTGTGAAGCATCCATTCTAGTCCATTGGACCCAAAATGATGTTTGTGTGTGTTTCGGATGATTTCACTAACCTTAGGCACGTACAAGACGCAAAACTTGTGTTCGAGCATGAATGCACTATTTCGGGGTACCAAAGCTGTGAAGCATCCATTCTAGTCCATTGGACCCAAAATGATGTTTGGCAGTGTTTCGGAGCATTTCTCTAACCTTCGGCGTGTAAAAGATGCAAAACTCGTATTTCCGGCCCAAATGCACTATTTCCGGGTACCAAAATTTGTGAAGCATCCATTCTAGCCCATCGGACCCAAAGCCGATGTTTGGGAGTGTTTCGAGCATTTCACAAACCACCGAGCGGGTAAAAGATGAAAACTCGTGTTTCGGGCCCGAATGCAATATTTCGGGGTTCCAAAGTTGCGTAGCATCCATCCTAGTCCATTGCACCCAAAATGCTGTTTGGAAGTGTTTCAGAGCATTTCGCAAACCCACCACAGGTAAAAGAAGAAAAACTCATGTTTTGGGCCCGAATGCAATATTTCGGGGAACCAAAGTTGTGAAGCATCCATTCTAGTCCATTGGACCCAAAATGATGTTTGCGAGTGTTTCGGAGCATTTCGCTAACCTACGGCACATAAAAGAAGCAAAACTCATATTTCGAGCCCGAATGCACTATTTCGAGGTACCAAAGTTGTGAAGCATCCATTATAGTCCATTGGACCCAAAATGATGTTTGGGAGTGTTTCAGAGCATTTCGCTAACCTTCGGCACGTAAAAGATGCAAAACTCGTATTTCGGGCCCGAATGCACTATTTTAGGGTACCAAAGTTGTGAAGCATCCATTCTAGTCCATTGGACCCAAAATGATGTTTGTGAGTGTTTCACATGATTTCACTAACCTTCGGCATGAACAAGATGCAAAACTTCTGTTCGAGCCTGAATGCACTATTTTGGGGTACCAAAGTTGTGAAGCATCCATTCTAGTCCATTGGACCCAAAATGATGTTTGTGAGTGTTTCAGAGCATTTCGCTAACCTTCGACACGTAAAAGGTGCAGAACTCGTAGTTCGGGCCCGAATGCACTATTTCGGGGTACCAAAGTTGTGAAACTTCCATTCTAGTCCATTGGACCCAAAATGATGTTTGGGAGTGTTTAAGAGCATTTCGCTAACCTTCGGCACGTAAAAGATGCAAAACTCGTGTTTCGGGCCCAAATGCACTATTTCTGGTACCAAAGTTGTGAAGCATCCATTATAGTCCATTGGACCCAAAATGATATTTGGGAGTGTTTCAGAGCATTTCACTAACCTTCGCCACGTGAAAGATGCAAAACTCGTATTTCGGGCCCGAATGCACTATTTTAGGGTACCAAAGTTGCGAAGCATCCATTCTAGTCCATTGGACCCAAAATGATGTTTGTGAGTGTTTCAGATGATTTCACTAACTTTCCGCACGAACAAGATGCAAAACTTCTATTCGAGCCTGAATGCACTATTTTGGGGTACAAAAGTTGTGAAGCATCCATTCTAGTCCATTGGACCCAAAATGATGTTTGTGAGTGTTTCGGAGCATTTCGCTAACCTTCGACACGTAAAAGGTGCAGAACTCGTAGTTCGGGCCCGAATGCACTATTTCGGGGTACCAAAGTTGTGAAGCTTCCATTCTAGTCCATTGGACCCAAAATGACATTTGGGAGTGTTTAAGAGCATTTCGCTAACCTTCGGCACGTAAAAGATGCAAAACTCGTGTTTCGGGCCCAAATGCACTATTTCTGGTAGCAAAGTTGTGAAGCATCCATTCTAGTCCATTGGACCCAAAATGATTTTTGTGAGTGTTTCAGATGATTTCACTAACCTTCGGCACGAACAAGATGCAAAACTTGTGTTCGAGCGTGAATGCACTACTTCGGGGTACCAAAGCTGTGAAGCATCCATTCTAGACCATTGGACCCAAAGTGATGTTTGCGAGTGTTTCGGAGCATTTCGCTAACCTTCGGCACGAACAAGATGCAAAACTTGTGTTCGAGCCCGAATGCACTATTTCGGGGTACAAAAGTTGTGAAGCATCCATTCTAGTCCATTGGACCCAAAATGATGTTTGTGTGTGTTTCGAATGATTTCACTAACCTTCGGCACGTACTAGACGCAAAACTTGTGTTCGAGCCTGAATGCACTATTTCGGGGTACCAAAGTTGTGAAGCATCCATTCGAGTCCATTGGACCCAAAATGATGTTTGGCCATGTTTCGAAGCATTTCTCTAACCTTCGGCGTGTAAAAGATGCACAACTCGTATTTCCGGCCCGAATGCACTATTTCCTGGTACCAAAATTTGTGAAGCATCCATTCTAGCCCATCGAACCCAAAACTGAAGTTTGGGAGTGTTTCAGAGCATTTCACAAACCCTCAGCAGGTAAAAGATGAAAAACTCGTGTTTCGGGCCCGAAAGAAATATTTCGGGGTTCCAAAACTCGTGTTTCGGGCCCAAATGCACTATTTCTGGTACCAAAGTTGTGAAGCATCCATTCTAGTCCATTGGACCCAAAATGATTTTTGTGAGTGTTTCAGATGATTTCACTAACCTTCGGCACGAACAAGATGCAAAACTTGTGTTCGAGCCTGAATGCACTATTTCGGGGTACCAAAGCTGTGAAGCATCCATTCTAGTCCATTGGACCCAAAATGATGTTTGCGAGTGTTTCGGAGCATTTCGCTAACCTTCGGCACGAACAAGATGCAAAACTTGTGTTCGAGCCTGAATGCACTATTTTGGGGTACCAAAGTTGTGAAGCATCCATTCTAGTCCATTGGACCCAAAATGATGTTTGTGAGTGTTTCGGATGATTTCACTAACCTTCGGCACGAACAAGATGCAAAACTTGTGTTCGAGCCTGAATGCACTATTTCGGGGTACCAAAGCTGTGAAGCATCCATTCTAGTCCATTGGACCCAAAATGATGTTTGGCAGTGTTTCGGAGCATTTCTCTAACCTTCGGCGTGTAAAAGATGCAAAACTCGTATTTCCGGCCCAAATGCACTATTTCCGGGTACCAAAATTTGTGAAGCATCCATTCTAGCCCATCGGACCCAAAAATGATGTTTGGGAGTGTTTCAGAGCATTTCACAAACCCTCAGCAGGTAAAAGATGAAAACTCGTGTTTCGGGCCCGAATGCAATATTTCGGGGTTCCAAAGTTGCGAAGCATCCATCCTAGTCCATTGGACCCAAAATGATGTTTGGAAGTGTTTCAGAGCATTTCGCAAACCCACCACAGGTAAAAGAAGAAAAACTCATGTTTCGGGCCCGAATGCAATATTTCGGGGCACCAAAGTTGTGAAGCATCCATTCTAGTCCATTGGACCCAAAATGATGTTTGCGAGTGTTTCGGAGCATTTCGCTAACCTTCGGCACGTGAAAGATGCAAAGCTTGTATTTCGGGCCCGAATGCAATATTTAGAGGTACCAAAGTTGTGAAGCATCCATTATAGTCCATTGGACCCAAAATGATGTTTGGGAGTGTTTCAGAGCATTTCTCTAACCTTCGGCGTGTAAAAGATGCAAAACTCGTATTTCCGGCCCAAATGCACTATTTCCGGGTACCAAAATTTGTGAAGCATCCATTCTAGCCCATCGGACCCAAAAATGATGTTTGGGAGTGTTTCAGAGCATTTCACAAACCCTCAGCAGGTAAAAGATGAAAAACTCGTGTTTCGGGCCCGAATGCAATATTTCAGGGTTCCAAAGTTGCGAAGCATCCATCCTAGTCCATTGGACCCAAAATGTTGTTTGGAAGTGTTTCGGAGCATTTCGCAAACCCACCACAGGTAAAAGAAGAAAAACTCATGTTTCGGGCCCGAATGCAATATTTTGAGGTACCAAAGTTGTGAAGCATCCATTCTAGTCCATTGGACCCAAAATGATGTTTGCGAGTGTTTCGGAGCATTTCGCTAACCTTTGGCACATAAAAGAAGCAAAACTCGTATTTCGGGCCCGAATGCACTATTTAGAGGTACCAAAGTTGTGAAGCATCTATTATAGTCCATTGGACCCAAAATGATGTTTGGGAGTGTTTAGAGCATTTCACTAATCTTCGGCACGTAAAAGATGCAAAACTCGTATTTCGGGCTCGAATGCACTATTTCAGGGTACCAAAGTTGTGAAGCATCCATTCTAGTCCATCGGACCCAAAATGATGTTTGGCCATGTTTCGAAGCATTTCTCTAACCTTCGGCGTGTAAAAGATGCAAAACTCGTATTTCCGGCCCGAATGCACTATTTCCGGGTACCAAAATTTGTGAAGCATCCATTCTAGCCCATCGGACCCAAAACTGATGTTTGTGAGTGTTTCAGAGCATTTCACAAACCCTCAGCAGGTAAAAGATGAAAAACTCGTGTTTCGGGCCCGAAAGAAATATTTCGGGGTTCCCAAGTTGCGAAGCATCCATCCTAGTCCATTGGACCCAAAATGATGTTTGGAAGTGTTCCAGAGCATTTCGCAAACCCACCACAGGTAAAAGAAGAAAAACTCGTGTTTCGGGCCCGAATGCAATATTTCGGGGCACCAAAGTTGTGAAGCATCCATTCTAATCCATTGGATCCAAAATGATGTTTGCGAGTGTTTCGGAGCATTTCGCTAACCTTCGGCACGTGAAAGATGCAAAGCTTGTATTTCGGGCCTGAATGCACTATTTCGAGGTACTAAAGTTGTGAAGCATCCACTATAGTCCATTGGACCCAAAATGATGTTTGGGAGTGTTTCAGAGCATTTCACTAACCTTCGCCACGTGAAAGATGCAAAACTCGTATTTCGGGCCCGAATGCACTATTTTATGGTACCAAAGATGTGAAGAACCCATTCTAGTCCATTGGACCCAAAATGATGTTTGTGAGTGTTTCAGATGATTTCACTAACCTTCGGCACGAACAAGATGCAAAACTTCTGTTCGAGCCTGAATGCACTATTTTGGGGTACCAAAGTTGTGAAGCATCCATTCTAGTCCATTGGACCCAAAATGATGTTTGCGAGTGTTTCGGATAATTTCACTAACCTTCAGCACGTAAAAAGATGCAAAACTTGTGTTTTGGGCCTAAATGCACTATTTCGGGGTACCAAAGTTGTGAAGCATCCATTCTAGCCATTGGACCCAAAATGATGTTTGGGAGTGTTTCCTGGCTTTTCGCTAACCTTGGACACGTAAAAGATGCAAAACTTGTGTTCGAGCCCGAATGCACTATTTCGGGGTACCAAAGTTGTGAAGCATCCATTCTAGTCCATTGGACCCAAAATGATGTATGGAAGTGTTTCGGAGCATTTCGCAAACCCTCGGCAGGTAAAAGATGAAAAACTCGTGTTTCGGGCCCGAATGCAATATTTCGGGGTACCAAAGTTGTGAAGCATCCATTCTAGTCCATTGGACCCAAAATGATGTTTGGAAGTGTTTCAGAGCATTTTGCAAACCCGCGGCAGGTAAAAGAAGAAAAACTCATGTTTCGGGCCCGAATGCAATATTTCGGGGTACCAAAGTTGTGAAGCATCCATTCTAGTCCATTGGACCCAAAATGATGTTTGCGAGTGTTTTGGAGCATTTCACTAACCTTCGGCACATAAAAGATGAAAAACTTGTGTTCGAGCCTGAATACACTATTTCGGGGTACCAAAGTTGTGAAGCATCCATTCTAGTCCATTGGGCCCAAAATGATGTTTGTGTGTGTTCCGAATGATTTCACTAACCTTCGGCACGTACGAGACGCAAAACTTGTGTTCGAGCCTGAATGCACTATTTCGGGGTACCAAAGTTGTGAAGCATCCATTCTAGTCCATTGGACCCAAAATGATGTTTGGCAGTGTTTCAGAGCATTTCTCTAACCTTCGGCGTGTAAAAGATGCAAAACTCGTATTTCCGGCCCGAATGCACTATTTCCGGGTACCAAAATTTGTGAAGCATCCATTCTAGCCCATCGGACCCAAAACTGATGTTTGTGAGTGTTTCAGAGCATTTCACAAACCCTCAGCAGGTAAAAGATGAAAAACTCGTGTTCGGGCCCGAAAGAAATATTTCGGGGTTCCCAAGTTGTGAAGCATCCATCCTAGTCCATTGGACCCAAAATGATGTTTGGAAGTGTTCCAGAGCATTTCGCAAACCCACCACAGGTAAAAGAAGAAAAACTCGTGTTTCGGGCCTGAATGCAATATTTCGGGGTACCAAAGTTGTGAAGCATCCATTCTAGTCCATTGGACCCAAAATGATGTTTGCGAGTGTTTCGGAGCATTTCGCTAACCTTCGGCACATAAAAGAAGCAAAACTCGTATTTCGGGCCCGAATGCACTATTTCGAGGTACCAAAGTTGTGAAGCATCCATTATAGTCCATTGGACCCAAAATGATGTTTGGGAGTGTTTCAGAGCATTTCACTAATCTTCGGCACGTAAAAGATGCAAAACTCGTATTTCGGGCTCGAATGCACTATTTCAGGGTACCAAAGTTGTGAAGCATCCATTCTAGTCCATTGGACCCAAAATGATGTTTGTGAGTGTTTCGGATGATATCACTAACCTTCGGCACGAACAAGATGCAAAACTTATGTTCGAGCCTGAATGCACTATTTTGGGGTACCAAAGTTGTGAAGCATCCATTCTAGTCCATTGGACCCAAAAAGAAGTTTGTGAGTGTTTCGGAGCATTTCGCTAACCTTCGACACGTAAAAGGTGCAGAACTATTATTTCCGGCCCGAATGCACTATTTCCGGGTACCAAAATTTGTGAAGCATCCATTCTAGCCCATCGTACCCAAAAATGATGTTTGGGAGTGTTTCAGAGCATTTCACAAACCCTCAGCAGGTAAAAGATGAAAACTCGTGTTTCGGGCCCGAATGCAATATTTCGGGGTTCCAAAGTTGCGAAGCATCCATCCTAATCCATTGGACCCAAAATGATGTTTGGAAGTGTTTCAGAGCATTTCGCAAACCCATCACAGGTAAAAGAAGAAAAACTCATGTTTCGGCCCAAATGCAATATTTCGGGGCACCAAAGTTGTGAAGCATCTATTCTAGTCCATTGGACCCAAAATGATGTTTGCAAGTGTTTCAGAGCATTTCGCTAACCTTCGGCACATGAAAGATGCAAAGCTTGTATTTCGGGCCCGAATGCAATATTTAGAGGTACCAAAGTTGTGAAGCATCCATTATAGTCCATTGGACCCAAAATGATGTTTGGGAGTGTTTCAGAGCATTTCACAAACCCTCAGCAGGTAAAAGATGAAAAACTCGTGTTTCGGGCCCGAATGTAATATATCGAGGTACCAAAGTTGTGAAGCATCCATTCTATTCCATTGGACCCAAAATGATGTTTGCTAGTGTTTCAGATGATTTCACTAACCTTTGGCACGTACAAGAAGAAAAACTCGTGTTTCGGGCCCGAATGCAATATTTCGGTACCAAAGTTGTGAAGTATCCATTCTAGTCCATTGGACCCAAAATGATGTTTGCGAGTGTTTCGGATGATTTCACTAACCTTCAGCACGTAAAAAGATGCAGAACTTGTGTTTTGGGCCTAAATGCACTATTTCGGGGTACCAAAGTTGTGAAGCATCCATTCTAGTCCATTGGACCCAAAATGATGTTTCTGAGTGTCTCGGATGATTTCACTAACCTTCGACACGTACAAGATGCAAAACTTGTGTTTCGAGCCTGAATGCACTATTTCGGGGTACAAAAGTTGTGAAGCATCCATTCTAGTCCATTGGACCCAAAATGATGTTTGGCAGTGTTTCAGAGCATTTCTCTAACTTTCGGTGTGTAAAAGGTGCAAAACTCGTATTTCCAGCCCGAATGCACTATTTCCGGGTACCAAAATTTGTGAAGCATCCATTCTAGCCCATCGGACCCAAAAATGATGTTTGGGAGTGTTTCAGAGCATTTCACAAACCCTCAGCAGGTAAAAGATGAAAACTCGTGTTTCGGGCCCGAATGCAATATTTCGGGGTTCCAAAGTTGCGAAGCATCCATCCTAATCCATTGGACCCAAAATGATGTTTGGAAGTGTTTCAGAGCATTTCGCAAACCCATCACAGGTAAAAGAAGAAAAACTCATGTTTCGGGCCCGAATGCAATATTTTGGGGCACCAAAGTTGTGAAGCATCCATTCTAGTCCATTGGACCCAAAATGATGTTTGCGAGTGTTTCGGAGCATTTCGCTAACCTTCGGCACGTGAAAGATGCAAAGCTTGTATTTCGAGCCCGAATGCAATATTTAGAGGTACCAAAGTTTTGAAGCATCCATTATAGTCCATTGGACCCAAAATGATGTTTGGGAGTGTTTCAGAGCATTTCACTAACCTTCGCCACGTGAAAGATGCAAAACTCGTATTTCGTGCCCGAATGCACTATTTTAGGGTACCAAAGTTGTGAAGCATCCATTCTAGTCCATTGGACCCAAAATGATGTTTGTGAGGATGTTTGTGAGTGTTTCAGATGATTTCACTAACCTTCGGCCAGAACAGGATGCAAAACTTCTGTTCGAGCCTGAATGCACTATTTTGGGGTATCAAAGGTGTGAAGCATCCATTCTAGTCCATTGGACCCAAAATGATGTTTGCGAGTGTTTCAGATGATTTCTCTAACCTTCAGCATGTAAAAAGATGCAAAACTTGTGTTTTGGGCCTACATGCACTATTGCGGGGTACCAAAGTTGTGAAGCATCCATTCCAGTCCATTGGACCCAAAATGATGTTTGGGAGTGTTTCCTGGCATTTCGCTAACCTTGGACACATAAAAGATGCAAAACTTGTGTTCGAGCCCGAATGCACTATTTCGGGGTACCAAAGTTGTGAAGCATCCATTCTAGTCCATTGGACCCAAAATGATGTATGGAAGTCTTTCGGAGCATTTCGCAAACCCTCGGCAGGTAAAAGATGAAAAACTCGTGTTTCGGGCCCGAATGAAATATTTCGGGGTACCAAAGTTGTGAAGCATCTATTCTAGTCCATTGGACCCGAAATAATGTTTGGAAGTGTTTTGGAGCATTTCGCAAACCCTCGGCAGGTAAAAGAAGAAAAACTTGTGTTTCGGGGTACCAAAGTTGTGAAGCATCCATTCTAGTCCATTGGACCCAAAATGATGTTTGCGAGTGTTTTGGAGCATTTCGCTAACCTTCGGCACGAACAAGATGCAAAACTTGTGTTCGAGCCTGAATGCACTATTTCGGGGTACCAAAGCTGTGAAGCATCCATTCTAGTCCATTGTTCCCAAAATGATGTTTGGCAGTGTTTCGGAGCATTTCTCTAACCTTCGGCGTGTAAAAGATGCAAAACTCTTATTTCCGGCCCGAATGCACTATTTCCGGGTAGCAAAATTTGTGAAGCATCCATTCTAGCCCATCGGACCCAAAAATGATGTTTGGGAGTGTTTCAGAGCATTTCACAAACCCTCAGCAGGTAAAAGATGAAAAACTCGTGTTTCGGGCCCGAATGTAATATATCGAGGTACCAAAGTTGTGAAGCATCCATTCTATTCCATTGGACCCAAAATGATGTTTGCTAGTGTTTCGGATGATTTCACTAACCTTCAGCACGTAAAAAGATGCAGAACTTGTGTATTGGGCCTAAATGCACTATTTCGGGGTACAAAAGTTGTGAAGCATCCATTCTAGTCCATTGGACCCAAAATGATGTTTGTGTGTGTTTCGGATGATTTCACTAACATTCGGCACGTACAAGACGCAAAACTTGTGTTCGAGCATGAATGCACTATTTCGGGGTACCAAAGCTGTGAAGCATCCATTCTAGTCCATTGGACCCAAAATGATGTTTGGCAGTGTTTCGGAGCATTTCTCTAACCTTCGGCGTGTAAAAGATGCAAAACTCGTATTTCCGGCCCAAATGCACTATTTCCGGGTACCAAAATTTGTGAAGCATCCATTCTAGCCCATCGGACCCAAAAATGATGTTTGGGAGTGTTTCAGAGCATTTCACAAACCCTCAGCAGGTAAAAGATGAAAACTCGTGTTTCGGGCCCGAATGCAATATTTCGGGGTTCCAAAGTTGCGAAGCATCCATCCTAGTGTCGGTGTTTTAGACCGGCAACCTACTACGGGGAGTACCCGAAGTAGATGATTGTGACTCGCCGAGATCGGTAACTCGAAGGAAGAGACACGTGGCACACAATTTAGACGAGGTTTGGGCCGCGAGGTGCGTAATTCCCTACGTCTGTATGCTTTGCGTAGCTACGGATTGATAGGGCACGATTACAAGATGGTGCAATAGTGCGCCGTGGGTTGTAGGAGATTGTATGAGATGAGGTGATCTCGAGATCGGTCCCTGCCTCGCCTTATATAGTCGGGAAGCGGGGGTTACAAGTCGGAGTAGGGAGAGAGTACTAGTCGAGTACGTCTAGGAGTCCTCTATACGGTGCGGAACATGTACGGCTCCCTAACCGAGTACTACTCTGTGTAGTCCTTGTGCTCCACGCCTTCGGGTGCCGTGTAGCGCAAGCCGGGTAGTCCCCATGGGCCCACCGAGTAGTCGGTCCCGGTACCCACCGAGGTAGTGGGCCCGGGGAGGTCCATACGACGGGGGCTAAGGACTGACCCCGGCCGTGGCGGAGGTCGGAAGATCAGCCCCCGAGCAGTCGGGGGAGCGTAGCTCCGCTGTCGAGGCGGCGGGTCTAAGTGTGGTAGCCCCCGACTCGGTGGGCACCAAGCCCGCAGCCCCCGAGTAGGGTCTAAGTGTGGTAGCCCCCGACTCGGTGGGACGCCTGGTGAAGAAGTCCTAGGTGCGCCCCAAGATGTAAGTCTTTGTCCTCGGAGCCTCCATCGCGAACTCTTCAGCCTGTTTTGCTTGCTAATTTTGGTTCCATCTTCTTGTAGGTATGCCGACACCAGCGTCCTCAACCTCGCGCCTCTGAAGCGCTTGTCCTTGAGCACGTGAGTCATGCCCTCTAAGCCTCGCCCTAGCCTCCGTACGCCGAGCCGCTTCCTGTGCAGGTCGAGGAAGGGCTGGTCGTGGCCACCGTGGTGGAGGAGTCGGCCTCTCCGCCCCCTCCGACCACCGCCGTCGCGGCCGAGGAGGAGCGGGTGGTCAAGGAGATGGCTGTCGACCAAGTGGCATTGGCGCCACCGGCCGGGACCGACTCGAGTGCCCGTGGATGATGGTTTGGCGCCACCTCCGCCGGAGAGGGAGCATGACGTCACAACATCAGCGGCGTCGGAGTCTTCAGCGGCTGTGACCGTAGCACCGATCGAGGACGTGACGAACGCATCGTCGTCCCGGTAGGTGGACTTCCCGTGTATCGGGATCATTGATCTTGGCACCACTGAGCTCCCGAGCAACGACGGGAGATCCTAGATGCCGCGACGGAGCGCCTCCAGCAGGCAACCAAGAAATCCTCCGAAACGCCTCTTCCGAGCACCAAAACACACCACGGTTTCACCAACAGAAATCTCTAGTCAAGGCCAAGCTAGCTACCAGGAAATCTTGGTGAAAACCAAAACTTCACCCAGGGGCCTAGGGGCGGTTAGACCGGCTACCAGGGGCGGTCTAACCTCCTATACCTAGCAAAGAACTCCAAGCAAGAACTCCTAGCAAATAACACGAAAACGACCCAAGATTTCACCTGAACGCTCCTCTGATCAAGGCGAACAAACTCACAGAAACCTTCACTTGGAACACCTTCACTTGGAAGACAGAGGGCGGGTAGACTGCCACCCTAGGCGGTTAGACCGCCCCTTCCAGAAAACCTACCCGTGGGTCAAACCTCAACTTCCCATCGCCTGATTTCCCGAATCACTCAACAGATTGCAGCGAACTTCGGGAATAGCTGAGTTACCTCCTCGGCAACCTCTACCTCAAAGGAATCGACCCGAATCACTCACAATCAAGAGGAATCGAAGATTTCGAGACTCTAGGGCAAGAACTCGAGCAACTCAAAAAACCACCAAATCGAATCCGATTCAAGGGAGATTTGGGGGCCAAGTCACCAGCCAAAGAGGCACAAGGTCCTCATACATGACACCCAACAAAATCCCCAAGAAATTTTCCTCAAAACTCCGCCAAGAAAATCACAACAAAAAGCTCCGAAAATCACCACAAAGAAGGACAAGAAAAGCACCACACAACCTTGAGGAACAACACCGAACCATCTATACATACCATGAAGGTTCTTACAAGGTCTAGCTTGCCACCCGTACATCCATCCCTCTCTCAAGATCTCACATGAAGCTCTCAAGCTAGTCCTCGAAAAATAGAGGAAAATAAAGACGAAAATGAGAAAACAAATGAGCTAGAGTTCCAAGAGTTGGCTGCCATCCATCCCCTCAAGTGTTTATTGGAGGCACCCAAAAGACTAAACTACCCTTACCAAATAACTAGGGATACATGCCCCTCAAGGGTGAATTTGGAAGTCTTAAAATTTTCTCCATCGGACGGATGCCCAGCGATCGCATCCTGCTTAGCCTCAATGCAAGCTTTGCGATCTCGACGCGTGTCCTCCGCTTCAAAGCTTCTTGGCGGCAGTGACCAGGGCGGTCAGACCGCCCGGCCCAGGAGGGGCGGTCTGACCCTCCTGGGCGGTTGAACCGGCCTAGGTGGCCGCACTTCCTCGTTGAGTCTTCGACCGCGATTTGGTGGCTCAACCAAATAACCTAGTGGTTTTCGGGTGAACCACTGCAAACCCCGCGATAGCCTCCGCCAATCGCCACTCATGACTCGGCTCCCACGTAGTCTCGGCTCGACCTTGGTTTTGAGGCTCAACCAAGAACCACCCACAACTTCGTCCCGCTGTTCTTGCCACCATGCGGCCCGCACTTGACTCCGCTAGCCATCGGGTCCCTCGAACCAAGACTACTTCTCTTCTCCACACCTGGAGGCCTCACCGGCGATGACCTTTCGCGCTTGTTCTTCACCTGCACCAACACCAGTCAAGCCGCAACCTGCACCTGCAATACTTAACCAAGAGTGAGTCCACACAACGTTGTCAATCACTCATCACAACAGGAAGCGACCATCCACTGGTCCTCGAACCACACATGGTTCACAATCTCCCCCTTGCTGAGTGCATTGACAACACACACATATAGTAACACCAGAGAAAACAAAAAAAGAAACGAATAAAAGGAAACTCCAACAAGCGATTGAAAGCCAAAGAAAGGCAAAGAGCAGAATCACTTGAAGAAGATAAGTCTCGGACCCCTTAGGTAAGGGCAACCGCTCGACACATCCGAGACAAAACCATGCTCCAGCAAAGAGCACAAACTACCAATCCAAAGCTCGAACAACACAAAGAGTTCCCCTGCACATATGCAAGCTGCCCCTGAACCAATGCAGCAATGCACCACGGGAATGCAACAAAGAGCAAAATCCTGCTCACTTTGCCCAGGGCGGTTAGACTGCCTGCATCGGGCGGTTAGACCGCTTACCTGTCATCTGACCGCCAGGGGGCGGTTAGACCGCCCCATGAGACCGGACATGCACCAAACTTTTCAAAAACTATCCGGATCAATTGGAACACCTTCCAAATGCTCCACGTGCCCCCAAACCATGCACAAACTTCTCCCCTTTGTTGACAATGCATGAATCAAGGTAAAATGCGAAAAGTTTCAACATATAGCTTCTCAAATATACAAAATTCATCACAAGGTGCTACACATGGCCAAATGAGCAAGTTGGATACTCTACAGGTTCGTAATGACCTCAACTACATGACCACCAAGTTTCACAACCATTGGACAAGGCTAAAAAGGATTTGAGCAATTTTGCGAAAATTTACCCTCTCATGAGAAAAGTCCTAGATATGAGCAAAACATGTCAAAATAGCAAAGCTACACAAACTTCATGCTAGGACAACCATTATAATCATAAGACCATCACAAACACCTGCAAGCACCTCATGTCATGTCAAAGCCACCGAGCCATGTGCCTACTTCTATATATGAGACTTCTCATTGGTAGGCATCATGCAACAGTTTAGCACCCAAAGTAAATTTAAATTAAGCACATATGACATGGGAGCACATTTCCAAGCATTTTACATTTCATTTTCAGATTCTTATTTGGTACATGAAATGTCTTTACGACAATAAAGAACTTATGCCCCTCCACAAGATAAAGCATGGGGGCTAAACATTCATGATGGCAAATGAGCCTTTGGCCCCATATGATCAAAAATAGCTATGCTACCACAAATTAAGCATAACCAAGCAACTAAAACATGTCAAGATCATATAAAGGCATTTACACATAAGAGAGCGTATATGTGACATTTTTCAAAACATAGCCATCAACCATGGATTATAAATCAAGATCATCAAGAGCTAAGCCAAATTAACCATAGCATACCATCCTAGCTCACACGATCATATATAGCATATCATGGTGAACAATGTATATAGGAGAAGCTTTTCTTACCAAATGCATATGATACAAAATGCATGCAACCTAAGATACAAAGATGCCTATACATCATGTTACATATGCCATGCCAAATGCAAGAAATGCATAAAAGAAAGCTATACATATGCTACAAAGGAGCTCCCACACACCAACTCAAGAAATCAAACAAACACCAAGCTCCCCCCGCAAATGAGTGAAAGTTGCTTGGTCTAGGGGTTTGGTGAAAATATCGGCTAGTTGGTCATGTGTGGGTACATGGATCAAGGTTATCTTCCCTTTCTCTACGTTGTCTCTCAGAAAATGATATCTCACTTCTATGTGTTTGGTTTTGGAATTGAGCACTGGGTTCTTTGCAACGTTTATGGCACTGGTGCTGTCACATTGAAGTGGAACATGGGTATACTCCTCACCCAAAGTCACTCATGGTGTATGTGATCCAAATGAGCTGTGAGACATAGGTACCCCTGGGTCCCTACCGACCAGGCTCACGGCCGTCCCCGACAAGTGGGTCTGGCCTACCAGAAGACCCGACGACCTGTCAGTGGGCCCAACCGACCTAGTTGGCTGCCCACACGACCTCTTGAAGACCTTCCAGAAGATTCCCCAGACGACTTGATCTACTATGACCTCAAGACTTGGCGTACAAGACAAAGACCTCGGTAGACTTCGCCCAAAGCAGATCGATGAGATATGGCAAGATGTGTAATGTAGACTTAGGTCTCCTGGTCGTAACCGACCAGGAGTCTAGGAACCGACCTCATCCGCTGGCCAATTTAAGGCGGACGAGGCGACCCCTTGTAACATACGCAATCCTCAAGCAATCTACACCAACAACTAGACGTAGGGTATTACTCTCCGGAGGCCCGAACTAGTATAAACTCGCCGTGTTCTTTGTGTTCTGTGTACTCGTGTGCGACCTTCGAGTTCTTAGCCTTAGACTCCTCCCCGCCGAACAACTAAACCACTAGGATTAGCACCCCCATGGGTTGTCTAGATCTCACCATCGGACAGTTGGCGCGCCAAGTAGGGGTTGAGTCAAGGTTCTTCGTGCAACTCGATGGCTTCAACCAACGGCGTCATCTTCCCGGAGAGCATGGCGGACATCCTCGCCAACCACGTCGACATCTGCTTTGGCTCGATGCCGGTGACATCCACCGCTCCAGCCGCCTGCCTCATCAACGAAGGCAACGCGGTCACCACCGACCAACAGATCGAAACAGATCTGCCCTCGGAAACCCACCCACCCACTCCTAGTGACCTGATCGCTGGGATTCATCGTGTCGAGAGCATGCTCTCAGACACGATCAAAATCTGTGAGCGCATCAAACGCCCTCGCATGACCTCGTCAACCTCCAGCATGCCTCTTGGCTTGCGCAACGCTGCTCACGTAGCATCACGCTACATGAAGCGCAAGATCCATATTGAATCTGGACCCAAGACCCAAGATCGTGGAAATTACAGGAATCACCTTGATGAACCCTGCCCTATTCACGAGAAGTCCAAGCACACCGCACGCCAGTGCCGTGTCCTCAAGAAGCTTCGTCGACCCCTCACCACGGCTCACCGCCGTCGGATGAACCAAGAGTCGTCTCCGGACCGCCTTGCGTTCCAGATCGCCCATACAACAATCTCCCCGAACTATCTGGGAGAAGAGTTCGAGACCCCAGAACGCCAGATCTTAGTCGTCTCTGTGGAAGTGCCACCACAAGATGGAGAAACAGACGAGCAACGACAAGAGCGTGAAAACGCCAATGCTGCCAAAGCCGTCCGGTGACAACAAGAGCTCGCCATTGCGGCCACAGGTGCAGGCCAACCACCGGCTAATGCCGATCAAGTCAACGTCAACGTCGGGCAACAAGCACCTAGGGCACCTGCTGCCCCACAACAGCGGCACCGCGATGATCCACCTCGTGCCAACAGACTGCGTGCACGAGATCTCCTCAGGGACTTTGAGCGCGGCGGACTCGAAGTTTACAACTCACGGCAAACCAACTTGGGAGCCGCTCTTGCTGCTCTGAATCACCTCGAAGATTCCCCAATGATCCGGCGTCTCCAAGCCAACGTCCGCGTCACCGCTGCTCAGATCGAAGAAAGAGGTCCTGGATACAGCAGATCTGCAGCAAGTTCTTACTCCAGAAGTAGATCAGAGCGTCCACGCCAGCGACGTCGTAGTCAGGGTCCCCTCGACCCGGTGGCTGAAGAAGGTCGAGGCGAAAACGAAGTAATGCAGCCGGCCAATCCCGCTGCCAATGCTGCAGCCAATGCTCCAGCCAACCCAGCGGCTAATGCTCCAACAAGCGCCCCGGCCAATGCTGCTGGCAATGCCGCCAACAACACAGCCAACGCTGCCAACATCCAAGGGAACCCCACCCCAAATCCAAGACGCAATGCAGGAGCTCAGCCTCCTCCAGTCCAGGCCAATCGTGCGGAGGGAAGTCAGCGTCACCGCATAAGAGATGAAGTCGAGATAGCTCGACGTGCAAACTACGACCATGAGCATGGGGTCCCTGACGCCCTCGACACCAACAACCCTATCCAAGCTACAGATCTCCGAATCATGCACGATCAGGAACTCCTAGGATGTGCCCAGAACGACCAAGACAATGGCCCTCCCGGTGACCTCTACGTAATCCCTGTTGATCATGCTCCATCAGCAAGCCCGGGAGCGGTCAATAATTTCCCAGCTTTCTCACGACGTCTCCGGACGATCAGATACCCCAAAGACTTCAAGCCATCAATTGAAGTACGACGTTCGCTCCGACCCGAGTATATGGCTCAAAATGTACAGCATAGCGGCGCGTGCCTCTGGAGGCAACGAAGACCACATGGCGGGATACTTCCCCTTCGTGATGGGCAAGGCACCACTCCTGTGGCTCGACAATCTCCCAGCAGAGTGCATCACCTCCTAGACAACTCTGTCTTGCCTCTTCACGACCAACTACCAGGCGACCTACAATCGTCCTGGCAATACTCACCACCTCGCCAGAGTACGGATGAGAAGTGATGAAACTCTCCGTGAGTACACCAACCGCTACTTCGAGAACCGCAACACCCTTGCAGGTGTCAAAGACAACGACGTCATCGCCTACTACGAAAAGGGAATCACCAAATCAAGTTGTTTGAAAAGATCCACGAAGCCGACGCAAAAACCATTGGTGACCTCATGGCCTATGTCGATAAACTGGTTGACACGCAAGATGCGGTAATGCACAACTTCAATGGAGAAGACCATGATGACAGAAGCACCAGGTCGCACAAGCGATCTAGCAAAGCCTATGTGACAGATCCACCAAGACCTTCCACCTTCCTCGAGGGTGACTTCAATATGGTCATGGCGACCAGTGCCAGTTTCACCGCGATGCCAAGCACACCATGAGGGAGTGCGAGCAGTTGAAATGTGCCCTTGGAGTCCCATCTACCTCCAAGAAGACTAGAAGCAACGGCAACGACGACCATAACGATGGCCAGCGCTTCGACAATCGTAACCGTCGACCTGATCGACGAGATTACCGTGACCGCAAGCCCTATCCTCGCAATGACGATAGGGATCGACGTGATTATCGCTGCGACTACCGCCATGATGACAGACGTGACGACTACCGTCACGACGACCGCAATGACAGGCGCGACGACCATAGAAGCGATTGTCGTGATGATCGCCATGATGATCGTCACAACGACCGACGACACAACCGGCGTGATGATCGACGTCGCCAGGACGACCACAGTCCCCGCGACAACAACCGCAAGGAGCGGACTCCACTGCCACCACCCAAAGGGGGCAACCGCAATGGTGCATTACAAAAGGCCAACCGCGAGATCAATTTCATCGTTGGAGGTCGCCAAGCGACCAAAAGCAACCGACAGACTCGATCAAACGCCATGGAGATCGGACACGTCAACACCGAGAATCCGCGACCTCTGCAGTGGTCTAAATTCCAAATCACTTTCTCCAGGAAAGATCATTGGGTTCATATCCCTGACCCCGGAACCTATCCGCTGGCCGTTAACCCCATAGTCAACGGGTCCTGGCTGCCTAAGACCTTCATCGATGGAGGCAGCAGCCTAAACATCATCTTCACAAAGACGCTATGAAAGATGGAGTTCGACTTTAGCAAGATGACTACTTGTGACGAACCCTTCTACGGGGTTGTGCCCGGAAAGGCTGCGTACCCCATAGGTCGTGTATGCCACCCGGACACCTTTGGCACAGAGGAGACCTTCCGTACAGAGTACCTAACCTTCGAGGTCGCGAACTTCCGCTCTTCATACCACGCCATATTCGGTCGACCTATGCTCGTCAAATTCATGGCTATACCACATCACTCCTACCTCATCATGAAGATGCCGACGCCAAATGGGATCCTCTCCGTCCTCGGAGACACCATGGTCTTCTACAATTGTGAAAGTGCCACTGTCAAGCTCTCCAAGGATTCAGCGATCAAAGCCGCAGTAACGGTCATGGTCGCCCAGGCAGCCAAGATCGACCAAACAACTCGCGGTACTAGAGCGAGAGCGCACAACCACAGCGTTGGACTCGAGTCCAGTTGTCAAGAAGGTTTGCCTCGGCCTGCCCGACGCATCCAAGGAAGTCGTCATCGGGGCCGACCTCGACCCCAAATAGGAACTCACACTCGCCAGCTTCCTCAGGGACAACGCTGACATCTTCGCATGGAGTTCATCTGATATGCCTGGAGTCCCCAGGGAGCTGGCTGATCACAGACTCGAAATTAACAAGACCGCATGACCTATCAAGCAAAAGCTCCAGCGATTTGAAAAAGACAAAAAGCAAGCTATAGAAGTAGAAGTCTGTAAGCTCTTAACTGCAGGTTTTATTAGAGAATGTCAACACCCGGTTTGGCTCGAAAACCCGGTTCTTGTACCTAAGAAAACTGGTGGATTAAGGATGTGTATCGATTACACCGACCTTAACAAGCACTGCCCGAAGGATCTGTTTCCTCTTCCTCGTATTGACCAGGTCGTGGACTCCATGGCTGGTAGTGTCCTACTCTACTTCCTCGACTGCTACTCAGGATATCACCAGATAGCCCTGCATCCCGACGACGAAGACAAAACAGTGTTCATAACGCCTCACGGCATCTATTGCTACAAGGTCATCACCTTTGGCCTAAAAAACGCTGGAGCAACATACCAGAAAGCGATCCAGAAGTGCTTGAAAACCCAAATCGGGAAGAACGTCGAGGCCTATGTAGATGATGTGGTCGTCAAGACCACAGTGGAAGACAAGCTCATCGCCGACCTCACCGAAACCTTCGCCAATATCTGAGAGTTCCAGTGGAAGCTCAACCCAACAAAGTGCATCTTCGGTGTCCCCTCCGGATTGCTCCTGGGCTTCATGGTCGGGCACCGAGGCATTGAAGCCAACCCAGCGAAGATCGACGCTATACGCAAGATGGCCAAGCCATCCAACAAGAAAGATGCCATGAAGCTTATCGGCATGATGGCGGCTCTAGGTCGTTTCATCAGTAAGCTCGGCGAGAAAGGCTTACCCTTCTTCAAGCTATTGAAGAAGGCCGACAAGTTCGTGTGGGATGACGAAGCCCAAAAAGCGTTCGAGGCTCTCAAAGAGTCCTTGACGACGCCACCAGTTATGACACCTCCAATCCCGAAGGAAACACTCCTACTCTACATCTCCGCCACCACTAATGTGGTCAGCACGGTTCTCATCGCCAAGCGAGAAGAAGAGGGGCAGGCCTATCCTGTTCAACGACCTGTGTATTACGTAAGTGAGGTCCTGGTCGACGCTAAGACACGTTATACACAACCTCAGAAGCGTCTCTACGCGCTCCTGATTATGTCAAGAAAGCTTCGACATTACTTCCAAGCTCACAAGATCGTGGTCCCGTCTTCGTTCCCCTTACGAGAAATCATCCGCAACCGCGACGCTAATGACTACATCGTCAAGTTGTCAGTCAATCTTGGAGAGTTTGAAATCGAGTTTTTCCCCAGGCAAGCGATCAAGTCGCAGATCCTCGCAAACTTTGTGTCTGAGTGGACAGAGATCCAGATGCCCCCTCCCAAGGAGCGGCCTGAACACCGGATAATGTACTTCGGTGGTGCTCTCAACCTCAAGGGAGCAGGCGCAGGTGTGTTACTTATCTCTCCTCAGGGAGAGCAGCTCAAGTACGTCCTGCAGATTCATTACAAGGCCTCCAACAACGGCGCAGAATATGAAGCCCTGATCCACGGGCTCCGAATAGCATTGTCCCTTGGCATCAAGCGACTACTGGCTTTTGGCGATTCCAAGGTCGTCATCGAGCAAGTCAACAAGGAGTGGGATTGCGTCAAGGACACAATGGATGCTTATTGTGCTGAGATTCGTAAACTTGAAGGCCACTTCAAGTGGATCGGGTTCCAGCACGTACCACAGAACAACAATGTCGCCGCTGACGTGCTTTGCAAACTAGGCTCTCGTCGAGCTCTAGTCCCTGCAGGCGTGTTCGTCCAAGACCTACGCAAACCTTCAATCAAGCTCCTGGATCCTGATAATCCAGAGCCATCTCCAAACGACCAAAGCTCAGCACCTCTTCGTGACGTGCTAATGTCAGAAAATGAGGATGATTGGCGCAAGCCCTTCATAGACTTCATACTCGAACAACTTGTCCCCGACGACAAGGCAGAGTGAGAACGTATCACGTGATGAAGTGCTAACTATGTCGTGATTGGTTCTGACCTATACAGGAAAGCTGCCTCTACTGGCAACTTGATGAAGTGTATCCTACGGTCAGAAGGTCTACAGCTCTTAGCTGAGATTCACAGCGGCGAGTGTGGCTGCCACGCGGCATCCACCAATTTGGTCGGTAAAGCGTATCGATCTGGATTCTATTGGCCCATGGCCGTAACTGACGCTAAAGACCTCATGAAGAGATGCAAAGGATGCCAATTCTTTGCCAAACAGCAGCACCTGCCAGCTCAGGTCCTGCGCACCATCTCTCCATCTTGGCCCTTCGCTATGTGGGGCCTCGACGCTGTAGGACCGTTTCGTACCGCTCCGGGCGGCTACAAACATATCTAGGTCGCCGTAGACAAATTCACCAAGTGGATTGAAGTCCGACCTGTTGCCAAAGTAACGTCGGAAGAAGCAGTTAAATTCATTGGAGATATCAAACATCGCTTCGGTGTGCCTAACGGGATCATCACCGATCTAGGCAAAGCTTTCACTGGCTCGGTCTTCTAGGACTTTTGCCAGGATAACCTCATCAATGACTACTACTCCTCGGTCGCCCACCCACGGTGTAACGGTCAGGTTGAGAGAGCCAACGGCATGGTGCTCCAAGAACTCAAGGACCGTATCTACGACGACGCCTCCAACTATGCCACCCGCTGGTTAGCCGAGCTGCCTCACATGATTTGGGGTCTCAGAACTTAAGTCAACACTACTATGGGCTTTTCGCCCTTCTTTCTGGTCTATGGATCAGAAGTTGTACTACCTGCTGATGTCGCTTTCGGAGCTCCACGGATCCAGTTCTACGAGGAAGGAGAGGCCAAGCAAACACATCTCATCGACCTCGACAACCTCGAAGAACAAAGACTCGCCGTCGTCATGAGACAAGCTCGTCATGACCAACAGCTACGTCGCTATCATGATCGCAATGTTAGGGAAACTTCCTTCAACATTGGCGACCTCGTCCTCATACGCATCCAGAAGACCGACGGCATGCACAAGCTCTCTGACCCTTGGGAGGGACCTTTCATCGTCACAAAAGTCATCAGCCCATCTACATATCGACTCCAGTGGGGTGACGGGCAAGGAGTACCCAACCCTTGGAACGTGGAGCATCTACGACGATTCTATCCGTATAATAGTTTTAAATTCAAGTTATGTATTTCCTTTTCTTGTACCCTTCTTTTTCAGATTAAATAAAAAAATATTTCAAGCAGTCATCTGCTATGAGTCGAGCACTACCTCCTCCTTCCTCATGCTTCCCCCCCCCCCCCTAGACATGCTCGGGGGCTTGGCTAAAGCCAACATATGGGTTGCAAGACCTGGGGTTTTGTGGAATCTCTCTCAATCCTTCCCCTCGACATACTCGGGGGCTTGGCACAAAGCCAACCCAAGGGTCATCCTGACCTAAGGACACCGTCCCTAAACGAGTGCGAAGCCTCTCACCGCCATGAGCATGCTTGGTCGCCAAGACCTGAGCCATAGGCTCCTCCCTCGCGCGCCCACCACTCGTAAGACTCCACGCTGAGCTGTGGAGGTCGGTAAGCCAGCCTCTCCGTGAGTAGTGGTTAGCGAGTCAAGAACATAGTACGTCGCCATCTACAAGACCAACCAAACTCGTGCAGGCAAAAGGCAAGTACTTCGTTAGGGTCTCTTCAACATATCCTTGAAGCATTATTTACAAGTCACGAGAGGAGGGGGAGGTACAGCTCCTAACTACTACTGGTCCCCACCGGCTTCACCATCGCCTTCGAAGTCGATGTTCTCCATCACCTCGTTAGCGGCATCATGAACTTCAAGCTCCAGGGCTTGGAGGTCCTTCGTGGTGTCCGCACTGTCGGTGTTTTAGACCGGCAAACCTACCAAGGGGGTACCCGAGGTAGTAGATTGTGCGGTGGGGATCGTGATCGGGAAACCGAGAACTCAAAGGTCTACGCAAGGACACAGGACACAAGATTTATACAGGTTCGGGTTGCCAAGGTGGCGAACCCTACGTCTCGTTTGGGGTATCAAGTATGGCGCCCCGTGCTTGGTGTTGGTTGAGATCGGGTGCCGGCTAGGTACCCGGCCCTCCTTTATATAGTCCGGGCGTGAGTTCCTAGTCGGTTACAAGGCGAGTCCTAGTAGGATTACATGGAACGAGTCCTAGTAGAATTACAGGGGAATTCTAGTAGGAGTCCGCCTTCATCCTTCCTTGCATGGGTACCCGGGAAGTATGCCCGACAAGACCCCGAGCACATTGTAGTCGAGTGTAGTAGTTCAAGTAGTCGTGAAGCCTCTGCGAGTAGTTCTTGAGCGTCGTTGAGTACTGCTTGGAGAAGTCCTCAATAGTACTTGAACTGCCACGAGGCTGGAAGGTGGTCCAGCTCATCAGTCTTGAAGTCGAGATTTATATGGAAGTGTGGTTGTAAAATCGCACTCCATATGGAGTAGCCCCCGAGCCTTAGGTTGAGTCACGAACTCTAGCCGAGAATGATGGGTGTAGCATAGAATCCCGCGAGCCTTGAAATGATTAGGTAATCAATCCAAGGTTCTTCGGTGTTCGCGAAAGCCATCATCCGAGTACTCTTGCGGTGTGTAGCCCACGAGATAAGAGAGTCGTATGAGCTACGTCGAGTAGTTGTTGGTGCGGAGCCCCACGAGCTTGAGAGCGAGCGAAGCCCGCCGAAGTTATCCTTAAGTAGTAATTTGAGTGCAGCTCCCGAGCCGGAGAGATTTCGAATAGTAGTTTAGCGTCAAGCCGTGGAGCTTGAGAAGTAGTCGTGCCGTCAAAGAGGACTTTAGATGCGACCAAAGTTGACTTTAGATGCGGCGGAGCGGACTTTAGAATGCGACTTGAAAACCGAAGTCAACTTTGTGCCGCGTGGAGCGAACTTTGAGATGCGACTTGAAAACCGAAGTCGACTTTAGTTGCCGCGCGAAGCGGACTTTGATATGCGACTTGAAAACCGAAGTCGACTTTAGTTGCCGCACGAAGCGGACTTGGATATGCGACTTGAAACCCGAAGTCGACTTTAGTTGCCGCACGAAGCGGACTTTGATATGTGACTTTGGAAGTCGACTTTGCGCCACACGGGGTGGACTTAAGATGGAAAAAACGAAAAGCACTTTTCGGAAAGCCAAAGCAAGTGAAAAATCAAAGAAAACGAATATTTTTGCCTCCGGAGCGGGCTTGTGATTGCGACCAAAGTTAGCTTGTGCCATCGCGGTGGGCTTGGGTGCGACTATTAGTGTTGACTTGTGCCACCGGAGTGGGCTTAAGTACCGAGCCATGGATTTCGGACCCACGGTACAATTGCCGCCAAAGCAAGGCTTGAAGGTGCGGCCGGAGTCGACTTGTGTACACGGGCCATGGATTTCGGACCCAAGGTACGGAGCGTGAGTACTTAGGGTACTTGGACCCATGGTACATAGCGTGATGACCACATGTAGCTAGGTTCCATCGTTGCCGGACCCGAGAGCCACTTACGACTAGGTTCCATCGAAGCTTACATACGTAGTATGCCACCGAAGTAGGCGAAGATGCGGCCGGAGTCGACTTTAAGTTCTCGCACGGGGCGGACTTTAGAATGCGACTTTAGAAGTCGACTTTAGATTGTCGTGCGTAGTGGACTTTAGAAGCCGCCTCCTTGGGATAGCCCTCGAGTTGATGAAGTAGGCTCGTATTGACTTGACCGATATACCCCAAGAGTAGTCGGCGAGTGTAGCTCCCGTGAAAACCCGCCAAGAAGCGTACACAAATGAGTAGTTGGCAAGTAGTCCAACATGAAGAGGAGAACAAGCCAAGAAAACAAACGGTAATCATTTAAATAAATGACTTAGCTATTCCTGCTCGGGTAGACTATTGATGAAGTTGTGGCGGTCGGCGATGGAGCCACGACGGTTGTTGCTTGAAGTTGACCGGTCGCAGTTGATTCCGACTAGTTGTTGGGGGGTGTGATCGTCGTTCTTGACTAGTTTGGAAAACTAGTCGAGATTAATGGTTGACGCGATGCGACCGAGGAAGACGACGTCGCGGCGGCGCGCGGCGTACTCGAAGAAGAGCCGGTGTGGCCGCAAGACGAAGTCGCGGCGCACGAAGTAGTCGATGACGAACCGCGTGACGAGCCGCGCGACGTGCCGAGGCACCCGGACGCGCGGCATAAGAAAAGTAGTCGACGATGAGCCACACGACAAGCCGAGGCACCGGACGCGTGGCATAGGCGAATAAGTCGACAACGAGTCGCGCGACGTGCCGAGGCACCCCGGACGCGCGGCGTAAGCGAAGGAGTCGACGACAAGCCGCGCGACGTCCCGAGGCACCCGGTCACACGGCGTAGGCAAAGTAGTCAACGACAAGCTCGCGCGAGGCGGAGTAGTCGACGATGAGCCACACAACGAGCCACGTGATGTGCCGAGGCACCGGGATGCGTGGTGTAGGCGAAGTAGTCGACAATGAGCCGTGTGATGTGCCGAGGAACCCAAACGCGCGACGTAAGTGAAGTAGTCGACGACGAACCGCGCGACGTGCCGAGGCACCCCGGCCGCACGGCGTAGGCGAAGTAGTCGACGACAAGCTCGCGCGAGGCGGAGTAGTCGACGACGAGCCACACAACGAGCCGCACGACGTGCCGAGGCACCGGACACGAGGTGTAGGCGAAGTAGTCGACAACAAGCTCGCGCGAGGTGGAGTAGTCGATGACGAGCCACACAACGAGCCGCGCGATGTGCCGAGGCACCCGCACACGCGGTGCGGACGAAGTAGTCGACGAAGAGCCGTGTGATGAGCCGCACGACGTGTCAAGGCACCCGGACGCGCGGCGTAGGCGAAGTAGTCGACGACGAGCCGAGTTACGAGCCGTGTGACGAGCCGCACGACATGCCCGTGCACCCGAACACGCGGCATAGGCGAAGTAGTCGACGAAGAGCCGCGTGATGAGCCGCGCGACGTGCCGAGGCACCCGGACGCGCGGCGTAGGCGAAATAGTCGATGACAAGCGGCGTGATGAGCCGCGCGACATGCCGAGGCACCCGGACGCACGGCGTAGTCGAAGTATATCCGTTGCGGCCGCGAGACGGTAGTCACGACACACAACGAATGACCGGGCACACGGCGAGAGCCGGTGCAACCGATCGACGAGAAGTCAAGCGTCGAGACGGTGCGTCCGGATGCACGGCATATGTGCGGAGAGCCGGTGCTATCCGGACGACGAGTAGTCGCGCCACGAGACGGAGTGATCGGACGCACCGCAAGAGCCGGTGCAACCGACCGACGAGAAGTCGAGCGGTGGCGCACGCCGTAGTTGATGTAGAGCCGCCGTGGCCGGACGCAAGTAGTTGCGGCGCACGACATAGTTGATGTAGAGCCATTGCGGCGCGATGTGTGACGTAGTTGATGCGGCGGAAGTAGATGAAGCGATACTTATGTACATCTTCTCCGTGCACCAAGTATCTAACTTGAGGCTTCTTTGGTAGCCTCCGTGTGCGTGTAGCACAAGCATGGTTTATTGCTTGCCACGTGAATGCTCTTGGAGTTGACGGAGGCATCATAATAGACCCTTGATCCAGGGAGTGAATACATGCAACACAACAACAAAACTCCAAGAGATAGTCGGAGAACTTGGCATAGATAGAAATTGACCCCCGATCCGTGTGCAAGCTGGAATTTTTTTTAGCTAGAGATTACTCCGAATCTTGACTAGTGCGGCGGCTAGTTTGATCGAAGAAAAGTCCGAGTCCCACTCGGTTCGGGCTGAAACCGGTTCCTGGTAGAACTCGAACTTGACGTCTTCGCTTTGGTCTTGATGCTTGATCCGGTGTCCTGCTTCCACTAAGAAAAGATGAGTTGTCCGTCCCACCTCCGAGATAGCGGCAACGAGAATCGAGAGACGTCTTGTTCGCGATTGCTTCGTATTGGGTTGGCGCGCCGGTGAGCAACAACAATTTGTTCTCGTCGTGATGACGATGATTGAAAGTATTTGAAACCAAGTAGTAGCGAGACTAAACTCGCCGAGAGTTGACGCACGAGATAATGATCCCGTCGAATGCGATTACCGGTTCTCGTCAATCGGTGTAGCGATTCGCCGAGTAGGTTAATATTGATCATGAAGGTCCATCGAATTCGCCGGTGGTGATGATCACCCCTACCGGCGCGCCGGTGTCGGTGTTTTAGACCGGCAAACCTACCAAGGGGGTACCCGAGGTAGTAGATTGTGCGGTGGGGATCGTGATCGGGAAACCGAGAACTCAAAGGTCTACGCAAGGACACAGGACACAAGATTTATACAGGTTCGGGTTGCCAAGGTGGCGAACTGTACGTCCTGTTTGGGGTATCAAGTATGGCGCCCTGCGCTAGGTGTTGGTTGAGATCAGGTGCCCGGCTAGGTACCCGGCCCTCCTTTATATAGTCCAGGGGGCGAGTTCCTAGTCGGTTACAAGGCAGGAGTCCTAGTAGGATTACACGGAACGAGTCCTAGTAGGATCACAGGGGAATTCTAGTAGGAGTCCGTCTTCATCCTTCCTTGTATGAGTACCTGGGGAGTATGCCCGACAGGAACCTCCCTTAATCTTGGCCATGTCGACCTCAGGATAGTGAGACTTAACTCTCGCAGTGCATCGGTCACAGCCGCCAAGCCCGTCGCCCTCAGCAAAGTCAAAAGCCTATTAGGAGTGTCTACCAGGCGATCAACATTGGACTGTTGCTGCTCTCCTTCCGGAACAGGTATGCGAGACATTGCATAATTGGCAGCACCCTTGAGGTCGTTCAGCTCCACCTCATACCCGGCAATAGTGGTTTGGTCATTCTCCAATGACTTCAAAACAACTTCGAACTCAGCTTCAAGGCCCTGACGAGCTGCTGTCTCATAAGCCAGCTTTTGAGATACGGCGTACTCACTGTCAGTAGCTTCTCTCATCGCCTGTTTGAGTGCCAGGCCTCCGGCCTCGCTCTCCCGAACCCTTATCTCCAGATCCCGAATCTTGCTCCTGGAGGTCGCCAGAGCGTTCTTCAGTTCCTCCTCACGGTTACGGAAGTCTGTGGGATATAACAGTTAGTGACCTCCCCTTCAAAGGGATCATTAACACAAAAAATCGACCTACCAGTAGCCGCAGTATTAAATTGCGCAGTAGCCTCCACGGCCTTGCGCCTCTCCTCGGTGAGCTCGTCCTCGAGCTTCTTCTTATCGACAGCCGCCGCCTCGCGGACTTCCTTGAGCTCTCGCTCAAGGTCGATAATCCACTGCTCCTTCGCCACCGCATCCCTCAGCAGGTCGGCCCGACCCTTGTGGTAGAGGGGGAGTGCCCGATCTTTCGGTCAGTGGAGATAAATCTGATTTGGTGGTTGTTGACCCTCACGATCCGACTACAACGAGCGAGACTCGAAGCGTCAATGCAATCGCTGAACCAACTCCCGATGGTTATCGACCTTGCTGGCACAAGATCAGCCTGATCACGAAGATCAATTCCTGTGCGCAATCGAATAACGAACAAGAATCTGAGGTGAGCAATCTTAATATCACTCGAAGGTGGAGTCTGAATTACATGACGGCGGCACGATGGCGGCTGTTCGGTTGTAGCTAAGGCTAACAAATAAATCAAACTCAAGTTGCATCTAATCTAGTCTAACTATTTACGGAAGGAAAAACAAATGAGGGGAGCCCCGCCCTGGCGGCGCGCTGCGTCAGAAGCATGTCCATGTAAGGTGGGCCATAACTTGCAAGCGCGTGAAAGGATAGGCAGCTTCGTATCTTGGAAAAAGAAAAGAACCGCTAAATCAAAACTGCCTCCACGCAAAAATCATGGCACTCACGGCCACGTGGAAAGCCACAGCCGAAGGAAAAATCCTAGCGGCCAAGAACTAAACTGCTAGACCTCCTGCTGGTTGGATCGGCTTCAATTTTTTACATTCATTCTTTAACAGCAAGATGTAATTTAATTCATGTGCACAAGCCCGACTAATTGGTTCTGACGGTGACGCCTGGAATGTGTCCTCTGGTGACGCCGAAGCTGGAGCTGTCGATGTAGATGTGCTCGTGTCGGTATTCATGTCCTTATCACCTTGGCCCTCTCTGCCAGTGACTGCCACAGCACGACAAGATCGTCAGCAACACTTCAATCACATGGAACCAAACCACAACAATACGTCATAAAACACCTACCGTCAGCGCGTTGTTGACGGTGACGATGCTGGTCCGCAAGGCCTGCATGTCCTCGTTATCTTCAAATCAGTCCTCCTGCCAAGGGGTGTGATTCCAATTAATGGTGCATCGTGGCAACTTCGGGCTTGAAGACGAAGAAGGAGGTATTTGTGCGCTAGATGTTTCTGGACCTCCTAGCGCCAGGTCGATCTGAGGCTCATCCCCGACCAGGTCCTCACCCCCACCAGGAACTGTCCTGATGGGGTCGGCATCAATAATTGTTGGGGAGGCCGTCACCCCGATGTCCCCAGCTGAAGTCCCCACAACCTCAGTAACGCGCGGGGGAGTCCTCACCCTCGCATCAGCTACAGGTGGCCAAGTCACCACACTCTCAACCGCTCCTTGTGGTGGGGTAGCGGTGCGCGCATCATCTGCAAGCGCCCCCCCATGACCTGTGGCTCAGGCCACCTCGTGCGGGAGGGAGACGGCTGGGCAACTGGCACCCCTTGTGGCCTCGCCACCGGCCGGCATGACAAAGCACCTCATCAAAATGAAAATCAGATAATGAGTACAAATACAGAACCGACCCTCAGGATTTTACCTCGTCACCGCCGGAAGCCGAGCCTTCGGCCAAAACACCCGAGGCTTAATAGCCGCAGGCATCCTTGCCTGCGCCGCTGCAGCACTACGCTGCGCCTCCAATCCATGTCAAAGGGCATCCTCCGACGTCTTCTGCACCAACTTCCGCTGCCTCTTGGCAGCAGGACTCTCCGACCTCCTCGCTGGTCGCTTAGAGACCGGCAATTTCGCGATCGTCTCATCTTTCTCCTTCCTTGACTCCTCCTCCTCCGACTCAACCTCCCATGAGTGAGGTGTCAGAATCGATGGAGTGACCACCGCCGGAGGGGAGGCCGCCCTCCTCTTCCTCTTCTTCTTCTTCTCTGTGGCCTTGACCGTGGAAGCAGCAGCAGCAGAAACTAACGGCTTCCCCACCGCCGACCTAGTCGTCCTGCGTCGCACCTTCGCAGCACCACCAGCGTCCGGGGCCGCTCCGGCGTCCCCACCATCGGCCTCATCACCGGTATCCTCGTCGGACTCCACCGACGAATCTGATTCATAAAACTCTAGCAGATGACCTGCTGGAGGCTTGTACTTGTCCGACCTGAGTTTCTTTCGGTGCAGCTCCCCCTCAGGGAGAGGCGCTGGACACCACATTTGAAGCTCGCGCATCTGCAAGGTGGATGATATCGAAGTTATACGACCTAACAGCAATCAAAGCAAAATACAACAATTTACAGATAGATCTCAGGATCTTACTGGGTCAGTAGGCCTCTTCAACGAGTGTGCCTTGGGGCACTTCTTCACTTTCACTTTCCCAGAGTACATCTGGGAAACTCGAGCCGCCATCTCCTCCTTGGAGACTTTGCGGTTGACCTCGCGGGTGGGGTCTGATTGCCCGCAATACTCATACGTCGGTGGACCCGATCCTTGATTGGTTGGATCATCCGACGACAAAACGACCTTGCCACCGCTGCTCCTGTTACTCCCCGTCCCTTCATATCACTGACAAGCTCCAAGACCCCCTTGAGATCCTCGAGTTCACGGGTCGAGAGTCCTAGATCCCATTCACTTATCTTCGCTGGCTTATGGCCAGTACGACGTGGAAGACTAGGAATTTGATCTGCAATATAAAACCACTCCGACCTCCACCCAGCGGTGTTGTCGGGGAGGTCGGTGTCTATCCACTCTGCCTTGAGGCCTGACCTCAAGTTAAACATCACAGCCCCTACTGGCCCCGACCTCTTGCCAGTACTCTTAACACAAAAAAAATATCTCCACAGCAGAAAGTGCGGAGGTATCCCCAGATACGCCTCAGAAAAATGGATGAAGGTCGAAACTAGAGTGACGGAGTTGGGAACAAGATGTACCAGCTCCAGCCTGTAGTAGTACAGCAAGCCGCGGAAGAAATCTCCTGCCGGGAGGTTGAAGCCGCGCTCGAAGAAGGAAGCGAAGACGACCTGCTCCTTGACGTCCTCGCTCGGGAACTCTTCCCCGGCGGCGGCCCTCCACTCCACCTCCGCCTTCGGCCGCAGCACCCCTCGATCAACCAGTGCCTGGATCTTGGCCTCGGTCATCGTCGACCGGACCCACGCCGTCCGCGGGTCCGGGATGCGCCGCCTCCGCTGCCATCTCGCTGCTAGGGTTGGAGTTGGATCTAATATGACACAGAGTTTTAACGCGCATGCGTCGGAAAAGTGCGGCATGGAGCGGTGGCGCTAGCTCGGGCCTAGCCGGAGTTGGGAGCTGGATGAGTGGGCGCAAGGGCGTGGCGGTCACAAGATCACTGCGGAGCAAGAGAGAGAGAGCGACGGGAGCAACAGCGACTGCGAGGAAGAAGACGAAGGGGAATGGGGTCAACCCTGCCCCGGGTCGTCCTATTTATATGGGGTCCATCGGATCTATCCATTGTGGTTCCTTCCACCGTACAAAACACCTCAACGGCTCTATCCTGAGAAATTCGTGAGAAGATTAAGGCGGAATTTTCGCCAACAGGTTACAGCTACGACCTAAATCTAAGTTTAGGTCGTTAGCCCAAAAGACAACATCAGGTCGTCCTGATGGCAAATCATTTTGCAAGCCCCCACGTCACATTAATATAGGTCTTTGGCAAATCATTTTGCCAAATTGACCAAGTACATGACAAAAGAGAGTGAACATTACATGGATTACCCTAGGGTACCTAGCCTCCTACGACCTCATTGGATCCAGAATCCGAAGGTACAAAAGTCACCTGCGACCTCACTGGATCCAGAACCTGACACACAAAATAAATATACTACAAGGCCTGGGCTAGCCAGAGCAGTTACCACGACCTACTTTGCCAGAGCAGAGTACATCGCGAGACTTCTCCTATCACCAGGACCTTGATGGCGGCCTTGCGAGAGCCAACAGCAGGACAACACGTAATCTAAGGCATGCTCGGCTCCAACTATTGGAATGGAGACACGAGCTTGCTCTTCGGCGTTGAAAACCAAGCCCCGGCGAGCTCCCGGTGCTCACCAGAGACGTCCTGCTATAGCTCCAGCTCGAACAGCATCACCTCCAAACTCTGCCTGATACTACGCAGAGGCTGGGCTTAGAGGATGGAGATGTTGCCTACACTTCGCGCGAATATTCCTAGCTCCAAGCATCTACAAGAACCCCCTCGATCAGTGGGCAGTTTGTTGTTTCCTGGGTGGCAAGAGCATCTCTGACCACTGTTGACTCATGACTCTGCAGTCTACGCTACAAGACAAAACCTGACCCCATGTCAGAAGGCCCAACGCCTAACTTAGCCCCCCTCTTTTCGACTACAATTTCACAGCCTTCCTCTACGACCTGATGTCTTTACTTGCACCCGCTAGGCTCGCGTCCTAGTGCACCCGCTATGGCTCTGCACGTAAATGGACCTATTCCAATCAACCTATATTTCTGTTTCCTAAGCAGAATGGTCATAGGTTTGATTGAAGACCTTCCGAGGTAGTCGTGCCTCGCTGCCCTACCAGATCCTTCTGGGCGCCTGGAGACCCTAGACACCATCGGAGATCAGAAGCATCATGGAGATCTACGATTTTCATTGGGCCCCTGTGGTCGGTGTGCCTACGGCTAAGGTCGCCAATACCTTAGCATCATGGCCCTGCTGGATGGCTGGCAGCTATGTTGGTCGTCTGGACACCCAAAAATGACCTCCTTGAGGTCGGTGTGCCTTGATACCTAGGTCTTGCAATACCTCGGTATGTCTACGGCTCTGCCAACCTAGTTGGACGCCCTGGATGCGTGACCTTCTAAGGTCGGTGTGCTCTCGTAGCCCTGCCAGCCTGCTCTAGACACCAAGGATTTTACGTCGGGAATGAAGGCCTCCCTGAGGGGTGTGCGCTTGATGGCCCTGCCAAGTACTTCCGGGTGCTTGGGCGCTTGGATTTGAGACCTTCCTAAGGTCGGCATGCCTCGAGTGGCTCCGCTAGACTCTTTGCAGCTATGCAGGATATCTGGATGTCTCTACACCCCATACGTTCAAGATCAATATCATTTTGCCAGCTTCATCATTGATTTTGAAGACTATAGAAGACTTCTTCATTTGACGCGACCTTCAAGACCTTGCTGTGTATCCTTGGATACTGGGCATTGTTGATTTGAAGCCTCTTTTAAGGTCGGCACGCCTACAAGGCCTCCTTGAGGCCGGCCCTTCCAGACTCCTTGCAGCTATGTTCGGAGATCTGGGTGCTCTACACTTCACTCGATCAATACCATGACTTAGTTTTCTTCTCTTTTTGGAGCATCAAACCAGCCATGTTGTCTGCTTCAATGCTCGGGGACTACTCTACGAGTGCGTCTTCGACGCCCTCTTGTTTTCTTCGTCGTACCGACCTCTGTTGGGAAACCAGTTTCTCATCACGTCGTTACTTGACCTACTTTTTCTTCTTCTTCTGTTTTGGACCATCATACCGGCCATCTTGCCTGCCATGATGCTCGGATACTACTCACGAGTGCATCTTCGATGCCCTCTAAATTTTTTCATCATCGTTTTGATCTATTGGAAGCCTGCTTCCTATAGGTCGTCACTTGACCTTCCTTCGTTCGGCAAGACTTCAAACAGGTCGGCTGCCAAGTCGATTTGTTCTTTTCTTTTTGGACCGACGTGCATGCTATTCGACCTGTTGATAGCTCTACGACTTCGTCACGACCTCTCTAAGGTCACTACGCCTACACCTCACTTGGGGGCTTGTGAGACATGGGTACCCCTGGGTCCCCACCAACCAGGCTCACGGCCATCCCTAACAAGTGGGTCCGGCCTACCAGAAGACCCGCCGACCTGTCAGTGTGCCCAACCGACCTAGTTGCCTTCCCACACAATCTCTTGAAGACCTTCCAGAAGATTCCCAGAGGACTTGATCTACTATGACCTCAGGACTTGGCGTACAAGACAAAGACCTCGGTAGACTTTGCCCGAAGCAGATCGACGGGATATGGCAAGATGTGTAATGTAGACTTAGGTCTCCTGGTAGTAACAATCAGGATATCTCTGCCTGCCTGAGTAAAAACAAGGTCTGGTCGACCTTTCCCATCTCAAACTCTTGCTCAAATAGGAACCCCCTCAACCTACCATACCAAGCTCTAGGCGCCTGCTTCAACCCATACAGCGCCTTCCTCAACTTGTACACCTGGTGAGGGTACTTCTCACTCTCAAACCCCGGCGGTTGCCTCACATACACTTCTTTCTCCAACACACCATTCAAGAAGGCACTCTTCACATCCATTTGGTGCAACTTGAACCCTTTAGCCACGAAAATGCTAGAAGGATCCTAATCGCCTCCAAACGGACTACGGGAGCAAAGGTCTCCTCGTATTCGATCCCCTCTTTCTGACTGAACCCCTGAGCAACAAGCCTCGACTTGTTTCTCACCACTTCACCTTTCTCTCCCTCTTTGTTTTTCCACACCCATTTTGTCCCAATCGGCAGACACCCTGGGGGAGGGTCAACCAAGTCCCAAACCTGATTCCTCTCAAAGTTCTCCAACTCCTCATGCATCGAATTAACCCAATTATGATCAGATAGTGTGTGTCAAATGCCTTTGGGCTCAAAAGTGGCAACAAATGCAGCATGAGCGAAATGAGAATTGTTCTGAACCCTCGACCGTGTAGTACGTTCATTCATGTCCACGATGATCCTTGAAGCTGGGTGATCCACTTGTACTCTCCGGGGAGGTTCTCGCCTTGATGCTACCCCCCCCCCCTCAACAGTAGCTTCTCCTCGATCTTGGTTCGTCGTCGTAGGTGTGGGAGAGGGACCGTCCATCACCGTAGTCAAAGTAGTAGGTACATGCTCAGCCGCGGGCACCACACCACCATCTTCATCATCTCCATGTTCATGCTCCTCCTCCAGAAAGATCTCCTTGCCAAGTTCATCATCACCTGCACACTTAAAGACAAGCTGACTACGTGGTTGTGCCTCGTCGAAGGTTACCTCACAAGTCTCCACGATTTGGTTAGATTAAGCACCTGATATGCTCTAGAGTGAGATGCATAACCAAACAAAATACCATAGACCGACCAAGCCTCAAACTTGTCTAAATTCTTCCCTTTCTTAAGGATAAAGCACTTGCAACCAAAAACATGGAAGTGACTCACCTTGGGTGTGCGACCGTGCATCAACTCATAGCATGTTTTCTTCTTATGCACTCTGAGGTAGATCCTGTTCGAAACATAGCATGCGGTATTCACCGCCTCAGCCCAGAACCTTCTCGGAGTCCAATGCTCATCAAGCATCGTCCGAGCCATCTCACACAAGGTTCTGTTTTTCCTTTCCACAACACCATTCTGGGGAGGCGTACACGGACTTGAAAACTGGTGTTCAAGACCCAAGTCATGGCAAAAGGTTTCAAAATGAGAGTTTCTGAATTCTGAGCCATTGTCACTGCAAATAGCTCGTATGGCATCTCTGTGCCTCTCGTTCTTCAACCTCAAGACAAGATCTCGAACAAAACCAAATGTCTCCCCTTTCTCCTCAAGAAAGAACACCCACGCATACCGAGAGTAATCGTCTACCACAACAAGGACGTACCACTTCCCACCCGCAGATCGCACACGAGCTGGGCCAACAAGATCCATATGGAGAAGCTCGCATGGACGCTCAGTCATCGCATTGGTGAGAGGCGGGTGAGAGGAGGCTACCATCTTGGCATGCCTACACGACGCACAAACCAACTTTTCTCAAGCCTCAACCGTGGCAATCCTCGGACCAAATTGAGTTTACTCAAGCGAGACAAAAGGTCAAAGCTCAAGTGACCCAACTTCCTATGTCACTTCCATAACTCACTCGAAGAGCCAGCCAAGAAACAACGCTCAACACCCGAAGACTGAGAAAATCAGCTCGAAACACTTGACCCTCGAGAACGACCATACAAACAAGGTCCCCTCGAGAGTCCAAATCCGAGAACCACCAGGCCAAAACAACACCTCAAAACCCTCATCCAATAGCTGGGACACAGAAATCAAATTGTATCCAAGCGATTGAACAAGAGCAACACGCTTGAGAGTGATCTTGTCACTCACCTTAATCTCATCTTCTGATATCACATGTCCTCGCCCATTGTCCCCAAAGGTGATGTACCTCTTTGTCACCACTGGGATGAGACTTGAGAACCACCCCTTGTCTCCGGTCATATGCCTCGAGCAAACGGAGTCAATCAACCAAATGTTCTTCAAGTCTCCCACCTGAAATTCAAAAACGAGCACGTGAGTGAACAAACGACTCAGCACTAGGGTTAGTACCAAAAGAGTAAAACCATTGGCGAGCCATTTGCTCAAAAGTGGGGTTACCACAATCCAAAACATCTTTCCTACCAAAGCTATCTCCATGAACACCACCACGGTAACCATTACGAGGGAACCATCCCTCTCTAACTGGAGGAGGACCAAAACCACGAAAGGAAGACCGTGGACCGTCCCTCCTCTCCATCTCAATGCTACGACTCCTCCCATCCCCGTATTGAGCACAAGGGGGAGAACATCTAGCAAACTGATCACCTGCAGACTCTCCAGACCAACCACCAACGCCATGACCTCCAGAACTAAAACCACTCAACTCACCACCTCAAAAATCTCTCCACCCAGAATTCTGGGGGCGGTTGAACCGCCTAGCCTGGCCGGTCTAACCGCCCCCCTCTGGGCAGGGCCGGTCTAACCACCTAGCCAGGTCGGTCTGACCGCCCTCTCCTGAAAAACTCCTCGGCTACGGGAACTTGCATCTCCCCATGCCGGAACACTTCTCACCACAGCTTTACCCCTAGGCAGTGGCATACGAGGCTTAGGTACACCATGGGAAGCGTTGTACCAATCCTTGTTCGCTCACTCCTTTGCCATCCTCTCCTCACGCTTCCTCTTGAAGCAAAACTCATCCTTGTGACCATCTTTCCCACAATAGCCACAATGAAACTTTATGGGCTTAGGATTAGACTTAGGATGGGGCTGCTCACTTGGTTTCTCTCCACTCGGTTTGTCAACTGGTTTCTCCTCACTAGGTTTTTCAACCGGTTCCTCCCCACTTTCCTTCTCACTCTCTTTCCCAAAGAACACTTTCCCCAAAGTGCTCACAAACTTGATAGGCTTTTGGAAATCATTTGTTTGTGGAGGAAACATGGGTGGAACTGGAGTTGTGTCTAGTCGGTTCCTAAGATGGTTCAGTTTAGGAGGGAAAGCATTTTTGTGATGGGTTTTTGGTGGCTCTGGGATATTCTCTCCACTTCCCTCACCAACCTTATTTGCCCCAAGTCCCTCACCATCCTGCCTCTTGTATGTCTCGATCATTATCCTCAACTGAGGCTCATGACCAGACAACCAACCCATCAACTTTCTCAACTCATCATTCTCATCCTGCAAACGATCAACATAATGTGCAAGTTCCAGATTCTTCAAAGCATGCAATTCACAGGTAGAGCAAGATGTAGGAATTGGTTCTTTCAATTTAGCCTCAAGAGAAACAGTGTAAGCATGCATCTCATCAATTTTTCATGCAAAACAGGGAAAGATGTGCAAGCACCTAGCAAAGCAGGTCTAGCCTTAAGCTCAGCCACTTCAACCCTAAGCATATCTAGTTCCTCACACTTGGAGGCATGCTTTTCCTTAAACATAGCAAGATCAGCAAGAAAAATAGGACAATCAGCACATTCAACTTCATCAGAAACAACAGGTGAAGCTTTAAGAGAGTCAATTTCAAGATTAGCATCCAAGTTCTGTGTTTCTAACTCAGCCACTCTAGTCCTAGCATCTTCAAGCGAAGCCCTAAGCTCTTTCCTCATTTTCTTAGCGTCTTTAAGCATGTCATCACAATTATCAAGCAACAAGCCAAGCCGTTCATTCTCCTGATGCAAGAAGGGAAGTTCATCACCCACCTCGTCGGAATCGGAGTCCGAGTCACTCTGGGTGCTCTTCTTGCTGTCGGAGCTCAGCGCCATGGTATAGAAGCCATCTCTAGCGAAGTAGCTCAGCCCGCTCAGGTTCCTAGACGACTTCCTATCCTTGCGACCATCACCTTCATCTTCACTGCTGCTTGAGCTCGAGGTGGAGTATGCGGAACTGGAGTCGACGTCGCTCGCTCCAACCATCGCTCGTGCCTTGCCTCGGCTCTCCTTCTTCCTCGATCGTCGCTCGTCCTTGTGCTTGCCCTTGTGCTTGCTCTTGTGGTCGTGCCTCGACCGGTACTTGCCATCCATCTTCGACTTGTGCTTGTAGTTGTCCCTGTTCTCGACCTTCTCCGGGCAATCAGCGATGAAGTGTCCCGGCTTGCCGCACTGGAAGCATGTCCTCATGTTCACTCGGTTCTCGTGCATCCTCTCGAACCGCCTCGTCAGCAGCGCCAGATCGTCCTCTCCAAGCACGTCGAACTCCTCATCTGGCATAGACATCAAAGAGGACAAGGAGAACATCCTGGTGGATGGGTTAGCGTTAGTCTTTCCTTTCGAACCACCGATGAGGGCGAGACTATGGGAATCAGTCGGGCCCTCAATCTTGGCTGTCATGCCCCTATCCACCTCAGCCGACTTGAGCTCGAGAATAGCTCGTTCACAGTCAGAGTATCATACTTCTCCGACTCAACTATGGCCTTGAACTTTCCGCCCCAAACTGTACGATCCAAAGAGTGTAAGAGCTTGACAGGCCTATCATGATCATCGTACGGGAGCACGTCCACATTGGCCCTCATGTTGTTCACCACAACCGTGAACCTCTGAAATAAGGCATCGATGGACTCACCAGGAAGATGAGTGAAGTACTCGTACTCTCTCCGGTAGGTCGCATACATCCGAGCCTGAACCTGGGCATTCCCAACATGAGCTTCCTTCAACACCGACCAGATTCTACAAGCCAAGTGCTCGGTGTGCTCCCAATCAAATTCAGGCTGACACAAAGCACGAAACAGGTAGTCGACCGCCTTGTTGTTTGCGTCGAACATGTCCCTCGATCCTGGAGCAAGGAAGTTCATCGGACATAACCTGTGTCCACCGTGACATCCCAAAGGATCTGACCCTTTCCACGGAGGAACGCCGCCATCCGCTTACTCCACATCTGGTAGTTCTTCCCATCGAAGTGTGGAGGACCCCAACCCCGTTCCTGGTACGCCATCTTTGGATCCTAGACTTGCTCTAGTCAATAAAGACCTGAACCGGCTTTGATACCAATTCAAGGACCGATTAGGCTACCAGAGAGGGGGGAGTGAATGGGAGCCGATAAAAATTCTTCTCGAAGGAGATTGAAACTCCAACAAGATGAACTCACTCGGTCGGACCCCCAAAATAACACGCTCTGTACTTCTACCTTCTGTTTGCCAAAACCACGTAGCCACTGGAGTGTTACTGGTCCTAGGAACAAACACTACCAGCAACCTCAAGTCCTACATGCATAAGACAGCGGAAACAACTCAGGAGCCAATTGTCTAGAGGGGGGCGGTTAGACTGCCTCCACTAGGCAACCACGAAATCTTCCAAAACGCCTCTTCCGAGCACCAAAACACACCACGGTTTCACCAACAGAAATCTCTAGTCAAGGCCAAGCTAGCTACCAGGGAATCTTGGCGAAAACCAAAATTTCACCCAGGGGCCTAGGGGCGGTTAGACCAACTAACAGGGGCGGTATAACCTCTTGTACCCAGCAAAGAACTCCAAGCAAGAACTCCTAGCAAACAGCATGAAAACGACCCAAGATTTCACCTCAACGCTCCTCTGATCAAGGTGAACAAACTCACAGAGGAAAGTCCGGAAAAATCAAAAGCTTCACCTGGAAGACCCAGGGCGGTTAGACCGCCCCCTAGGCGGTTAGACTGCCCCTTAAAAAAACCTACCCGTGGTCAAACCTCAACTTCCCATCGCCCGATCTCCCGAATCACTCCACAGATTGCAGCAAAACTTCGGGAATAGATGGGTTACCTCTTGGGCATCCTCTACCTCAAAGGAATCGACCCGAATCGCCCAGAATCAAGAGGAATCGAAGATTTCGGCTCTCTAGGGCAAGAACCCGAGCAACTCAAAAAACACCAAATCGAATTCGATTCAAGGGAGATTTGGGGGAAAGTCACTATCCAAAGAGGCACAAGGTCCTCATACGTGACACCCAACAAAATCCCCAAGAAGTCGTCCTCAAAACTCCACCAAGAAAATCGCAACAAAAAGCTCCGAAAATCACCACAAAGAAGGATGAGAAAAGCACCACACAACCTTGAGGAACCACGTCGAACCATCTATACATACCATGAAGGTTCTTACAAGGTCTAGCTTGCCACCCGTACATCCATCCCTCTCTTAAGATCTCACATGAAGCTCTCAAGCTAGTCCTAGAAAAATAGAGGAAATAAGGACGAAAATGAGAAAACAAATGAGCTAGAGTTCTAAGAGTTGGCTGCCATCCATCCCCTCAAGTGTTTATATGGAGGCACCCAAAAGACTAAACTACCCTTACTAAATAACTAGGGATACATGCCCCTCAAGGGTGAATTTGGAAGTCTTTAGATTTTCTTCATCAGACGGATGCCCAGCGATCGCAACCTGCTTAGCCTCAACGCAAGCCATACGATCCCGACGCGTGTCCTCCGCTTCGAAGCTTCTCGGCGGCAGCGACCAGGGCGTCAGACCACCCCTCCTGGGCGGTTAGACCATCCCAGGCGGTCTGACCGCCCCCTTGGGTGGTTGAACCGGCCTGGGTGGCCACACTTCCTCGTCGAGTCTTCGGCCTCGGTTTTGTGGCTCAACCGAATAACCCAGTGGTTTTTTGGTGAACCATTGCAAACCCCGCGAACTCAGTGTAGCCTCCGCCAATCGCCACTCATGACTCGGCTCCCACGTAGTCCAGGCTCGACCTTGGTTTTGAGGCTCAACCAAGAAACCGTCCACGACTTCATCTCGCTATTCTTGCCACCATGCGGCCCGCACTTGACTCCGCTGGCCATCGGATCCCTCGAACCAAGCCTACTTGTCTTCTCCACACCTGGAGGCCTCACCGGCGACGACCTTTCGCACTTTTTCTTCACCTGCACCAACACCAGTCAAGCCGCAACCTGCACCTGCAATACATAGCCAAGAGTCAGTTCACACAACATTGTCAATCACTCATCACACCAGGAAGTGACCATCCACCGGTCCTCGAACCACACAAGGTCATCAATAGAGACTCCAACAAGATGAACATGACTTCCAACATACGTCTCTGACTCAACTACCCAAGTTGGTCAAGACCACATAGCCACTAGAGTGCTACTGATCCTAAGAACCAACAAATAACCTTCCAAGCCAAAACTCACCAACACGCAAAGCAGAAAATTGCACAGCTTGTTGCCTGTGGTACACCGGTCAGATCGATGGTGTGCGCTGGTCAGACTGGTGACACCGGTCAGACTGGTGGACAGAGCCGGTCAGGCCGGTGGCTACAGCAACCGCACAACAAATGTTCCAGAGAGCCTCAGTGACTTCTCTAGGCCCTGGAACAAAAACACCCCCAAAACACAACCTGCAGGGAAGAAGAACCCTTCACAAAACCGAGCAAAACACCTCCAAATCAGCCAAGAACTGACCAGCTCCAACACGACCCAAAGATACTCGAGTCAAGCAAATCACCCGAGACAAATCCCACAAAGGGCTCACACTGGTCAGACCGGTCAAGGGCACCGCTCAGACCGGTGGTGTCTGGGCAGCTCGGGATGAACAGAACCCGCGAGTCAACTCCTCTAAATCCAACTCCCGATCTCCAGATTCACTTCACAGATTCACACAAGCATTAGTTGATGATGGTAATACGGAGTTCGAAAGTGCAGGCACGCCTCTCCTTTTAAGTTGGGATACCCCCTTCTCAGTTTACGGGGTGGCACTAAAGGTACTGGAGACTAGGATGTGAAAATGTCAAATGGGCCGGTGAGAGTAATAAAAACAAGGATGTGCCGACCCAAATCGTCTATAACTTTCAGCTCCCCCACCCCAATACACTTTTGCTCCCAACCATCCCCCTCGTCGGCTCTGACCGTCGTGTCCACATCGAGATGCCCCGCATCGCGGTTTCCCCCCGCGGCAAGCGGCGACGGCGGGCCGGAGTGGCCGCATCGAGCCTTCCCGGACCGGCGGCGGGCGCGGACGAAGGGGCCGCGGCGCGTAACACATCCGAGCGCCGCCACGGGGGCCGCATCAAGGGGATCCCGGAGAGCGGCGGCGAGCGAACGACGGGGCCGCACCGAGGGTTTTCGGGCGGCGGCGGCGGCGTACGAAGGTGCCACTACTCCACCACGCAGAAGCGCGATGCACGCGGGCGGTTCAAGTGTTCCACACCACCTACCTCGTCGTCCTCCGGTATGGTCGGAGGCACCCCAACCCTATCGTCCTCTGGTACGGACGACACCGCCACCTCCTCGTCGTCGTCTGACGGATCGCATCGCCAAGTCGATCCATCCGGTAAGGGTAAGAAGGCCTTAGTCGGATGCAAGCGTTCCAGAAGAGAAGTGAGGTACACTGCCCTACCCTCTTTGATTTTCCACGAATCGTGTGACTCCTTTTGCAATTAGAAAAATGTTAGTAGTTCATAGTAATCAAAATTTCATACTAGATAATGATAATTGTGTTTTTGTGTGGATCCATCATAGTAATCAAAATTTCATACTAGATAATGATAATTGTGTTTTTGTGTGGATCCATCTCACCCCATACTAGATAATGATAATGATAATTGGCTTGATTTCTTGCCATCTTTTGCTGTGAATCTGACCTGTGTACATTTGATCACATTACTGAAAACAAAACCAGCCAAATGAACGTAGGCTGTCCAATTTAGTAGGTTAGGCCTTTTCTGGCAGGTAGTAGGGGGATCACGGGTAAATCGGTATTCATTATGAGTCAAGAGATTGAATAGGCTGCTTTAAACTGAAAAACAACAAATTGTTTTGTTTGGTCAGGCTAGTGAACACTGCTAATCAGGTGAGGATCATCATTCCAGACTCGGATGAAGAGCAGCACAATAGCAAGAAACCATCTCCATCGAAAGTTTCGGGATCATCGAAAAGAAAGGTGCATTTTTTGACTATTTTGCTGCATTGGCCACAGCTGTTGTAACACATTCCATGTTAGTAACTTGTGTTTGTTGTCTGCCATAGCAAATGCCCTTGTGCCAAATGGTTCAACAGCCGAAGGAGCGCTATGATGATTTGCGGGAGCGATTGAGAACCTAAGCGTCGACATCGGCCGGAACGCAGGAAGACATGGAGATGACCCCGAAGGAATTCATGGAGACCGTTGTCGACAAGTTAGAAGTGATGGCGAAGAAGATCCGCAAGCTTCAGGATAAAGTCAATCGCAAGTAGTAGTAATCTAGCTTAGTACGTAACATAACCAAGTCCTAGGTGAATGTTATGCAGATGCTGGTGAATGGTCTAAGAATGGATGTGTATGTGGCAACATCTAAGTATGCCAACATCTAAGTAATAACTTTGAACCTTTATATATGCATGTACGTATGTCTATGTGTTTGGATCTGGATGAGCCCTTGCAAAATATTTGAACTTATGAGTGACACAAATTGAAATCTGTTGGGTCCTGTCATGCATATTTGGACTAACCATCCGTCCGTTTTCGTAATTGCGACATGCTATTGTTTATGCTATTCATGTGTATATTCACAAAGCATTGTGATCAACAATTTGGAGACTCTTCACTAGAACTCCTGAATTTTGTGTATTATTGTTAGCCTCTATAGTAGCCGATCAGAAAAGAAAAATAATGAATTACGCATATGTTGAAAACCCGGGGCACATAATGCGAACCCTGAGAAAGGTCATACTACGTACAACCTCAGAAATATTGAAACGAGGTATTTCTTGGTTGTACTAAAATTTTGTCTATCGTGTATGTATTGCCACGATCAGATAGGGGCTCTTCCGATCTGGACCATTCCAAAATTCCATCTTCGACAACCTGGTTCTTGTTGCGGAGATCTCCACGAGGGCCTCTAGGGGATCGATCTCCACGGCGATCTCCACGTGATTCTTGTTGTGGAGATCTGAGCGGCGCTACGACCACGGCCGGTACGTACCGATGTCTTGATCTCGTATATATATTCAATCGTTCGCTGCATATATATGCATATTGGTATATATATCATGATCAAGGTCGATTGAAACATGAACAATGCAGATTAACTAATGGCATCAGACAAAGATCGCAGTTGGATGCGCTTGCCTCGACACTCAGCGGATTGGCAAAACAATTTTCGAATTTTTTTGCAAAACAATTACGGCCTCATCAGCGCGAGGTGGATCTATTGCGTGTCCATGTGATTTGTGTCAATGCATGATCAGACATTCCACCGTGCTTCTCATTCAAATTCATTTACTCAATAGAGGGTTTGCTGATTGTTTCATCGATGCTGGTAACATTCAAGACCAAACTAATACTTCATCTCAGGGTCCTGTGAATCAAGATGTTACTGCTGATCTCAATAATCATGATGCAATACCTACAGCTGATGATACAACACATTTATTTGTAGAAGACGATGAAGAAGATGGTTTGGATGATAACCCCGTCGTTACCAATACTCGATTAGAAACATTATCGGTGGCACTATACATCATGGACAAACCGAGAGATGGGGAAGAGGCGGATAAGCGAGGTAGAGATCTTTTTGAAACTATTAGAGCAGCAAAGAAGGAATTGTATCCAGGATGCAAAAATGCAATGAAGGTCTCTTTTATTGTGGAGCTTTTTCAGATAAAGTGCATGTATGGCTTAAGTAACGCATCATTGGAGGCCATACTTAAGCTCTTTGGAAAGGTTCTCCCTGACCGGCATTGTATTCCTGACTCCTTGGATAAAGTGCAAAGGGTGATTCGAGACCTGGGCTTGGACTATGTCAAGATACACGCATGCGAAAATGATTGTGTGTTATTTTTTGATAAATACGCAAATCTGGAAACATGTCCCATTTGTAAGGAGTCAATGTGGAAAGTTGTAGATAAAACCTCTGATAATAATTGCAGTGCAGTGGGTGCTACTTCTGCTAAGAAGCAGTTACCAGTTAAGATCCTATGCTACTTTCCTCTTATTCCTCGGCTGCAAAGAATGTATATGTCAAAGCAAATGTCAAAGGATATGCAGTGGCACAAGAATGAATTGGTGAATGATGGGAAAATGTGTCACCCTGCTGACTCAAAGGCATGGAAGCACGTGGATTCAGAGTTTAAATGGTTTTTAGAAGGAGGAGGTCGTAACGTTAGGCTGGGTCTTGCTTCGATGGGTTCAATCCCTTTGGCCTGCAAAGTTTTACGTATTCCATTTGGCCCTGTCATCCTGGTTCCTTACAATTTGCCTCCATGGATGTGTTAGAAACAATCTAACCGGATTTTGTCAATGTTGATTCCCGGTCCAAAATCTCCCGTAATGGATATTGATGTATATTTGAGGACCACGATATCGGAGCTCAAGGAGCTTTGGAATAATGGTGTTAAAACAAGAGATGCGGGGACTAAGAAGAATTTTAGATTGCGTGCTATACTTATTTGGACAATTAATGACTTCCCGCCCTATGCTATGTCAGTTCGGTTGGAGCACTAAAGGAAAGTTTGCATGTCCATACCGCCACAAACATACCGAGTATTTGTGGTTGAAACATGGGCGAAGCAATCGCTACATGGCACATCGACGTTTTTTGGCCCCCCGACCATCCATGGCGCAACAATGCGGTCGCCTTCAACAACAAGGTTGAAACCGTAGAGGCACCGTAACCACTATCCGGTGCACGTGTACTTGAGCGTATTCTACTTTTGAAGAAGTAGAATTTGGAAAGACATTGTTATCAAAAAAAAAGGAAGCGTGACGAAGACAACGATGGCACAAACCGGAGGAAGAAGAGTATTTTTTTAGCTCCCTTACGGTCTTCTTTGCTCATCGGGCATAATTTGGACGTGATGCACATTGAGAAAAATATATGCAAGAGCATACTAGGCACTCGCTTAAATTGGATGGCAAATGTAAAGACGGGGAGAATTCTCGGCTTGACATGGAGCATCTACGGATACGACCGGATCAGCACCCCGTGATTAAAGATGATAAGTATACCTTGCCATCGGCCTTGTACGAGTTAGATAAGGATGCCGGGGAAAGTTTGTGTGAATTTCTATATGGAGTGAAGATGCCCGATGGGGTTTCCTCGAATATAAGAAGATGTGTTGATGTAAAGTCACGTAAGGTGTCGGGCTTGAAAACGCATGACTACCATCTAATTCTACGAAACTTTTACCCTTAGTGGTGCGTAGGATTTTGCGGAAGTCGTTGTCATTGGATTGATTCAGCTTAGTAATTTCTTCGATGCACTATGTTCAAAGGAGTTGGTGGAATCAGAATTGGACAGGCTTAGCTGTTCAATTAGGGAGGTTGTTTGTCGACTTGAGATGATATTCCCACCTGCATTTTTTGATATCATGATCCATTTGCCTGTTCATCTAGCTGAAGAAGCTAAACTTGGGGGGCCAGTGTGTTACAGATGGATGTACCCAGTGGAACGGTACCTACGCACTGTGAAAGGATATGTGAGGAACAAGGCTCACCCTGAAGGTTCAATTGCTGAGGGATACATACTCGAGGAGTGCCTTACATTCTGCTCAAGATTCTTGGACATGGACACCAAAGACAATCGTGTTGATCGACATGAAACGGTTACTGTTAATGATCCACCATCTGGTTTGAGCATTTTTTCAGAAATAGATTACAAGAGGAGAGGATAGACGGTTGAAGAAATACCACCAAATGAGTTTCGAAAGATAAGGCACTACATAATTTGCAATTGTGATGAAGCTAGACCATATGTCGAGTAAGATGCACTACTCAGCATCATTATTGCTTTTAATTTTAAATATCAAACTAACGGTAATATTCTTTTGTGTGCAGCGAGCATTTGGAAGAACTGAGGGCACATGGATCCAGAAATCTTGATAAGCGACATGAGGCTCAACTCGTAAGATGGTTTGAAAGCAAGATAACAGAGTCTACATGCTAGAGGGGAAGTAAGTTCGCATTTGTTTGCACTTGCTCAAGGACCGGATCCCCGACCTCGTACATTGAATAGATGTCATATCGACAATTGGTCGTTTCGTACCGTTAACATCGAGAGAACCCTTGTGACACAAAACGGTGGTGTGCTTGTCAAGGGTGAGGCGAAGGCACAAATTGGTATGGGGTGATTAAAAGAATGATCTCACCGAAATTCCCCGGACAAAAAGAAGTTATTCTGTTCCAGTGTGACTGGTTTGATGTGCCTCTTGTCACAAGTACCAACAGAGGCAAAGGATACAGTAAAGATAAATATGGGGTCATTGACATCTATACTACTCGACACAAGTTTAGCAATGAACCCTATATTATGGCAACACAGGCAGAACTGGTGTTTTATGTGAATCTGGTGAACAAACTTGGCTGGAGCAGTGTTATTTCAATGAAACCAAGTGCAGGATCAGATGGCGACTAGAGAGGGGGGGAGTGAATAGGAGCCGGTAAAAATTCTTCCCAAAGAACCCGGCCTATACCCTAGTCAAACCCCGGTCACACACGAGCGATGGATCGAATCACACACCAATCGCCAAGACCACGAGGTGATGGATCAACCTCTAGCCCTAGGAACGATTCCTTGAAGCACACGCAGAAGCACGAAAAAGGAAGGGAGGAATCGAACCAAGAAGCAAAGCTCACAGGCACTGGCGGACCGTCCGGCCAGGAGGGGCGGACCGTCTGCACTGGCCTCGCGGACTGTCCGGCCTGCTACCGCGGACCGTCCGTGCCAACACCGCGACCGTCCGCCTACTCCGCGGATCGTCCGTTAAATCACACAGAACCAACAGGGACGCACCCGAATAACGGACCGTCCGCGAGGAGCACGCGGACTGTCCGCCAGGCACCCGCGGACCGTCCGCCCCGCACACGCGGACCGTCCGAAACTTCGTCCAACCAAAACTCCAAGCCACGACGGATCGAAACAAAAGACGAGCAAGAACACGAAGAACACCTGACGAACACTGTTCACGCGGACCGTCCTTGCCCCTCCTCGCGGACCGTCCGCCGTGCACGGACGGAACCGAAAACAAACTTCGACCCCGAAAGTCAACTCCCCCAAATCATCATCGGATTTCCCAAACGGTTGAAGCTGTGGAGACAAGGGTTTGGGACTTGAAAAGCGTCACACAAGGATGCTATAGCCCAAAAATCTTGCCTCCTAACTCCCTAAATCACCGGGAATCACGAATCCTTTGAGCACCACCAAAAGCTAGAGCACCGAACGAAAAACTTCGAATCGAAGTGGTTTCCCGGCGTTTGAGGGCACAAGATCAATCACAAAGATGCACAAGACATCTATTCATGTTTCCCTCAAAGAAATCCGGGGAGAAACCCACTCAAATCCTCGGAATCGCACCGGGAACAAAGGCACGAAAACAAGCACAAAAAGACCACGAAAAACACAACTCCGAATCTTCTATACAAACCAAGAAAGATTCACAAGGTCTAGCATGCCGCCCTAGCATCCATCCCTCTCAACAAATCTCTCATGAAGCTCTCATGCTAGCCTAGAGAAAATGGAAGAAAAATAGCTACCAAAATGAGAAATGGGAGGGAGGAAATGAAACCCTAAGTCACAGAGAGAGAGAGCCATCCACACACACTCATGGCTTATATATCAGGTCCCGCCGGGAGTGGTAAATGACTCGACTACCCCTAACTTAACTACCGGCGATACAACCACCGTAGGGGCATTTAGGTAATGTTTGTGGGTCTTGCCATCGGACGGCCACGCCTTTGCCACACCCCCGCGTCCTCCCGACGCAAGCCATGCGATCCCGCCGCGTGTCCTCCGCCTCGAAGCTTCCCGACACGCCCGGATCCCGTCTCCGTCGTGTTGGGCCCTCGGACTTGGTTTTGAGGCCCAAACCAAGAAACCGTCCGCCGATGGTTTTGTGGGCAAACCACCAAACCCCGCGTGCTCGGTCCGGCCTCCCGCCAAACCACTTGACTCGACCGCCACCGTGCACCGGCTCGATTGTCCATGACTTCGTCTTGCTCGTGTCGCCACCATGTGGCCCGCACCTCGTCCCGCCGTCCACCGGGTCCCTCGAACCGAGCCTACTTGTCTCTCCATCTCCCGGAGGCCCCTCGAGGCTGAAGACCTTTCGCGCCCGTTCTTCACCTGCAACAACACGAACTAGGCCGCAGCCTACACCTGCGCACTAAGCCAAGAGTCAGTCCAACACCCGTTGTCAATCACTCATCACTGAGGAGCGGTCATCCATCAACCACTGGGACGCTCCAGGTCCTTAATCTCCCCCTTGATGAGTGCATTGACAACACACAACGCAAAATGAAATTCAGAGAAAGAAAGAAAGGAAGAAGAAAGAAAAACAAAGAAGCTCAACTCATGACCAAAACCAAAGAAAGGCAAAGAAAGGTCACAAGCCATGCAAAGCACAAACTCCACACGGAAAACAGCAAGAAAGCTCCCCCTGAACAAATGCAAGCTTCCCCTAAACATGTGGATGCAAACTTCCAAATTTCAGCTCACCTCTTCTGAATTTTCATTAAGCTCACCTCTTCTCCCCCTTGTTGACAATGTATGAATCAAGGTGAAAATGCAGAAATGCAAGACAAAGCATATAAACATCTACATGAGCTTCTCAAATAGGCCAAATTTAGTGTCAAAGGCTAAAAATGAGACAAAGATCACACATATGAATCATAGCATAGTCAAAGCATTGCCACAAGTAATATATGAAAATACAAGCATGTGACAGGGCAAAATTTTCAGATTTAAGCAGTGTTACCAAAAGAAGGCTCGCTTCACATGTAAAAGCCTATCCATGTCACACTTGAGCCACAAACATGCATATCATTCAAAGATCATACAAGGATATCAAATTCTCAAGAAAAGATCATGGCAAACACCCATAAAGCAAAGCATGTCATGTCAAAGCTCATGAGCCATGTGTCCACTTCGGGGAGACTTCTCCACTGGTGAACATCATGCAACATGTTTTGCACCCATATGTGAAAGATAAAACATTTTAAGCATAGACATGATGGATGGAGCATTTTTCAAGCATTATACACTTCTTGTCAAGATTAAATCATTTCATGGTACATGAAGTGCCTTTGTGGCAAAAAGAAGCTTATGCTCCCCCATGAATGCAACATAGGCTAAACATTCACAATGATATTCGGCTTTTGGCCCAAATGCAAGAACAAGGCATCCAAGCACAATCTAAGCATGAAAAGCACATTTAGACCAAACTGTGACATGGATACACAACTACACACGAGTGGAGCATATTTCATCAGAAATTAGTCAAGATTAGCATTTATTTCAAAAAAAGGGCTATCTCACCACACATATATCTCAAATATTCCAAAAGCATAGCCTCACATCACCATTTCTCCACACATATGACCAACATCTCACAAATAGACAAAGAAACTCAAATATGGCATATGAAAGAAGCTCATCATCCTAAAATGCAATATGATACAAATGCAACATGATATAAGACAAGATGGATATCCTACCATGGTTTATACATCAAGCAAAGCATGTATATACATCAAAGTAAACATGGTATGATACATATGATACAAAAAGGAAATCCCCAAGAAACAACTAGAAAGGGCAACAAACCCCAAGTTCCCCCCGCAAGCGCACAAATGTAGCTTGGTCGAGAGGCTTTGTAAAGATGTCGGCTAGCTGATCTTGGGTAGGGACATGGCTCAACACAATGGTTCCTTTTTCCACATTGTCCCTCAAGAAATGATACCTCACTTCTATGTGTTTGGTTCTGGAGTGAAGCACTGGGTTTTTGGCTACACTTATGGCACTGGTGCTATCACAAAGAAGTGGGATCCGGGTGCACTCCTCACCAAAGTCTCTCAAAGTGTATGAAATCCACAACGGCTCGAGAACAACAACTCGCGGCACAACATACTCCGCCTCGGTGGTAGACCGAGCTACACTAGACTCGCTTGCGGGAAGACCATGAGACCAACGAAGAACCAAGAAACTCGGCAAGTACCGGAAGTAGACTTCCTCTCGACTCGACAACCAAAGAAAATACGCATCGGAAAAACCATGAAGAGAAAGAGTCGAGGAGGAAGAATACCAAAGGCCAAGACCAAGGGCAGATCGTAGGTACCGAAAATCCTCTTGACGGCCCGTCGATGTGATGTCCTCGGCGAACCCCGAAAACGAGCGCACAAACACACGCCGAACCGTATGTCCGGCCTCGTTGCCGCGTCAAGTAGAGGAGGGAGCCGATCATGCTCCCCGTACTCCCGCCGGTCCACCGGTTCTCCGTTCTCGTCCGCATCCAAAGTCGTCGTACTCCCCATGGGAGTCGACATCGGCTTCATATCTTGCATCCGGAACTTCTTCGCATGTCTTTCGTGTACTTGGTCCGGTGCACGAATGTTCCATCCTTCACTTGCTTGATCCGCGGCCCCGAGAAAATACTGCAACTCAACCATCATGCTCATCTTGAACTCCCTGCTCATCTCATCTGCAAACTTGGCAACAAGGTTATGTGACGAGCCACCAAAGACAATATCATCCACGTATATCTGAACAATCAACAAGTCATTTCCATGCTTGAGGAGAAACAAGGTCCTATCCACGGTACCCATCACAAACCCTCTACTCAACAGAAAACCTCTCAATCTCACATACAAAGCACGAGGCGCCCGTTTCAACCCATACGCAGCCCTTTTCAACCCGTATACCCCGTGTGGGTACAACTCGCTCTCAAACCCGTGTGGTCGCTTCACATACACCTCCTCCTCTATGACCCCATTCGTAAATGCACTCTTCACAACCCTTTAGCCACGGCAAAGGCTAGAAGGATTCGAATTGCCTCAAGATGGGCCACAGGAGCAAAGGTCTCCTCATAGTCGATCCCCTCCTTCTGACTAAACCCCTGAGCAACAAGTCTGGACTTGTTCCTCACAACCATCCCATTCTCACCCTTTTTGTTCTTCCAAACCCACTTGGTTCCTATGGGATGGCAATTTGGAGGTGGTTCAACTAACTCCCATACCTCGGTTCCTCTCAAAGTTTTCCAACTCCTCATGCATAGAATTGACCCGCTTGCATCGGATAAAGCATGTCCAATGTCCTTGGGCTCAAAGGTGGCAACAAAAGCAGCATGAGCAAAATGAGAGGAATTCCTAGACCTTGACCGTGTAGTGCGTTCGTCGATGTTCCCAATGATCTTCGACAGGGGATGTACTTCTTGAATCCGCCGGGGAGCCTCACACCTCGAGACTACCTCCCCCTCAACTTCAGCTTCTCTCGCCTGGTCCTCTTGTCGCAATGTCGTTGTCCATGAAGTAGACGGTCCACGCTCCGTAGTGGTCGTAGGAGAAGTAGTGGGTACACATTCAGCTTCAAGTGCATGGTTCTCCCCATCATCATCTCCAGCTTCATCCTTTTCCTCTTCAAAGAGGTCCTCGACCATCTCTTCATCGCCTGCACATTCAAAGCCAAGAGAGGTACATGGCATTGTCTCGTCGAAGGTTACCTCGCAAGTCTCCATGATTTTGTTAGTCTAAATGTTAAGCACCCTATAGGCTCTAGAATGGTTAGCATATCCAAAGAAAATACTATCACTAGACCTAGCCTCAAACTTGTCGAGTTTTCCCTTCTTTAGAATAAAGAATTTGCAGCCAAAGACTCGGAAATGACTCACCTTGGGTGCCCGACCATGCATCAGCTCATAACAGGTCTTCTCCTTAAAAGCTCGCAATAAAATCCTGTTAGAAACATGACAAGCCGTATTGACCGCCTCAGCCCAATACCTCCTAGGAGTCCTGTGTTCATCGAGCATCGTCCTAGCCATCTCACAAAGAGTCCGATTTTTCCTTTCCACAACTCAATTTTGAGGGGGCACATAAGGGGTCGAATACTGATGTTCAAGACCTAGATCACGACAAAAGGCATCAAAACGAGAGTTCTTGAACTCTGAGCCATTATCACTGCGGATAGCTCGAATAGCATTCCCATGCCTCTCGTTTTTCAACCTTACGATCAGATCTCGAACAAAACCAAATGTCTCACTCTTATCCTCCAAGAAGAACACCTAGGCATAGTGAGAGTAATCGAACACCACAACAAGGACATACCACTTCCCACCCACCGAGCGAACTCGAGCTGGCCCGACAAGGTCCATATGCAACGGCTACCGTTCGGACGCTCTGGCCATGACATCGGTCGGGGGTGGATGGGGAGTGGCTACCATCTTGCCATGCCTACAAGGAACACAAACCAAATCCTTCTCAAGCTTCAACCTCAAAGAATCCTCGGACAAGGTCAAGACCACTCGGGGATGATCATACGTACAAGATCACCTCGAGAATCGAAGAAGGACCGGCCATCAAACGAATGAGCAGGACCCAAAGAACGAGAGAAATCAGCCACGAAAATCGACCCTCGGGGATGATCATACGGACAAGATCACCTCGAGAATCAAGCAAACGAGACTCGCCGGACTTGAAACACACATCAAAACCCTCATCAAGCAACCGAGAAACCGAAAGCAAATTGAAACCCAAAGACTTCACAAGAGCCACTCTCTTCAACGTTACCTTGTCACTCACATGCACAACACCCTCGTACATCACCCTTCCTCGTCCATTGTCCCCAAATGTGATGTACATCTTTTCCTTCACCGGGGTGAGGCCGGAGAACCACTTCTTATCTCCGGTCATGTGTCGAGAACACCCGGAGTCGATCAACCAAATGTCCTCCAAGCCTCCCCGCCCGGCAAATAAACAAGAACGGAATGAGCTAGCGACTCGACACCGGGGTTAGCACAAAAAAGTTAAACCAAAGGTGTCGAGCCATCTCGCTCAAAAGAGGGGTTAGCAAACATCATTCCCTTGCCACCAAACTTCCCATGTCCCATGGGAGGAGTACGAGCACCACGAGGAGGAAAACGTGGTCCGTAGTTCCTCCGGAACCCAAAGCCGCGATCATCTCCCCTAAACCCGTATTGAGGACGAGTAGGAGGACGTCCAACGCAAAACCACCACGAGCCCGACCAAACCTCTCACCAAAGACGCACATCATCATCTCTCCTCACAAACCTACCACTCGAGCTCCAACTCTACCAACACTCTTCACACTTCCCACACCCCGTGGAAGTGGCACTCTAGGCTCGGGAATACCATGAGACCGGCGATACTCGTCCCGGTTTGCTTGCTCCCTAGCAAGCCTCTCATCCCTCTTCCTCTTGTAGCAAAACTCGCAAGATGCCTCTCCTTGCCACAATACTCACACCCGAAGGGGATGGATTTTGGTTTTGGCTCGGCTTCTCTCTAGGCTTCTCACCCACAAACTTCACCTAAGCTTCCGGAAGTCATTTGTTTTAGGTGGGAATTTGGGTGGATCTTGGGTTGTGTCAAGCTTGTTGCAAAGGTGGTCGGGCTTTGGTGTGAAAGAGTTCTTGGGTGCTTTTGGAAGTGGGACTTGGATGTCTCCGATCAACTCAAACTCGGGGTTAGACTCAACGCACTTCTCATACACACTCTCCCCACTGTTCTCTCCCACTTTCTCACCCACCTTCTCAAAACCCAAACCACGACCATCCGCTCTCTTGAAATCCTCAATCATGATTTTCAATTGAGGTTCCCGCCCGTACAACCAACCCAACACCTTCCTCAAATAGTCATTCTCCTCATAGATGACGTCCAAACGGGAAGTAAGTTCAAGATTGCGCAATGTAACTTCATCACAGCTAGAACATGCATTTGCAACAGGAGATTTCAAAGATGCTTCCAAAGAGCTGATGGTAGAACGAGCATCAACAAGCTTAGCATGCATAGTAGGACATGATTTACAAGCATCAAGCAAAGTAGGTCTAGCCTTAAGCTCTCATACTCAGTCCTAAGAGCATCTAGTTTAGCCAAACTGGAAGCATTTTTCTCATTAAGCAACTTGATCTCATTCAACCATGCATCACACTCAAGACATTCAACATCATCAGGAGTAGTAGGAGCAAGTTTCAAAGAGTCATTCTCAAGTTTCAATTCAAGCAATTTGGACTCTAACTCTCCTACTTTCTCACTAGCATTCTCAAGTTGAGCCCTAAGATCTTTCCTCATCTTTTTGGCATCTCTTAGCACACTATCACGGTTGACAATCAAGCCATTCAACCTAGCGATCTCAGCAAGCAAAGAGTCGGGGTCACGATTTACCTCATCCTCCGAGTCGGAGTCGCTGTCTTCCTTCTCGCTCTTCTTGTTGCTTGAGCTATAGGCCATGCCACAAAAGCCCTCAAGCGCCACACGGCTCAACCCACCGAGGTTCCGCTTGCACTCTTCTTGCCCTTGCGCCTCTCGGCATCTTCATCTTTGCCGCTTGAGCTTGATCGCTCGTCGCTTGAGCTTGAGTCGACGTCGCTCGCACCGCCACCATCGCTCTTGCCTTGTTCTTCTTGTAGCCGCTCTTGCTCTGGCCGCCGCTTGTCCTTGTCCTTGCTCTTGGACTTATTGAAGTGCTTGCCCTTGGAGGAGTACTTGTCTTCACGCCTCGGGTGCGCCTTATACTCGTTCACCTTGTACTTGTTCTCCTCCGCTTCCGGCACTCGGCGATGAAGTGGCCACACTTGCCACACTTGTAACACGTCCCCGAGCTCCGCCTTGCATTCCTCCGACTCTCGTGTAGTCGATCAAACCTCCTTGAGAGCAAGGCCACCTCCTCCTCGCCCAGCACATCAAACTCCTCATCTGGAATGGACATAAGAGAAGACAAGGAAAACTGTCGACAGGAAGGGTTAGATTTGCTCTTTGATCCGCCCACAAGAGCAAGACTATGGTCAGTCGAGCCCTCATGTTTGGATTGCAACTTCCTGTCAACCTCAGCCGACTTGAGCTTAGAAAAGAGGTCATCCAACTCAATAGTCAAATAATGCCCAGACTCCTTGATGGCCTCAACTGTCGTATGGACCTCCCTGGGCCCACTACCTCAGTGGGTACCAGGACCGACTACTCGGTGGGCCCCTGGGACTACCCGGCTTGGGCTACACGGCACCTGAAGGCGTGGAGCACAAGGACTACATAGGAGTAGTACTCGGTTAGGGAGTTGTACATGTTCCGCACTGTATAGAGGAATCCTAGACGTACTCGACTAGTACTCTCTCCCCTACTCCGACTTGTAACCCCGCCTCCCGACTATATAAGGCGAGGCGAGGGACCGATCACCTCATCCAATCTCCTCTCATACAACTCACGGCGCACTATTGCACCATCTTGTAATCGTGCCCTATCAATCCGAGCTACGAAGCATACGGGACGTAGGGTATTACGCACCTCGCGGCCCGAACCTCGTCTAAATTGTGTGCCACGTGTCTCTTCCTTCGAGTTACCGATCTCGGCGAGTCACATTCATCTACTTCGGGTACTCCCCGTAGTAGGTTGCCGGTCTAAAACACCGACACCGGCGCGCCGGGTAGGGGATCTCGCTCGAGATCACATGGCAAACTCGACGGCTTCCGTCCACTTCAAGCCAACCGTCGCCTTCAACCGCGGCGACACCTTCGTGTTCGGCGCCTGGGTCTGCACTGCTGATGGCGCGGGCTCCTTCCAGCGCCGCCTGACCATGCAGCCCAACCCGAAGACAAAGCTTCGTGATGCTCCCCCGAAGTTGTCATAGGTGAACTCGCTTGCAAGTTCGGTGAAATTTCACTCTTCAACCACCACGCTGACTTCGAGCTCAAGTCTGTCTCCAACTCGAACTCGACGTTGCCGTGGGCCATCGCATGCGAGCCGGCTACTCAGCCATCGCAGGTGGTCCCCTCACCACGCGAGCACTCCGCGCGTGGCCCCCGCATCCTCAGCCGGGCCCGCACGGGGGGCTCCCACTTCGCGCCGCGGACGCGCAAGGAGCCCGTACCCGAGTACTGCTCGGACTCCGACACCGCCCCCGATCGCGCTCCGGACTCCAGCCCTCTCTCCGAGTTCTACTCGAACCCGGACTACGAGTTCGACTTCGGGTCGGACCCTGAGGAGCCCGAGTCCGAGGACAACTCCATCGATCTTCCCTTGTCAGGGCCGGCCTCTGGGCTGGTTATATCATCCACGCCGGCCGGGAGATACGTCTACTGGCTAGACCGCAAGCCTGCTGACCTGGCAAGGGGAGACTCACGCTACATCGCCTACATCGACTCGCTAACGTTCCAGGAGGGAACACCACTGGCCCGGGCTGACTCAAACACACCAACTGAGGTGGCACCCTCTGAGTGCCTTGGCACCCCCGATCGCCAAGTCTTCATGGCTGACGGCGACACCCCAGGGCCTTCAGGCACCGCTCAGGACAAGTACCTGGAGGACATCTCCTCCGACGAGCTCTCCGCTGACGCTCCACCGAACGAGACTCCGGCGGACAGAGACACTCGACGCGAACGCAACCGGAAGCGCAACGAACGTCGTCGACGCCTCCGCGACAACCTCCCCATCCGCAACCTTGCGGAAGCTCTCGAGGCGGTCGAGAGCGAGTACACACTACCCCCGAGCGAGTGCCTCATGTCGATCACGCGATCGCACGACAGGCTCAGGGCATACGCGCTGGAGAAGTCATCGCTAAGCTCGCCGAAGAAGCCTACTTCATGCGGGTCGACAAGAGAGTCAACCAACCTCCTCCAGCTAAACCTCGCGACAACGAAGCTACTAGTCGCAGCGCCAACAACGGTCCCAACCGTACTCGAGCTGACCTTCCAGCCGAGACAAACCGTCGTCGCTCCAACGCCGGAGGACCATCACTGCAAGACCATGGCAACCGAGAAGTTGTTCCCCACCGCGCTCCGGCCGGTGGCAGCGGCAACGATCCCGACGGCGGCGGCGGCCGACGGCGGCGGCTCCAACCACCAACGGGAGGGCCGGAGGCGGCGGCGGCCCGCGGCGGCCGAGGCCACGCGAACGACCACACCTCCGGTGCCTCACATGGCGGGTACGACGCTCGCCAGAAGATTGAGGAGCTGCGGCGGAAGAAGTCGACCACCGCCGTTGAGGGTGACGGCTTCCCCCGCCTTCTCGCCTCGACTTCGCAACTTGCTCCTCCCCGACAAGTTCAAGCCTTTGGGGATCACCAAGTACGATGCGAAGCAGATCCCATCCGGTGGCTCCGATGCTACGCCCTCTCCATCGAGAACGCTGGCGGCAACAGCGACATCAAGTGCCTCTACTTCCCCTTCTGCCTGGACCAAGCACCACTCACATGGCCCGAGTCGCTGGACAAGCACTCGATCGACAAGTGGGACCAGCTGAAGGAGCAATTCACAAGTAACTTCGCGGGCGCCATGGGCCGATTGGGTACTTGCATGGACCTGGCCATGATCAAGCAGGAACAGGGCGAGACCCTCCGCAAGTACATGCACCGCTTTTTCGACAAGCGCGCTACCGTCGTCGACATCACCGACAAGGAGGTCATCGACCTCTTCCAAGACGGCCTCTACCACCGCCGCACCTTCGAGGACTTCGGTCGCCGTCGCCCCGGTCCATCCCCCCGGCTCAAGGACATGATCACGTCCCGGGCGGATGAAGAGGACAAGGCCAACGCCAAGTACGACGCCATCCGCGGCAAGTCCAAGCGAGAACCGGGCGGCGGCGGCAGCAAATGCAAACCAAGGCGGCCGCAACAACAACAACAACAACTACTACTACTCGGGTCCCACCCGCAAGCGCAAGCCGGACAACACCGTCGCGGCTATCCGGCGCCCCGCGAAAGGGAACTCGAAGAAGAACTCGGTGGTTTCAAAGACCCGCTCGAAGGAGAAGTGCCCGTGGCATCCAAACGGCAACCACACTACCGAGCGGTGCTACCAACTCGGCATGCACTCAAGGATACGCCGAGCCACCGCACCCTCACGACCAAAAGGGCAAGAAGAAGGACGGCGACAACAACGACTTCCAAGAACCCGAGAAGACCGTCAACGTCCTCTTCGGCGGACTGCCCAGCAGGCGGGAGCAGAAGGCTACCCGTTGGGAAGTAATGTCCATTGAGCCAGCGGTCCCGACCCCTCTCAGGTGGTCGGAGGTACCCATCACCTTCTCCCGCGCGGACCAATGGACCAGCTTCTCCGAACCAGGACGGTTCCCCCTCGTCCTGAAGCCAACGGTGGCGGGCTCCAAGCTCAACAAGGTGCTCATCGACGGTGGAAGCGGGCTCAACGTCCTCTTCACCAAAACCTTGAAGAAAATGAAGCTCGACATCACCCCCATGCTCACCAAGAGCAAGACGCCTTTCTACGGCATCGTCCCCGCAACGCGGCTATTCCACCGGGCTCGGTGGTCCCGCCGCTTACATTCGGGGCGTCTCGGGACAACTACCGTACCGAGTACATCAAGTTCGAGGTCGCGGACTTCGAGACCTCTTACCACGCCATCCTCGGCATCGCCAAGTTCATGGCGGTGCCCCACTACACCTACTTGGTACTCAAAATGCCAAGTCCAGACGGTGTACTCTCCCTCCAAGGGGACTTGAAGATCTCCAACGACTGCGACACAGAAGCCGTGGCGATCGCCTCCACAAACCAAGTACCCAACGCGATGATGGAGGTCTACGCCGCGTCGAAGAAGCTTGCTACAAGTGAACTCGACATCCCGCAGAAGTCCGACGGCGCAACAAGCCTCGGCCACCGAGGAGGTACTCGTCAAGACGGTCGACCTTGGAACAGAGCGACCCCGAAGCAAGACCACCACCATCGGGGCCGGCCTCGACCCCAAATAGGAAGACGCGCTCATCGGCTTTCTTCGGGCTAACCGCGACATCTTCGCGTGGAAGCCGACGGACATGCCGGAGTGCCCGCAGAGCCGATTGAGCACCGCCTCAACGTCGATCCTAAAGCCACCCCCAAGCGACAACACCTCCGACGCTTTGCCGACGACAGGCGGGACGCCATCAAGAAGGAACTCGCCAAGCTACTCACGTACCGGCTTCATCGGAGAAGTTTTCCATCCTGAGTGGCTCGCCAATCCCGTCCTCGTCCGCAAGAAGAACTCGAACGAGTGGAGGATGTGCGTCGACTACACCGACCTCAACAAGCACTGCCCCAAGGACCCCTTCGGGTTGCCGCGGATTGATCAAGTCATCGACTCCACGGCGGGTGCCGCGACTCCTTTCTGCTTCCTCGATCGCTACTCCGGTACCACCGGATCGCAATCAAGGAAGAAGACCAGGAGAAGACCGTGTTCATCACCCCGTTTGGCGCGTCTTCGCTACACGACCATGTCCTTCGGGTTGAAGAACGCCGGCGCTACCTACCAACGGGCCATCCGGGCACCGCTTCAAGCGGCAACTCAACAAGAACGTCGAGGCCTACGTGGATGACGTGGTTGTCAAAACCAGGGACTCCAGTACCCTCATCGACGACCTTGAAGAGACCTTCGCATCACTACGCGAGTACCGCTGGAAGCTCAACCCGAGCAAGTGAGTCTTCAGCGTCCCTTCGGGCAAACTACTCGGCTTCATCATCAGCCAGCGCGGCATTGAAGCCAACCCCGAGAAGATCTCCGCCATCACCAACATGAAAGCTCCCACGAGCATCAAAGACGTCCAGAAGCTGACAGGGTGCATGGCGGCGCTGAACTGATTCATCTCGAGGCTAGGAGAACGGGGCCTCCCCTTCTTCAAATTACTCAAGCATCACGAGAAGTTTGTGTGGACTCCAGAGGCGGATGAAGCCCTTGCCCAGCTCAAGGACTTCCTTTGAAAGCCACCGATCCTCACGGCTCCTCACAAGGGCGAGCGACCATCGCTCTACCTAGCCGCGACTACTCACGTGGTCGCATCGCCATCGTTGTCGAGCGGCGGGAAGACGACCACGCCTACCCGGGCCGGGCCGCCCCGCCTACTTCGTCGGCGAGGTTCTATCGTAGTCCAAGGCTCGCTATCGGCCCGTGCGAAGCTCCCGTACGCTCTACTCATCACCTCACGAAAGCTACGACACTACTTCCGGGAGTACTCGGTCTCCGTCGTCACCGACTACCCGCTTGGCGACATCTGCGCGAACCAAGATGCTACGGAAGAATCTCCAAGTGGGCCGTCGAGCTCGGCGCCCTCACCATCGACTTCAAGCCACGCACGCCCATCAAGTCGCGGCACTAGTCGACTTCATGGCGGAGTGGCGGGAGAACCGGCCTACCTACTCCCACCGTGCGACCGCAGCATTGGGTGATGTACTTCGACGGCTCACTCAACCTCGAGGGCGCGGTGCGGGGGTACTCTCCCGATCTCTCCAACGGGCGAACAACTCAAGTACGTCCCGCATCTTCTCGGAAGGTCTCAAACAAAGAAGCCGAGTACGAAGCCCTCCTACACGGGCTCCGCCTCGCGGCTTCACCGGGCATCAAGCGACTACTAGTCTACGGCGACTCCGCGGTGGTCATCAACCAAGTCAACAAGTCCTCGGGACCGCAACAAGGAGAACATGGACGCCATCGCCTAGAAGTCCGCAAGCTCGACAACAAATTCTATGGTCTCGAGTTCCATCACATCGTCCGCGACAACAACGTTGCGGCGGACGTCCTCTCGAAGCTTGGATCCACCCGCGCTCAAGTCCCAGCAGGTGTCTTCGTCCACGAGCTTCACGCGCCATCCATCCCGGAGCCGGCGCCACCGACCCCTTGCTCCGGCCCCATCCACCATCTGGGCAGGAGGTCATGATGATCGACGTGGACTGGAGGCAACCCTTCATCGACTACCTCAGCGAGCAGAAGGTCCCCTCCGACAAGAACGCGGCCGAGCAACTCGTCCGCCGCGCCAAGTCCTACGTCCTCGTCGGAGACAAGCTTTACAAGCGGGCGCATCTTCTGGAGTACTCATGAAGTGCGTCCCTCGTGAAGAAGGCAAGGACATCTTGGAGGAGATCCACAAGGGCATCGCGGCAACCACGCGTCCTCACGCACGGCGGTCGGCAAGGCCTTCCGCGAGCATTCCTGCCGGCCCACGCCCCCGGGCGATGCCGAAGAACTCGTCGAAGGTGCCAAGGATGTCAGTACTTCGCCAAGCAGCAACACGTCCCAGCCTACAAGCTAGTCACCATACCGCCAACCTGGCCTTTTGCTTGCTGGGGGCTCGACATGATTGGGCCACTGCCAACTGCGCCAGGAGGATTCAACAGGGTACTAGTGGCTATCGACAAGTTCACCAAGTGGATCGAGGTCAAGCCGGTCACATGCCCCAAGGCTGACAGAGTACTCGACTTCCTGGATGAACTCGTACACGGCTATGGGCTACCCCACCGCATCATCACAGACCTGGGGTCCAACTTCAACAACCACCAGTTCTGGGAGTACTGCGAGAACAGCGGGATCGACATCCGATATGTCTCAATTGCCCATCTACGGGCCAACAGACAAGTCGAGCGCGCCAACGGGATGGTGCTCGACGCCCTCAAGAATCGGCTACACGACGCCGCGAACTCCAAAGGGGCAAGTGGATCAAGGAACTACCCAACGCACTCTGGGGGCTGCGGACTCAACCATCCAAGCCAACGGGGCAATCCCCTACTTCCTGGTTTACGGCTCCGAAGCCATCCTCCCTGCTGACGTCATATGGAACTCGCCGGCAGTGGAGCACTACGACGAAGGCGTCTCAGAAGACAGCAGACGAGTTGATATCGACAGCCTCGAAGAAGCTCGGCCGCGCCGCCCTCGTCCAATCGGCAAGGTACCGGAGAGTATTCGACGCTACCATGATCGCAACGTCAAGGAACGCTCCTTCAACGTTGGAGATCTTGTCCTCCGCCGTATCCAGAACACGGAAGGACTTCACAAGCTCGCCTCCCCACGGGAAGGTCCCTTCACCGTGGCAAAGGTGACCGGGCCGGGCTCCTATCGCCTCCAGACACTCGAAGGCGAAGACATCAACAACTCGTGGAACGTCGACCAGCTCTGTCGATTCTACGCCTAGTCTACACGACTATTCTGGGGTTCAAGTCTACACGACTACATCAACACCCCCGGCCGTAAGCGACCCCCCGAGTCCTAGCTCCAGTCTCTGGACTTCCCCTCTCCAGGATCCAGCCCGTGCGACTACCTACGGACCCTGGGCTGCAACGAGCGTCAAGGACTCTAGCAGCGGTCTACTAAGAGACCACACTCCAAGATCCAGCCTGCACGGCTACCTACGGATCTACGATCCAGCCTACACGGCTACCTACGGATCAACTGCTGTAAGCGGCTACCCGCTCCAGCGCTACTCAGCCGTAAGCGGCCTACGGGTCCAAGCGACTACTCTGTAACTACGGCCCTGGCCATCCAGGTGTACTTCTTCAGTAATAAAGATTGATCGTTCATCAACTTCTTTAATGCCTACTCCCTACAACGGGACCACTAAAGTCGAGTACTACTACTCGCATCCACTCCACGATGGGCGCTCCGCACTCTGAGATCGCGACTACGAGTACTCATTGCTGGAAAATTTTCTTTCATTGATACTTGAACAATTCATTCCAATTGTTTCTCCTGTACAACCATGGCTACTAGCTACCTATTACGGGGGCTACCGGAGGTTCGGCTTCTCGGCTACCGCTCCGCGATGGGAGCCATCTCGCTCCGGCCGGCTGCGCATCTTGCTCATCGAGCAGCGGTTGGCGGCTACCCCGCCCGCGACTACCTCCACCGGGGCCTTCGGGAAGTACGACTTCATGAAGGCCAAGACTTGTCTTGGGATCGACCCGGCCATGTGCTTCACGTAGGCGGCCGGTCGGCTCGGCGCTTCCTTGAGGCAATCCACCGGAGGAGCGATCTTGGGGCCGCCCGGTGCGGCACCGGGAGTCTTGCAATCGGCGGTGCGGCTTCTTCCAATTCTTTCAACGGGCCCGCAATGCCTCGCGGTCTTCGTTCAACTTCCGCAAGGATTTGTAGCGGTTGACGAGATCTCTATCGAGGCAATCCGAAGCTCCATATGCTTCTCGCACTCGAAGGCGAGTTCTTTGTAGTCGAGCTCGAGTACCTGGCGGGCTTCTTGCTCCCGGTAGAAGAGGTTCTTCATGCTCGTCTCCGAGGCCTTCAGCTGCTCCACCTGGCCCTCAAGCTCTGCAACACAGCGGCTCAACAGCGGGTCAGATGCTTCTCGACCTCCAACAAGTACCCGACAAGTTGAGGGGTATACCTTTGTTCTTGTTGCGGAGGCCCTTATTCTTCCGCACCAAGTCGTCGCCCTTCTCCTGCAACTCCTGGACGTCGTTGTGGTACTTGGCGAAGGCGGCGTCGAGCTTCGACTGCATGGCAGCCGCGTGCTTCCGCGACTTCACAAGTTGCTCTTCTAGCGCCTCGGCTCGGAGCACCGTGTCGCCATAGCCTCCGCAGCGAGGTTCGACTTGTCGCGGGACCGCTCCGCAACGTCCTGCACAAGACAACTCAAGTCACGAAGAGAACTCAACGACAAAGGATTGGCTACTCAAAAGGCTACGGCTACTTACCTTCATCCACTGCTCGGCTTGACGGATCGCCTCCAGATGCTTGGCTACCGTCGCCGGCTCGATGAGATCGTCCGCGAGCAGCTCTATCCCGCCGCGACTACTCGCGGTGGCCTCCGTCATCGGCGCAGAGCGGATGGGCTCTGCGTCCTGGATCTCGGGGGAGCGGATAGCCACCTCCAGAGCAATCTCTGGCGACGTGGTGACCGCCTCTCCCCCGGCGGTCTTCTCGATGACCTCCTCCATGGGCTCGGGGGCTCCTTCCGCAGCCTCCGGGGCCTCTGGTGTCAACCTCTGCATTGGCACCCCTGCAAGGATGTCACCACCTTCAGCGCCTGTCAAAGAGACGACAAGTGCATCAGTGCCTACGACTACTCTTCGTGGAGCCCTGTAGCTTCAAGAAGGGTACTCACCTTCGACTACACTGGCCTCCGGCAGCGGCGCCTTGGCAGCCGGTGGTTCAGTCGCGGCTTGGGTAGCGGGAGCGGCCTCCTCGGCGGGCGGCGCGACTTCTTCCGCCACCGTTGATGAGGGCTCATCCCCATCCCAGGTCAGATCCGTGGATTTTCTACAGAAACACACACAGATGGTCGTCAGTCAACATCGACTACTGCAACAAGTACTACTCGCAAGGATATGGTACTTACAAGTTTGACCAGACAATTGTCACAGCCGGAGCACCGAGGACGCTGGCGATCTCGACCAGTCCACCCTCGGCGGGCGCCTCCTCCTGCGCCCCTGCGGCTAACGCCTCCTCCACAGCAGCGGCGTCCGGCGCAGCGGTCTCCTGCGCCCCTGAGGCCACCACCTCTTCAACAGCGGCGGCCACGGGTCCCATGCTCCCTTGCGGAGCTGGGGGTTGGCGCTCTAGCTGCGCCAAGATGTCTTCAACAGTGGGGGCTGGACTACGGCTTCCAGCTGGCTCCCCCACCGTGTCCCATACGCCCTCGTCGCCCTCTTTGACGGGCTCCGCTGGCGGCACATCCTGCATACAGGGAAGACCACTCGTCAGCAAACGTACTCGTACAACGGGTACTCGATTTCTCTACTCAAGACAGCTTACCTCCTAAGGCGTGGTCTCTGAGACCTTCAACTTCTTCGTCACCCGCTTCCTGGCGGGGTTGCGCGGCTTCCGTGGCGGCGCTGCCAGGCTAGCCTCCAGGCTAGCCGGGGGGTCTTGTACCAGAGGAACATGAGGCAAGCCCGGGCGGCTAAACCTCGACCGCAGCTGGAAGCGGTCCTGCAACGTCTCCACGTCTTCGTCGTCGTCGTCTGAGGTATCCTCCACGATGACGGTATCGTGGCCTTCACTGACTTCTCGGCGCTCCTTCGCCTTCCCCTCCATCGGGATCTCGATTCCGCTCGGAGGTGGCTGCGGCTCGGAGACGAACTTCTTCACGTCATCATGCGCAAAAGACAAGACGTCAGCAACTCTACTACAAGCAATCACTACTCGACTAGGGGGGTACGACTACTCACCTCCTTGGGTGGGCGCGCGGCGGAGTACTCCTCGACAGGGCACGCCGTGTACGGCGGCATGTCCTTGAAGATCCGCGACAACCTCTCGATGATGTCGTTGTCGTCTAGCTCGCCTCCTGGCATCCGCGACGCGTCGTCGTCGCCGGTGTACTCGAAGCCCCGGGGTCTCCCCGAGCCATCAACGGCCGGATCCTTCGCTTCATGAAACCGAAGGCCACATGCTCGGCCCTCGGTCCCGCCTCCCTCGGCACCTTGATGCGTGCTACCGCCTCGGGGAGCCGGATTCCCTCTTGCATGGTGGGCTCCGTGTTCCACCATTCACGCGTGCCCGGGCCGTCGTCCGGCTCGGCCCGGCGGTGGCGGGGGTGGTGGTTCGTGATATAGAACCACCCGGTCTTCCGGTCCGTGTTGGAGTCGACAAGCTTATACGCCAAATACCGCTCGCGCGCGTCTTCCCTCGGTCGGATGCGGCTCCTCCGACTACCCCGGGGTTGGTGGCACTTGGTTGCGGCTGACGCGGAAGAACTTCCGGAAAAGCACCCAATGCGGCTTGATCCCGAGGAAGGCTTCGCAGAAGTGGACGAAGACCGCCGTGTGGAAGATGCCGTTGGGGTTCAGGTTCAGGTTCTCGATCCCGTAGTACCCGAGCAGCCCCTTGAAGAAATCGCTGGTCGGGAGCGCAAGACCGCGCTCCACGAACCGCGCGAACATTGGGATCTCGTCTTCGGCCTCCTCCATCGGATATGGATCTCCAGCGGCGGATCTCCACATGTCGACTTCCTTCTCCCTGATGAACCCACTGTGCAGGAGGGTCAGCAGATCCTCCGTCTTCACTTTGTACTTCTTCCACTCGCGGCTTGGATCAGCCCGCGGTGGAGACATGGGCGGCGCTGCTCCGGTGGCAGCCGCAGCGGCCTCTTCGTGGCCCCTCTTCTTCCCGGTGGCCTTGGACGTCTTGGACGGCGACGGCTTCATCCTCCAAGTGCAGGGCGTCTTCACTCGCATCCGCTCGGGGGCTACCCTAAAAACTTCGGGTGGCGGCGCACTTGGATCTACTACGGCGGCAGCAAGCGCTAGGAGTGGATTCGCTTCAGATGCAAACGGAATGGCTGCAGCTCGAATGGGTGAAAAACCCTAAGGGTTTTGGCTTCTATTTATAAGCCAAACCGGCTCCGCAACGGGCGGCTGGATAAGTTCACGCGCGGCTGACTAAGCGGTTGCGCGTGACTCTTCGTATTCTACTAGTCAACGCGCCTCACCTCGGGGGCTCGGCTACTTCTACTCGACTACCTGGGAAGCGGCTAGTCTCAAGAGCATCTCAGGACACTTTCTTCAAGAAGACCCTTCAATTCGAGAGGAAGTACTCGACTCCAGGCTCGGGGGCTCCGTGCCACGTGTCCTTCGGTTTTTCTCTCCGGATTTTTCGGGATTTTCTTGCCAAGACTTCAGATGGACCCTTAGCTAGAGCCCGCGGCTCAACCTAAGGCTCGGGGGCTACTCCATATAGAGTGCGATTTTGTAATCGCACCTCCATATCAGCCCCGGCTTCAAGACAAGACAGGCAGTTTTTGAAGACCTTCGAAGGCAGTCTTCGAGGACGCTTGGGACTACTCGAGAAGACTTCAAGATTGCTCAAACATCAGCTGGAGTACATTCCAGCCTCGGGATGCTTCGACTACTCTTGAGGACTTTTGACTTGTGGCACTCAGGGACGCTTGAGGACTACTCGTTAAGGCCGTCAAGACTACTTGAAGCTATCCTTCTCGACTACAAAGTACTGCGGGGCTTGTCGTATGGACCTCCCCTGGGCCCACTACCTCGGTGGGTAACGGGACCGACTACTTGGTGGGCCCCCGGGACTACCGCTTGCGCTACACGGCACCCGAAGGCGTGGAGCACAAGGACTACACAGGAGTAGTACTCTGTTAGGGAGCTGTACATGTTCTGCACTGTATAGAGGACTCCTAGACGTACTCGACTAGTACTCTCTCCCTACTCCGACTTGTAACCCTGCCTCCCCCGACTATATAAGGCAAGGCGAGGGACCGATCACCTCATCCAATCTCCTCCCATACAACTCACGGCGCACTATTGCACCATCTTGTAATCATGCCCTATCAATCCCGTAGCTACGCAGCATACAGGACGTAGGGTATTACGCACCACGCGGCCTGAACCTGTCTAAATTGTGTGCCACGTGTCTCTTCCTTCGAGTTACCGATCTCGGCGAGTCACATTCATCTACTTCGGGTACTCCCCGTAGTAGGTTGCCGGTCTAAAACACCGACATCAACCTTAGCACCCCAAACATTTGGGTCCAAGACATGCAAGAGCTTCAAAGCCTGATCATGCTCGGTGTAAGGAAAATCCTCAACATTAGCTTTCATGTTGTTCACGATGGCGGTGAACCTCTGAAACATCGCATCAATGTCCTCACCGGGAAGTGGAGTGAAGTTCTCATATTGCATCCGGTAATAGACAAAGAGGCGAGCCTTCACATGGTTATCACCACCGTGAGCAACCAACAACTTCTCCCAAATTTGCCAAGCAAGATTCAAATGGCGAACACGCTCAAACTCAGGATCACACAAGCACCGGACCAAGTGATCAACGGCTTCTACATTAGCCTCATACTTGGCCTTAGCACCGGCATCAGTCACCATAAGAGTATGGATGTTGACCGGAATAGCATAGGTCTTGTCAAGCACAATGAAATCCAACAGCTTTCCACGAAGAAAGATCATCATACGAGCCGCCCACTTGTGGTAACCCTTGCCATCGAAGTGCGGCGGACCGCCCCGCTCAACGTACGCCATCTTAGGATTCGAGACTTGTCAAAGTCGCAAAGAATCCGGCACCAAGCTCTGATACCAATTGAAGGATCAGATGGCGACTAGAGAGGGGGGAGTGAATAGGAGCTGGTAAAAATTCTTCCCAAAGAACCCGGCCTATACCCTAGTCAAACCCCGGTCACACACGAGCGATGGATCGAATCACACACCAATCGCCAAGACCACGAGGTGATGGATCAACCTCTATCCCTAGGAACGATTCCTTGAAGCACACGCAGAAGCACGAAAAAGGAAGGGAGGAATCGAACCAAGAAGCAAAGCTCACAGGCTCGCGGCCGTCCGGCCAGAGGGGGCGGACCGTCCGCACCGGCCTCGCGGATCGTCCGGCCCGCTACCGCGGACCGTCCGCGCCAACACCGCGGACCGTCCGCCTACTCCACGGACCGTTCGTTAAATCACACGAACCAACGGGGACGCACCCGAATAACGGACCGTCCGCGGGGAGCACGCGGACTGTCCGCCAGGCACCCGCGGACCGTCCGCCCCGCACACGCGGACCGTCCGAAACTTCGTCCAACCAAAACTCCAAGCCACGACGGATCCAAACAAAAGACGAGCAAGAACACGAAGAACACCTGACGAACACTGTTCACGCTGTCGTATGGACCTCCCTGGGCCCGCTACCTCAGTGGGTACAAGGACCGACTACTCGGTGGGCCCCTCGGACTACCCGGCTTGCGCTACACGGCACCTGAAGGCGTGGAGCACAAAGACTACACAGGAGTAGTACTCGGTTAGGGAGCTGTACATGTTCCGCACTGTATAGAGGACTCCTAGACGTACTCGACTAGTACTCTCTCCCTACTCCGACTTGTAACCCTGCCTCCCGGACTATATAAGGCGAGGCGGGGACCGATCTCTAGCATCCAATCTCCTCTCATACAACCCACGGCGCACTATTGCACCATCTTGTAATCGTGCCCTATCAATCCGTAGCTACGCAAAGCATACAGGACGTAGGGTATTATGCACCTCGCGGCCCGAACCTCGTCTAAACCGTGTGCCACGTGTCTCTTCCTTCGAGTTACCGATCTCGGCGAGTCACAATCATCTACTTCGGGTACTCCCCGTAGTAGGTTGCCGGTCTAAAACACCGACAGCAGGCACGCCAGGTAGGGGCTCTCGCTCGAGATCACATGGCGAACTCGACGGCTCCTGTCCACTTCAAGCCAACCGTCGCCTTCAACCGCGGCGACACCTTCGTCTTCGGCGCCCCGGGTCCGCACCGCCGATGGCGCGGGCTCCTTCCAGCGCCGCCTGACCATGTAGCCCAACCCGAAGACAGGCTTCGTGACACTTCCCGAAGTTGTCACAGGCGAACTCGCCGGCAAGTTCGGCGAAATTTCGCTCTTCAACCACCACGCTGACTTCAAGCTCGAGTCCAACTCGAACCCGACGTCGCCATGGGCCATCGCATGCGAGCCGGGCCGCTCGCCCATCGCAGGCGGTCCCCACACCACGCGAGCACTCCGCGCGTGGCCCCCGCTTCCTCAGCCGGGCCCGCACGGGGGCTCCCACTTCGCACCGGACCGGCAAGGAGCTCGTACCCGAGTACGACTCGGACTCCAACGCCGCCCCCGATCACGCTCCGGACTCCAGCCCTCTCTCCGAGTTCTACTCGAACCCAGACTACGAGTTTGACTTCGGGTCGGACCCTGAGGAGCCCGAGTCCGAAGACGACTCCATTGAGCTTCCCTTGTCAGGGCCAGCCTCTGGGCTGGTTATAAAATCCACGCCGGCCGGGAGATACGTCTACTGGCCAGACCGCAAGCCTGCTGACCTGGCAAAGGGAGAGTCACGCTATGTCGCCTACATCGACTCGCTACCGTTCCAGGAGGGAACACCACTAGCCCGGGCTGACTCAAACACACCAACTGAGGTGGCACCCTCTGAGTTCAGCCTTGGCACCCCCGATAGCCAAGTCTTCATGGCCGCTGGCGACACCCCAGGACCTTCAGGCACGGCTGAGGACAAGTACCTGGAGGACATCTCCGCGTACGAGCCGTTCGCCGACGCACTCCGCAGAGGAGACCGCCGCCAACAGGGACGCTCGACGTGAGCGTAACAGAAGCGCAACGAACGGTGCGGAGGCTCGGAGACAACATCCCCATCCGCAACCTTGAGGAAGCTCTCGAGGCGGTCGAGAGCAGAGTACACACCACCCCTGAGCAATGCCTCATGTCGATCACAACGATCGCACGCCAGGCTCAGGGCATACGCGCTGGAGAGGTCATCGCCAAGCTCGCCGAAGAAGCCTACTTCATGCGGGTTGACAACGAGAGTCGCCCAACCTCCTCCCGGCCTAAACCCCGCGACAACGAGGCTACTAGTCGCGGCGCCGCCAACGCCGGTCCCAACCGTACTCGAGCCGACCTCCCGCCCGAGCCAAACCGCCGCCGCTCCAACGCCGGCGGACCTTCACCGCAAGACCAAGGCAACCGAGAAGTTGTCCCCCACCGCGCTCCGGCCGGTGGTGGCGGCAACGATCCCGACGGCGGCGGCAGCCGACGGCGGCGCCTCCAACCATGGGGCCAACAAGAGAGCCGGGAGGCGGCGGCGGGCCGCGGCGGCCGAGGCCATGCGAACGACCACGCCCTCCGGCGCCTCGCACGGCGGGTACGACGCTCGCCAGAAGATTGAGGAGCTGCGGCGGAAGAAGTCGACCACTGCCGCTGAGGGCGACGGCTTCCCCGCCTTCTCACCTCGACTTCGCAACTTGCTCCTCCCCGACAAGTTCAAGCCTTTGGGGATCACCAAGTACGACGCGAAGCAGATCCCATCCGGTGGCTCCGATTCTACGCCCTCTCCATCGAGAACGCCGGTGGCAACAACGACACCAAATGCCTCTACTTCCCCTTCTGTCTGGACCAAGCACCACTCACATGGCTCGAGTCGCTGGACAAGCACTCGATCGACAAGTGGGACCAGCTGAAGGAGCAATTCTCAAGCAACTTCGCAAGCGCCATGGGCCGATCGGGTACTCGCATGGACCTGGCCATGATCAAGCAGGAACAAGGCGAGACCCTCCGCAAGTACATGCGCCGCTTTTTCGACAAGCGCGCTACCGTCGTCGACGTCACCGACAAGGAGGTCATCGACCTCTTCCAGGACGGCCTCTACCACCGCCGCACCTTCGAGGACTTCGGTCGTCGCCGTCCCAGGTCCATCCCCCACCTCAAGGACATGATCACGTCCTGGGCGGATGAAGAGGACAAGGCCAACGCCAAGTACGACGCCATCCGCGCAAGTCCAAGCAGAACCGGGGGCGGCGGCGGCGCGCAAGAACACAAACCAAGGCGGCCGCAACAACAACAACAACAACGAACTACTCGGGTCCCAACCGCAAGCGCAAGCCGTACAACACCGTCGCGGCTATCCAGCCGCCCCCGCGAGAGGGAACTCGAAGAAGAACTCGGCGGTTTCAAAGACCCGTCGAAGGAGAAGTGCCCGTGGCATCCAAACGGCAACCACACTACCGAGCAGTGCTACCAACTCAGGCATGCACTCAAGGATACGCCGGAGCCACCGCACCCTCACGACCAAAAGGCTCAGGCATGCACTCAAGGATACGCCGGAGCCACCGCACCCTCACGACCAAAAGGGCAAGAAGAAGGACGGCGACAACAACGACTTCCAAGAACCCGAGAAGACCGTCAACGTCCTCTTCGGTGGATCGCCGGCGAGGCGGGAGCAAGGCTACCCGTCGTGAAGTGATGTCCATAGAACCGGCGGTCCCGACCCCTCTCGGGTGGTCGGAGGTACCCATCACCTTCTCCCGCGCGGACCAATGGACCGCCCTTCTCCGAACCAGACGAGTTCCCTCTCGTCCCGAAGCCAACGGTGGCGGGCTCCAAGCTCAACAAGGTGCTCATCGACGGTGGAAGTGGGCTCAACGTCCTCTTCACCAAAACCTTGAAGAAAATGAAGCTCGACGTCACCCCCATGCTCACCAAGAGCAAGACGCCCTTCTACGGCATCGTCCCCGCAACGCGGCTATCCCACCGGGCTCGGTGGTTCTCGCCATTACCTTCGGGGCGTCTCGGGACAACTACCGCACCGAGTACATCAAGTTCGAGGTCGCGGACTTCAAGACCTCGTACCACGCCATCCTCGGCGACCGGCCATCGCCAAGTTCATGGCGGTGCCCCACTACACCTACTTGGTACTCAAGATGCCAAGTCCAGCCGGTGTACTCTCCCTCCAAGGGGACTTGAAGATCTCCCACGACTGCGACACAGAAGCCGTGGCGATCGCCTCTACAAACCAAGTACCCAACGCGATGATGGAGGTCTACGCTGCGTCGAAGAAGCTTGCTACAAGTGAACTCGACATCCCAGAGAAGTCTGACAGCACCAACAAGCCTCAGCCACCTGAGGAGGTACTCGTCAAGACGGTCGACCTTGGAACAGGCGACCCCAGCAAGACCACCACCATCGGGCCGGCCTCGACCCCAAATAGGAAGACGCGCTCATCAGCTTTCTTCGGGCTAACCGCGACATCTTCGTGTGGAAGCCAGCGGACATGCCAGGAGTGCCCAGGGAGCTGATTGAGCACTGCCTCAACGTCGATCCAAAGGCCACCCCCAAGCGACAACACCTCCGACGTTTTGCCGACGACAGACGGGACGCCATCAAGAAGGAGCTCGCCAAGCTACTCGCAGCCTAGCTTCATCGAGAAGTTTTCCATCCCGAGTGGCTCGCTAACCCCGTCCTCGTCCGCAAGAGGAACTCGAACGAGTGGAGGATGTGCGTCGACTACACCGACCTCAACAAGCACTCGCCCCAAGGACCCCTTCGGGTTGTCGCGGATTGATCAAGTCATCGACTCCACGGCGGGCCGCGACCGCTTTCCGCTTCCTCGATCGCTACTCCGGTACCACCGGATCGCAATCAAGGAGGAAGACCAGGAGAAGACCGCGTTCATCACCCCGTTTGGCGCGTACTGCTACACGACCATGTCATTCGGGTTGAAGAACACCGGCGCTACCTACCAACGGGCCATCCAGGCACGCTTCCAAGCGGCAACTCGACAAGAACATCGAGGCCTACGTGAACGACGTGGTTGTCAAAACCAGGGGACTCCGCACCCTCATCGACGACCTTGAAGAGACCTTCGCATCGCTACGCGAGTACCGCCGGAAGCTCCGCACTACGAGATCGCGACTACAAGTACTCATTGCCGGAAAATTATCTTTCATTGATACTTGAACAATTCATTACAATTGTTTTCCCGTACAACTATGGCTACTAGCTACTTATTACGGGGCTACCGGAGATTCGGCCTTCTCGGCCTACTCGCTCCGCGATGGGAGCCATCTGCTCCAGCCAGGCTACGCATACCGCTCGTCGGAGCGCTTGGCGGCTACCCCGCCGCGACCACCTCCACTGGGGCCTTCGGGAAGTACGACTTCATGAAGGCCAAGACTTGTCTTGGGATCGACCTGGCCATATGCTTCACGTAGGCGGCCAGCCGGCTTGGAGCTTCACGGAGGCGATCCACCAGAGGAGCGATCTTGGGGCCGCCCGGGTGCGGCACCAGGAGCCTTGCGATCGGCAGTGCGGCTTCTTCCAACTCCTTCAACTGGGCCCGCAATGCCTCGCGCCTTCGTTCAATTTCGCAAAGATTTGTAGCGATTGACGAGATCTCCGTCGAAGCAATCCGCCGCTCCATATGCTTCTCGCACTCGAAGGCGAGTTCCTTGTAGTCGAGCTCGAGTACCGGCGGGCTTCTTGCTCCCGTAGAAGAGGTTCTTCATGCTCGTCTCCGAGGCCTTCGCCTTGCTCCACCTGGCCCTCAAGCTCTGCAACACAGCAATGCAACAGCGGGTCAGACGCTTCTCGACTTCCAACAAGTACCCGACAAGTTGAAGGATATACCTTTATTCTTGTTGCGGAGGCCTTTGTTCTTCCGCACCAAGTCGTCGCCCTTTGCCTGCATCTCCTGGACGTCGTTGTGGTACTTGGCGAAGGCGGCGTCGAGCTTTGACTGCATGGCAGCCGCGTGCTTTCGCGACTTCATAAGTTGCTCTTCTAGCGCCTCGGCTCGGAGCACAGTGTCACCGTAGCCCTGCAGCAAGTTCGACTTGTCGCGGGACCGCTCCGCAACGTCCTGCACAAGACACTTCAAGTCATGAAGAGTACTCAACGGCAAAAGGATTGACTACTCGAAAGGCTACGGCTACTTACCTTCATCCACTGCTCGGCTTGACGGATCGCCTCCAGGTGCTTGGCTACCGTCGTCGGCTCGACGAGATCGTCCGCAAGAAGCTCTATCCCGCCGCGACTACTCGCGGTGGCCCTCCGTCATCGGCGCGGCAGCGGATGGGCTCGCGTCTTTGATCTCGGGGAGCGGATAGCCACCTCCCGCAGCAATCTCTCGGCGACGTGGTGACCGCCTCTCCCCGGCGGTCTTCTCGACGACCTCCGCCATGGGCTCGGGGGCTCCTTCGCAGCCTCCGGGCCTCTCGGTGTCAACCTCTCGCATTGGCACCCCCGCAGGGATGTCACCACCTTCGCCGCCCGTCAAAAAGACGACAAGTGCATCGGTGCCTACGACTACTCCCTCCCCGGGAGCTCGCAGCCTTCAAGAAGGGTACTCACCTTCGACTACACCGGCCTCCCGGCAGCGGCACTTTGGTAGCCGGTGGCTCGGTCGCGGCTTGGGCGGCGGGAGCGGCCTCCTCGGCGGGCGGCGCAACTTCTTCCGCCACCGCCGATGAGGGCTCATCCCCATCCCGAGTCGCATCCGTGGATTTTCGCGCGGAAACATTCACGAGGGTCGTCGAGCAAGATCGACTACCGCAGCAAGTACTACTCGTGAGGATATGGTACTTACAAGTTCGACCGGACAATGGTCACGACCGAGCACCGAGGATGCTGGCGATATCGACCAGTCCACCCTCGGCGGACGCCTCCTCCTGCGCCCCTGCGGCCACTGTCTCCTCCACAACAGCGGCGGCCGGTGCAGCGGTCTCCTGCGCTCCCGAGGCCACCACCTCTTCAACGGCGGCGGTCACGGGTCCTGTGTTCCCTTGTGGAGCCGGGGGCTGGCGCTCCAGTTGCGCCAGGATCTCTTCAACAGTGGGGGCTGGACTACGACTTCCAGCTGGCTCCCCCACCGTATCCCACACGCCCTCGTCGCCCTCTTCGACGGGCTCCGCTGGCGGCACCTCCTGCGTACAAGGGAGACTACTCGTCAGCGACGTACTCGAACAGCGGGTACTCGACTACTCTGCTCAAGACAACTCACCTCCTGAGGTGTGGTCTCTGAGACCCTCAGTTTCTTTGTCACCCGCTTCCTGGCGGGGTTGCTCGGCTTCCGTGGCGGCGCAGCCAGGCTAGCCTCCAAGCTAGCCGGGGGGTCTTGTACCAGAGGGACATGAGGCAAGCCCGGGCGGCTAAACCTCGACCGCAAACCGGAAGTGGTCCTGCAACGTCTCCTCGTCTTCGTTGTCGTCGTCAGAGGTATCCTCCACAACGACGGTGTCGTCGCCTTCACCGACTTCTCGGCGCTCCTTCGCCTTCCCCTCCATCGGGATCTCGATTCCGCTAGGAGGTGGCTGCGGCTCGGAGATGAACTTCTTCACGTCATCCTGCGCAAGACACAAGACGTCAGCAACTCTACTTCAAGTAATCACTACTCGACTGGGGTAGTACGACTACTTACCCCCTTGGGCGGGCGCGCGGCGGAGTACTCCTCGACAGGGCACGCCGTGTACGGCGGCATGTCCTTGAAGATCCGCGACAACCTCTCGACGATGTCGTTGTCGTCCAACTCGCCTCCCGGCATCCGCGACGCGTCGTCGTCGCCGGTGTACTCGAAGCCCGTGGTCTCTCGAGCCATCAACGGCCGGATCCCGCGCTTCATGAAACCGAAGGCCACGTGCTCGGCCCTCGTCCCGCCTCCCCGAGCACCTTTATGCGCGCTAGCGGCCTCGGGGAGTTGGATTCCTTCTTGCATGGTGGGCTCCGTGTTCCACCAATCACGGTGCACGGGCCGCCGTCTCGCTCGGCTTCGGCAGGGCGGGTGGTGGTTCGTGATGTAGAACCACCTAGTCTTCCAATCCGTGTTGGAGTCGACAAGTTTCTACGCCAAGTACGCTCCGCGGCGTCCTCCCTCGCCGGGATGCCGGCTCCTCCGACTACCCCCGGGGTTGGTGGCACTTGGTTGCGGCTTGACGCGGAAGAACTTTCGGAAAAGCACCCAATGCGGCTTGATCCCGAGGAAGGCTTCGCGAAGTGGACGAAGACCGACGTGTGGAAGATGCCGTTGGGGTTCAGGTTCAGGTACTCGATCCCGTTGTACCCGAGCAGCCCCTTGAAGAAATCGCTGGCCGGAAGCGCAAGACCACGCTCCACGAACCGCGAGAACATCGGGATCTCATCTTCGGCCTTCTCCATCGGATATGGATCTCCCGCGGCGGATCTCCACATGTCGACCTCCTTCTCCCTGATGAACCCACTGTTCAGTAGGGTCAGCAGATCCTCCGTCTTCACTTTGGATTTCTTCCACTCGCGGCTTGGATCAGCCCGCGGTGGAGACATGGGCGGCGCCGCTCCGGGCGGCGCCGCGGCGGCCTCTTCGCGGCCCCTCTTCTTCCCGGCGGCCTTGGACGTCTTGGACGGTGACGGCTTCATCCTCCAAGTGCAAGGTGTCTTCACTCGCATCCGCTCGGGGGCTACCCTAAAAGCTTCGGGTGGCGGAGCGCTTGGATCTACTACGGCGGCGAAAGCAAGCGGCGGGAGTGGATTTGCTTCAAGATGCAAACGGAATGGTCGTGCAGCCTCGAATGGGTGAAAAACCCTAAGGGTTTTGGCTTCTATTTATAAGCCAAACCGCCTCCGCAACGAGCGGGCCGGATAAGTCCACACACGGCCGACTCGGCGGTCGCGCGTGACTCTTCATATTCTACTAGTCGACGCGCCTCACCTCGGGGGCTCGGCTACTTCTACTCGACTACCCGGGAAGCGGCTAGTCTCAAGAGCATCTCGGGACACTTTCTTCAAGAAGACCCTTCAATTCGAGAGGAAGTACTCGACTCAAGGCTCGTGGGCTCCGTGCCACGTGTCCTTCGGTTTTTTCTCTCCGGATTTTTTGGGATTTTCTTACCAAGACTTCAGATGGACCCTCGACCGCAGCTCGCGGCTCAACCTAAGGCTCGGGGGCTACTCCATATGGAGTGCGATTTTGCAATCGCACCTCCATATCAGCTCCGGCTTCAAGACAAGACAGGCAGTTTTTGAAGACCTTCGAAGGCAGTTTTCGAGGACGCTTGGGACTACTCGAGAAGACTTCAAGATTGCTCAAACATCAGCTGGAGTACATTCCAGCCTCGGGATGCTTCGACTACTCTTGAGGACTTTTGACTTGTAGCACTCAGGGACGCTTGAGGACTACTCGTTAAGGCCGTCAAGACTACTTGAAGCTATCCTCCTCGACTACAAAGTACTCGGGGGCTTGTCGTATGGACCTCCTTGGGCCCGCTACCTCGGTGGGTACCAGGACCGACAACTCGGTGGGCCCCTGGGACTACCGGCTTGCGCTACACGGCACCCGAAGGCGTGGAGCACAAGGACTACACGGGAGTAGTACTCGATTAGGGAGCCGTACATGTTCCGCACTCGTATAGAGGGACTCCTAGACGTACTCGACTAGTACTCTCTCCCTACTCCGATTTGTAACCCTGTCTCCCGTACTATATAAGGCGAGGCAGGGACCGATCTCTAGCATCCAATCTCCTCTCATACAACCCACGGCGCACTATTGCACCATCTTGTAATCGTTCCCTATTAATACAGAGCTACGCAACATACAGGACGTAGGGTATTAAACACCTCGCGGCCCGAACCTCGTCTAAACCGTGTGCCACGTGTCTCTTCCTTCGAGTTACCGATCTCGGCGAGTCACAATCATCTACTTCGGGTACTCCCCGTAGTAGGTTGCCGGCCTAAAACACCGACACACGCGGACCGTCCCTCCCGCCCCTCGCGGACCGTCCGCCGTGCACGGACGAAACCGAAAACGGCCCCGACCCCGAAAGTCAACTCCCCCAAATCATCATCGGATTTCCCAAACGGTTGAAGCTGTGGAGACAAGGGTTTGGGGACTTGAAAAGCGTCACACAAGGATGCTATAGCCCAAAAATCTTGCCTCCTAACTCCCTAAATCACCGGGAATCGTGAATCCTTTGAGCACCACCAAAAGCTAGAGCACCGAACGAAAAACTTCGAATCGAAGTGGTTTCCCGGTGTTTGAGGGCACAAGATCAATCACAAAGATGCACGAGACACCTATCCATGTTTCCCTCAAAGAAATCCGGGGAGAAACACACTCAAATCCTCGGAATCGCATCGGGAACAAAGGCACGAAAACAAGCACAAAAAGACCACGAAAAACACAACTCCGAATCTTCTATACAAACCAGGAAATATTCACAAGGTCTAGCATGCCGCCCTAGCATCCATCCCTCTCAACAAATCTCTCATGAAGCTCTCATGCTAGCCTAGAGAAAATGGAAGAAAAAGAGCTACCAAAATGAGAAATGGGAGGGAGGAAATGAAACCCTAAGTCACAGAGAGAGAGAGCCATCTACACACACTCGTGGCTTATATATCAGGTCCCGCCGGAGTGGTAAATGACTCTACTACCCCTAACTTAACTACTGGCGATACAACCCACGTAGGGGCATTTAGGTAATGTTTGTGGGTCTTGCCATCGGACGGCCACGCCTTTGCCGCACCCTGCGTCCTCCCGACGCAAGCCATGCGACCCCGCCTCGTGTCCTCCGCCTCGAAGCTTCCCGACACGCCCGGATCCCATCTCCGTCGTGTTGGGCCCTCGGACTTGGTTTTGAGGCCCAAACCAAGAAACCGTCCGCCGATGGTTTTGTGGGCAAACCACCAAACCCCGCGTGCTCGGTCCGGCCTCCCGCCAAACCACTTGACTCGACCGCCACCGTGCACCGGCTCGATTGTCCATGACTTCGTCTTGCTCGTGTCGCCACCATGTGGCCCGCACCCAGTCCCCGCCGTCCACCGGTCCCTCGAACCGAGCCTACTTGTCTCTCCATCTCCCGGAGGACCCTCAAGGCTGAAGACCTCTCGCGCCCGTTCTTCACCTGCAACAACATGAACTAGGCCGCAGCCTACACCTGCGCACTAAGCCAAGAGTCAGTCCAACACCCGTTGTCAATCACTCATCACTGAGGAGCGGTCATCCATCAACCACTGGGACGCTCCTGGTCCTCACCAAGGAACTTGTTTGCCATGCCTGAATTGGATCTCGAGGACTCACTTGCTGTGGGTATCGAAGGTATTAATTTGCTCGGTGAACACCAGGTTTTGACAAATTGGTCTAGATCGGACAAGGAAGGCACAACCGGCGATGTCTCAGTTATTAATCAGGTTCGGGCCGAGGCGGTTGATGAACCAGACGATGAAGTATTTGATGTTGATGATGAACATGATGCAGATGACACGTACATTGATGATGGAATTGTTGCACCAATAGTTCAAGATGCCCAATATGATGAGTTTTTCAATTGATACTTACTCGACCGTAGTCATGACTTCTATGTTGCCATTATGTACTACTTCTGGAAGACTTTTACATAAATGTTAATATTAAAAATATGAATCTAAAAATTGGTATTGGTATGACAAACAAAAATAGGGGGCTGTAGGGCGAGGCCGGTCACAACAGGCTCTACCCGGCGAGCGTGAAGCCCGGCGAGCGGGAGCCCGATGGGCGGCCGCCCCAACAAGCCCGGAGGTTAGTAGAGAGGAAGCAGTGTTCAGAGGAGTTCGGGATGGCAAGCACGCCTCCCCTTTTAAGTTGTGGTGCGCTCGCTTGAGGTAGCGGTGTGGCACTAAAGATTATGCTGATGTGCTGCTGTGTAGCGCGTCCCACACACCGGGAAGTAATAAGGACAAATGGGCCGGCCCACTCTCGGACTGCAAGCCTTTTCTAACAAAAGTGCACATTGATAATTTGCATATGTGTTGTTCCTTTTAATATGTTGATATAGAAAATAAAAAATTGACTCACAAATGATAAAAATTAATCTTTAGTAAATCAACAAATAATTAGAGTAACATGGAAATTATATGTCAAAATTGCCCAAATAAACAAGGCCTCTTAGTTTCAATCCATCACTGAATTACTAGAAATATGTACACAGATACTTGTTCCGAAAACCCAGAAATTCTACTTGCTACTTTTGGTTAGTACATTAGTTACATGATTCTACAAATTAGCATCCGCGGAAATCGGTAACCATGTTTGATCTCAAGCCGATTAGCAATCTCAAAAGACAAATGCATCATTGGAGGCGTATTTCACCCGCCATTCGTGCAACACCCTCAAACCCCAATGCTTGTGGTCCACATTTCGTCCTTGTACGAGGTAGCTCCAGACAAAATTTCCAATCTTCTCCAGTGAAGATCCGTAACCATTTTGGTACAGATGGCTATACTTGTCATCAACATCGAAACAATCGGTTGAAGGTCTTTCCAATTAGAAATCTTCATGCCGCGGTCCTCCCGTAGGCATTCAACATCATTGGTGATATGCGCTCCGACAAAGATGTGGCCTTCCTCGCTGAGAAACTTGCTCAGGACATCAGGAAGGTTGTAGCCGGCATGGTGCACCTGGTAAATAAGGCAGCGCGACCCGACACACAATTGCAACAATGCGAGCTTGTACCCGCCACTGCGAAGCTCAATCCACTCGGTGTCCAATCCAACGAGCAAACGTTCTGGAGGTGGGCTACCTTTGATTTCATTGATGTACTCCGCCACTACTCCCGCGTCGCAAGTGACGGTGGTCTTGATGCTCGGGTACCGCTCCTTGAAGAATTCAACCTCGTGCATCGTAGTTGGGGGCGGTTGAGGACCATGTGTGGTTCGAGGACCCGGTGGATGGTCGCTTCCTTGTGTGATGAGTGATTGACAACGTTGTGTGGACTCGATTCTTGGCTAAGTATTGCGGTGCGAGGTTGCGGCTTGACTCGTGTTGGTGCGGGTGAAGAACAAGCGCGAAAGGTCGTTGCCGGTGAGGCCTCCAGGTGTGGAGAAGACAAGTAGGCTTCGTTCGAGGGACCCGGTGGCCAGCGGGGTCAAGTGCGGGCCGCATGGTGGCATGAACAGCAAAGATGAAGTCGTGGACGGTTTCTTGGTAGAGCCTCAAAACCAAGGTCGAGCCGGGACTACGTGGGAGCCGAGTCATGAGTGGAGATTGGCGGAGGCTACACCGAGTTCGCGGGGTTTGCGGTGGTTCACCGTAAAACCACCGGGTTACTCGGTTGAGCCACAAAACCGAGGCCGAAGACTCGACGAGGAGGTGCGGCCACCCGGGCCGGTTCAACCGCCCGGAGGGCGGTCGGACCGCCCGGGGCCGGTCGGATCCACCGGGCCGGTCCTAACCGCCCGGGGGCGGCTCCGACCGCCCGGCCGCCGGCGCCGAGAAGCTTCGAAGCGGAGGACACGCGTCGGGATCGCAAGGCTTGCGTCGAGGCTACGCAGGTGCGGTCGCCGGGCATCCGTCCGATGGTGAAGACATCAAGAATTCCAAATCCGCCCTTGAGGGGCATGTATCCCTATTTAATAGTGAAGGGCGTTTTAGTCTTTTGGGTGCCTCCATATATACTCATTAGAGGGGTGGATGGCGACCAACTCTTGAAACCCTAGCTCATTTGTTTTTCCATTTTCGTTCTCCATTTTTCCTTAGGTTTTTAGAGGACTAGCTTGAGAGATTCATGTGAGATCTAGAGAGAGGGATGGATGTTTGGGTGGCAAGCTAGACCATGTACGAACCTTTCATGGCATGTATAGATGGTTCGGCATTGTTCATCACGGTGGTTTTTCCGTCTCTTTTGTGTTGATTTTCGGAGCTCTTTGTTGGCGGTGTTTTGAGGACGATTTCTTGGGGTTTTTGGTGGGTGTCACGTATGAGGTTTTTGTGCCTCTTTGGTCGGTGACTTTGCCCCCAAATCTCCTTTGAATCGAACTCGATTTGGTGGTTTTCGTTGGAACTCGAGTTCTTGAGGTTTGGTCACGAGATTTGCGATTCCCCATGATTGAGAGCGTTTCGGTGCAATTCCTTTGAGGGAGAGGTCGTCCATGAGGTGACCCGGGCATCCCCAAAGTTTCGCCGCAATCCGTTGGGTGAATCGGGAGATCGGGTGATGCAAAGTTGAGGGTTGACCCGCGGTTCCCCTTTTTCCCGTTCGTACGGGGAGGGCGGTCTAACCGCATAGGAGGGGCGGTCTAACCGCCCCGGCTCGTCCGGAGAAAGTTTTGATTTTGGCCGAGATCTTCTCGGTAGCATGTTGGCCTTGACCAGGGGATTGTATGGTTGAAATCTTGGAGCGTTTCGAGTCTGTTTGCTTGGGTTTTCACTCGGATCTTTGTGCTCGGGGGAGGGAGGTCTAACCGCCCCCGGCACCAGGTTTAACCGCCCTAGGCCTTTCCGAAGAAAGTTTGATTTTGCTTTGGACCTTTCTCTGTGAGTTTGTTCACCTTGATCGGAGGAGCGTTCCTGGTGAAATCTTGGCTCGTTTTAGTGTAGTTTGCTAGGTGTTCTTGGTCGGGGTTCGTTCTTCCGGATACGGGAGGTTAGACCGCCCCGGTAGCCGGTCTAACCGCCCCTAGGCCCTTGGGTGAAGTTTTGGTTTTCGCCAAGATTTTCTCGGTAGCTAGCATGGCCTTGACCAGAGATCTCTGTTGGTGAAACCGTGGTGTGTTTTGGTGCTCGGAAGAGGCGTTTCGGAGGATTTCTTGGTTGCCGGTGGAGGCGGTCTAACCGCCCCCTATACCCGGTCTAACCGCCCCCTCCGGTTAGCCGGCTTTCGAGTTGTTTCCGCCTGTCGGTCTTTGCGTGTGTGTTGTGGTTGCTTTGGTAGAGTTTGTTCCTAGGACCAGTAGCACTCTAGTGGCTACGTGGTTTTGGCAAACGGGAGGTAGAAGTGCGGAGCGTGTGATTTCGGGGGTTCGACCGAGCTAGTTCGTCTTGTCGGAGTTTCATTTTCCCTCGAGAAGAATTTTTATCGGCTCCCATTCACCCCCCCTCTCTGGTCGCCTTATCGGTCCTTCAAGTGGTATCAGAGCCGGTTCGGGTCTTTATTGACTCTAACCAGTCTAAGATCCAAGGATGGCGTACCAGGAACGGGGTTCGGGTCCTCCACACTTCGATGGCAAGAACTACCAGATGTGGAGCAAGCGGATGGGTGCGTTCCTCCGCGGAAAGGGTCGCCGTTCTTTGGGATGTCACGGTGGACACAAGGCTATGTCCAGCCGATGGATTTCCTTGCTACGGGGTCGAGGGGACGGATTCGACGCCAACAATAAGGCGGTCGACTACTTGTTTCGTGCTTTGTGTCGGCCCGAGTTCGATCGGGTGCACACCGAGCACTTGGCTTGTAGGATTTGGGCGGTGTTGAAGGAGGCTCATGTTGGGAACGCCCGAGTTCGAGCACGGTTGTATGCGACCTACGGAGAGAGTACGAGAACTTCACTCATCTCCCCGGTGAGTCCATCGATGCCTTGTTTCGAGAGGTTCACGGTGGTGGTGAACAACATGAGGGCCAATGTGGACGTACTCCCGTACGATGATCATGATAGAGCGGTCAAGCTCTTACACTCTTTGGATCGTACGATATGGGGCGGAAAGTTCGAGGCCATAGTCGAGTCGGAGAGGTATGATACTCGATGGTGAACGAGCCGTTCTCGAAGCTCAAGTCGGCCGAGGTGGATAGGGGCATGACAGCCCAAGATCGAGGGCCCGACCGACTCTCATAGTCTCGCCCTCGTCGGTGGTTTGAAAGGAAAGGCTAATACTAACCCATCCACCGGGATGTTTTCTTTGTCCTCTTTGATGTCTATGCCGATGAGGAGTTCGACGTGCTTGGAGAGGACGAGCTGGCGCTCCTGACGAGGCGGTTCGAGAGGTTGCACGAGAACCGGGTGAACATGAGGAGGAACACGAGGACATGCTTCAAGTGCGGCAAGACTGGACACTATTTCGCCGAGTGTCCGAAGGTGAACAACCACGACAAGCACAAGTTCAAGGACAAGAGGAAGAAGTCCAAGAAGAAGGATCATGAACATGGGAAGAAGGCACGGTCTCGAGAGAAGATGAAGAGATCAAGCGACATCGAGTCTGATTCCGAGGACACGTCTTCAAGCTCGAGTGATGAAGACGAAGAGGATGAGAAGAAGAGGAAGAAGAAGAAGAACCTTGGCAAGTATCTCAACGGCCTTTGTGTGACGGGCCTAAGCCTCAAGGACGACTTCGCGGCATGGCTCGCGGTTCGAGCGACAAGAGAAGCCGAGAAGGACGCCTCGGACTTGGATTCCGAGGATGAGGTATGTGATGAGCTCTCTTCAAATGAGAATCCAACCAATATAAAGATTGTTCATCTCGACGAGCTATGAAACTTTGGTATTCATCTCATTTCAAATTGACGTCGTCTCTCGATTGAAAATCTTGAATCTAGTTATGAAATGTTCTATTTTTAAATTATGATTGCTCGTACGCCGTGACACGATATGCGGTGGACACCATGATCTAGATTATGTTGTCATAAGAATGTAGGAAAAAAATTTCTGATTTGGACGTCATTTGACAAATATAAACAACTTTGAAGTTATGATTAAACGATACAAATGATCAAGTTCATTATGAACATGAACAACTCAAGAACACATCTCAATCGGGCGCCGACGGTGGGGCCCACAACTCGTCCAATGGGGAAATCTCTCGCGGGTTCGAGGCGACGGTTTGGCGCGACAATCCTACAGGTGGGACCCGCAACTCCGTCCACAGATGGGGTCACCTAGAGTCAATTTCCGTAAAGACTGATTTGTGGGCCAACAAGTGGCTGGGTACACCCGTCATTGACCCTGTGATTCCGTGTCCTCCCTAAGAAAGCGCGGCTTTCCTTAAAACCCAATGAACCCTGCGACCCCCCAAATTCAACCTACAACATGATCCGGAGGCGGCGGTTCTTTTCCATCTCCCCTCATCCTCGCCGGGGATAACGGCGTCGCACATCCAATTACCCACCGCGCGTGACGAACCGCAACCACTTCATGGAAAAGATCTCCGCGGCTCGCTACGAGGCGTCGTCGAGGCCGCCGGAACTCGCCGACGGAGCCGACGATTGACATCGTCTCCGCGCGTCGCCCGCGCGGTCGCCGAGGATGCCATTGTGGATCTCTGCAACCTGCGCGCAACATGCAAGGCAATGTGCGTGGTGGGCGGCGCCGCCACGGTCGGACGGCGCCTAGCCCTGAAACGCGTCTTGCGGCGTCGATTCTACCTCGGCCACGAGTATCACGCGGCGCTCGTCAACACACTAGCCAACGTCGGCAACCCGGAGGCCTTGTTCCCGGAGCGCCTTGCGCCGCGCGATCGGGGAACACACGTGGCGTCATCACGCCGTGCCTCGACCGGCTACGCGCGCGCGCGGGGCGGGCCACAAGGAATCGATGTACGCCCTCTTCCTCTATAGACCCAACAGCGGCGAGGCCGACGACGACGAGGCCAGGCGGCTCCTGCGCTTGGTCGAGGCACCCCAAGAGGGGGCGACGGTGCTTCCTTGGATAAATTTGACTTGCACAAAACGCCGCTCCGGGATCATTGCGTCGACGTGGGACTACCCCTTCTGCGATGCGAATGCTATTGTCGTGTCGCCGGTGCGGCGCCCGTACCTCGCCACGACGATTTGCAGTGTGCGGGTCGCGGGTGTGGCGACCACGCGGATGGCATGCTTGGTACTTGTGGCGTAGGTTCCGCGCGAGGAGTGTAGGATCCGAAACGAGTGTGATTGGTTCTTCTACACACTCAAGGAAGCGTTAATGATCTGAAAGAAGGTATAAAAGTTGTGCTTGCTGATATTTCTTGATAAATTTGTTCCACACATGATGCACCCTAAAAGACATTCGGGTTTCGGTTTACATGTTTGCGTTCTTTCTTGTGTTTTACAAGTTCGGTCGATTGCTAACATTGTTTCGGTGCATAGGATTTCGCTTATCAATTGTTCGACGGTTCGTTTAATGCTTTCTTCATTTTCGGGAAATTTATACGCAACGACGAGGGACCTTGCGAGAGAGGCTGCGGCATCATTTCGGTCACATCTTTGAAGAAATCTAGCTAATAAACACAAAGCATGTCTCTCAAGTTGTGTCTTTCGACTATGTATGTGTCTTTACAATTGTGTCCTTGTAGAGCATGTTTTTGATGATCCTTAGTTGGTGTGGTGTCAACGTGACTCCGTAGCTAGCTTTGTGTAAACTCGGTTGTCATAAATCTTACCCATTGCTACCCGATCTTTATGTTTGTTACACATATTTGTGTGATGCATTTTACTACGGTACAAATTTGATAAAGAGTTTATGGTAGTACGCTAAAGTTTATACAAATATGAGATTCGTAAATTTACTCGACCACATCAAAAAATGTGTAACCAATATACAATAACTTTGTGGTAAACAAGAAGTAAACTTTGTGGGACCCACCCGTCGGTGGCCACACCAAAACGCATCCCTCAAATACGCCAACCGTTCGAAAAAAATGGGTAGCCGGCGATTTGGAATGTGGCGCCGCTTTTTCCCATCCGAATTATTTAACTTTCGCCCAAACTACCGCGCAACCATGACTGGGGCCACCACGCCGGGTTACAAGAGTAAAAAGTCGTGCGTCTTTACTTTCCCTCCTGAATCCCCTCGCAAAACAAATCTACATCTCGGTCAGTTAGGGGCCGGGTAGATGATACGACTACCGCGGCCGCCACCAAGCTGCTTCTCGCCGTACACGAGGATGCCGTCGTCAAGGGAGCCGGCAAGGGTGACCCCTACGTCCTCTGAAGCGCAGCGCACACTGTCGTCGGCCATGCTACCTAGAATGTTCACAACAACCCCTGGTGCGGCGATTGGTGAACCTACCGCCACCATGGCCCCCGTGCCTAGGGGCGACGGGGCGCTCTTTGGGTCATCATCACCTTCGGGCGACGATGAAGCACGCGTCGACGTGGACATAGATGCGGACACGATGTTTTACCTTCATCTCAGGACGAGACGACCGAGGCCAGGTACGTTGTATCGTGGTTCGATCTTTCCCCTCGTTCGTACTGCTTCCAACATCTCATGCATTTGGTCACGTGATTTGCACACCAAATTTCTTCACATGTTATTGATATGACATCGAAATGAATGCGCAGATCATTAGATGATCAGTCTTGGACCGTATATATGATTGAGAAGGGTATAGATGGGGAGCCAGATACAACACATACTTGTTACCCTCGTGGTTCACAAATCACCCTACAAACCATAAACAACCTGAAACAAAAAGCGGGGTATAGGATGAGGGACATTGTTTACTACAAGACTAGAATTCGACTCTCTGCGGAAGCAACACTTACGAGATCGACTACGACGTCGACGTAGAAAGAATGAAACGATTCACGAGGAGGAGATGGTCATCAGATTAGTTATCTCCAGAGAGCCAATACCTATAAACCATACCATGGCCATAACACCTTTGAAATCCAAAAGTGCTTACATACATGCTGATGATGATGAAGAAGTAGAAGAACGTGACTTAGATGAATACAAACTTTGGCTAGCTGATTTGCATCAAGAGAAGAAAGCCTTGGGTAAGATATGCTTCAGCCAAATATTTGTGTACTTATACTCCTGAATTTGCATGTTCAGTCACATGAATGAAATTAATTATTGATTATATTTCGGAATTAAAAGACATTTTCGGGGATGACACAATCGATACATACGAGAGAATACCCGAATGTTGCGGGACTACTTGAAGACATCGGTAATATCCCTCTCCTAATTTGCAAGCAAATTACCATTTTTTCTCGGACTACAAAATATGATCGGTCATCATATGCCACTAAATTCTCTACGGAACGGTACGTGGACCCCACCTTCATTTTGCAACACGGGAATGAAATGAACCCAACACCCGCACGGTGCGGCCTCCATCTCATGCTCGGCGTTGGAAACGAGCGGGAGCAAGGATCCGGTAACATGTGTTCCATAGAAATTACTCGTCTGTGCATACAATTATTTTTTGGGTATTATCACATGCATGTTGTTCGCATGGAATAGGCTCACAAAAAGTTAAGAAAAGAGGACGCGGTCCGTAAGAGCATTGACGGTAATCGCCAAGAGAATCAAGGCGGGCAAGCGACGGTTGGACATTCAATTCTCTAAACATGGAGGACCGGTAGGTGATAACTACCGCTCATTCGTTGATGAAGTGGTCATGTATACATGGAAAAGGGCTCCTATCATTGGAGTGAAATCATGGAAAAATGTTAGGGAAGAAGTCGAAACGCAATAGCAATTGATGTATTGGTAATAATAGACTTTGCTTTTCGGTACAATTCAAATAAAAACTAACATATCAACTCACATAATATTTAAATGCTATTGTGATTGTATAACGGGCAAAGTGGGACATGGAGGATAATCTTTGAATCAAGGGAAAAGATATGGGCCATTGCTAGGGAGCGTTACAAAGGATGGCGTTCAATTTTCGGTGCTACGACCAAGACATACAACGACTACCACCGGAGAATGTTACATAAGCCTACGAAATTAGATATTGTTGAATGGCACTATCTCGTTGAAGTATTTCGATCTTGCTAAATTCAAGGTTTGTTCCACATTGTTAATTACGATTTCTGACCACTACATTTTTCATTCAAATGGCGATGTCTGAGTCTTTAAGATTTTTGTTCATCACTTTACATTGTATAGGAAAGTAGCACACAAAATTCTGCGATTCGATGCCAACAAATGACAAGACATTTGTCAGGCGCTAAGCCTTATTCTCAGCGCAGCTATGAGAAGGTAATAACTGGAGAAGCACATCTCCAATCTGTCTTGCAGGATGAAGAACATTAATTTGTTATTTTCTTAGCATAACGAGAGAGACCCGAAACCGGTGAAGAGCCCCATGATATGGAACTTTGGTGGATAACTCACACTAACCAGGGGTCTTGGACAGACGAACAATCTAAAAATGTCTATGTGAGTTCCCAATGAATTAGTACATACATTACTATACATAGGCTTATGCAACTATAGAATGCAACCAATATCTTGTTCAACTAACTCCTCCACCTGTGCCTTGCAAATGTTAGGACACCGCAAGCAGCGTTATTGTTGAGGTGGAATCAAATGCAGAGAACAACTTTGTTTCCCAAAAGGAAAAAATGAGATGTTCCAAAAAGCCTACAAAGAAGTCACAAAGTGCAAATCAACCAAGTTGCATGGAAACGGGTACCTGGCAAAAAACCCAACTAGAAGGCGGTAAAGCTCAATGCGGCGCGAGGAAAAAATTCGTAGGGAAGAGCTACGAGCATGAGGAACATGTCGAGCTCATGGACGCATTTGGGGCAGCTACAAGAAAAAATGTCGGGATGGGAAGAAGAAAGGGAAGCGAAAGGAGAGAACATGCACGCCAACTTGAAGAAAGTGAAAAGAGAAGGCGGGCGGATCTACAACAACTTAGGCAAGAGTTCCTATCAATGCCGCAAGCATCAAATGGACAATCACAAGTTCCACGAGTACGGGTCAAGCTATTTGCATGAATGGGTTTCTTTCCTTGGGTTCTATATATGAATGTTTGTATCCTTTCGTAGGTTGACCGACCAATATCCGTGCAACCAAGCCCAAGCAACAATGTCAGCGAATCCGCCGACGTGGCGACGGTTGCATCAATCACCCGACAAAACAACCTTGTCGCCGAATCCGCGGACAATGTGGCGGCGGAACCATCAATTCCTACATCGGGAATGTACGGCCCGGACTCCGGGAATGTGCTCTCGTGTACTAAGGTTGTTCTCGAATTCACAACTTTTTACTAGTACATATCATCGGTTACTAATGAAATTACGCCTAATCTTGTCCTTCCAAATGATTGGTTCATAGGAGAAGGAATGCGAAGAAGTTCGAAAACAACTATTTCGTAAAACCGAAGCACTAAAGGTGGTGTTAACAATCCCGAAACACAATCCACCGTTAGACAAATTTCTTCTCAACAACTACGGTACAAGTTGCACAAAGGAGACGACAAAGCACCAAAAAGACATGAGGTGAAGCTTTTTTCAACAACTCTTCTTGCCGTGAATGTAATTCATGTTTCGAGTTCGTCAAAGTGTGTTTATGGTTGTGGTAATTATTTGATGTCATTATGCTATTTTTATGAATCACAATCAATCTTTGGTTTGCTATATGTTGTTGTTTCACAAATTCCAATATTAGAGATTAATTGATGCTAGCTTAAAAATTTTGTTGATTCTTTACGGGTGATGCGACCTCCTTGCATTGAATCCCCCTTTCTTGATCAAGTGTTGGGATCATCTCCAAGTCACAATTGGCGGACCAAGTTCTTCATGTCCTAGCAAATTTGTCTACTATGTGTTGAAACAATGTCTTGTGCCAAACTTTTCAGTATTTAAGCACTTCATGAGTCATGTAATTAACTCAGTGGATGGTTCAATGTTGGTTAATTAACTATAGATGCATAGTTATATTAATCTGCTGATGTTAATTAATGTTGCAATTAGTGCTGCTACATAAATGAGCGTGGCAGAATACACCATATGTTGCAAATGATAAATCATGATATCACAACCAGTGTTTTTCGTTGCCAAAAAGTAGCGTGGCAATAGTAAGGTGCACTTGTAGCACCCCTAATACGAACGTGGTAATAAGAAATTCAACTTGTAGCGACACAAAAGGAACGTGACAATAGTATGGTGTACTTGTAGCAACCCTTAATAGGAACGTGGTAATAAGAAGTTCAACTTGTAGCAACACAAAAGGAACGTGGCAATAGATAGTGCACTTGTAGCAACCCTAATAGAAATGTTGTAATAAAGACTTTAACTTATGGCAACCAACCAAATTTCGAAGCAATAACAGAGGACCACATATTACAACCAATCAAATTACGTGGCAATAGAGGATACCACCTATAGCAACGTAACAAATATCGTGGCATCAGACAATACTACCTATCGCATCGAAATCAACTTTTGTGGCAATAGAGGAGACCACCTATAGCAACTAACCAATTTCGTGGCATCAGACAATACTACATATTGCAACCAAATTACTTTCGTGGTAATAGACGAGGTTCAACCAATAGCAACCAAAGTCAGTGCGTAGCAATACTATAACTTGCAATGAAACAGAAACGTTGCAATTGCACCTTTGGCAACACCACAGATGTGTCGCAATAGTACACTTTGCAACCAGAACAAGCGTTGTAAAAAAACCTAATTGCAACGTTGCGTTACGTTGCAACAAAAAAACTTTGGCAACCACTAGATGGACAACGTCGTAATAACCTAATGCAACGCGGCTTTTCGTAGCCCACGGTCCACGGAACAATTTGGTTGCAATTGTGTCTATTGCAACCAAATATGGCATATTGCAACACATTTTGTGCGTTGCTTTACGGGGAAAATCTAGTAGTGGGAGCTGAGAGCAACAACTAGTTGCGACAACGTACTCTGCCTCGGTAGTGGATTAAGAAACACTCGACTGTTTGCGGGAAGACCAAGACACCAAAGAAGATCCCACAAACTGGCAAGTCCCAGGAGTGGACTTCCTATCAAACCAACACCCGGCAAAATCTACGTCTGAAAAACCATGAAGCACCAAAGAAGAAGACGCGGAGTACCAAAGGTCGAAGTCGGGAGTGTGACGCAAGTACCTGAATATGCACTTGACCGCTTGCCGATGTGAAGTCCTCGGAGACGCTTGAAAACGAGCGCACAGACATACCGAGAACTGGATGTCCGGCCTCGTCGCCGTCAAGTAGAGGAGTGACCCGGTCATGCTTCGATACTCTTTCTGGTCCATGTGTTCACCTTCCTCGTCTGCATCAAGAGCTATAGTCGTACTCATAGGCATCGTCATGGCCTTGGAATCCTCCATCTTGAACTTCCTCACAATGTCCTTGGTGTACTTAGCTTGGTGCACAAATGTTCTTTCCTTTGATTGCTTGTTTTGTAGCTCGAGGAAGAACTGCAACTCACCCATCATGCTCATCTCAAATTCCATGCTCATATCATCTGCAAACCTTGCAACCAGAGAGTTAGACGAGCCACCAAAGACAATATCATCCACGTACACCTGCACAATCAGAATATCTCCGCCCCTGCTCGAGGAGAAGTCGTACTCATAGGCATCGTCATGGCCTTGGAATCCTCCATCTTGAACTTCCTCACAATGTCCTTGGTGTACTTAGCTTGGTGCACAAATGTTCTTTCCTTTGATTGCTTGTTTTGTAGCTCGAGGAAGAACTGCAACTCACCCATCATGCTCATCTCAAATTCCATGCTCATATCATCTGCAAACCTTGCAACCAGAGAGTTAGACGAGCCACCAAAGACAATATCATCCACGTACACCTGCACAATCAGAATATCTCTGCCCTGCCTGAGGAGAAACAAGGTCTGATCAACCTTCCCCATCTCAAACCCTCTCTCAGACAGGAACCCCCTCAACCTCCCGTACCAAGCTCTAGGCGCCTGCTTCAACCCATACAGCGCCTTCCTCAACTTGTACACCCGATGGGGGTACTTCTCGCTCTCAAACCCCGGTGGCTGCCTCACAAACACTTTTTCCTCCAACACACCATTCAAGAAGGCACTCTTCACATCCATCTGGTATAACTCGAACCCTTTAGCCACAGAAAAGGCTAGAAGGATCCTGATCGTCTCCAAACAAGCTACGGGAGCAAAGGTCTCCTCGTAGTCGATCCCCTCTTTCTGACTATACACTAGAGCAACAAGCCTTAACTTGTTTGTCACCACTTCTCCTTTCTCTCCCTCTTTGTTCTTCCACACCCATTTTGTCCCAATTGGCTTACACCCTAGGGAGGGTCAACCAATTCCCAAACTTGGTTCCTCTCAAAGTTCTCCAACACTCCTCATGCATCGAATTAACCCAATTATGATCAGATAGTGTGTGTCTAATGTCTTTGGATTCAAAGGTGGCAACAAAAGCAGCATGAGCCAAATGAGAATTGTTCCGAACCCTCGACCATGTAGTACATTCATTTATGTCACTGATGATCCTTGATGCTGGGTGATCCACTTGTACTCGCCGGGGAGGTTCTCGCCTTGATGCTACCTCCCCCTCAACATTAGCTTCTCCTTGATCTTGGTTTGTCGTCGTAGATGTGGGAGAGGGGTCGTCCATCACCATAGTCGAAGTAGTAGGTACATGCTCAGCCGGAGGCACCATTCCACCATCTTCATCATCTCCATGTTCATGCTCCTCCTCCTAAAATATCTCCTCGCCAAGTTCATCATCACTTGCACACTCAAAAACAAGCTGACTACGTGGATGTGTCTCGTCGAAGGTTACCTCGCAAGTCTCCACGATTTGGTTAGTTTCAATATTGAGCACACGATATGCTCTAGAGTGAGAAGCATAACCAAAGAAAATATCATCGACCGACCTAGCCTCAAACTTGTCCAACTTCTTCCCTTGCTTAAGGATAAAGCACTTGCATCCAAAGACATGGAAGTAACTCACCTTGGGTGTGCGACCGTGCATCAACTCGTAACAAGTTTTCTTCTTATGCACTCTGAGGTAGACCCTGTTCGAAACATAGCACACGGTATTCAGCACCTCAGCCCAGAACCTTCTCGGAGTCCTATACTCATCAAGCATCATCTGAGCCATCTCACACACGGTTCTATTTTTCCTTTCCACGACACCATTCTGGGGAGGTGTATACGGACTCGAAAACTGGTGTTCAAGACCCAAGTCATGGCAAAAGGTTTCAAATTGAGAATTTCTGAATTCTGAGCCATTGTCACTGCGGATCGCTCGTATGGCATCGTCGTGCCTCTCGTTCCTCAACCTCAAGACAAGATCTCGAACAAAACCAAACATCTCCCCTTTCTTCTCAAGAAAGAACACCCACGCATACCGAGAGTAGTCGTCCACCACAACAAGGACGTACCACTTCCCACCCGCAGATCACACATGAGCTGGGCCAACAAGGTCCATATGGAGCAGCTCGCATGGACGCTCAGTCATCACATCGGTGAGAGGCGGGTGAAAAGAGGCTACCATCATGGCATGCCTACACGGCGCACAAACCAACTCTTTTTCAAGCCTCAACCATGGTAATCCTCGGACCAAATTGAGTTTACTCAAGCGAGACAAAAGGTCAAAGCTCAAGTGACCCAACTTCCTATGCCACTTCCACAACTCACTCAAAGAACTAGCCAAGAAACAACGCTCAACACCAGAAGACTGAGAAAAATCAGCTCGAAACACCTGACCCTCGGGAACGACCATACAGTCAAGGTCCCCTCGAGAATCCAAAATCTGAGAACCACCAGGCCGACACAACACCTCAAAACCCTCATCCAATAGTTGGGACACGGAAACCAAATTGTATCCATGCGATTGAACAAGAGCAACACGCCTGAGAGTGATGTTGTCACTCACCTTAATCTCACCTTCTGACAGCACACGCCCTCTCCCATTATCTCCAAAGGTGATGTACCTCTTTGTCACCACCAGGACGAGACTTGAGAACCACCCCTTGTCTCTGATCATATGCCTCGAGCAACCGGAGTCAATCAACCAAATGTTGTTCAAGTCTCCCACCTGAAATTAAAAAACGAGCACATCAGCGAACAAACGACTCAGCACTAGGGTTAATACCAAAAGAGTAAAACCAGTGCTAGGCCATTTGCTCCAAAGTAGGGTTAGCACAATCCAAAACATTCCTCCTATCAAAGCTACCAGCATGAACACCACCACGGTAACCACTACGAGGGAACCAAATCTCTCTAATTGGAGGAGTACCAAAACACAAAAGGAAGATCATGGACCGTTCCTCCTCTCTAACTCAAAGCTACGACTCCTCCCCTCCCTTTATTGAGCACGAGGGGCAGAACGCCTAGCAAACTGACCACCTACAAACTCTCTAGACCAACCGCTAGAACCACGACCTCTTGAACCAAATCTAGACTCATCACAAGCATGAAAACCAGCCCTCTATCTGCCCAGACCTGCACCGGTCTGACCGGTGTGGCGCACCGGCCTGACCGATGTAGCCCGGCCAGCAACACCACCTGCAGCCTTTTGCTCTCCCCAAACCGAAACCGTCCTCACACTCGCCTTGGCCCTGGGCATCTGCACACGAGGCTCAAGTACATCATTGGAAGGGTGGTACTTGTCCTTGTTAGCCCACTCCTTCGCCATTCTCTCCTCATGCCTCCTCTTGAAGCAAAACTTATATTTGTGGCCATCTGTCCCACAATAGCCACAACGAAACCTTATGGACTTAGGCTTAGGCTTGGTATGGGGTTGTTCGTTTGGTTTCTCTCCACTCGGCTTCTCAACCGGTTTCTACTTACTCGGCTTCTCAACCGGTTTCTCCTCACTCGGCTTCTCACTCTCTTTCCCAAAGAACACATTCCCCAAAGTGCTCTTGAACTTGATAGGCTTTTGGAAATCGTCGATTTGTGGAGGAAACACGGGTGGAGCTAGGGTTATGTCTAGTCGGTTCCTAAGATGGTTGGGTTTAGGGACAAAGGTATTTTTGTGGTGGGTTTTTGGTGGCTCTGGGATATCTCCGATCTTCCCCTCATTCTCACCACTTCCCTCACCAACCTTGTTTGCCCCAAGCGTTTCCCCATCATGGCGCTTATATATCTCGATCATTATCCCATCAACTTTCTCAACTCATCATTCTCATCCTTCAAACGATCAACATAATGTGCAAGTTTCAGATTCTTCAAAGCATGCAATTCACAGGTAGAGAAAGAACTAGGAATAGGTTCTTTCAGCTTAGCCTCAAGAGAAACAATGTAAGCATGCATCTCATCAATTTTTCCATGCAAAACAGGGCAAGAAGTGCAAGCACCTAGCAAAACAGGTCTAGACTTAAGCTCAGCCACTTCAACCCTAAGCACATCTAGTTCCTCACACTTGGAGGCATGCTTTTCCTTAAACATAGCAAGATCAGCTAGAAAGATAGGACAATCAGCACATTCAACTTCATCAGAAACAACAGGTGAAGCCTTAAGCGAATCAATTTCAAGCTTAGCATCCAAGTTCTGTGTTTTTAACTCAGCCACTCTAGTCCTAGCATCCTCAAGCGAAGCCCTAAGCTCTTTCCTCATCTTCTTAGCCTCTCTAAGCATATCATCACGATTATCAAGCAACAAGCCAAGTCATTCATTCTCCTGATGCAAGAAGGGAAGTTCATCACGTACCTCGTCATCAGAGTCGGAGTCCGAGTTGCTCTGGTTGCTCTTCTAGCTATCGGAGCTAACCGCCATGGTGAAAAAGCCATCTATAGCGAAGCAGCTCAGTCCACTCGAGTTCTTGGATGGCTTCCTGCCCTTGCGCCGATCACCTTCGTCTTCATTGCTACTCGAGCTCGAGGTGGAGTATGCAGAACTGGAGTCGACGTCGCTCGCTCCAATCATTGCTCGGGCCTTGCCTCGGCTCTCCTTCTTCCTCGATCATCGCTCGTCCTTGTGCTTGTTCTTGTGCTTGTGCTTGTGGTCACGCCTTGATCGGTACTTGCCATCCGCCTTCGACTTGTGCTTGTAGTGGTACTTATTCTCGACCTTCTCAGGGCAGTCGGCGATGAAGTGTCCCGCTTGCCGCACTGGAAGCATGTCCTCGTGTTCTTCCTTGAGTTCACCCGGTTCTCGTGCATCCTCTCGAAATGCCTGGTCAACAGCGCCAGCTCATCCTCTCTGAGCACGTCGAACTACTCATCTGGCAAAGACATCAAAGAGGACAAGGAGAACATCCTGGTGGATGGGTTAGCGTTAGACTTTCCTTTCGAGCCACCGATGAGGGCGAGACTATGAGAGTCAGTCGGGCCCTTAATCTTGGCTGTCATGCCCCGATCCACCTCCGCCGACTTGAGCTTCGAGAACAACTCATTCACCGTCAAGGTGTCATACTTCTCATACTCTACGATGGCCTCGAACTTTCCGCCCCAAACCGTACGATCCAACGAGTGTAAGAGCATGATGGCTCTATCATGATCATCGTACGGGAGCACGTCCACATTGGCCCTCATGTTGTTCACCACAACCGTGAACCTCTGAAACAAGGCATCGATGGACTCACTGGGTAGATGAGTGAAATTCTCATACTCTCTCCGATAGGTCGCATACATCCGAGCCTGAACCTGAGCATTTACAACATGAGCTTCCTTCAACATCGACCAGATTCTATAAGCCAAGTCTCCGTATGCACCCGATCAAATTTGGATTGACACGGAGCACGAAACAAGTAGTCGACCGCCTTGTTGTTGGCGTCGAACATGTCCGTCGATCCTGGAGCAAGGAAGTTCATCGGTTGGAATAACTTGTGTCCACTGTGACATCCCAAAGGATCTGACCCTATCGCGGAGGAACGCCACCATCCGCTTACTCCACATCTGGTAGTTTTTTCCATCGAAGTGTGGAGGACCCGAACCCCGTTCCTGGTACACCATCCTTGGATCTTAGGCTGGTTAGAGTCAATCAAGACCCATAACCGGCTTTGATAACACTTGAAAGACTGCAACGGCGAACCAGAGAGGGGGGAGTGAATGGGAGCCGATAAAAATTCTTCTCGAAGGAGATAGAGACTCCAACAAGATGAACACGACTTCCAACACACGTCTCTGACTCAACTACCCAAGTTGGTCAAGACCACGTAGCCACTGGAGTGCTATTGATCCTAGGAACCAACAAACAACCTTCCAAGCAAAACTCACCAACACGCACAGTGGAAACTTGCACGGCTTGCTGCCTGTGCTACACCGGTCAGAACGATGGTCTGCGCCGGTCAAATCGGTGACACCGGTCAGACTGGTGGACAGAGCTTGTCAGGCCGGTGGCTACAGCAACCACACAACAAATGTTCCAGAGAGTCTCAGTGACTTCTCTAGGCCCTAGAACAAAAACACCCCCAAAACACAACCTGCAAGGAAGAAGAACCCTTCACAAAACCGAGCAAAACACCTCCAAATCAGCCAAGAACTGACCAGCACCAACACGACCCAAAGACACACGAGTCAAGCAAATCACCCAAGACAAATCCCACAAAGGGCTCACACCGGTCAGACCGGTCAAGGGCACCGGTCAGACCGGTGGTGTCTGGGCAGCTCGGGATGAACAGAACCCGAGAGTCAACTCCTCCAAATCCAACTCCCGATCTCCCGATTCACTTCACAGATTCGCACAAGACTTCGGGGATAGTAGGAATACCTCATGGGCACTCCATAACCAAGTTATGGTCCACCAAAACTTGTTGAATCAAGAGGAATCGAAGGATATCCGCCAAGAACACCACAAACCCAAGAACAACGAAAACCCCAAAATCGAGCCCCTTTTCCCACGGATTTGGAAGGGGAATCAAAGGGAAAAGAACCATGAAGGGTTCATGCATATATCCCCCAACAGATCATAGAGAGAAAGGCCTCGAAATCGCTCTGAGAAAAACACCATGAAAAGGCTCCGAAATTCACCGAAAAGGAAAACCGGGAAGAACTCAAACAAGCCGTGAGGAACCACGCTGAATCCTCTATACATACCATGAAGGTTCATACGAGGTCTAGCTTCCACCCGATCATCCTACCATCTCACAAGATCTCACCATGAAGCTCTCAAGCTAGTCCTCGAAATTCCAAGGGAAAAGGAAGAGGAAAATAGCAAAACCAGAATGAGCTAGGGTTCCAAGAGATGGATGCCATCCTCTCACCACTTGGGTTATATGGAGGCAACTGAAAGTCTAAAATACCCTTACTAGCTAACTAGGGATACATGCCCCTCAAGGGCAAATTCGGAAGTCTTTGTCATCGCTCCATCGGACGGATGCCCAGCGACCGCAAACTTGCTTAGCCTCAACGGAAGCCTTGCGATCCCGATGCGTGTCCTCCGCTTCGAAGTCTCCGGACTGCGTTGTCCCACACCGGTCAGACCGGTGCTCCTCACCGGTCAGACCGGTACCCACCGGTCTAACCGGTCTGATGCTACTGCACCTCCGTCTTCGGTTCTTCGGTCTTGGCTTTGTGGATCAACCAAGGAACTGCGTTGTCCCACACCGGTCAGACCGGTCAGACCCACCGGTCAGACCAATCCGATGCTGCTGCACCTCCGTCTTCGGTTTTTCGGTCTTGGCTTTGTGGATCAACCAAGGAACGAGTGGTTTTCTGGTGAACCACCGGAAACCCCGCGAACTCGGTGTAGCCTCCGCCAATCGCCACTCATGACACGAATCCCACGTAGTCCCAGCTCGACCTTGGTTTTGAGGCTCAACCAAGAAACTGTCCATGACATCATCTTGCTATTCTTCCCACCATGCGGCCCGCACTTGACTCCGCTGGCCACCGGGTCCCTCGAATGAAGCCTACTTGTCTTTTCCACACTTGGAGGCCTCTCCGGCAATGACCTTTCGTGCTTGTTCTTCACCTGCACCAACATCAGTCAAGCCGCAACCTGCACCTGCAATACTTAGCCAAGAATTAGTCCACACAACATTGTCAATCACTCATCACACCAGGAAGCAACCATCCACCGGTCCTCGAACCAAACACGGTCCTCACTCGCAAGATCGAGTTTCCGTCAAAAAACCTTTCGCTCGTGCAATCGGTCTCGACATGGTTGTCGGGATGTTTTTAAAAAAATCGTAAAAACAGGGGAGGGCATCGTGTCTTGGGTAGCCCCCGCAGGGAGCGTCTTTGCATTGGTGCAAGGTCGCTCGCTGCTCAGCCCCAAACGTTGTTGCAAACTCATAAACACAGCCATTGGTAGGGGTGGGCGTTCGGTTTACCCGATTAGTTCGGGTCGGGTAATTCGGGTTTTGAGAAATTCAGGTAATGAGAATCATTACCCGATATCAGCTCCAGAAAAACACTACCCACAAATTCGGGTACTCGCAAAAATCGGGTTCGGGTTCGGGTTACCCAATTTACCCGAAATCTATAATCAAAGTATACAGTCAAACACACATGATTTTGCATAGACTATTAGTTTGTGTTGAGTTTCAATTACAAGTTGAGAAGAATAATATATTATAGTTACTCATTCAAATAAAGAGAATTATATTCTAATAAAGTGACAATTTCAAGTATTCAACTAACAACATGTGAATAAATACAAAGACAAAGGCAAATTTCGGGTAGTTCGGGTAGTTTGGGTACACGAGTGTCATTACCCGAAATTAGTTTGGGTAATTCGGGTAATACACTCAGGTACCCAAACTACCCGAACTACCCGAAATTTGCCTTTGTCTTTGTATTTATTCACATGTTGTTAGTTGAATACTTGAAATTGTCACTTTATTAGAATATAATTCTCTTTATTTGAATGAGTAACTATAATATATTATTCTTCTCAACTTGTAATTGAAACTCAACACAAACTAATAGTCTATACAAAATTATGTGTGTTTGACTGTATACTTTGATTATAGATTTCAGGTAAATTGGGTAACCCGAACCCGATTTTTGCGGGTACCCGAATTTGCGGGTAGTGTTTTTCTGGAGCTGATATCGGGTAATGATTCTCATTACCCGAATTTCTCAAAACCCGAATTACCTGACCCGAACTAATCGGGTAAACCAAACGCCCACCCCTACTTGTATGTCCAAGGTCGGAGCACTTCGTGGATGATGAATGGCCCCTCCCAAGGTGGCGATAACTTGTGCTTGTCCTTGCTGCCATGAACTCGTCGGAATATAAGATCTCCGACATGGAACTCGTGGGGGCACACGTTTCACTCGTGATAGCGTCACAAGGCCTACTGGTACATGGAGCAGTGCATCAGTGCCACATCCCACGCCTCGTCAAGTTGGTTGATCGCGTCCTCGAGCGTAGCTTGGTTGCCTTCCTCGGTGTAGGCCTGCACTCACGGACTGCCGTAGTAGATGTCCGTGGGCACAGGACTGCTTCTAAGACATACACCATGAAGAAGGGTGTGAAGCCTGTGGCACGACATGGTGTTGGTACGCGGACTCCACAGCACAGATGGTAGCTCGGCCACCCATCTCGCTCGGAACTTTTCGAGTGGATTGAAGATCCGTGGCTTCAGGCCTTGCAGGATCATGTCGTTCGCCCTCTCGACTTGTCCGTTCGTCTTCGGGTGGGCAATAGCTGACCAGTCCACACGGATATTGTTGTCGTCGCAAAAGTTGAGGAATTTCTTCCCTGTGAACTGGGTGCCGTTGTCGGTGATGATCGTGTTGGGCATGCCGAAACGGTACATGATGTCGGTGAAGAAGGATACCGCCTCCTCGGAGCGGACATTGACGATGGGTCGAGCTTTGATCCACTTGGAGAACTTGTCGACCGCTACGAGGAGATGAGTGAAGCCTTCGGGCGCTTGTCGAAGTGGAACCACCATGTCGAGGTGTCAGACGGTGAAAGACCACGTGATGGGCATGGTCTGGAGCACCTGCGCCAGGAGGTGAGTTTGTCGAGCATAGAACTGGCACCCTTCACAGTGTCGTACGATGTCCTTGGAGTCCGCCACCACCGTGGGCCAGTAGAATCCTTGTCGGAAAGCTATTCATAAGGGTGTTCTCAGACCAGCGTGATGACCGCAGGTGCCAGCGTGTATCTCTCGTAATAGCTCACGGCCCTGGTCTCCAAGGATGCATCGCATGAGTATGCCGGTAGCCCCCCGCTTGTAGAGCTCACCCTCGATGAGGACGAACGCCTTTGCTCGGCGGGCGATGCGCCGAGCCTCCGTTTGGTCGGAGGGGAGCTTTCCTTGACTACCACTCGAGGATTGGAAACCACCAGTCATGATTCGGCTCGTGTGGCTGATCGATCGTCATGACCTCAGGTTCCTCCTCCTCGGGTGGCTTCTCACCCTCTGCGCGGACGGAAGGAGCATGTTGATCACTCGCAAAGACCCCGTGAGGCACCAGGCTGTGGCTGGACACGGTCTTCGGGAATACGTCAGTTGCTTTGTTGTAGTCGCGTAGTACATGATGAAGCTCGAGCACGTGGAACTTGTCTTCTAGGTCGCGCACAGCTTGACAGTACGCCGCCATCTTCAAGTCCACATAGTTATTGTCCTTCATGACCTGGTCCACGACCAGCTCCGAGTCCCCCCTAATCTCAAGGCGTTTGATCCCGAGCTCAACGGCGATTCGGAGGCCGTTGATCAGGGCTTCGTACTCAGTGGCGTTATTTGACGCCGGAAAGTGTAGTCGTACCAAGTACTCCACACGCACGCCCAGTGGCGAGATGAAGACAAAGCCTACCCCAGCTCCTTCCTCCATGACCGAGCTGTCAAAGTACATGATCCACGTCTCGTGCTCAATCGATGCCGGGGGAGTTTGAATCTCCATCCATTCGGCCACGAAGTCCGCGAGTACTTGTGACTTGATAGCACTGTGTGGTGTGTATGTTATGTTTTGTCCCATTAGCTCGAGCGCCGACTTGGCGATTATCCCTTCGGCCTCGGGATTTTGGATGACCTCCCCGAGTGGGTATTTGAACACCACGGTGATAGGGTGTGCGTCGAAGTAATGTTGGAGCTTGCACTTGGTCATCAAGATCGTGTACACGAGCTTTTGCATCTGCGAGTAACGCGTCTTGGAGTCGAAAGCACCTCGCTGACGAAGTATACGGGTCGTTGCACTCTCTGCGACCTTCCGGGCTCTTCTTACTCGACCACCAGCGCTGCACTAACCACCTGAGTTGTCGCTGAGATGTATAGGAGCATCGGCTCTTCAGGGGTCGGAGCTGTGAGGATCAGAGGGCTCTTGAGCATGCTCTTGAGAGAGTTGAGCGCCTCTTGTGCTTCGGGGGTCCATGTGAAGTGGTCAGACTTCTTCATGAGTTTGTACAGTGGCAGGTTGCGCTCTCCGAGTCGCACTATGAAGCGGCTCAGGACCGCGAGGCAGCCCGTGACACGTTGTACACCTTTTAAATTTTTGATTGGCCCCATGTCCATTATGGCCAAGATCTTCTTGGGGTTTGCCTCAATTCCACATTCTGACACGACAAAGCTAAGGAGCATGCCCCTCGGAATCCCAAAAACGCATTTCTCGGGGTTTAGCTTCACCCCGTGTTGTCGTAGCTTCAAAAAGACCTCAGTGAGGTCGGGGACCAGGTCCCCTGTCTTCTTTGACTTGACGACAATGTCGTCGACGTATGCTTCTATGATGCGCCCTATCAACTCCCTGAAGACACGTCGCATGCATCACTGGAAAGTGGCGCCTGTGTTCTTGAGCCCGAAGGGCATCGTCTAGTAGCAGTATGCACCGAACGGAGTGATGAATGAGGTTGTGAGTTGGTTCGCTATGCACATCGCTATCTGGTGGTACTGGAGTACGCATCGAGAAAACAGAGGGTTTCTCACCCAGCTGTCGAATCGACTACTTGATCTATGTGCGGCAAAGCAAACAGATCCTTGGGACATGTCTTGTTAAGGCTCGTATAGTCAACACACATCCTCTACTTCTTATTCTTTTTCTTTTTACAAGTACAGGGTTAGCAAGCCACTCGGGGTGGAATACTTCTCGGATGAACCCTGCACTAAGGAGCTTCACGATCTCCTCGCCAATCGTCTTCCACTTCTCGTCGTTGAAGCGGCAAAGACGTTGTTTCACCGGTTTCGATCCTGACTTGATGTTCAGCTAGTGCTTGGCAACCTCTCTTGGGATCCCCTTAATGTCGGAGGGTTTCCACGCGAACACGTCGAGGTTTGTTTTGAGTAAGTCGACGAGCGTGCTTTCCTATTTAGGATCGAGCGTCGTCCCGATACGGAGCGTACGGCTGTCGTTGGAGATGACCGCATCCTCGACGTCCTTGGCGGGCTCGAAAGAGCAGGCCACTCTCTTGGACGACTCGGGGACATCCTGGTCATCGGATCGAGGCTCTGCGTGGAGCCTCTCGGACCGGATGAGTGCTTCAGGGAACTGAAAGCATTCAGCGTCGCACTTGTATGCACGCTGATACGTGGTCCCTACTGTGATGATCCCCTTCGGAGCGGGAATCTTCAGCTTCATGTACGTATATTTTGGCACGACCATAAACTTCATGTATGCCGGCCTCCCGAGGATCGCATGGTACGTCCCCGAGAACCCCACCACTTCGAAGGTGAGGGTTTCGATGCGAAAGTTCCGTAAATCCTTGAACGTGACGGGCAGATTGATCTTCCCGATGGGGAGTGCCTCCATCCCAGGGACGACCCCGTGGAATGGTGCAGTCAACGGCCTCAGCTGGGACCGCGGGATGCCCATGTCATCAAGCGTAGACGCATAGAGCACGTTGATCCCACTTCCCCCATCCATCAGGACCTTGTGGACCCTTTTGGATTTGATCAAGGGAGCTACCACTAGTGGGTAGAATCCTGGCTGAGGCACATGGTCGGGATGGTCCTTGCGATCGAAGGTTATCAGAACCTCTAACCACTTTAGATAGGACGGTCTCGCGGTGTCGGCGTTGAAGACTTCTCGTCGGATGAGCTTCTCGAGTCGCCTCGAGGGTCTTGCCGGAGATCCCCCGAAGATCACGTGCACCGCACCATCTTCACCCGGGTACACAGCCCCCCGCACCGTCATTGTTGTCGGGGGTGGCCCTCCCTTCTTGGGCTGATCCGCCGTTCTTGGCTTGAGGGTGCTGTTGACGTAATTCTTGATGAGCCGGCAATCCTTGAGCGAGTGCGTGACGGGGACCTCGTGGTGCGGGCACGGTGCGTCCAGGAGCCTTTCGAAGTGGTCCTTGGACGGCGCGGGCTTGGTCGGGTTGCCCTTGGGGCGCGACGTTGCTCCACTGCTGCGACTAGGTTGTTGTCACGACGGCGCTTGTCGTTCTTCTTCTTCTTTTCGAAGTGTGAGGACGTCCCCTCGCCGTGGTCCACGACTTGCTTCCCCTTTCCCTGAGGGGTGTTGCGCGTCGCGGTGACCGCTTCCTCGCCGTCGGTGTGGTTGCTCGCGATTCGAGGAGCTCACGAGTCGTACGAGGCATGCGGCGCGTGACATGATGGATGAGGGAGGTGCATGTCGTGCCGTTCTGGAACGCCGAAATGGTGTCGTTGTCGGTTGCATCAGGGAGTTCGGTGCAGCGCTTGGAGAAGCATCGGATGTACTCGCGCTGGCTCTCCCCCGACTGCTACTTGCAGTTGCAGCTCCCACTGCTTGCGGGGCGTGTGTAGGTGCCTTGGAAGTTCCCGACGAAGACTCGACGTAGGTCGGTCTAGTCGTGGATCTTGTTCCGCGGCAGGTGCTCGAGCCATGTCCGCGCGGAGTTGCCGAGGTAGAGCGGCAGGTTCTGTATGACGAAGAGGTCGTCTGTCACTCCCCCGGTGTGGCAGGCGAGTCGGTAGTCCTCAAGCCATACACTGGGGTTGGTGTCCCCGTCGTACCTGGGTACGTTGGTCGTAGCGCGAAAACGCGAGGGGAACCTCGCATCCTGAATGCTCTCGCGAAGGCTAGTGGACCTCTCTGGCTTGGTGACCAGCTACGGTCACGGTCGTCGTCGCTGTCGTGGAGCCGCCCATGTCCGCGGTCGTCGTGGTGGCGTGAGCGGTTGTCACGGTGGTTGACGACGCTCTCGGCCCGTCGACGGGCCTCGATGGTGTTCCGCACGTCGCGGTTGGGCCCGAGGTGGCTCTTGACCGCTGATGCCGCAGCGCCGGCCCCTTCCCCATGCTCTCGATGCTGAGAAGGAGGTGGGTTCGGGGCGTGCACGGACGGTGCTCCTGCCCGCTCGCGCTCCGAGCGCTGGCGTGAAGACAAGCTTTCCACCTTCAGTTGCTGGCACACTAGTCGCTCCTCGGAGGTCGCCGCCTCCGGACGGTGTATTTTGGTACACCAAACATGTTCATTACACTTTGGTTTGGATTTGTTTATGGAACTAACCCGCCACTAGGCACATTAATCATATAACAAGTTCATCTTTGTGCATGCATTTGGAAGTGTTGTGTTTATGTAAGAAAACATGGACATAAAGGACGAATTCAGAACAAGTTCAAAGGAGCAATTACGGAGTCTTGTTCGTGTTCATGAGCTTGATGAAATCACTTCCATTAGTGGCGAGGACCGAAGTGTTACAAAGGAACATCCCCGAGGATTGAAGCGTAAAAGACTGAACTTCATGCACGGAGAACCTCCATCTTGGACGTGAGGATGACATCGTCAAAATGGTGCAAGTGGAGGGGGGCAAAGTGCATAAATGCATGAGGACCCACGGAAGCGAAGGGGCGACCGAGCCGGGCCGGGATGGGCCTGGGACAGTCGGCCCAAGCCGGCCAGCCTGGCCCACTCTGAGGATCGTTTTGGCCACCCTTTCCTTGCACTTGAAGGATCTTCAACCCTAAGTCCCTGGAGGCGCTGCCATTCGCGAAGCAGAGAGCCATTCGCACCGAGAGGCCATCCACAAGCTAGAGAGAGAGGAGGGAGATCTCCTGAGGAGGATCGCCCATCTCGAAGGAAGCACCCACAAGTGGAGAAGAAGGAAGACACCGTCGGAAGCGTCACCATGATCAACGGTGCCATGTCTAGCACCTTGATGGGGTAATCTTCTTATTCGTCCATGGGTTGTAATCGGTCTTGAGATGTAATCATTACTTTGTTGGAACATCTATCTATCATCCTGTGTTGAATGTGCTTAGATGCTTAAGGTTAGCCACCATGCCGTAAAGGGAGTATGGGCCCCAATGTTCCCTTGGATCAATTAAATACACCATGTCCATTATAGGTCTAGTCACGAATACCTCCGCGTAGTGACAGTACGGAGGGAGTGAAAGGATGAAACCGTGGTCACAACCCCCGATAGATTAGATTGGTTTTCATGCTTTAAGCAGTTGCATGTTCGAGTATCGTAAACCCATGGGCGAGTGTCTTCTATCTTGATAGCTTAATCGTTCTCTCTAGTGTAGTGTAGTCATTTTCTAGTTTAATCATAGATAGGGTTTAGATAAGTTAGTGAGTAGAAGTAGATCAAACGCTTGTAATCCCCTTACTCCGCGGATTAACAAGAACATAGGGAATCCCGTGGTGAAAAAGGTGTAGGTTCGTACGCTTGCGGATCGTAGGTGGATACATCTTTTATCCGTCAACAAGCCCCTTTTTTGGCACCGTTGCCGGGGAGCAAGCTAGTTTACATTGTTTGGTTTGCATCTAACTTTCTTTTATATTTAGTTTATCGTTTATTTGCTCATATCTAACCCATATTACCCAGAAAATCACTTTGTTTTGTTTTTGTTTTTGTTTTTGTTTTGTTGTCTAGATGGCGTTCGTCAACCACCCCGTGGAGGAACCGGAGAAATCATTAAGGGATTACGCTAGTCCTCGATGTGAAGACATAAAAGTACAAGAGTCGGATTCGAAGCTCGAAGCGACCAAGTATGAGATCAAATCCAAGATCATCAAGATGGCGGCGGCAACCCCATTGAAGGGATGGCAACGGAGAACCCATATAGACACATAAGGCATTTCACGATGCTATGCAACACGGTGCGTCAAGAAGGAGTTCCCGATGAATGGTTCAAATGGAATCTCTTTCCCTACTCACTTGCCGGTGAAGCAAAGACATGGTACTCGTTTGCGTCCTTTGAAGTTGAAGGCAATTGGAACAAGTTGACAAAGAAGTTTTGCGAGAAATTCTTTCCAATTAGCAAGGTTCAACATCTAAGGAGGCAAGTGATCACTTTCACGCAAGGAGAAGAGGAAGGGATAGACCAAGCTTGGAATAGGTTTAATGAGTTCATCGAATAAGGACCAAGACTCGGCTTCTCTGGTGACGTAATCGTGCATACATTTTTCTTTTCCCTAACCCCTAGTTGCATGCAACACGTCCAAATGTGTGCAGGTGGGGATCTCATGGAGAAAACACTCACGGAAGCCGCTCAACCTTTACAAAAAATTAGTAAAGCGGCGGCTATGTGAAGAGATTGGGAAACAAGACTTGCGGGAGAGCCGGAATACAATTCCAGGATGAAGAAATGTGCTGAAATTTCTAAAGAGGCAACCCCGGAAGTCACAAAAGAGAAGCCAATCCCGGAAAAGCTTGAAGAAGAATGCATCAAGTCAAGAACTACCCTGAGCGTTGACTTCATCGAATCAAATGAAACAACCAAGAGAAGTATGTCAAGCGCGAAGCCATTAAGGGAGTTCGAACACATGGATTGGGTTCCAATCGATTATGGAGAAGTATTCGACAAGAGAAAATCGTTCTCTAACCTAAAGGGGATGGCAAGAGCGTTGGAAACGGATTTCCCACCTGAAAAGAAAGCGGAAGATTCATACGACCTTGAAACCACCGGTGAGATCTTTCAAAAGCTCTTTGGAGATGATGAAGTGGATCCAGAACACATTGCCGAGGTGAAAAGAATCATGGGGATCAAGCTTGAAGCATCGCCATACGCTCGCCTCGCCGAAGTTTACGCGATAGGATCCGAAGAAGAGGAGAAGATGACACCACACTTGAGTTGCGAGATCAATAGAGTTCAATGCAAAGCTTTGTGCGACATCGGAGCCCAAGTAAGTGTCCTATCTTCTAAAATTTATGATAAAGTTCAAGACCACAATCTAGACTTAGCCTCAACATCAACGAAATTAATCATGGGAGATGGTAGAACTATTAGACCTCTAGGTATTGCTTGCAACATGAATGTAATAATCTTTGGAAATGTATACCAACCGATTTCTTTGTTATTGATGCTTAACATAGTAATCATGATCATATAATCCTAGGTAGGCCCTTTCTTAAGTTAGTTGATGTCGTGTTGGATGCCGGAAAAGGCAAAGTAACAATGAACCTTAATGGAAAGAAGTACACATATAACTTTCTTCGCGTTTCTAAACACCCTTCACCTTTTCCTCCCGAAGACGAAGAAGTAGAGGAGGTAGATAGTCTTTGTTTTGTTGAAACCCTTAAAGATCCGCTGCAAAGGGCGATGGAGAATCAAGCCAATGATCAACAAGATGAAGAACTAGAAGAAGCAACAAAAGGATTAGAACCACAAGATGGAATCGTGGAGGAAGAAAAATTTGAGGACATAGGAGAAATTAAACCCGAGGAGCCACAAGTGCCCGAGGTGGATCTTAAATCTTTGCCCAAAAGATTAAAGTACGGATTTTTGGGCCCAGACAAGACTTATCTAGTCATCGTGAGCGACGAGTTGAGTCCCGAAGAAAATGAGAAGTTGCTGAATTCATTAAAAAGCATAGAAAGGTGATTGGATACTCGATCAATGATCTCAAAGGTCTTAACCCAGCCTTTTGCACTCATCGTATACCTATGGAAGACCAATGTAAGCTCGTAGTGGACCATCAAAGGAGGCTAACTCATGCCATGCGAGAGGTAGTAAAGAAAGAGGTCATCAAGTTACTTGATGCCAGAATCATCTACCTGGTCCCGCATAGCGAATGGGTGAGCCCGGTGCATTGTGTACCGAAGAAAGGAGGTTTGACCGTGGTGAAGAATGAGAAGAATGAGTTGATACCGTGAAGAACTGTGACCGGGTGGTGGATGTGTATCCATTATCGAAAGCTAAACAAAGCAACGAAGAAAGATCACTTCCCCCTACCATTCATCCACGAGATGCTCGAGAGATTAGCAAACACGCTTATTTTGCCTTTCTCGATGGGTACTCGGGGTTCATGCAAATTCCCATTCACCCGGATGATCAACACAAAACAACATTTACATGCCCTTATGGAACGTTTGCATATAGAAGGATGCCCTTCGGTCTATGCAATGCTCCGACCTCTTTTCAACGTTGCATGATGGCCGTATTCTCGGAATTCTTTTAAGAAATTGTCAAGGTGTTCATGCATGATTTTTTTGTTTATGGGAAGACATTCATGGATTGCTTGGCAAACTTGGATAAGGTCCTCACGAGGTGTGCGGAGGTAGACTTGGTGCTAAATTGGGAAAAGTGCCACTTCATGGTTAAGCAAGGCATAGTGCTCGGACATGTTATATCCGAGAGAGAAATCGAAGTGGACAAAGCTAAAGTGGAGACGGTTGAGCAACTCCCACCTCCGACGGATGTTAAGTCCTTGAGGAGCTTTCTAGGTCATGCCAAATTTTATAGAAGATTTATTAAGGACTTCTTAAAGATCACTAAGCCTTTGACGCATCTCCTTCAAAAGGATGTGGCTTTTGACTTCGATGAGAAGTGCTTAGCGGCATTTTGGACCTTGAAAAGTGCTTTGGTGAGTGCTCCCATTATTCAACCTTCGGATTGGAGCCAACCTTTCGAGATCATGTGTGATGCAAGTGACTACGCCGTAGGAGCGGATTTGGGTCAAAGAAAGGAAGGTCGAGTTCACACCGTTTACTACGCTAGTAAAACTCTTAATGAGGCACAATTAAATTATGCCACTACAGAGAAAGAGTTGCTAGCGGTGGTATTCACCTTTGAAAAATTCAGATCTTACATCGTGAACTCGAAGGTCATTGTTTACACCGATCATGCGGCCATCAAGTATCTCTTGGCTAAGAAGGATGCTAAACCACGATTGATTCGTTGGATCCTTCTTCTCCAAGAATTCGATGTTGAAATTCGTGATAAGAAGGGAGTGGAGAATGTTGTGGCCGATCATTTGTCTAGGATGAATCGTGGACAAGATGATAAAGAGCCCATCGAAGTCAAAATGAGAGATGACCACCTATATCGAGTGCTTGATAAAGACACTTGGATGATTGATATCATTCGAGCAATTCAGAAGATGCCGCTTGATCACCTAGATAAAAACTCTCAAAGGAGGATAATCTCCGAAAGTCGAAAATACTTTTGGGATACACCATACCTCTTCAAACTTGGCAATGATGGAGTCATGAGAAGATGTGTGCCAAGAGAAGAGAGGCTAGAAATTTTGAGAAAGTACCACTCGGCGGAGTACGATAGACACTATAGCCACTTTTGGACCCAAGCAAAAGTATGGTCCAGTGGATTCTATTGGCCAGAGATGCATGAAGATACTAAAAGATACGTTGCGTCATGCCCCGAATGCCAAAGAACCGGGAATATCTCTCAGAGAAATTTTATGCTGTTGAGGTATAATCTACAAATCGACTTATTCGATGTGTGGGGAATAGACTTCATGGGGCCTTTCAAAAACTCACATGGATATGAGCATATCCTAGTCATGGTTGATTATGTATCCAAGTGGGTAGAGGCCATGCTATGTTGTAAAACTTCCATGGAGGAGTCCATTGCCATGATCAAGAGCATGATTTTCCCTCGTTTCGGTACACCGAGAATCTTGATAAGCGATTGAGGAACTCACTTCGCCAGGAAGAATTTCAAAACGTGCTTGTCCAATTGGGAATTGAACATAGGGTCTCTACGGTCTATCACCCACAAACCAACGGACAAGCGGAAACATCGAATAGGCAATTAAAGAGCATCCACAACAAAACCATAGAGAAGGGAGTGTGACACCCTAAAAATCCCATCACTAAAATTCACCTAAGCAACATGTTAGCATAGTCTTAAGGATTCAAAATGAGTAGCTAATTAAAATGAACTCTAAAGTATTTAATTTAATTTAATTTATCTAGAGACAACAAGTGTTTGTCCATCATTATTTGGCTATGCATGTTTTTTGGTTGCCTTTGTGAGGTCAAAACGGTTTATAAAATTTTGTGAAAAGGTTTGAAAAGTTTTGAATGAATTTGAGTTGAAAAGGTTTGAATTTTAAAAAAGTTTGAAAAAGGAAAAAGAAAAAAAGAAAAGAACCTCGCCTTCCTTTTCAGCCCAGCGGCCCACCAGCCCACCTATTCCTCTCCCGCAGCAGCCCGCCTCCCCTTTCTTCTTTTTCTTTTCCTCGCAGACGCTGACATGCCGGCCCCACCTATCAGTGCTTCCCTTTCCTCCCGCCTCCCTTCCTTCCTCTGCTTCGCGGCGTCGACCGGGGCTCCGCCGCGCCCGCCCATCTCCCCCTCGCTCTCCTTCCATCTTTAGGCGGCGGTAAATGGCAATTAATCCCCGCGCCTTCCTCCTCCCTCAATTGCTTTGACGTTTCTCGGCCCCACCACCCGCAATGCCCGCCGGCCACCTATGGTAAGGCCGCCGGCCGCCGTCCCCCTTCTGCTTCCCCTCCCTCTCTCCCTCTGCCCCTACTTAAGGTCGGGCTTGAGCTCTCGCCCTCCCCTTTGCACTCGCATCACACCTACACACACTCGAGCATCCCACTCACCCCACGTCGCCGCCTCTGCCTCTCACCGCCGCTGAAGGAGACGCCGTCGGGGAGGTGCTCCTTGGCCTTTTCCTTTCATTTCTCCGGTGTGGTCATAGCTCTTATGCGACGCTTCTTGTCCAGGAAGATCGCCACCGGATCGTGCAGCGCCCAGAGCTTTTGTCCTCGCCCGCTGGAGCGCCGCCCGAGCCGCCGTCGTCGCTGGAAGTTTTCGAAGCATCTCGGTGTGGTGAGCAAAATCGTCCCGCTCTTTTTCCTCTTCCTTGCGCACAGAACCCATCCCGCGAGCTCGTCGGCAAGGCCGATCCACCCCCTTCCGGCGCCGGCCGCCGTGGACGCCCGAGCTTCTTTCCTGACCCCCTAGGCATGTGTGCGTGCTCCCCCGCTACGCGTAGCACCCAACCGCGCTCGAAATGACGGCCGGGAGCCTTCTACCGAGGTTGCGCCGGCGAAGCGCCACCGCGCTGCTCCTATCTCCGGCGCACCCGCCGCCGCGTGCCTCTTACACACGTCCTCAGCCTTTGGATCTCGCGCGGACGGTTCAGATCAGAACGGGGCATACCTCTTGGCCTTGGTCCACCGTGGACCCATGCGCCGAGCATACGGCATGGTCCACTGCTCACTGCTGCCGCGGCTGTTGGATCGAAGACCCACAGCTCAATTGAGCCGTTTTCTTTAAAGAGCCCCTGGATTTCTATGTTTTTGCATGTCGGTCCTCCCACCTATATAAATCCTTGCAAACATGGGCAACTAAACATGAACAAGTTGTTTCCAGATAAGGAAATCAAGAAGGTAAGTATAGCTGTTCCAAATAGCAAGCGATATCTTTAACACATCAACAACTCTTATTCAAAATCCCATGTCCAAATGTGATCTTTTTGAATCAAAATCGTATGTGTGCCCAGCAAGGTTACCAAGGGTGAACCCTCCAGTCCAATTGTATAAATTTGAGTGATGCCCATGGGTACCTGAAGTTTCTTTTGGATCTCCAAGGTGATGAAAACAAATCTTTCCTTGTTTGCAAAGAGCCGATGCAACTGATGGCATCCTGCAAGCAAATGAACATATTACAATAAGGGCACCTAAATGCACGAGATATAGAGAACACATAATTCATATTGGTGAAGAACCTCCCAACATAGTGATAGTGACTGTTGTCATTCTGTTTTATTAGACAACGAGAAGAAAGTGAAATTATTTGAGGTGATAATTTTATGACCCAAATAGAGCATTTTTGTCATAAACTTGAGAAATCAGTTATCTATATAGATGACCTTTTGAACATTCATACACATTTTTAAGTGTGTATCAGTGATAGTAGGATAATCTGAAACCCCTAGGATAATCAAATTAAAGGTAGTGAAAATGATAATTGCATGACCAAAAATAAGAGTAACAACTGATAACCTAGTGACTTTTGCATTCAACTCTTACCTCTCTGATGATGGTGTTTGACAGGTAATCAAAAGAATTTGTGACCACTCTTTATTTTTCACAGGATCCATTGACAAATAATCTGAGATTCTAACAACAGTATATATCACACAAGTGAATACAAATTAAAGAGGTATAGAACAAAGAGTTAAGCAAACTGTATAAGAAAAATTGCTACTTGCAGGTAAAAGGCGTGCTGAATTAATCAAATGACCAAACATATTTGCCTCCTGAACAAATGAGCAACTTACAGAAGAAAACTTTGTTACATGATGGGCTTCATTGATGCTTCAGAGATTTGCAACAGAAACCCATTTTGCAAGCCTTTTCTCCTGTAAAGAAAACCAATAATTTTTTTATTTTTAAGAACTAAGTGGCTAACACAAATTTCAGCCATGGGTGCTGATTTTGTTTTTCCATTCTATATGAAAACCCAATCTTGAGGGGGGAAAGTAAAATATATACGAAGCAATCAAAACATATTGAATTGGCAAGGAGATAGAATTGAGGAATTGAGTCGTATGATGAAGATGGGATGTAGTGCTGAATTAATCAAATGACTCACAACCGATGAGGAATGGTTGAGGAAAGAGGCCAAGAAAATGTGCTTAGTGCTAGCATCCTTTGAACGCACAATGGCACGTCTACGGTCTCGCATCCGTTTCTTGAAAGATGGAGATGCCAACACAGAATTATTTCATAGAACAGCGGGGTTTCGCAAGAAAAAGAACTTTATTCCGAAACTTGTCCATGAAGACAATGTGGTGACTAGTCAAGAAGGGAAGCAAGATATTATGTACGATTTCTTCAACAACCTGATTGGTACAGCCCTACCTCGCACGACTACTCTCGACCTTGATTTTTTCCATCATGGAGGTCGTGATCTTTCAGCGCTAGACGCACCTATTACAGAGGATGAGGTGTGGGAAACAATCAGATCCCTCCCCTCAGACCGTGCTCCAGGTCCGGACGGGTATACAGGGCGTTTCTATAAAGCCTGTTGGTCGATTATTAAGCCGGATTTTATGGCTGCCATTCTGACTTTGCAGCAAGGTGATTCTCGGAAACTATGGCTCCTAAATTCAGCATATATCACTCTAATCCCCAAGAAAGCAGAAGCCATTGCAGCCAAGGACTTCAGGCCCATAAGCTTAATTCACAGTTTTGCAAAGCTCGTGACAAAAATCCTTGCTAATCGGCTGGCACCTCTGCTGGACTCGATGATTTCTACCAATCAAAGTGCTTTTATTCGAGGTCGGTGTATTCATGATAATTATATATTGGTCCAGCAAACCATCAAACTCCTCCATCAACAAAAGGTTCTTGAGCACTTGGGTTTTGGACCGGCTTGGCGTGGATTGATTACCAACCTGCTGCGCACAGCCTCCACACGAATTTTGCTAAACGGACAGCCCGGAGATGAGATCTGCCATCAGCGAGGTCTCCGTCAAGGAGATCCCCTCTCTCCCATGTTATTCATTTTGGTTATGGATGTGTTGAACGGTCTTTTCAAGAAGGCAAGTGAATTGGGACTGTTGACACCTCTCTCTCGAAGACATCAAGACCATCATATTTCTCTTTATGCGGATGATGTGGCCCTATTTATTCGGCCAACTCGCGAGGAGATGAACCTCTCTATGAATATCCTTAATCATTTCGGTGAAGCTTCTGGGCTGTTTACGAACCTTCAAAAAAGTTGCATTATCCCAATTCGCCGTGAAGAAAATCAAATGGATTTGGTGAGCCAAACGCCGCCATGTACAAGTGTACCGAGTTCCCATGCACCTATCTTGGTCTTCCAATTTCAGATAAGAGATTTCGGAAAGCTGAACTCATGGTTTGGGTCGACAAAATTGGTAATAAGCTACCAGGATGGCAAGCCTCCCTTATGAACATGGCTGGAAGAACTACTTGTGTACGTTTTGTTTTGTCCGCTATTCCCATCTATGTTCTAATAGCCATCAAAGTGCCAAAGTGGTTTATTAAAGCTATCAACAAATTGCGACGTGCATTTCTTTGGAAGGGTCGTGACAACTTCAACGGCGGCGCTTGCCTTGTATCTTGGGAAAAGGTTCAGCGCCCACTTGATTTAGGAGGCCTTGGAATCTTGAATTTGGAAATCATGAGCTGGGCACTTCAAATGCGGTGGTTATGGTTCAAGAAAAATGATACGGAGCGACCATGGAAGGGTCTCGATATTCCGGTTCACTCTAATGCAATTGCCCTATTTAACATATCCGTGATCTCGCATGTGGGTCGAGGAAACTCGCTCTTATTTTGGTCCGACAAATGGTTATTTGGATGTAGTCCGATGGATCTTGCTCCGGCGGTCGTTCCCAAAGCGGTGCCTCTCAAAATTCGGCAAACTAGGACGGTTGAGCAAGCACTCAATGGACGGCAATGGCCGACCGATATCCAAGCGGGACTCTCGGCCGGTTGTCCTATATGAATATTTTCACCTTTGGGATGCCCCCGTCGGAATTTGAGTTATCAACCGACCAAGATCGTCATGTATGGAAATGGGAGAGTTCGGGAAAGTTCTCCACAAAATCGCTTATCGAGCCTTTCATAATGGATCCACCACTTTTGAACCTTGGAGGCGCCTTTGGAAAAGTTGGGCGCCGACAAAATGCAAAGTCTTCTTGTGGCTTGCAATTCGAAATAAGTGTTGGACCGCCGACCGCTTGGCTAGAAGAGGACCGCCGCATCCTAACCGTTGTATGTTCTCGTGATCAAGAAGATGAAGATGTTCAACATATTCTCACAAATTGTGTTTTTGCTCGGGAGTTTTGGTTCGGAATCCTAGAACCTTTGGGTCTAGCAACCCGCACACCCGAGAGAGGAAGATGATGCCTTTGCTTGAATGGTGGAGAAAAGCAAGGAAGAAGACCGCCAAAGAGAAAAGAAAAGGCCTCAACACTCGATCATACTCGGTGCATGGATACTTTGGAAACATAGGAACGCTTGTGTATTTGAAGGAGTCCACCGAGCATCCAGGCTATTATCCGGGAATTCACTAACGAGCGATGGCTCCGGTTCCTTCTTCGGAGCTCGCTCGCCGCGACGTTTGGGTCAAGAGGAAGCGCCGGCTAATTTTTAGCTAGGTGTAGTTGGTCGGTCTCACCTTTATTTGTTTTTTCTTTAAGTTTCTTTTTTCTTGTTTTAACAGCCCCTCACAGCTCGGTTCGGAGTGAGGAGGCGGTGTTTGTAAGGGACCATATTTCTTCTTCTTAATACAAAGATGCGCAGCTCTCCTGCGTATTCGAGAAAAAAAATGAGCCTTGTACTGTGGTGGTGCTGCTGGTGCCGCTGAACAGGATGACCAAGAAAGGGCCAATCAAGATTAGGTATCGGGAAATCAACTAACAGACCCAATAGCTTATTTGCTAGCAGTAAGCGTGCTAGCCAATTACCAACCATGATAAATGTATACAGCTAGCTGAAACAAGAATTATATTAGCTCCTGTAAAAATATTTATGCCTCTGACCTTGGCAAGGGCCACTGCCCCTGCTGCTACGCAGGCCTCCGCCCCGCAAATCGGTGATGAGACAAGTCATTGGAGGGCCTGTACCATAGGAAAACATATATGGACCTTTCAGATCGGGACCTCCAGGCACCAAACCATCATGAATAGATTAGATAGAGAAAAATCAAGGCAATGCGCCTCCAAGATCGGGACTTTTCAGATCGAGACCTCCGGGCACCAAACCTTTCAGATCTGCTGGAGACAGACGTGGCATGGTGAATGATGAGCCAACACCCTCCAAGCACTCGGCGTCCCTCTCTAGAGGAGGATTGGGTACGGTGGTGGCGGAGAGGACCAAGGACAACAACATGTAGAGGACCGGGTACGACGACGGTGGAGAGGACTGATATTGTGGTGGGTGGGGAGGCACTGGCTACGGTGGATGTCGCGGGAGGGCAAGCGGCGCGAGAGTGAGAAGGTGGGGACAACGATGCCGCAAGGGCGACGTTCAGCGTCGATGCCACGGGAGGGGAAGCGACATGGGGGCGAGCTGAGGCGCGGATGCCGGGAGGAGTGCGGACGGCCCGGTGACGCGATGTTGAGTGCGGACGGCATGATCCGCGGGGTGGGGTGGTGCCGTGCTCGATGGCGGAGGCGGCAGCATCACCAAGGTAGAGTAGAGGGGGCGTTAGGGTTTGATTTGATTTGAATGGGGGTGGGATGGGAACGTGGGGGAGACGGGGGAGGGGGGCAGACACAGTGTGGGGGCGGGTGCGGAAGTTGAGAGACGGACGCGAGTCGGGAGGCAGACGCATGACAAATGACACATCAAGTTTTTGTGTTACTTTCAGTTTTTTAGATTAGAGATAGAGATTTGGTGGCGCCTTGGTGGAGAGCCAAATTTTACGCATTAAATAGCTCCTCTCACTGGAGAGAGCCACCCACTCACCCAGAAGCAATAGATCCCCGCACAAGCTGTGGTGCCAGACCAGAGCGGTTCGGACTCGTAGAGCCGCCACAATATTCCCCTTTCCCACTCCGAGCTCGTCGTCGGCCACTTGGAATGGCCGCATCACCGGAGAGGAACGGCTACCTCGACAAGGAGAGCGTCGATGTGCTGGAACCGCAGCCGCTTGAGGTGATAGCGCCGGAGGTTAAGGCCAAGAAGCACAACCCGGGGCCCGGAGTCCGGGTGGTTGGTTGCCGGATCTACGATCCAGAGAATGGCAAGACCTGCCACCAGGTGAGCTAGCCCCCCCCCCCCCCCCCCCCTCTCGCAGCGCGCTTTTGACTTCGAAGCTGAGTGCGTATCTCTGCTCTGCTCTGCTCTCCGGCAGTGCCGCCAGAAGACAACGGACTTCGCGGCGGCGTGCAAGCAGGTTAAGAAAAAGGGCCCGTGCCCAATTAAGTACTGCCGCAAGTGCCTCCTCAACAGGTAAATATAGTCATCCTGCATTTCTTCTCAACAAGCAATTTCTTTCTCAGGTTTAGGCTGGTCCAATTTCTTTAGGTACGGCGAGAATGCCGAGGAGGCGGTGGAAAAGGAGAACTGGATCTGCCCCAAGTGCAGGGGCATCTGTAACTGCAGCCTCTGCAGGTGAGCGTGCATAGGTGATTTGGGGTGATGGTTATCGATTCAATTGTCATGGTGGGGAATCTATATTTCTTATTTGTCCTGCTGCCCTTTGATCAGAAAGAAGAAGGGCGAGATGCCAACAGGGATAATGGCCCACATCGCTAAGGCTTCGGGATGTACTTCTGTCCATGATCTCCTTGAAAAGGGGTCAGACGTGGTGGCTGCTGCGCAAGCAATACTCAAGGTGAATGGTAGTGACAAGGTATTGCTATTTTAATCTGTATTCATTGTTGTATCATGCAATCCTGCATTCTGGTTGACATGCTTTGCTGACACAACTGTTGCAAACAAGCATCAGGGCACAAAGAGGTCTCTAGATTCAGATGCTGCTGATGAGATGACTGCTGAACGGGATGAAAGTGCAGGCATTGACCTCAGTACATTTCCAGGAGATGAAGGGGATGAAAATATAGGCATTGATCTCAATGCACATCCTTCTGTCTGTGTCAAGAAAAGGAGGTATCTCCAGCACAGTGTAAAGAAGAATTCTACTGATAATAGGTCCCATGATGGAGACAGTGGTGAACCATTGATGAGGGATAAGAGCCTTGACGTTCTCAATAATAACATTGAACTACCCAGGGGTACTCCAGTCACTAACATTGCAGGTGCACAGCTCGATGATGAGGATATTGGGGCTGCAATCCAGTTTCTAGAATTCTGCCGCACATTCGCTGAGGTAGTCAAAGGCAAGAAAGAATGAGCTTTTCTTTATAAATATAATGGTGCATGCCTTTTTTTCATAACACCTGGATAGCATATACATCATGGTCAAATCAGTGTCAGATATCTGAAAACTTGAGAATTACGTACTTTGGCATTTTATGTGATTGATTCTTTGCCTGATTTTTCATGGTTGCCTTTTGTTGCTAAGCACAATCATAGTTAGCATTGGAACTTGCTAAAAGTTAAGAATTGATGCACTAATCATGCCATCGATGTTTTGTGGGAATGCAAACCATGAAGGGAATGGAATATTTGGATTGACAAGTGGTTACGGAGCTCGTGAGTGATGAGGCAAGATGTGAGAGAGAAACATCAGAAATCTTTTATTGAACTTACCCCTGTAGTTAAAGTCTTAAAGAGACAGGTAGGTCCTTGTGCTGGAGTGCTGGTTCAGCAGCCAGGAATCTCATTGTATTTCATTGGGGCATTAATTCCTTACCTCTGAATTTCATTCGGTGTAACTCATGCATGGCTTGTTGAAATGCAGCTGTGACACATATCTCACCATGCTTATTAGGCTTAATTTCTTGTTTTAAGTGAGCAGTGCTTTTCATAGCTTGACGTCTCCATCTTTATTAGGAGCTTAGACCCTGAATAGGGCAGATGAGTATTTTAGGTTTAGATGCAGATCTTTTTTGATATCCTGTTTAGTTCATTTAAATAAAAAACTCGGCTAGTGGGGAAAGATGGCCCCAATGGCATGTAACTGAGAAGGAACCTCGCCAAGCTGACAGAGGAAACACCTGAACCTTGGGCTTCACTCTATAGATAGGGGCTGCATCATAAGTTGGGCTTACCACGACCCAGTGGGCTGGCTAGCAATGGAACTACCTAGTAGGGCCCGAACCAAACATAGATGTAATAGGGCACCTGGGGGCTGCAGCCTTGCCACTATTTTTTGGGTTGCCAGTGTCAGTTTATTTTTTGCCACTAGGATTTGGATATTAGGGTTTTAAGTTTGTTAACAACGAAGAGTGACAACATTCAATATTTCTGTATGTTTGGTACTAATTTTGAGAATATACTCAAGTGTTTTAATCTGGAAACACACAGTATTAGATATGTATCAGCCAGGTATGTATAGCTGGCTGTACATTGCCTTGTATAGGTGGTTTATATCTTTCCTAGTATAGGTGACTAATCTTCCTAATATAGGAGATTACATCCTTGTACTGTAAGCCACCTTGCCTATTTATATGAGAGGTCACCCCACCATTGGGTGTGGGTGTTTCCAAGGCTTACAGTACAAGGATGTAATCTCCTACACTAGGAAGGTTAGTCACCTATACTAGGAAAGATTTTAACCACCTATACAAGGCAATGTACAACCAGCTATACATACCTGGCTGATACATCTCTAATACGCAGTACATCCATAAATGTTGGTACCTCTGTTTTAAGTATACCATATTTGCGGTGTCCACGTAGCTCTGTATGTAATGTCTTCACTCAAGTTTCAAACTCACTAAACATAGTGATTCATAAAGATAGAATTTGCTCAAAGACACACCATAACTTTTAGCTTATTTGAAAATCAATAATCATTTTAAAAGGTTTGAAAATGCACTAGGAAAAGTCACATATTAGTACACAATAGATGGTGGAACTGCCATGTATGTGAATGTGTAACAGAATTTGATTTTTGATGCTGTTCTATTATTTCCTTTATTCAATTTGGATACAAAACTATTCAAGGTGTAGGGTTTCAATGTTTCTTTAAGAGATGTATAGTAGCAAATTTGTGGCTGCAACATTCTTATTTTTATTACATCTGCAGCGTAAATATATTTTAGCATTTTTTATGGGTCATGAGTCACCAGATGATGAAGTGGATTAATGGAAGTCATGCATGCACATTCTTTTTTTTGTTCATGTCTACGACAATGGAATGGTAAAGGCCACCGGCTGGGGGGCTCCCACCCAGGGTTCAAATCTTGGGTGTGAAACCATTTACGCTGTGGGGTACTCCCCTACTGTTTGCTTTCAAAAAAAAGTTTGACATTGCATTTTTCTTTATGTTTTTTACAAGCACACCTTGTGTTAGAACTTGTTCATCCATCTCAGAACTTACAAGTAAGAATCCTAGCTAAAACAAGGTTGGCATTTGCCATATGAAGCTTAAAATGTCTTGTACTGATGAGTTGTTGTACACAACTTTGTAGATTTAGCTGGTTACTATACCCAAGTTTGTCAAGATCCCAATCCGGATATTAGGATCTTTCGAAAGTATGATCCTGTTGAGCCAACGCGATCCTGAACCCACTTCGTATCCTAATTTTCATAGTATTCTGATTCTACATAAGAATTCTATATGATTATGTAGAATATTTTTAGGTTTCCTATCCTATGGCCCCACATGATGCTATGTTTAAATTCATCAATCAGAAATATTAGCTCAAGGGTGTAATTTTTTCATCAAAATGCACTATTTATACGAAAATTACTTTGTGAACATAGGGGTAGGTGCCCACCCGCACTCTCAGCCATCAGATCGGCATCGCAGTGCTGAGATTGAGCCACGTCAATTCAGTCTAGAAGTGACGTGTCTCAATCTCAGCATTGCGATGCTGATCTGATGGCTGAGACTGCACCACGTCATAGAATAGCAACATATTATGCTCATAAAATCCACTCTCCTATTTATATGCCATGACATTTGTCAGGTGTCACGGGTCTAGTGGGCCGAGCCTAATGGGCTGGCTCGGCAGGCCCATTAGGGTTAGGTTTAGGGATAAGATCAAGTCCTTACTTAAGGGTCAAGTAATCCTCTCTATTTAAAGAGAGGAGATGTATCAATCAAATAAAGCAAGAGATTAGAAGGAAAACCCTTATCTCTTGCCGGCCGTGGGCGAAGCCCCGCGGCTGGCGTTCCTTGCACCCCTCTAACCCTAGCCGCCGCCACAACCTTAGGTGTGAACAGTACCCACGCGTACTGTAGCTCCCAGCCCTAATTCTCTACAAATCAGCCCCCAATCCTTGATCCCCTTCCTCACATCGCAGTTCATAACAATCTGGTATCAGAGATGCCAGGTTACTTGTCGCTGGAGCTATTCTCCGAGTGGATGACTACGATCTCGGCGCCGCTGACACCTCTGTCTCCCGCGCTCTCGGCATGGATAGCGGTGTACGACGCCGTTCCGCTGGCGCCCCTCGTCCCTCGACGTATCGGCGGGCCCTATCACCACAAGCGAGCAGCTGCCGACGGTCATCATCAGCCTTGCGCGCGACAGCTTGGGGCGTGATGAGGCGGATATCTTGCTAGGCGCCAGTCCTCGGCCGTTGCGCACACCCTCGCCATCCGCATCGGCGCTGCCGGGGCCGTTCGTGTTGCCCTCGGCCGCCACCATTGACGCCGAGCAGATCCATCACAGAGGCGGGGTGATGCAGCAGATCGAGCAAGTCGCAGCGGTGCGGCTGCAGGCTGTGGCACGCGACCTGTTAGCGCGGCGGCGACTGTAGGAGATGTGCCGGCAGATGCGGAATCGGGAGGCGACCTTGGCAACGGTTGCCTTTGATGCATAGGGCCGCGACCTCGACCCGTTGGACGGCCTCCAACAGTTGCGCCGACCCGCTGCTGTACCCAAGGGTGTGCATGGTGTTTTTCCTGCGGATGGCGTACTCCAACTGTGCAGGAGCGGCGGTAGAGGAGGTGTCTTCCTCTTTGTCATCGACGGGGATGCGCTGCCTAGTGCCCTAGCTTTCCGTCTCTGACCACCGCGAGGATGTCTCCGTTGGTCTTCGTTGCGACTGCCTCCAGGTGGTTGTGCCCCTACGCTCCTCTCGTTCAGATGGTCTTCATGGGATCTAGGTGGTCGTACACATGCAACTTCGTCATGTGGATGGTGCCTACTGTCAGGGAGTCACACAATAAAAAGTCTGAGTCTATTTCAGATTAAGAATAATCAAATGAGTCGAGATGTAAAAGACTTATTTTTAGGTCATAGGTTTGTGTGGAGTCGACTCATTGTCAAGGTGCCCATGCTGCAGCTTGAGGACGAGCTGCTCGGAAAAGGGCGGGGTAATGTCAGGTGTCACGGGTCTAGTGGGCCGAGCCTAATGGGCTGGCTTGGTAGGCCCATTAGGGTTAGGTTTAGGGATAAGATCAAGTCCTTACTTAGGGGTCAAGTATTCCTCCCTATTTAAAGAGAGGAGATGTATCAATCGAATCAAGCAAGAGATTAGAAGGCAAACCTCTCTTGCCGGCCGTGGGCGAAGCCCCGCGGCCGGTGTTCCTTGCGCCCCTCCAACCCTAGCTGCCGCCACAACCCTGAGTGTGAAGCACCGCGGGTACTGTAGCTCCCAGCCCTAATTCTCCACAAATCAGCCCCCAGTCCTCGCAATCCCTTCCTCGCATCGCAGTTCATGACAACATTATTATTGCTCTATTTTCTTATGGAATAACAACATATAAATATATAATTGGTAAGTGTAGTTGTATATAATGTAAAGTTTAAATAAAAAACTCATTGAATCTTGATTCTATCATCTGTTCCTACGGATCTCATCCTGTTCAGAGAAAAACGATCCTATCTAGGATCCAGATCCTAAAAATCTACTGTACTGTACAATTAGTCGTCTCTACAAAGGATATCCCATTGTATCAATGAAAGGCAAGGAAGATGTAGATGATTAATCTCAGAGCCTCCAGCGTGAGGGTGAAATCCCATCTACCTCCTTTCCTATTTTTAGTAATCCAGCCATATCACTAGGTGACTATAGGCCTGTTTTTGTAACGGTATTGGTATACTGCATTGTTTATAACACTAATAATAGTCAAGTATTTTTGTAGTTGTGACCCACTACAGCATGACATGTTTTTGGCTAACAATTAGAAGTACAGTAACATTATTTTTAGAAATGTTATTATGACATTCTTTATAGCAGTAGCAATATGACCTTACTGTTAATTACTTTTTTTTTGCATATCAGCAAAATGCAGACATCAAACATTTATTATTGTGGTGGAATAATTGTATTTGTTCATTCTTTCCATTCAACATTTTATTTTGCTCTAGCATGTCTACATGCTTTTATGACATTAAATTATGTAATATAATAAAATATGGTCTTTCACGCAGATTTTTCAAATAAGGAAAGGACAATCAGAAAGAATTCTTCAAGATGTAGTTGGAGGTCGTGAACTTCGGTTGGTATCTTCAGTTGTTGCTGAGTTTCACATGAATTTGTTATCTGTCATTCAGGAAGGAGAGGGGAAGATGTAAGAGCATTCCAATTTGATATTTCCTTGCAATTTTGTTTGAATGTAGTCAACAAAAAAAGTTATTTGTTCCCAGGCCTCTGGCTTATACGAGAGATGGAGATGCATGGGTAATTGATGTTGGCAAATATATCAGTGAATCAGCATTTCTATCAAAAGAATTGCCTCTTGACTGTTTAAATCAGGGGGTATCAGGATATAAAAATTTGAGCCCTTCTTGTAAGCTGCGTGTTCTGAATTTTCTGTGCGATGAGACCCTCTCCACAGAGTAAGTAATGTTTACTGAACTTAACAAAATTAATTCACTTCTGCCACTTTTTTCTGTTTTAGAAGTAAAAAATGTTCTTATTATTTAATGTTATATAACATATTCTTAAAACATTGAATAATAAGAACTATGATTATTCTCTTATAGCATATCACTGCCTAACTGAATGTGCATCGGTAATGGGGGAAAATCAAACTTATTTTGATATGGTAGCACAAATCAGTAACATCATATATGACAGTGGTGGGATTATATTGTTTGTTATTATTCTATTAATGATTTTTTAACTTTGTCTAGCAAGTTGAGGAACTGGATTGACATGCAAAATGATGTAGCTGCTGAACCAATGAATGCTGCCAGAGAAAAAGCCCGCACCGCAAAAGAAAAGGTATTGAGCTTCGAGAACCTTTTTCTCTTTATAAAACCATGACCTTAAAGCATTCTATAAAACCTTTTTGTATTTCATAGGTAAAAGAGCTCAAGGAAAAGCTAAAGGACAACATGAATAAAACAACGCTTTCATCCAATGAAGCGGCAGCCCTTAGCAGTGATGAAAACAAGGACCTTATTTCCCAAATGAAGCAGGCGCAAGAAGTCAAGCGTACAGCCATAAATTGTTAGAACAATCTGACCAGATATATCTAGATCTTTCCACTTCAAGTTTTGTCTTAGTGTTATGCATTTTCTTGGTTCTCCATTTGTTTGATTAGTTGATCTTTTTTACTTTTATGAGTTTTCATGACACATTTCCTTTAGCTTTCTGCTTTTTTTAGTTACTTATTCCTGTTCCTATTAACTCAACATTTTACTTAGTTGAAATTTTTTTACTTTATGGATTATTTATACTTATTCCAGTACCTGTTAACATATTGGCCATGTTTGGATGGTATATGTTAGTGTTAGTGGTAGTTTTTAACACCTCCAAATTAACACATAAAAAACTAACACCTTGGATGTTTGGATGGAGGCGTTAGTTTGCATTTAAAGTAACTTTTCCAATCATTTGAAAAAGGAGAGGGAGAGAGAAAAGGGGTGGGATCCACCAAACTAACACCAATTACCACCTCTTGGAGGTGTTAGTTTTTTGGGGGTGTTAGTTCCAACTAACACCAAACTAACACATGTGTTTGGCTCCAAAGTGTTAGTTTTGGTGTTAGTTTTCTACAAACTAACACTAACACCTCCATCCAAACATGGCCAATATATTTTTCGTTACAATGTTGGGCATAAAACTAGACATGCCATTTTGCCTATGCTTAAGTGTGTTGTGGGCTTCCTGTAGATTTATACTATGCTGAGTGAGCACATTTCACCAGCATTAAATCAAGCATCAAGTAACCATACTATGGGTCTGACAGCCTGTGCCGTCAATAGAGGGTTGCATGTAGGTTCAGGCAGATAAATACTGCTAAAGTAAGAATTCAGGGCCACTAAATGCAGATCCAGTGATCATAATTTGTCATGTGAAATGGATGGTGTGTGGTGTGAATGTGTGATAATTTATGAATCACAAGTAGTATCTTTTGCCTATTATCCACTGTGTTCTTATTCTGTTACAACATTACTTGCATTTATTTTATTTTTTCGAGGAATTTATTTTCAAGCAAAACGTTTTTGGGCAGTATGTCATATTTCCCACACTTTTTGTGTATCTTTTGCTTCTCAGATATGGTGGCAATGGAGAAGCAGGGAGGTATTTGGACCAAGCCTCTGATGATAGAGAAAGGGTTAGGCTATTGGAAGCTAGACGGCTACTGTAATAACACAACAATATTACTTCAAGGTTTTGTTTGAAATTATTGTGCAATAACATTTAATTTACTTGTTCTAGCATCTGTAATATTACATTACTGACTTGCAATATCACATTTACGTAATTATGTCAGAGTATGGTGACCATGAGTTAATGGCAAATAAAGACAAGTGGTTTATGTTTACTGAAGATGAAGAGAAAGTAATAGAAGAACATATAGCAAGGTAAGGATTTTGTCTCGCCAAATTTGGATGCATCTTTATCTTTTTAATGATGGTAAACTTTCTCATTTATTGCTTGTAAATGAAAAAAAGTTATTTGATGAAAATCCCGTCTGTATTTATCTGCTGTAGATCTTACAGTTATGCTAGCAAAAAATTATTTTATGTAGTGTCATGATGATTAGACAGTCTGAAACTAGCATCTTAACAAATGCTCATACATGTGCTGTATCTCTCATAAGTTGCAGTATTTTATGATTCCATCTCGAGTTCAAATGTTGACTGATTCATTCTAGCATTCTTGAAACTAGTCTGATCAAATAAAGTTTAACATGTATCAAATGATTGATGAAGTATTCTGGCAACCATTCCTTCTACAAACATCTGCTTTCAAACATTTTTTTTTGTTCAAGCCATAATGGGCAACATCATTTTTGCTGGACACTAGGTTGACATCCATTGAACTTCTGTGTTAAGATACTTCAGCTTAAGTTAAAAATTGCCATTGCTCTGCTGCAACAAGTACTTGTTATTTAGGTTTATACCAACTGTGAGAGCTGACTATCTGTATCCGTGTTACAGTTGTCTCCACCATGTACGTAGGTTTTGTGGGAATGAAGAGGGCATAGTAAATTAGGATGGGATTCAGATCGATGATACTGTGAGCCAAGTCCAAAGTAATTGCAAGGCTATATTCTGATAGCTAGATTAATAATCTTAACCAATTAAAATTTATCCCTAACAACCACCTCATTTAATGCTACGTATATAGTTTATGTAGTGAAGCATTTCCCAACATATATACATCCCTAAAAATTTATCTGCTAGCTATAAGGGTGTCCAAAACTCCAAGTTAGATCTTTTGTTATATGGAGTAGAAAATAAATCAAGAGGAAAATCTAGCTACTAGTGATGCATAAGTTGGAATATTAGATTGCCCTCCCAGATAATGCAGTCCAGGATTACAATATCATAACCTACCCCTTCTGCTGCTTGTTGATCACGACAGTGCGGCAGAACAGATCGATCGTCCGCACATCCTAAGAGGGTGCGGCCCCTGGTGGAGATCGATCTCCCTAGGGGCGGCGCGAGGGGCAGTGGAAACCTAGGTCTAGGAGAAAGCCTAAACTCGTGATATGAAGTTGAAATATTAGATTCTGTGGATTGTATTGCTTTGAGCCCCTTGGGCGGTATATATAGAGTACAAAGACTTGGGGGGTAAGGCACCTCCTGAGACATGTATCCTAACCTACCAAATATACTCTAATAGCATGTGGTAGTATTGTATTCTAATTTGGTGGAGTTAGTATTCTGTTAGTTAGACTAGGATTTATGTTATCATCTCACAGGATGAAGTGACTCACTACATTGGTATATGGTATACATTAGGCATCTCAAAGCTTCATTTCATCCATAATATTTGCTGGTCACATCTATGAGGATTTTGGAACCTTATTTGGGCTTCCATTCTTCTAAACTAAACCTTGTAGCTTCTGCAGTTACCAATACCTGGCTTTCATAGGATTAACCCTATGTCGTCAAAAACTGAAAGTATGGATATAGGAGTTAATCCTTGGTTAGGAAAAATAGAGGGCTGGGATATAACAAAATGTAACAAAACAGATCAAGCTATTTTTTTTTCGAAAGCACAGGAGAACTGCGCTTTATTGAATTAGAGAGAGAAAGAAAAGGTCCCCTACAACTCCTAACTCTCAGCTTGAGAAGGTAAAAGAGGACCTGACCAGACCTTTTTTTCTCTCTACCAGCCAAACTAGATTACACCAGCCAAACCCAGGCCATGCTGTTTTTTAGCGCCAGCCAAACACCAGTCTGTTCATCCTTGAGATCCGTCATGATGGTGTTAATCGAGGGAGCTACACCTTCAAACACATGCATTTAGGAGCCTGCTTGAGACTGTAAAGAGAACGACGCAACCGGGGGAGTAGAGTATCCTGGAGGTGGCTTCATGTAGACCTCATGCAGCTCGCATTAAGAAATGCATTTTGACATCAAGCTGAGAGATGGACCACTGTCGGACAGAAGCAACAACGAGAAGAGTCCGAACTGTGGTCATGTGAGCAACGAGAGCAAAAGTCTCATCATAGTCACGGTCTTGCTCTTGCTGAAAACCACAAGACGAGCCTTGAAGCGCTCAACAGAGCCATTGGAGCCTTGATCTTGTAGCCACTTGCAAGTAATAGGAGTCACCTGAGGCGGCAAGGCGGCAATCTCCTCATCCATGGCGTGCTGCCAATCTGGGTAGAGAGCAGCCTCTCGGTAAGTGGTTGGCTCAACAAGAGCAGCAGCAGAGAAGCCATAGCGATACGGAGGATGGAGAGTACTACGATAACGAAGAGCATACCAAGAGGATGACTCGAGTGGGTCCAAGTGAGGGAGGGGAAGCCGGTGGAGCGGAAGGAGGCCGCGGACGATGACTGCAGACATGAGTGAACTCACGAGGAGGTACCCCCATGGGAGTAGGCCCAAGAAGCGACGGTGAGGACCCATGTGTGGGTGCGGGGGTGGAGACAGTAGCGAGCTCGTGAGAGGGCACCTCCAATGGGGTTGGAGGAGCAATGGAGGGAGCGGAAGGTAGTTTTCTCTTTACCGCTACCGGTTCAACTGCGGTAACCAGTACAACTGGTCGGTAACCAGTGTAACCAGTGTGGTTATGGTTAACCAGTTCTCTTGTTGTTATAAACGATGGCGAACAAATGACGACAAGCAAAGGAATCAAACCGCAGGAGACACGAGATTTAACATGGAAAACCCCCTCAACAAGAGAGGGAAAAACCACGGGCACCAGCTAGCAACAATTCACTATGTCGGGAGTCAGGTTACAACGCCAACGACGGCGGCTTACAAGAAGAGAATGAATCAATCTCCAATGGAAAACCCTAACAGGTATCCGGCCCAAGCCTACCGGCGACGGGCCTCCGCTTCGCTCCGTCAGAAGTCAGCCTTTCTCTTGGGAGACAGAATTTGGATCATAACTCAACACTTGTGTTGGTAACGCTACTGGATTGGACCAGTAGGACCGGTTATCGGACCGGTAAGACCAGCCCGGTAACGAACAGTAAAAAAATTCCTAGCGGGAGGTAGAGTGTACGTAAAGAGGGCAAGGAAGAGTGAAAGAAGTAGCGGAAGATGTGCATCAGGAAGAGTCAGAAAGGAGGGTGACTCAACATTGTTGGAAGAACCAGAGGAGGAACGAGGGTAGTAAGCGCGGTATTCTCAAGAGATCCTCATCCGACGAGCAATAGGATCATAGCAGCGATAACCCTTATGCTCATTACTCTACCCAAGGAAAACACAGAGATAACCCTAGTACTCGGTACTATACTCAAGGAAAACACACTCAACTGACTGAGCAGTCAGCTTGGTGCGCTCTCGAGTATAGGGAGAACACCCCTGAAGAATTGAAGAATGGTGGAAGGCTGCCTGTTAATGAGAAAAACTGTTATGAATTGTGATGCGAGGGGAAGGTGATTGGAGGATTGCGGGCTGATTTGTGGGGGAATTAGGGCTGTATGCTACAGTAGCCGCAGGTACTGTTCACACGGAGGAGGTTGAGAGAGGGGCAGCTAGGGTTGCTGGGTCGTGAGGAACGCTGGCCGCGGGGCTTCGCCTACGGCCGACAAGAGAGAAGGGTTTTCCTTCTAATCTCTTGCTTGATTAGATTTAAATAGAGAGGATTACTTGACCCCTAAGCAAGGACTCGATCTTATCCCTAAACCTAACCCTAACGGTCCTCCTGGCCCATTAGACCCTTGACACCTGACATTACCCCGCCCTTTTCCGAGCAGCTCGTCCTCGAGCTGCAGCATGGGCAGCTTGACAATGACTCGACTCCACACAAACCTATGACCTAAAAATAAGCCTTTTACATTGCGGCTTATTTGATTATTCTTAATCCGAAATAGACTCAAACTTTTATTGTGAGACTCCCCGACGGTAGGCACCATCTGCATGACGAAGTTGCATGTGTATGACCACATGGATCCCATGGAGACCATATGAACGAGAGGGACGCTGGGGCACAGCCACCTGGAAGCAGTTGCGATGAATACCAACGGAGACGTCCTCGTGGTGGTCGGAGACGGAAAGCTGAGGCGTTAGGAAGTGCGTCCCTGCTAGTGACAAGGAGGAACACACCTCCCCTACCATCGTCCCCGCAGAGTTGGGAGTACGTCGTCTGCAGGAAAAACACCATGCGCACCCTTGGACATAGCAGCGGATAGGCACAATTGTTGGTAGCCATCGAGCGAGTCGACGTCGCATCCCTCTGCATCGATGGTGAAGGCGACCGCCACCAAGGCTGCCTCCTGATCCCGCAACTGGTCGTGCGCCTTTTGTAGTTGCCGTCGCGCTAGGAAGCCGCGCGCTGCCGCCTGCAGCCGCAACACTGCCTGAAGTTGCACTGCTGTGGTCGCCGCCTTTGCGTGGCGACGAACAGCCTGAAGGAACTGCGACGGGGTGCGGGGCTGAATCAGCTGCAGATCGAGTAGCCGCCCCACCAGCCGGCGTGCTAGGAGGTCGCGTGCTGCAGCCTGCAACCGCACTGCCGCAGACACCTGTCGAGTATGCATCTTCTCCGCCGTCTCCACTGCGAATGGTCCTGTAGACGGCGTCGGTAGTGTTGCCGCCGACGAGGCAAGGAGGGATGCACGCGGCAGGAGCTCGCGCAATAGCGCCAACTCCTCGTGAATCCTGTGGATGGCAGCACCGTGGTCGAGAAGCATCTGCGTCACCTCCTCGGGTGAGAGGACGTGGGGGAGCGGAGGAGGGCTCGATGGCGCTGCGGAGAACAGGGCCGACGCAGCCTTGGGATGTGCGCCGGCAGCGTAGAATCCAGCCATGGTCTCTGATACCAGATTCTTATGAATTGCGATGCGAGGGGAAGGTGATTGGAGGATTGGGGGCTGATTTGTGGGGGAATTAGGGCTGTGTGCTACAGTACCCGCGGTGCTACAGTAGCCGCAGGTACTGTTCACACGGAGGAGGTTGAGAGAGGGGCAGCTAGGGTTGCTGGGTCGTGAGGAACGCCGGTCGCGGGGCTTCGCCCACGACCGGCAAGGGAGAAGGGTTTTCATTTTAATCTCTTGCTTGATTAGATTGATACATCTCCTCTTTTTAAATAGAGAGGATTAATTGACCCCTAAGCAAGGACTCGATCTTATCCCTAAACCTAACCCTAACGGGCCTCATGGCCCATTAGACCCTTGACACCTGACAAAAACAGTCATGGAGACAGCCTCAGCCCAGAAGTAAGGTGGAAGCTCAGAAGAGAGCGAAAGAGCACGAGAAGTCTCAAGAATGTGACGATGCTTACGCTCAGCCACACCATTCTGAGCATGAGCACTAGGGCAAGAGAACTGAGCAAGAGTACCCTGATCTGCAAGAAGCGACGATGCACATCAGAGATGTACACTCCAGCAGAATCAACACGAAAAGCACGGATGGGTGAGTCAAACTGAGTGCGAATCATAGTAGCAAACTGCTGGTAGATGGACAGAAATTGGCCACGAGAGGACATAAGATAGATCCATGTAAATCTCGAATAATCATCAATAAATATGAGGCCCCCACACATCAGAGTGAATGAGATCAAAGGGACGCTGCAACATAGAATCAATAGAAAGATAGGGGAGTTGCAGCTGTTTGCCAAGCTTGCAACCCCTACAATGAAGGGTAGTGTTGTTAGATCAATTACTGCTCACCTGTAATCTCCTAATATTTACTGCTATGCTTAACTGTATTAGCCTTCCAGGCTGGCTCAGCCTCTTGTTGGCACTAACTCACCAGATCAACCTGCAATCACAAGGTTTGCTACCCTAGAACTTGGCAAGGTAGGAGAAGGAATGAGAACACAGCACACACACACTTCTGCAGCACTAGCAGCTGCTGCACGCCTGAATGGGTGGCAATGAACTGCCTTTTTCCTTGCACTTGGCTGAATACATATACACAAGCCACTACCAACTACCTACTACTAAGGTACACTAGTACCTGTACTTCTACTGCCACTACTTGGCATGCTTGAATCTACTCATGGCTGTTCTGCCATACTTGAGTATACTAGGATACAAGACAGGTCAGCAGAGTTGACTTCTGCACCTGTAAAGAGAGAAAGGGCAGGAGAAGAAAGGTAGCAGCAGCAGCAGATTATGTCTTACAATCCTTCCCCTAATCCTGCTGCTGTCCTCATGTCCCAATGGCCACCATGCCTATCATCTTCATCTCAGAGAAACGAAGACGTCCAAGAGACTTGGTGAGGATGTCAGCGAGCTGCCGGTTGGTGTCGACGAACTCGATGACAATCTTGCCTTCATCAACGCAGCTCCTCAGGAAATGGAACTTCACGTCGATGTGCTTGCTCCTTTCGTGGAGCACTGGATTCTTTGCCAGCGCAATTGCCGGCTAATTATCCACCTTGAGTGCTGGAGGAGCAGCTTCTTCACCTCCTGTGATCTCCTCCATCAACCGGCGCAGCCAAACTCCTTGGCACGCCCCTGTAGCCGCTGCGATGTATTCTGCTTCGCATGTCGAGAGCGCTACAACCTTCTGCTTCAGCAATTGCCACGAGATTGGAGTCGGGCCGAGGAAGAAGAGCACCCCTGAGGTGCTCCGCCGCCCATCGATGTCGCCCGCCATATCTGCATCACTGAATATCACCAGCCGCGCCGCTTGTCGCCGGACCTGGGGAAGACGATCCCCTGATCCGCCGTCCCCTTGATGTAGCGCAGCAGCCTCTTCACCGCCGTCCAGTGGTCCTCCCGCGGATCCTCCATGAACTGGCTCACGTACCCGACCGCGTATGCGATGTCCGGCCGAGTGTGGGTGATGTAGCGCAGTCCGCCGACGATGCTTCAGTACAACGTCGTTCTCGCCACCGGCCGGTCTCCAACCGCGACGACGAGGCTCACGGTGATGATTTCCTGGATGACGACACCCATTCCCCCACCTCTGACGCCGCGGCCGTCGCCCGGCTCCACAGTCAAGCCGCCGCCGTCCAAAACATCCGGAATCTAATTCCGGTCACTCTGGACCTCCAAGAATCCAACTTCTCCAAGTGGCGCGGCTACGTCCTCATCCTCGGCCGCTTCGCCCTGCAGGACCATGTCCTTGGCGATGTGCCTTGCCTCCCTGACCCGGCGTAGAGTCGCATGGATTGCGTGGTGGTGTCCTGGCTCTTCAACACCATCTCCACCGACCTGCTCGACGTCATCCATGACCGCAACGGCGTCACTGCCCGAGTCGCCTGGCTCGGCCTCGAGGAGCAGTTCCTCAACAACCTCGCGTCTCGCGCCATGCTTGTCGACGCCGAGTTTCGCGTGCTCACCCAAGGCACCCTCTCCATCGACGCCTACTGCCGCAAGATGAAGAGCCTCGCCGACGCACTCACTGACCTTGGCGAGCCCGTCCCGGACAACACGCTCGTGCTCAACATCCTGCGTGGCCTCGGCGAATGATTTCACGTCATCGCACAGCTCATTCCTCGCCAGAAGCCACTCCCGTCCTTCATCGACGTGCGCGCCGACCTCCGCCTCGTCGAACTCACCATGACGACGACCTCTGCTCCGCCCCCACGGCACTCGTCGCCTCGTCCCTTGGCAAGACTCTTGCCCCTGCTCCCTCGCCTAGACCTCCCCGCCGCCCGCCCGCACCGGGGGATCGCAACGGCGCGGCCGCCGTCGACACGGTGGACGCGAATATGGTGGCCCCTCTGCCGGCCCACCCGGCAGCCACCACTAGCCGTCCATCTACAACCCGTGGACCGAGTCCATTCACATGTGGCTCGGCCCCACCACCGGCGGCCACCATGGGACTCCTCGCCCCGGCCCGCCGGCGCCATCCCATCACGCCTCGATGGCTGCCGGTGCGCCCCCTCCGTTCTACATGCCTCCGGCTCCCGGCGCGTTCCACCAGGCGCCGTCTCCTCTTCGCTTTGGGACACCTCCACCCTTGCCAACGCCTTCAGCATAGTCTCCCTCACCCGCTGCCGTCGTCCACCGACTGGGTGCTGGATTCTGGCGCCTCGTCCCACATCGCCTCCCATTCCAGTATGGTAAACCCTCCCCCTCCTCTGTTTTTCCCTCAATCATCATGGGTAACGGTGCCACTCTTCTGGTGATCGGCACTGTATATTCCTCCATCCCTGGCCCGTTCCACCTCCACGATGTTCTCATCGCTCCTTCCATCATCCAAAACCTCCTCTCTATTCGCATATTCACCGCTTACAACTCTGTTTCAGTTGAATTTGACCCTCTTGGTGTTTTTGTGAAGGATCTCCGCATCCGGGCCACTCTCCTTCGGCGTGACAGCACCGGACCACTATACACCTTGCAGCTTCCCTCTTCCTCCTCCGCCACCTGTGCCCTCGTCGCCACTCCTTCACCGACCGCCTGGCACAGACGTCTTGGTCATCCCGGCACCGTTGCTCTTCAGCACCTCGCCCAAACCACCTTGATCATCAGCAACAGCAAGATCGACGGCGACCATTTGTGTCATGCTTGCCAACTTGGGCGTCATGTCCGCCTCCCGTTTAGTTCTTCCTCACGAGCATCTAAGAACTTTGATTTGATCCATTGTGATCTCTGGACTTTGCCTGTTTCTAGTGTATCTGGTTTCAAATACAACTTAGCTATCCTCAATGATTGCTCGCATTTTGTATGGACTTTCCCCCTCCGTCTCGAATCCGACACCTTTCCCACCCTCTCCAATTTCTTTGCGCATGTTCACACACAATTCGGTTGCACCATCAAAGCCGTGTGCAGTGTGACAATGGTCGTGAATTCGATAATTCCGCCTCCCGTGCTTATTTTGCTCGCCAAAGGTGTTTCTCTACGCATGTCCTGCCCCTACACCTCTCAGCAAAATGGTAAAGCCGAACACACCCTTCGTTCCCTAAACAACATCACTCACACTCTTCTCTTCCAAGCCTCCATGCCTCCCCCCTATTGGGCTGATGTGCTTGCCACCGCCACTCTTCTCCTCAACCGCCTCCCTACCAAAACCCTCAACATGAGCACACCTTTCTTTGCCATCCATGGCACTCTCCCTTCCTATCATGTTCTACGCACCTTTGGGTAGGAATGGATTCGGATGTCTGGAAATCCGAATTATCCGTATTCGTATCCACTAAAAACGTTAATATGGATATCCGTATTCGTATCTGTTTTTAATATGGATGTTAGATGAATGTATTCAAATCCGATTTTCAATATTATCCGAATTCGACATTATCTGTATTATTCGACAAAAATCCGACATATCCGACATTATTCGTATCCGCAAAAATAAAGTACCCATAGAAACCATTTAAAATTTATTTATATTACTAAATACTAATTACAAATGATGTTAATTTTAATATTGCTAGTAAAATAATTAATTTACACCATTTTAACTATTAAAAATTATATATATGACAACTAACTAATTATGCTAACCTAATATTACTAAATTATATAATGATATTTTTAATTAATTTTGACGTGTCTAATCATAGTAATTTTAAATACATGATATTATTTAGAAAATAAATAAACTATATTTAAATGTATTTGTGTATTTATTTTTACTAATAAAATATGTTTATATATTTACAAAATTATTTATTTTAAATTTATTGCGATATATTAATTAATTAATTAATTAATATGTTATTTGCAATAAGATATCTATCTATCATAAATTACTCTCTACTTGTAACATGATTTGATCAAATATAAAACCATCGACAAATAAAATTGATACTCGTTATGACTCTATGCTATAAATCGAGTAAGTATTCGAATGCGAATCCGAATTCGAAATATCCGTTTTGTATTCGTATTCCATAATATTTGCATTCGTATCCGAATTCGAAATAAAATGTAGTAAATAGTGACATCCGAATTCGTATCCGTGCGTATCCGATCCGAATCCATCCCTACCTTTGGGTGCACCTGCTACCCGAATCTCACCGCCACCACCCCTCACAAACTCGCACCTTGCTCCTCTTTATGTGCTTTCCTCAGCTACTCTCCCGATCATAAGGGATATCGTTGCCTTGATCTCTCCACCAACCGCGTCATCATCTCTCGTCATGTCGTATTCGACGAAACGACATTTCCTTTCTCATCCACACAGGCCTCCCCTCCTTCCCAAAACCTTGATTTTCTAACTGATGATGCCCCTGTACAAGTGTTTTTCCCCCTACATGTTCCTCCGGCGCTCTTGGGATGCATCCCGCGACAACTTTCAGCCCACCCTCGGGCTTTCCCACGCCTCGGCCCATCTCTGGCCCAGGTAGCGGGGCCTTTCAGCCCTCCTGGCACCGGAGGGACCCCGCCTCCTCACCCGCTCCATTTCCCGCTGTCCTCCCCGGCGGCCGCCACCACCTCGCCGCCCTAGATGCCCTTGGCGCCCTCGGGGCTCCGCACTCCGAGACGCTCCCCGTCGCCTCTCGCGTCGGCATCCGCTACTACCTCGACGGCCTCTCTTGCGCCCGCACCGCCGAGCCCCCGCCGTCCGGTCCGCCCACGGCGTCCCCACCACCGGCGCCTCCGGCCCCGCTCTTCCCCAAGGCGCCGGCCGTCAACGTCTACTCCTGACGCGCACCCGACCCTGCACCTAGCGGTCCGTCCCGCCGCTCCAACTTCATCCCCTCTCTGCCCCGCTTCATCAAGCAAGCCCCCCCCCATCCCGACGGGCACCGTCCCCATCGTGCCGGTTGTCAATGCCCACGGCATGGCCACTCGCGGCAAATCCGAGTACCAGCAACCACGGGTTGCCCTGCATTCTGAGGTACTCTCACCCATCCCTCGCTTTTACTGTGATGCCTTGGCTGATGCCCAATGGCGCAAGGCCATGGAAGAAGAATGCGCTGCCCTCCATGACAACCACACTTGGGATCTTGTTCAGCGCCTTGCTCAAGCAAATGTTGTCACTGGGAAATGGATTTTCCGGCACAAGTTTCATGCTGATGGTTCATTTGATCGCTACAAAGCCCGTTGGGTCCTCCGCGGTTTCACTCAGCGGCCCGGAGTTGATTACGACGAGACTTTCAGTCCCGTTGTCAAGCCAGCCACAGTCTGCACAGTTCTCACCTTTGCTCACTCCCAAGACTGGCAAATTCATCAACTTGATGTGAAGAACGCCTTCCTCCATGGCACCCCGATTGAAACTGTCTACTACTCGCAACCAACTGGATTTGCTGACACTGCTCTCCCTGATCATGTTTGCAAACTCAACAAATCCCTTTACGGCTTGAAACAGGCGCCCCGGGCATGGTACAGTCGTTTTGCCACCTATTTGTTCTCCCTGGGCTTCATCGAAGCAAAGTCAGATACTTCTTTGTTCGTTTTTCGTCAAGGAACAGACACAGTTTACCTTCTCCTCTATGTGGATGACATTGTGCTCACAGCTGCATCTCCACAGCTTCTTCAACGTGTCATTACAGCCCTCAAGCAGGAATTCGCCATGAAGGATCTCGGCCCTCTGCATTTTTTCTTTGGTGTGGCTGTTCAGCGCCACAAGAACTCACTGATTCTCTCAACGATAGTACATCTTGGACATTCTTGGCCATCATGGCATGAGCGACTGCAAACCTTGCTCCACCCCCGTCGACACTTGTGCTAAAGTCTCTGCTGATGCTGGTATTGTTGGAGGTAACAGAAATAATCAGTCAGGGCCTTCTCCCCCAGCCGACTGCCCAAAGCTTGGCCTTGCCCAAAGCCTTAGTGAGAATGTCTGCCAATTGATCAGCTGTAGGGATGTACTCAGTTCTGATGCTGCCTTCTTCAATGCAATCCCTGATAAAATGTTCCTTAATTTTGATATGTTTGCTCCTGTCATGGAAGACGAGATTCTTAGCAAGTGCAATTGCATACTTGTTGTCAACCCTCAGTTCCACAGTCTCCACCTTTCTTCCCAACAAATCAGCCAACAATCGTGACAACCACAAGGCTTGTGTTGCTGCTGAAGTCATAGCCACATATTCAGCCTCACAACTAGACAAAGACACCACCCTCTGCTTGATAGATTGCCAGCTGACCAAACTGTTTCCAAAGAAGAACAGACAACCTGTTGTGCTTTTGCTGGAGTCAATATCACCGGCTAGATCTGAATCACAGTAGCCCATAAACCTAACAGAATTTGGGGCTCTTTTGAACTGCAGACCATAGTCCAATGTTCCAGCCAAGTACCTCAGCACCCTCTTGACTGCTTGCTGGTGCTCAGTGGTCGGCTTCTCCAAGAATCTGCTCACATAGCCCACTGAGAAGGCCAAATCAAGCCTAGTATGAACCAGGTATCTCAAGCTTCCAACCAGCCTCCTGTACTGAGTTGGATCCACCTCCTTGGCAGTGCTATGCTTGCTGAGCTTCAGGCGCTCTTCCATTGGTGTAGCTGCTGGATTGCAATCAGACATGCCTCCCAGTTCTAGGATTTTCTTGGCATAGTGAGTCTGCCTCATGGTGATCCCATTCTTGCCTTGCTGCACTTCAATGCCAAGATAGAAACTGAGCAAACCCAAGTCACTCATCTCAAAGGTGGATTTCATCCTTTCCTTGAAAGCCTTTACTTCATCTTCGACTGCTCCAGTGATGATCAAATCATCAACATAGACCCCAACCAGCAACACTGAGCCCTCTGAACCCTTCCTGTAAATTGCTGCTTCATGTTTACTCTGTTTGAACCCCATTTTCTTCAGAGTAGAGTCCAACTTAGCGTTCCACGCCCTGGGTGCCTGCTTCAGCCCATACAAAGCTTTGTGCAAGCGATATACCTTGCTTTCTTCCCCAGGAATAGCAAAACCAGGTGGCTGCTGGACATATACTTCTTCCTTGAGCTCTCCATTGAGAAAAGCTGACTTGACATCCATATGATGAACAGTCCATCCTTCCTGGGCAGCTAGAGCAAGTAGCAGTCTCACTGATTCCATGCGCGCAACAGGAGCGAACACATCCTCATAATCAACACCCTCTTGCTGCACAAACCCACGAGCAACAAGCCGAGCCTTGTGCTTGATCACATCTCCTTTCTCATCTTTCTTCAGCTTGTAGACCCATTTTAGAGAAATTGGCCGATGGCCAGCTTGGGGAGACACAAGCTCCCAGGTGCCATTGCGCTCAACAGCGCGCAGCTCCTCTTTCATTGCTGCCTGCCATGCAGGATCATCTTTTGCCTCTGCATAAGAAATGGGTTCGCCAGAGTGGGTGAGGTGGAGCTCTGCGATCAAGCGTTGAGCCGACGACGGAACTTCCTGTTCCCCGCCCAATATGCCATCTATGGTACGATAGCGCAGCTGCTCGTCGTTATGATAAGCGTCCAGCCGTTCCTCATCATCTTCCAAAGGAGTCACGTGCTCCACTTGTGGGCTTGCTGGAGCTGGTGGTGGTGAAGGCGTTCTGGGTGTCTCAGACACCTCTTCTCCTACATCAAGCACCGATTCTGCTGTTGGGAAAGCTTCAGGTGAGGCAGAATGGGGCTGAGGAGACGAGTGTGACTGCACTGAAACTCCAGCTCCAGGGACTTATTCCTCCCAAGGAAATTCCACCACAAAATCACTACCAGCTGCCCCAGACGTACCTGCTGCTGGTGAGGTCCAATCCCAACCTCTTCCTTCATCAAAAACCACATCTTGGCTGACACGTACACGCTAAGATGTTGGATCAAAAATTCGATAGGCTTTGGCTCCTTCAGCATAGCCAATAAATACTCCAGCTTCACCACGATCATCGAGTTTCCTGAGCTGAGACAAACGGCGAGTATATGCCACAACCAAACACCTTCAGATGACCAACAGTGGGTGCTCGGCCATGCCATGCTTCATAGGGAGTGACATCACCTAGAGCCTTGGTTGGTGACCGATTCAGAATATGCACAACAGTCGTCACTGCCTCCCCCCAAAACTTGGCTGGCATCTGGCGCTGCTTGAGCAAAGCACGTGCCATGGCCACCACGGTTTGATTTCTACGCTCCACTACGCCATTCTGTTGTGGTGAATAAGGAGCACTGTAATGCCTTTTAACTCCTTCATTGGCACAATAAGCAACAAATTCTGCAACAGTAAACTCTCCTCCATTATCTGTGCGCAGAACTTTCAGTTTACGTCCACTCTCCACCTCTGCAGCAGCTTTCACCTTCTTGATAGCCTCTGCTGCAGCATCCTTAGATGACAGCAGCACTGCCCACATGAATCGTGTGGCATCATCTACAAGCAGCAGAATATAGCGATTACCTGCCGAAGTTGCTGGTGTAACTGGCCCACAGAGATCACCATGCACCAATTCAAGGTGATCTTGAGCACGATATGTTGCTGCAGCCGGAAATGATCGCCTCCTTTGTTTGGTGGTGACACAAGTGTCACACTCGCTCAACATGATCGATCTTTGGCATCCCTCTTGCCATTTCCTCCTTGCCAAGCCTCCGCAGGGCCTCAAAATTCAGATGCCCAAAACGCTCATGCCATTGCCATGCCTCCTCATCCCTGCGCGCAGCAAGACACACTGGCTGTGCTGTCTTCATATGCAGTACATACAGCCGGTTAGCGCCACGCTTCACCTTGGCAAGTAGGCGACCGCTGCGGCGTTCCCAAATCCGCAGTACTCCATTATCAATCACGACCTTTGAGCCATTCTCATCAAGTTGACCGAGGCTCATGATCGAGTTCTTCAACGCCAGAATGAGATAAACTCCATGAAGAACACGATGCTCACCGGTCTTTGCTTCAAAAACAATTGTGCCAACGCCCTTGATTTCCACCTTGGACGCGTCCCCGAACCGAACCGTGCCTCGAACATCCGTGTTCAGGTCTGTAAACAGGTCACGCCGCCCAGTCATGTGGTGTGTTGCGCCTGAATCAAGGTACCAGCCGCCAACCATCTCTTCATCATCTACTCCCAGATAAGCACGCGCACGCGACTCAAATAACTCAACGCGCTGCACTGTATAGTTGAGCTCCGGCGTGCTCTGTTCCATCTCAATGGAGCCGTGAGACAAAAACAGAGCCGCATCCTCCTCATACGCAGCAAACTGGGCACGCCCTTCATGTTCTCCTTGCTGCCCAGCTTGGTTTCTGCCGCCACGGCCTCCTCTGTTTCCTCCCCCGCCGCCGCGCTATGCTCCATCACGGCGCGGCTGGGGACATTCACGCGCCCAATGCCCACGTGTTGGGGCCAACACGGCCAGCGCCTTTGCCTTCTCCACGTCCGCCACCACGGGCAGCACCTCTGCCTCGTCCGCGTCCACCACCACGACCGCGTCTGCCGCTGCCGCCATGCTGGTTCTTGAAACCAGAACCGCCAGCTTCTTGTGCGCCTTGCTTCTCCTTCTTCCAGCGCGCCTTCCACCGCTCCGCGGTGTACAACAGCTTGCCGTTGATGGACACCGGCTCTGTCACAGCTTGCGCTTCACGTTCATCCACCGCCTTGAGCCTTCCTGTCACCTCCTCAAGCGTGAGCGCCTCGAAATCAAGGAACTGCTCGATGGCGATGACAATCTGCGCGTACTTGGCAGGCACCGTGTGCAGAAACTTCTCCACCACACGCTCTTCAGTGATGTCCTTGTCACCATGAATGACAAGCTGCTGGTGCAGAGTTGACAGCCGCAGGGCGAAATCCTCCACTTGTTCACCAGGGTTGACTCTGATGTTCTCCCAATCGCGGCGTAGACGCTGCAGCGTTGCTCGACGGACCCGGTCCACACCAATGCGAGCCGCAGCGATGGCGTCCCACGCCTCCTTTGCTGTAGCCTTGTCGAGGAGTGGGATGCCCATCTCCTTGGGCACGGCCGCGACAATCACCTCCAGTGCGCGCCTGTCATCGCGAAACTGGACAGGGCCGCCCTCGATGGCGTCCCAGAGATCGCGCGCCTGCATCTTCATCTTCATGGTCTGACTCCACTCGTAGTAATTCGACTTGTCCAGCATTGGCCATGATGTGCCGCTGCCGGAATCGCGGTAAACCACCCTGCCTTGCGGTGATTCATAGCGGCCGCCGCCACGATGCCTTCTGTCACGCAGTGGTGACTGCGAACGACGCCTGTCCCGCGATGGAGTCCTCTGACTCCTCCAGTCCTCCTTTTCTTCTTCCTCCTCCTCATATCCCTTCTCTGCTGCTATCTCCGCCCGCAGCTCCTGTGCTGTTCTGGCCGCCGCCTTCGCAGCTGCTGCAGCCTGCTGTGCCGCCTCGACAGCCAGCGCCGCCGCCTCCTCTGCTGCCTTCAGCCGCGCAGCCTTGCCTGAGGGGTCGCCTAGCTCTCCCTCAGTGGCTCCCTTGGCTTTCCTGGCCCGACGCTCAGAGGAGGTTGACGCCATGGATGGAGAGGAGATGAGAAGATGAGAAGGTGAGAAAGTGTCTAACCTAGGCTCTTGATACCAATTGTTGGAGGTAACAGAAATAATCAGTCAGGGCCTTCTCCCCCAGCCGACTGCATTTTCAATATATAGAGGATAAGTGCTGCTTCAATTACATACAGCTCACTAGAGCTTTAACTAGACATAATAGCTGCCTGGGTACCCGCACAACTCTTGGGCTACCCAAGGACTTAATGATTGCCTGGGTACCCGCATAACTCTTGGGCTACCCAAGGACTTAATGACATAGATTAACTAAAAACTTAAATAAACTAAATGTGCCTGGGAAGCAGGGCTTACAGCTACAGGTACTCCTGTTGCTGATCCCAAGGCTTATCGCAGTCTTGCTGGTGCACTTCAATACCTCACCTTCACTCGGCCTAACATCACCTACGCTGTTCAACAGGTCTGTCTGCATATGCATGACCCCAGGGAAACTCACCTTGTTGCTGCAAAACGGATCCTTCGGTACCTTCAGGGCACCCTCCACCTTGCTCTCATCATTCCCAAGTCTGCTCCATCCCAACTCATCGTTTACACGGATGCTGATTGGGCTGGCTGCCCCGACACCCGTCGCTCCACCTCCGGCTATGCAGCGCCAACCCACCGTGTCCCGCTCCAGTGCTGAAGCAGAATACTGCGCCGTTGCCAATGGTGTTGCTGAAGTTTCCTGGCTCTGACAGCTATTTCAGGAGCTCTGCCATCCTCTTCAGTCTGCTAGCTTTGTCTATTGTGACAATGTGAGTGCAGCATACCTCTCCAGCAATCCCATTCAGCACCAACGCACCAAGCATGTTGAAATTGACCTGCACTTTGTCTGCGAAAGAGTTGCCCTTGGAGCTGTTCGGGTTCTTCATGTTCCAACCACCCTCACCTGTAATCTCCTAGTATTTACTGCTATGCTTAACTGTATTAGCCTTCCACGCTGCCTCAGCCCCTTGGGCTGCTCTCTCCCTCTATAAATGTAATCCCCATGTAACCCTGTTTATTATGCTAGTTATGCCTGTTGGCATTCTCCAATAAGTGTCACCAAAACTGGACCTAAAACATCATGATGATGCCACTGGGCAAAAGTGGGAGTAGTGGTAGATAACAACTGCATGGTGAGCTGAGGGACATGAGAAACAGTAGTAACATGAAAAGAGGATGTGGAAAGAACACCACGTCCAACAAGTAGAAGAGTGGCGCCATCAGCTGTCTGAACAATAGGAGGTGGATCAACATGAGACATGGATGACAAGTGACGGGAATCTGGAGCCATATGGAAGGATGCACCAGAATCAAGGAACCACTTGGATGATCTATCTGAGGGAGGAGGAGGAGGTGGAGTACCGGAAGCCTGAGCACCAGTGCCAGAGGGTGAGGAAGCAACAACATTGAGATGAGGGAACAATGTGAGGACCTCCTGCTCCGAGGTAGTAATTGAGCAGGCTGCAGAGGACTCCCCACGATGATTGTTCTTGTCACGCTGCTTCTTCTGACAGATATCCTCAGTGTGGCAAGACTTGCCATCTGTGGTCCACAGTGGCGGTGGAAGAGCGGGCAGAAGAGCTTGGGCAGCCAGAACAAAGGACTGTGAAGCCCCACTCATGCCCCCCGCCCGAAGACGAGTCTCCTCAGCACGTAGCTCTGGCATCGCCTCTTTGAGAGACGGGCAAGGTAGACGGGTCAGGGCTGGGACCTGACAACCTCAAACTCAGGGCGAAGGTGGGAGAAGAACTCATGAAGTTGTAGAGTCTCCCTCTCGCCCTGATGATGATCACAACACTGGCAAGTGCCACCAGTGCAGTAATCTGCATCCAGGGTGTCCAGACGGTAGACATCTGACGGTGGAACTCCACGGTAGAGTCATGGCGGCAGAGTGACTGACCCTCCTCTCTGCGGACCTCGTAACTGCGGCTGAGGTGAGCCCAGATCAAGTGAGGTGGAGAGGTCACAGAGAGAAAGGGAAATGTCAACCTCCATGCTCGCAAATAGGATGACCTTGGCACAAGCCCCCTCATGCAACCAAGTCGCTTGGATGTCAAGACTGGACTGATAGGCCTCCATATGAGCCTCAATGGCTTCAAGGAGAGGCTGCTTGACTGCATCAGAAGCATCTGACGCATTGGTGGTCGGAGTGGGAAGAGTAGGTGGGGGCGGACAAGGCCGCTCACTCGTGAGGTAAGACCAGAGCTTCTGCCCACCCATGAGTACCTCTATGTGAAAGGCGAATTCGCTCCAATTTGTGCCATTGAAGATGTCAGGACAGCGAGGAACCGGAATGACACCCCAGGCCTTCCAAGGGATGCCATGGAAGCAGCAACTTGCACTGTGTCTTGACGCCTCAGGCAGGGGACGCGTAGGCGGACGGGGGTGCGGACGCAGGTGCGTGTCGCGGAGCCGCAGTCGCACGGATGAGACGCGTCTGTGTGACACAGGGTCGCGGGGCGTAGCTGCGTGGTGTGGGACCGCAGGCAGGGGAGCGAGCGGCTGCGCGGGGATGCCGCCGCTAGGGCACTGGATCGGAGGGGGGAGGTGGAGATGGCTTCGCCGGCAGTGGTGACGGCTTGCTGGCGGCTCGTCGGTGGCATGCTGGTGATGGCGGGATGAACCCTAAACCTAGGTTCTGTTACCATGTTAGGACAGACCAACTCATCTATTCCGTGGCCTTGATGATATACTTTTTGGCCGGCAACGGGAAAGCCGGACGGAAAAACAAAATCAATATCACAAGATATCAGGAATGGAACATTTCTATCGGAAACGTCAATTATGATCGGGAATCGATAACTCGAATTGGGAATTCTGACACATGACCAATTTAGACATTTAGCTTGACACAATAGTTACAACTATGCATAATGTATACGCAAACAATACACATTTAAGTCTATTAGCTGTTAGATGTCCAACAAGCGAATGATTATAGTGAGAAAAAACAACTACCTACTATGGGTCTGCTCACTTCCGTTATTTTCTTTCTATGCAGCCCATTATCTTCAACCCATAGCTTGCATACGATACAGATAAGCAAATCTCATCTGTTCTCTAGGCACAAAAACAGCAGCCTTATCCCTTGTCATCTCCATTGCCACACCGCACAGGTGGGTAGCTGTAGCTGCAGGTGTTTGGCCGTGCTGGCGTGATGGGGCAGCAGCAGAGGTGTGTTGGCTAGGGGTGGAGGAGCAGTGTGTGGGTTTGATGCAGCGGAGGGACCAGTGACAGGTGGCATGCAGTGACCGGTGAGGACCTGCTCAGCAGTGCAAGACCTGCTCTCTCGGACCAAGCCTGAGTGGCAATAGGTGCTCCAGATGGAGTCTTGGCCGGTGTGGTCAAGCTTAGCAAGCTGCCAAGCTGGTGTGAGAAGCAGATGGGATCCTTCTGCAGCTAGTTTGAGGAGCAATGAGATTGGGTATTTGGGTGTGGCTGTGTGGGAGGCGGGGTTAAGTACTCCAGAACGGTCTGGTTAAAAAAAAGGCAACTCCTGATAAAAAGGGAACCGACAGTTCGGTTGGGAAAACCCTCCAAGCGATTTCAAGAGTATTTCGTTGAATTCTGCTGAATTTATTATTGATTGCGGATTTTCTTGTAAAAATGATAATCGATTGGTGCACACGGAATACAGTGCCAGTTGGTACGGGATCTTCCCATTCCTACTTTCATCCCTATCTGCACGCATTTTGTGAAATCCACAATTCATGCACTGATGTTGACATGAAATCATAAAACATAGGTGGAGTTGAAATAAATCATAAAACATAGGTGGAGTTGAAATAGGCTAAATAGTACTTGCATTTATTTGGAACTTGGCATTGCTTTCATCCCTTGATAATATTTTCAACCTTCACATTGTGGTAAAAATATTATTCTTGTCTACACATTTTTGTCACTAATCTGAAATTGTAACTGGTTACTGTAGTTCCAGACATCGGATGCGGAAGCGTATCAGGGTATAATGTACTGATTTCAGTATCTGGCTTGTTCAACTTGCTGAAGGTATTTATGTTCTTTCAAAGCATTTCAGTTGGAGTAGATTTCCAAAAGGATAATTTTTCAGGGTGCTACTTCTCTGCGACATTATTTCCGTATTTATCCATCCTTTGTAATATAATCAGTATGAGAAGATACAATTACAATGCTGTCTTGATGGAAACTCCCAGATATGTAATTGGAATTTGTCGAACCAGTCAATTTAACTTCAGCATTGTTTCAGTAACTCTTAATATATCAGTACATTTCTTCTACATATATTGCCATTATTTCAACCTTGTCGGTACTTCCCTGTTTTTTGGCTTGACTGCTGAAGCTACCTTTTCTGCATCATGGTTGGTTTTTGTCCGCACAAACCTGTAACTCATGCACACTTTATACCAACTTCACACTAGTTTCCATGACTCAGTGGTCAGCAGAGATTTGACTAGAAAGGAAACTATTTATCATCTATTGACAAGCAATGCTTACATTCTGTATTCAGGAAAAAAAGGTTTGTTTTCCTGCTTTCTACATGCAGTTACTAGCTTGTTTAAAGGAACAAGTTAGGTTATCCTCACCAATGTTTGGCCTCTTGGCTGAGGAACTGGCTATGAACTAAAGGAGTTTCTAAATGAGAGCTTTTTGTTTTTTTTTTCTTTGTGCTACCCTACCTCATGCATGTCCATAGAGCATAGTAAACATGTTTTTTGTGGCTGTTATTCACAATTGTTGACTAACACTGTGTTTTATATACTATGCCATGATTATGTTAACATTAATCTTGTTGAAACTGTTGATTGCTAGGTTGATGGGCTCTGCCTGCCTAAATTGAAGCCTGCTGCCTTGATCATTTTTTTTTCATATACAAAGGTTGTAACAGGTAGACGGGAGCCAAGAATTTGAAATCAGACTTGGAGTCATACATTTTGAGGATGAGAACAAAGGGATGCTTTGATAATTGATATGCAGTTTGATTTAGACAGAAGAATTACTGTGAAAATTGATATGCTAAAATGCAGCATCGTAACTTGAATGTGGCAACAATTGCATCTGTAGTTAGTTGTCTTGTAATATGTATTGCTACGGTTAAATATTAGTTGTTTTTTATTACTATCACTACAGTTTTATTAGGCTTGTTGGATGTCTACATGTTTGATAGAAAAACCAACAAAAGTTTATTTTATTATATTTTCTTTAACTAAAATACTCATCACATCTACCTTTTTTTTTGAGGGATCCCCTCAGCACAACATTACATCTACCTATTATTATTGGAGCATAGGAATTGCTGAAGAAAAATAAATAGGTATAATACAACTACAACCATAATTCGACCACATTTTTTTATTATATTATGATTCATTAATAGGGATGGAACCGGATACCAATTCGGATAGCATTTTTTAGCCGCCCTTTTTTTATTTTACTAAATTAGGCATAATATTTTGTATCTGCAAATTTATATTCTTGTTCTTGGCATTTTGCTTGTTAAGATTCATACAAAATAAACCCCAAATGTGTGCTATATTTTGATCAAATGATGAAAAGAAATTCGGATTCAGATACGGATACAGATGTTTTTTCACCTTTTTCTCTATAGAAAGCAAATAATCCATAAAAAATTGTAGCTAACTTTTTTTATTTTTTCCAGTAATTAGCTGGTTATAATGCATAAAAAATTAGCATCAAATTTATTTTATTGTGATCTTAAAAAAATCAATCTATTACACAATTCGGATTTTAGTTCCTTCCCTAGTCATTTCTATGTACAAATAGCAATCAGTGTACAGCCCCTTTACGTCGCCACTGCTCAATATGTGATATTTTTTATTGCTTTATGTAATTTAATATTTTTATTGCTTTATGTAATTTTTTTGAGTAAAGTGCACCACTGGTCTTTAAACTTTCTATGGCGTGTCATCCCGGTTCACAAATTTTCAAAGCGTATCATTGACATCCCTAAACTTAGTTCGGGTCTCTAATTAGCTCGGTAACGTGCCTAACATGTATATTTACAACTGTAACCATGTCTCTTTTGTCAATTCATTTTCCATCCTTCCTCTATTGGATTGTTTTCATGATTTTATAGCACTCTCGATGCCCTTGTGTTGTCGCCCTTCTGCCTTAGCGCGACGGACTCACGGGGCGACGTGTCCCGTGGGGGTCGGCGATTAGGGGATGCGACTTCTACGCGACGGCGGACGTCCTGAGGCTGGCGATTAGAGGGTGTGATTGCGCGGCAAAGGGCAACCTCCTTTGGATTACTGTGAACTCCTCCATCCCTAATCCCATATTCTTTCCTTCAATCTGTTCATCTAGAAAGCCCCAACGGTGAAAGGCCATGCAATTGATGCATCATGTGTTTACAGAAAAGCCATCTTGGTAGAAAAGCAAGTATGCATCACGAGGGAACTGAATAACAAACGTGCAATCCTCCCTATGGTGCAAATAGCCTATATGCAGCGACCAGAACGTTGATCGAGCAGCTCCCGATGGGCGATGGTTCGGTGCGTGCGATCGATCGAGCTAGCATCGGTCGCAGAAGGGTGACGCCATGAGGGCACGACGTGAGGGCAGACGACAGAAAATCAATCGAGAAATATGAAAATGATCTAACAGAAGAAGGATGGAAAATGAATTGACAAACGCTGTAAATATGCAATAGCTGTTAGACCCGTTAGCAGGGCTGATTAGAGACCCGAACTAAGTTTAGGGATGGCAATGACACGCTTTGAAAGTTCATGGACCGGGATGACACACAATAGAAAGTTTAAGGACCGGTGGTGCATTTTACTTTTTTTATCTAGTACGTATTGGACTCCTCATAAATGTAATGTTCTTTTAAGCAACAAATAGCTCGAAAATTAAATGGTTAGTTAGACGAGGACCGCGAGCCGCTTGAGGTGTTATTTTTTGTTTTTCTACCCCAATTTTACCCTACTGTCAGTTTTCTTTCGGTTTGAGCCAAGGGTTGAGGATAAAAAGCTAGGTATGTCCTTAAAAGGTGTTCCCATCAATTTAATGCAATAACATAATAAAATAAACTTAATAAGCATGCAGTTATATAGGATAAAAAGAATTATGCAGGGGTTCCTTCTCAACTACAAGAAAATCCTCTTCTTCAAACAGCTGTTCCTGATCGACTCCAAGGGGTTGCTCAGTCGAAACAAGCACGATATCTATGATCACACACATAAAGCATACAATAAATAAAATAATTCACCATTCAAGTCTAAAGGTTACAAACATGCTACTAAAGCGACGGGCTCGCTGAGACGATCGCATAGACATCTTAAACGCTAAAAACGGCTATAACGACAAAGATATGCTAAAAACAAGGTTCAGGGACTAATATGCGAAGAAACTAAACTTCTAGGGACCTATCTGCAAGAAACCGAGAGCGTAAAACTATTTACATATAAAAACAGAAGGTTTAAAACTTAAAAGAGTAAACAAAACCTCGGGTGCTAAATTTAATAAAGACAAGAGCTAAAACATAAAATAAATGATATGATTGTAACGATTTTGATGGTGGAAGGACCGGCTTGAAAAGCCAGGGGCCTCTTTAACAAAAAGACCCCTGCCGGCCGGTACACCGGCCGCCTTGATCCGTGGCGGGTGGATCCGCCCCCCCCCCCCCCCCCCCCCCCCGCGCGCCCGATCCGACGGCGGGCCACGTGCACAAGCGGCCAGGCGGCGGCGGGCACGCCGGGGCCGCGCGGCGGCGGACTTGCAGAAGTTGGCCGGAAATAGGCTCCCGACCACGGTTTTGCACGGGGATTGCATCTACACATAGCTAAAGCGATGGCGAAACTAGACAAGAGCATATGGGGATGTTCGGGTGGCGACCGGAGCACCCCGTGCATGGGGGCGGACAGCAAGCGGCGGCGAGGGCTACGGCTCGGGGTAAAAGAAAAAAAAGATGGCGGGAGATGGTTTTCTCACCCCACGGCGACGGGTTGGAGATGGATTGGGCGACAGGGAGGCAGCGACGTGTGAGATCGACGCCGGCGGCCGAAGCTTGAAGACGATGGCGGCGGCGCTCGGTTGGCAGGAGGAAGACCCTGCGAAGTAAATTGAAGTTCGATTGAGCATCGGGTGCGAAGAAGAAACAAGATGGGAGGGTCCAAGGCACTTCACCGACGGCGAGAGAGCTTAGTGGTCGGCAATGGCGCGGCGGCTGGAAGTCCTCAACGGCGACAGAGCGTGCGCGTGGGCGAGAAGGCGTGGGAGCTCGAATGCTTGCAACGGGGAGGTGGCGGGTGCTCTGGCCGATCTTAAATAGGGCCGAGAGGGGAGGGGGAGTGTCGCCCTGGCGACAATGGCCTTCAATGGCCATTAGCCTTGACTGACAATCAAGGGGGGGATTAAGGAGGGGTAACAGACGAGATTGATGGTGGGGGGGGGGGGGTGAAGGCCGGGCTTCACTGCGGATTGATGGGGAGTTTGAAGGAGGGGGAGGGCAGTTGACGCGGGTAACGGCCGATCAGCCATTCATGGAGGCGCGGGCGACCCGCGGCGAGAGGTAGGGGGAAGGCCTGACGTCCGGGCCCCACTTGCCAGCGACTGGAAAGAAAAAAAAGGGGGAGAGAGGGTTGCTGGGCCGGCAGCTTGGCTCGGTGGGCCGCGCGGGCGCACGCTGGGCCGCAGGTGTGCATGCGGGGAGAGAGAAGGCCAGCGACCTGCTTGGCTTTGCTGGTTGAGAAGAAAGGAAAACGGGCCGAGGGAAAAGGGGCCGGCTGGGCTGGAATGAGGGAAAGGGAGAGAGAGGTTTTAGAGTTTTCTTTTTTTTCAAATTCTTTTTCAAACTTTTGCAAACTTCACTCAAACAATAAAACAATGCATTCGAATCATGATGCACAAACACTTATTGTTTCTAACATTATTGAAATGATATTTAAATATTTTAAAGGACAAAATTTATTTGATAATTTAGTTAGGTCCTTAGAAAATTAAATCTAATTGCCCTGTTGCTTATATTAATTTAGTGATAGAATTGTTGGGTGTTACCTTCGGTTCGCCTGGAGGGTGCCATTTTTTGTTTTCCTACCCTAATTTTACTCTAGCTGTCAGTTTTCTTTCGGTTTTCAACATAAAATTGCTAGAAAAACCAACATAATTTTGGTTTATTATATTTCCTTTAACTAAAATACTCATTGCATTTACCTTTTATTATTTAAGCGAAAGAATTGCTGAAGAAAAATAAATAGGTATAATGCAACTACAACCATAATTTGACCAGATTTTTATTATATCTGTATATTCATTTCTAAGTACAAATAGCAAGTAGTGTGCAGCCACTTTACGTCGCCACTCCTCAATATGTGATAATTTTTATTGCTGCATGTGACTTTTCAATCTAGCATGTATTGGACTCCTCATAAATATAATGTTCTTTTAAGCAACAAATAGCTCAAAAACTAAATGGTTAGTTAGAAAGATAAAAAATATGACCTTATATAACAACCCGGGTTTTCGGTGAGGAAAACCCGACTCCCTGTACCCTTGCGATAGTCCCTGGATCGGTAGCTATCACGTACAGAACTCATTACAGAGTAATATCATTTCCGTACAACGAATTCAGAGTACAAAATATAATATTTACATCCGAAACAACTCGGTATACGAATTTAGTACAAGCCCCTTGGGCTAAGCGACAAGTAGAAATCCTGCGTAGCGGTCGCTAGGGCTTCAAGTCTTCATCTTCAGTCTTCACCACAGGCATCCTTGAGCGAAGCAGCGCAACCCTTCCTTCATGGATTCCCTGAACTCGGACTCTCAAGTCAAGTCCAAACCTGCACACTCTCAAAACTATCCCCAAGGAATGGGATAGGTTCACGTCACCGACTGTATGCAGCTTTAAGTGGCCTATTTCTAAAGGGTAAGAAAAGTGTCAAGGTAAAAGCTCAGGTTTCCTATGCAGCAGCAGCGAAGCATAAAAGAAATCATCTCCATATAAGTCCCAAACCATACTCTCAAACACAGCTCGGAACCACCTGGTACCCCAGGGCCCCGTCTCCACATCCTATCTCCATCTAGGGTCGATGCGAGAACTTCCTCTCCTCGCACCTCAATGATTGCAATCGGATCGACGAGGTAGAGGGAGCCACTCTCCTCTAACCGACTGCAACCACGGCTCACCACACTCTCAACTACAGGGGGAGGTAGAAATCCCAAAACATGAGGAACTAACATGTCTTCAAGGTTTGTCCATGACCGAGGACGCGGCTATACGTATAGATTGAACAACTCTGCAGAGAGTGTACACCTGTACCCAACTCGGAATGGAACCCGGCCGGTGGCCGACCGACCGAGCCCATCCTACCGTGCGAACTCTCGGTAGTTACGGTCCCATCCTGCATCCGGCCCTCAAAACGGCCCCCCCCTCAGAAGGGACAACACCGGAACTGTGAAATGCTCCTGTGTGGCCACACGGGAGACGCTCTGAGAGGGTGGTCTCACCTCCACCGCTCCCCCACTGATACCCCGCCATCCTCCTGGCAGGTATGGTTCCGCACTTGCCGAGCTCAACTCGGTCCTAACCCCACTCTCGGCGAGTTGGTGTGTACGAAAGTCCTATCGACAAGTTGATCCACTCGGTTTCAGACCGGGGCAAGCTCATGTCCTCCATCCGCAAGTAAAACCCCAACACCTAGGCTCCGAAAACCGTCAAAGTAGGGATACACCTAGGAGTGCACCCCTATCCCTGATCCCAGATCGGTTGTTTCGAGCTCACCCCCGCCAAAGTACCCAAAATGCCTTCTCCTGCCGGTTTTACCCCACTCACGCCAAGAACCACTATTCCCATCCCAAACACATGCATCGCGAAGCTCGCACATATACACGCTTATATAAACATATAAAGTGGTAGGACAATCAAGGACAGGATAATTAAAGAAGGCAGTGTAAGGTTCATCATCATGCATATAAAGTAAAGCGCTAGCAATTCTACTTAGCAATGCCTAATAGGTATTTCAGAATCAGTCGGGCGTGAACACCTGTGTGCAAGTAGTCGTCGGAGTTTCCGTAGTTGTACTCAATCTTCTGACTTGACTCCTCGGCTCTGGGAATTCCTAGATTCGCAAATATAAATAAACACGGTTTCTAGATGCAAATAACTCCAAAGAGAAGCGATAAAGAACCAAATAAACTCCAAACGCTAGTCCAACGGGTGCTTCATGATTTTAGAAGAATACAAAAACTGATTTCATATTTTTCTAAGGTAGAAACAATTTATTATTGATTTTCAAATAAATAAATATTTTATTCATTTAATTTATTGCGATGAAGCACATAAAACACAAGTCGACAAGTTACGAACCATAAGCCGGGTTTTGGGTAGGTTTGCATGGTTCGTTGACTAGTCAACGATCTTTGTTGACCAAGTCAAAGGGAAAGATCAAAGGTCAACGGAACCCCACAAGTCACCCCGTGGGTCCCGTGTGTCGGATGAGATCGGGTTGGGCGCTTAGCGGCCTCACATGTTAGTGGGACCCAACGGTAAGTTCGTGGGCCCCTTTGGTCAGACTAGAGGGATTGACCAGTATAGATTAGCTAGAGATGATGTGGTGATTGAAAACCTTGGCTCAAGATGATCTTTGGACAAAGATGTGGCGAGGATGGATTTATCCAAGGTATGGCTCATGGTTTAGTTAGTGCACGCATTGTCCACGACGAAGACGTGGCACGGTCGTGGCGAAAAGTGTGGCCGGGACTCGAAGGATATATAGAGAACATGCACCTGGTGCTAAGATTAAGGCTTGGCGGAAAAAGGGTATGTGCTGCTGCTCACCACGCAACACCCGAGCAGGAAAGGTAAGGAGTTAAGGCTAGATAGTGCATACATGACTGCTACAGCTTGCTTGACCGACTGCACACAGCTAGTCAGGATAGCCGTAGCTTATCTGATAGCTTGCTACAAGATAATTGTGTGGCTGGAGTGTGGCATGGCCGATGGTTTAGTAGCTAACACCTAAGGAGGTGCTCACTAGCTACAGGAAGGCAGAACATGCTAACATCGCATGGTGCAGCCAAGATTAAAATCCATGGATGATTTAATTGGTACGTGCAATGTCGTCCAACTCATACACCTGCTACTGCTTACTAGTTTGTGGACTGTACATAGGTGGGCAAGCAGACTGCTTGCTAAATTGACACAATGGCTTCCACCTATGGCTGCTGAAGTTAGCGGTTAGCCGATAGCTGGCCACTAACTTTAGTGAGTTAAGCCGTACTGGACCGCATGACGGACACAAGGCACAAGCAAGGTGATGGCTAGGTACCTTGGATATCTGAGCAGGTGGCCAAGAACACATGCTAACACGCACGGGCAAAAAGAGATCACGACCCATGTTTAGTTAGCATGTGCATGGTTTAGGAGCAAGACCTTGCATGGTTTGTGCCACGAGCAAGAGCTAGAGCAAACTCCCCCGCCTTCCCGTACGGATTGCGGCTCCTTAGTTTAGACCAAAAAAGGTCACGAGCGGATTGATCAAAAGCCGGCTGCTAGCTTGCCGATCCGCGTGCTTTGATTAGAGGATAACAAAAATTGCCGGTGGTCACTTGCACACCAAGGGCCGACACAAGAAATCATGGAGATGCTTTCGCCGGGCTGATTTTATATTTTTAGAGAAGGAATTGGGGTCAAGCCTTGGTTCTTGCGGTAGACAAAATTCGGAGATGGTGTTGGTGGTCGTTTTGGAAAGGAGAGGAGAGGCACGACTCGGTACACGGTCGATTGACTTGATTGGGGAAAAAGAAAAGATATTGCTGCAGCTCGCTTCTTGCTGGTCGATTGGAGAAAAACAGAGAGAAGTGCTCTGCTTGCTTGTTGCCTTGGAGAGGGAAAAAGGATAGGGGCTGCTGGTTGTGGAAGAGGAGCAGAAGAAGAAAATAGTTGGCTGCTGCAGCTTGCTTGATCAGAGAGAGAAGCACTAGTGGGATCTTGTGATTCGAAAGGAAAGAAAAATGCAAGGATGGAGCCGCGGATTGGTACAGAAACAACAAAGAAAGAGAATTACAGCGTTGGTTGCTCGACTCGATTCTTGAGAAAAATTGAGCGGAGTGGAGTGGGAGGTTGCGGCTGCTAGCGATTCGCAGCTTGGGCGTTGTTTCAACCTCGCCAAAGCAAGAAATTGGAAACCATGCGCCGGGATAGGAGTAGAAGAAAAAGAGATGAGCTTGCGTCGGAGGGTTTGTCGCTCGTGGCTTGGATTTGGGCTCCCACCGCTAGCTCTTGCAAGAATCGCAGGAGCTAAAGGAGGACCGCAACTTGCATTGGTGAGGCCTATAGAAGATTACTTGCTCGACTTGCTTGCTCGATTGAAGGGGAAAAGAGAGGACTATGACTGGTGTTCAGTGTAGAGAGGATTCAATTGCAGGTGCTAGTTTCTTGCCAGACAAGAAAGAACAGTGGGGACTGGGGAAAGAGAGCAAAGGAAAAGAGAGGTTGGCGGCAGCGGATCGAGCTTTGGTTCGGCGGCTCTTAGGTCGGCAACAACAGCAAGCAAGGCGGTGGCTTGGACGGTGCAAGAAAAGAGAGCATGTACGTGAAGCTCTTGGGTCTTACACCAAATGTCGAGCAGGTTGCGTGCATGCGAAAGTGCAGCTAGGGATAAAGCAGATCGAGCACTTGTGTTCCTCAGCAAGAGCATCCAATTTCCACGGCTCGACGGCCGGCCAACACAGGCGGACAAGCATGGAAAAGAGGGCAGCTTGGTTGGCTCCCACGTTTGTATGCCGAAGGGAGACCCTCGACGACGAGCTCCAGACGGGACAGAAAAGGTGACAGCTCGACCTTGCGCGAACTCGACAGAGGATAGCACAGTTAAAGGTGGAGCCTTGGTCGGTCTCTGGGCGCAGCTCACACGACGGTGAAACACCAGAGCGGTGGTGCTGCGTTCAGGTTGCCGGCGTGCTCGCACAGGCGCATAAGCGCGCCAGGAGGTGCACGGGTGTGGCTAAGAGCCCCTAAAGGCGATGCCTTGCCTCCTAGCGTGTGCGTGTGCACAAGGCAACGGCTTGACCTCGGCGGCGAGCTGGGCGACGACGAGTGTACCAAGCACACGATGACATCTCAACCCGGCGAGCGCTCGACAGCAAGACACGGAAGGAACTTCGGTTCAGCTGGGTACGGCGAGCCAAAGGCAAAACCTTCCGCCTCCCCGCGTGTGCGTGCATGCATGTGCAAGCCGGCAGTTTGACCGCGATGGCGACACAAGCAGGTAGGCGCACTCGACGACGATAAGGACATAAAGGTCAAGCAGGGTGCGCACGTGGATCGTCGGCAGCGGCACCTGCAAGCGCAAGGCTCGACTCGATGGTCGGCACACAAGCGACGGCATTTGCGCGGCGGCGCGGAGCAGTGAAACCAGGGGTAAAGGCCGGGCAAAACCGCGGCTTGGCCACAGAGCAAAAAAACAGCACGAAGGCCAGCACAGAGACAGCGAGCTGGGAACTAGGCATCACCTGAGGGCTTGCTGTCGTGGTTCAAGCATTTCGTCGAACGCTTTGGGGGCGACAGGGATGGCAGCAGGATCAACAGGGACAACAACTTGGTTGGAACAAAACATCGAGCACGTTTTGCGCGTGCACTCGATCAGGGAGGGAAACACCGCAGCATGGCGATGGATGGAGCATCATACGCCGTGACCCCGCCGGGGAACGGATACGGCACGAAGGCCGGTTTCGCAGACGAAAAAGAGCGGCGGCTTGGTCCCTTGGTCGGCTGACACTCAAGGAAGGAAAAGGGCTACTAGGTGTGTGCACCTGCAGCTCCTTGGCGGCGACAGGCAAACAACTGAGGAGGGTTCTCGGACTCAGCGTGATTGTGCTGCTCCTTCGGCTTGGCCTCCAAGTGCTTGCGGGCGCCGACGTTTGTGGCGCGTCGGAGGTGCGGCAGCCACACATGAGCGAGCAAGACATCAGTTTTCAGCAGGAAAGGGTTCAGGCATCAAGCAAAGGAGAAAAAGAGAAGGGCAACAGAGGTGTGCAACTCACCCTCTTGGCCATAGCACCGAGCAGGTTGCAGTCACGGTGAAACCCAGGAAGATGGTGAGGGGATCGGCAGCCTTTCCTTCAGCTCGGCGTCGCGACGGCCTCGCCTCGTTGCCGACCCCTCCGCAGCGACGATGTCGACCGTAGCGGGCGCAGCTTGAGGGGGACGTCGGCGGCGCGTTGGTGAGGAGGTAGGGCGACGGCCGTGGCGCTCCAGAACCGTGACGGTGAGGACCTGGTCCTCAACTCCGGCAGCTCCAGGTTCCGGTCTCCCCGGCAGCGCTCCACTCTTTCCCCTCCATTCTTCTTTCCCCCTCTCCTCCTCTTCTCTAGCGGTGGACAGGGGCAAAATCCCCAAGGCGGCGGCGGACAGGGAGATGAGGATGGGGGTTCCATTTATAGGGCAGCGCTAGGGTTTCCGGGTAGAGGGATGGACGGTGGAGGGCGATTTCAGGCGGCGTGGCGCGCATCTGCGATGCCCGCGAGGTAAGGCGGCGGCCATGGGGGCTGGCGCGGCTTGCGTCGCCCCCCCGCCCCCACGGCGCCGTCACGAGGTACGCTGGGAGGAGAAAAGGTGGGAGAAAGAAGGGTCTGACTGGCGAGGCCCACATGGCGGTGAAACGCGGAGGGAGTTGGTGGTAGGCGGGCTTCAGTGGGCCAAAAGGGGAATGCCGACCGGCTGGGCAGACCGGCGGTGAAAGTTGGGGGTGTGCCGGCGAACTTCAGCAGGTGGGTCATGGCCCAAGTGCACAGGTAGATTTTTCCTATTTCCTATTCTCCTTAAACTTTAATTACACACCATTCAAATTCGAATTTAAGATTCAAATTTGCATCACAACCAAGTAAAACCCAAATAAATCCATTAAACTTCAAAGTTCTCACACTAGCATTTTACATCTCCTAAATTTTTATGATTCTGCTGAAATTAAATCTAGGATGTTAGGAAAGGTTCAAAGAAGGCATCCTTAGAATTTAGGTAAGCACTCAAATTCAAACAAAAATTTTGAAAATTCACAATTTTGCAAACCTTAACATTCTGGAGAAAATTCCAGGATGTTACACCTTATGTATAGATTATATTTATAATAATATATTTTACTATAATATTAAAAGGAATACAGTATAATCAATGGCAAATATGATAGGTGGTGATAGCTGTTGTTTTCATATCTCCCCGTATTATACTAAAATAGGTAGAAAAATACTCACATACAATGCATAGGAGTGGTTTGATTTCTTCTTTGGCACGTGAGATGTCTGTGGTTCGAATCTCCCCTGTTGAGCCTGAGCCACGAGCTTGGGTGCTTGTTTTTATTTTGTACCCCAATTTTACCCTAGCTTTTGGTTTTCAAAAAAAATCTGTTTTTCTACCACGTGGGTGGTGTTAAGAGTAGTAATTATTAGGGATCTATAGAAACCTTTTAAGTATAGACACATTTTCATAGAGAGGCACCTTTTGCCCTTTGGGCATGTAATATCTCTATCTCTATTTCTATACTTATACTCCTAAAAAGTATGAAGTGGAGAAAAAACTTGATCGTTTTTTATTTTGTACCCCAATTTTACCCTAGCTTTTGGTTTTCAACAAAAAATCTGTGTTTCTACCACGTGGGTGGTGTTAAGAGTATTAATTATTAGTGATCAATAGACACTATAGACACATTTTCATAGAGAGCCACCTTTTGCCCTTCGGGTATGTAATATCTCTATCTCTATTTCTATACTTATACTTATCTCTACTCCTAAAAAGAATGAACTTACGAGAAAACTTGGTATGTCGTTTTGCCGGTCGTCCGTGCGTCCGCCTCTCACGCCCCACGCCCGCAATGATCGTTTCGTGCGTTCGATCGTGGACAACCTCCCTCCTCTGTTGGGCTCGGCATAGATCGGGCCGCAACCTCCCCTCCGCCTTCGCATCGCGACGTCACCTCCGCCATCGCGCCGGGACTTCGCCTCCGCCAACACACCGCCACCTCTCCATTTGCCGCCGCCGTTCGTGGCCGCGCACTGGATTCGCCACCAAATCGACGCGCCCGCCCTACCAGATCGCCACTGCCTCGCCATGCTGTTGCCCGCCGCCGAACCAGATCGCCACCGCCTCGCCTCCCATCCGCTCGGATCGACGCCTTCACCCGCTGCCGAACCTCCTTCTCCCATCTGCTCGGACCGACGTCGTCCCTGCTACAAGACCCACGCTGTCGCTCGCTGCCGAGCCAGGTATTTTTCCTGCACCCCTCCCTAGCCGCCCCTTTGGTGATTCCACATGCATTTCAAGTAATTCGTATGGGCTGCAAAGGCAAACTTTCAGGTTTCAGCCACTAATGGTAAGAGGCCCTAACTGATTAATTTTGACTTCAGCTTGTCTAATTTCTTTAAGTATAATATCAGGGTAATTTGCAAACTTGTGCCTGGTTCCAACCTTTCTGTACAATTTCTGAAATCATTCTTTCATGGTGCGCATCAAACTTTTTAAGTTACAATGTATATTTGAATTAGAATACGTGAGGTAGGATACAAGAGAAAATTAAGTCTACAGGGAGGCTGAATTAAAATTTCAAGCATCTTTTTATGACATCTTGGATGCATGTTTTGATGGAAGTACATTGTCAGAACTGCTTAGGGTACACCTTAATTGGTCTAATTAGGTAAGGTTTAATTCACTGGTTTCAGAAATTGGAAAACTATCCCTTTCTTATCTTAAAAGAATTTAGCAGTTATTGGCTTGGTTATGCTACTGGTATTTTCATCACTAGAAAGGAGGTGTCGGTCTAATCGTATATCATATAATGCAATCTTCTCCACATCTCCAAGAATGGAAATTGGTTTGTGATTTCTACCCTCACACTTGGCACAGTTCATAATTTATCACATTTGATGTTGCTGGCACACACTCTACATTTGTAAATACATCTTAAATGGGTATCAAGAGTCCCCTGCAATTAAAGTTCAGGATCTTTCCAGGTAGGGATTTTAAATTGTACATTGAAGTTAATTGATTCTACTTGACTGTAATTTTATTTTCTATCATAGCCCAATAGAAACACAGATATCCACAAAATCATAGCAGGTTATTTTCTATCATAGCCCCATAGAAACTTAAATTAGGCTGAGTTGTTTTTTGAATTAAAATTCAACAACTTTAATACCATAATTAGTAGTAAACAACATAGGATGGTGCTGGTTTGTTCGAGAGAAGAGTCTGCTTTTGGCTGATTGTTCGTGGCTGGTTTGTTCTGAGAGAAAAGTACTGCTGGCTGGTGGCTGATAAGCCAAACGAACAGGCCGCATGTCTGTTATAAAGTACTTCAGTATATGCTACTACTTCAAAATCTGGTGATTTGGCATAAAAAACTCCACATCGGCATATGCCACAGGAGGGCTAAACAAAGACTCCCTAATAGTATATTGTTGTCAGTTTCTCATGAGGGCTCAAGAAAAATTCTTGCGAAATTTGTCATACCATGTAAAGTACTTTAGTAGTATATGCTACTATGGTTCAAAAGCCGGTGATTTGGCATAGAAGCCTCCACGACAGCATATATGTCACAGACTAGCAGCATTTGGGTTTTCCTTTCCTTGCAATCTTGATTATATATAAATAAAAAGGTTAATATAAATGCTGTGATGCCATATGAAGCTACAACCTTTCTTTAATAGCATATTTTAACATGGCTGTTTGTTGTACCCCACACGATGCAAAATGTAACATCCTAGATTTCTTGTTGAATGCAAAATTGTGAAATTAAAATTTTTTGAGTTGATCTTGTGTGCATAAGAAACAATTTAAGGATGTCTTCATTTTACCTCTCCTTAATCCTAGATTTATTTTGAGTCAAATAATAATTCTAGGCATATAAAAATGTTAGTGTGAGAAGTTGGAGTTTATTGGAGTTTATTTGGATTTTATTGAGTGGGAATTCAAATTTGAATTGTTATTCAAATTTGAATTCAAATATAATTAGGGAATAGGTTTAGGCTAATAGGAAAAACCCTTGACGAAGGATCAGATGGCGACTAGAGAGGGGGGGAGTGAATAGGAGCTGGTAAAAATTCTTCTCAAAGGACCCGGCCTATGCCCTAGTCAAATCCCGGTCTCACACAAGCGATGGATCGAATCACACACAAATCGCCAAGACAACGAGGTTATGGATCAACCTCTAGCCTTAGGAACGATTCCTTGAAGCACACGCGGAAGCACGAGAAAGGAAGGGAAGAAACGAAACAAGAAGCACAGCTCACAGCTTCTGGCGGACTGTCCGGCCAGGCAGTGCGGACCGTCCGTGATGAGTCGCGCGGACCGTCCGGCAGGGGACCGCGGACTGTCCGCCCCCTTGCCGCGGACTGTCCGACCTGAGCCGCGGACCGTCCGTTAAAAACAAACAGAACCAACAGGGACGCACCCGCACCACGGACCGTCCGCGGGGAGCACGCGGACTGTCCGCCAGGCACCCGCGGACCGTCCGCCCTTTGCTGCGGACCGTCCGAAACTCCGTCCAACCGAAAACCAAAATCGCGACGGATCGAAACGAGTGGCGAGCAAGAACACGAAGAACACGGGACGAACCCTAGCGGCACGGACTGTCCGCCAGGTCCACGCGGACCGTCCGCCAGGTGCGGATAGAGCAGAAAACGCCCGACCCCGAAAGTCAACTCCACCAAATCATCATCGGATTTCCCAAATGGTTGAAGCTGTGGATACAAGGGTTTGGGGACTTGAAAAGAGTCACACAAGGATGCTATAGCCCAAAAATCTTGCCTCCTAACTCCCTAAATCACTGGGAATCGCGAATCCTTTGAGCACCACCAAAAACTTGAGCACCAAACAAAAAACTTCGAATCGAAGTGGTTTCCCGGCGTTTGAGGGCACAAGATCAATCACAAAAATGCACGAGACATCTATCCATGTTTTCCTCAAAGAAATCCAGGGAGAAACCCACTCAAATCCGCGGAATCGCACCGAGAACAAAGGCACGAAAACAAGCACAAAAAGACCACGAAAAACATAACTCCCAATCTTCTATACAAACCAGGAAAGATTCACAAGGTCTTGCATGCCGCCCTAGCATCCATCCCTCTCAACAAATTTCTCATGAAGCTCTCATGCTAGCCTAGAGAAAATGGAAGAAAAATAGCTACGAAAATGAGAAAGAGGAGGGGGAAAATGAAACCCTAAGTCGCGGAGGGAGAAAGCCATCCACACACACTCATGGCTTATATATCAGGTCCCGCCGGAGTGGTAAATGACTCGACTACCCCTAACTTAACTACTGGCGATACAACCCACGTAGGGGCATATAGGTAATGTTTGTGGGTCTTGCCATAGGACGGCCACGCCTTTGCCGCACCCCGCGTCCTCCCGACGCAAGCCATGCGATCCCGCCGCGTGTCCTCCGCCTCGAAGCTTCCCGACACGCCCGGATCCCGTCTCTGTCGTGTTGGGACCTTGGACTTGGTTTTGAGGCCCAAACCAAGAAACCGTCCGCCGATGGTTTTGTGTGCAAACCACCAAACCCCGCGTGCCCGGTCCGGCCTCCCGCCAAACCACTTGACTCGACCGCCACCGTGCACCGGCTCGCTTGTCCATGACTTCGTCTTGCTTGTGTCGCCACCATGTGGCCCGCACCCCGGTCCCGCCGTCCACCGGTCCCTCGAACCGAGCCTACTTGTCTCTCCATCTCCCGGAGGCCCCTCGAGGCGAAGACCTTTCGCACCCGTTCTTCACCCGCAACAACACGAACTAGGCCGCGAGCTACACCCGCGCACTAAGCCAAGAGTCGGTCCAACACCCGTTGTCAATCACTCATCACCGAGGAGCGGTTATCCATCGACCACCGGGACGCTCCCCGGTCCTCAATCTCCCCCTTGATGAGTGCATTGATAACACACAACGCGAAATGAAATTCGAGAGAAAGAAAGAAAGGAAGAAGAAAGAAAAACAAAGAAGCTCAACTCATGACCAAAACCGAAGAAAGGCGAAGAAAGGTCACAAGCCAAGCAAAGCACAAACTCCACACCGAAAACGGCAAGAAAGCTCCCCCCGAACAAATGCAAGCTCCCACCGAACATGTGGATGCAAACTTCCAAACTTCAGCTCACCTCTTCCGAATTTTCATTAAGCTCACCTCTTCTCCCCCTTGTTGACAATGTATGAATCAAGGTGAAAATGCGAAATGCAAGACAAAGCATATAAACATCTACATGAGCTTCTCAAATAGGCCAAATCTAGTGTCAAAGGCTAAAAAATGAGACAAAGATCACACATATGAATCATAGCATAGTCAAAGCATTGCCACAAGTAATATATGAAAATACAAGCATGTGACAAAGCAAAATTTTCAGATTTAAGCGCTTTTACCAAAAGAAGGCTCGCTTCACATGTAAAAGCCTATCCATGTCACACTTGAGCCACAAACATGCAAACCATTCAAAGATCATACAAGGATATCAAATTCTCAGCAAAAGATCATGGCAAACACCTATAAAGCAAAGCATGTCATGTCAAAGCTCATGAGCCATGTGTCCACTTCGGGGAGACTTCTCCACTGGTGAACATCATGCAACATGTTTTGCACCCATATGTGAAAGATGATACATTTCAAGCACAGACATGATGGATGGAGCATTTTTCAAGCATTATACACTTCTTTTCAAGATTAAATCATTTCATGGTACATGAAGTGCCTTTGCGGCAAAAAGAAGCTTATGCTCCTCCATGAATGCAACATAGGCTAAACATTCACAATGATATTCGGCCTTTGGCCCAAATGCAAGAACAAGGCATCCAAGCACAATCTAAGCATGAAAAGCACATTTAGACCAAACTGTGACATGGATACACAACTACACACGAATGGAGCATATTTTATCAAAAATTAGTCAAGATTAGCATTTATTTCGAAAAGGGCTATCTCACCACACATATATCTCAAATATTCCAAGAGCATAGCCTCACATCACCATTTCTCCACATATATGACCAAACTCTCACAAATAGCCAAAGAGACTCAAATATGGCATATGAAAGAAGCTCATCATCCTAAAATGCAATATGATACAAATGCAACATGATATATGACAATATGGCTATCCTACCATGGTTTATACATCAAGCAGAGCATGTATATACATCAAAGTAAACATGGTATGATACATACGATACAAAAAGGAAATCCCTCAAGAATCAACTAGAAAGGGCAACAAACCCCAAGTCCCCCCCGCAAGCGCACAAAAGTAGCTTGGTCGAGGGGCTTTGTAAAGATGTCGGCTAGCTGATCTTGGGTAGGGACATGGCTCAACACAATGGTTCCTTTTTCCACATTGTCCCTCAAGAAATGATACATCACTTCTATGTGTTTGGTTCTGGAGTGAAGCACTGGGTTTTTGGCTACGCTTATGGCACTGGTGCTATCACAAAGAAGTGGGATCTGGGTGCACTCCTCACCAAAGTCTCTCAAAGTGTATGAAATCCACAACAGCTGGGAACAACAACTCGCGGCAGCAACATACTCCGCCTCGGTGGTAGACCGAGCTACACTAGACTGCTTGCGGGAAGACCAAGAGACCAACGAAGACCCAAGAAACTGGCAAGTACCAGAAGTAGACTTCCTCTCGACTCGACAACCAGCAAAATCCGCATCGGAAAAACCATGAAGCGAAAGAGTCGAGGAGGACGAATACCAAAGGCCAAGACCGGGGCGGGATCGCAGACACCGAAAATCCTCTTGACGGCTGTCGATGTGATGTCCTCGGCGAAGCTCGAAAACGAGCGCACGGACACACGCCGAACCGTATGTCCGGCTTCGTCGCCGTCAAGTAGAGGAGGGAGCCGATCATGCTCCTGTACTCCCGCTGGTCCACTGGTTCTTCGTCCTCATCCGCATCCAAAGTGGCCGTACTCCCCATGGGAGTCGACATCGGCTTCACATCTTGCATCTGGAACTTCCTCAGCATGTCTTTCGTGTACTTGGTCTGGTGCACAAATGTACCGTCCTTCACTTGCTTGATCTGCAGCCCGAGAAAGTACTGCAACTCGCCCATCATGCTCATCTCGAACTCCCTGCTCATCTCATCTGCAAACTTGGCAACAAGGTTATGTGACGAGCCACCAAAAACAATATCATCCACGTATATCTGTACAATCAACAAGTCATTTCCATGCTTGAGGAGAAACAAGGTCCTATCCACGGTACCCATCACAAACCCTCTACTCAACGAAAAACCTCTCAATCTCCCATACCAAGCACGGGCGCTCGTTTCAACCCATACGAGCCCTTTTCAACCCGTATACCCCGTGTGGGTACAACTCGCTCTCAAACCCGGTGTGGTCGCTTCACATACACCTCCTCCTCTATGACCCCATTCGAAAAGCACTCTTCACGTCCATCCGAAACAACTTGAACCCTTTAGCCACGACAAAGGCTAGAAGGATCCGAATTGCCTCAAGACGGGCCACGGGAGCAAAGGTCTCCTCATAGTCGATCCCCTCCTTCGACTAAACCCCCGAGCAACAAGTCCGGACTTGTTCCTCACAACCATCCCATTCTCTCCCTCTTTGTTCTTTCAAACCCACTTGGTTCCTATGGGATGGCAATTTGGAGGTGGTTCAACTAACTCCCACACCCGGGTTCCTCTCAAAGTTTTCCAACTCCTCATGCATAGAATTGACCCGGTTTGCATCCGATAAAGCATGTCCATTGTCCTTGGGCTCAAAAGTGGCAACAAAAGCGAAGATGAGCAAAATGAGAGGAATTCCCGGACCTTGACCGTGTAGTGCGTTCGTCGATGTTCCCAATGATCTTCGACAGGGGATGCACTTCTTGAATCCGCCGGGGAGCCTCACGCCTCGAGACTACCTCCCCCTCAACTTCAGCTTCTCTCGCCTGGTCCTCTTGTCGCACCGTCGTTGTCCATGAAGTAGACGGTCCACGCTCCGTAGTGGTCGTAGGGGAAGTAGTGGGTACACACTCAACTTCAGGTGCATGGTTCTCCCCATCATCATCTCCAGCTTCATCCTTCTCCTCCTCAAAGAGGTCCTCGGCCATCTCCTCATCACCTGCACATTCAAAGCCAAGAGAGGTACATGGCATTGTCTCGTCGAAGGTTACCTCGCAAGTCTCCATGATTTTGTTAGTCTCAAGGTTAAGCACCCTATAGGCTCTAGAGTGGTTAGCATATCCAAAGAAAATACCATCACTAGACCTAGCCTCAAACTTGTCGAGTTTTCCCTTCTTAAGAATAAAGCACTTGCAGCCAAAGACTCGGAAATGACTCACCTTGGGTGCCCGACCATGCATAAGCTCATAACAGGTCTTCTTCTTGAAAGCTCGCAATAAAATCCTGTTGGAAACATGACAAGCCGTATTGACCGCCTCAGCCCAATACCTCCTAGGAGTCCTGTGCTCATCGAGCATCGTCCTAGCCATCTCACAAAGAGTCTGATTTTTCCTTTCCACAACTCCATTTTGAGGGGGCACATAAGGGGTCGAATACTGATGTTCAAGACCTAGATCACGACAAAAGGCATCAAAACTCTGAGCCATTATCACTGCGGATAGCTCGAATAGCATTCCCATGCCTCTCGTCTTTCAGCCTCACGATCAGATCTCGAACAAAGCCAAATGTCTCACTCTTATCCTCCAAGAAAAAGACCTAGGCATAACGCGAGTAATCGTCCACCACAACAACGACATACCACTTCCCACCCACCGAGCGAACTCGAGCTGGCCCAACAAGGTCCATATGCAACAGCTCTGTCGGACGCTCGGTCATGACATCGGTCAGGGGTGGATGGGGAGTGGCTACCATCTTGCCATGCCTACACGGAGCACAAACCAAATCCTTCTCAAGCTTCAACCTCGGCAATCCTCGGACAAGGTCAAGACCACTCAAGCGAGAAACCAAATCAAAGCTCAAGTGTCCCAACCGCCTATGCCATTTCCACAAATCGAAGAAGGACCGGCCATCAAACGGCGAGCGGGACCCAAAGAACGAGAGAAATCAGCCACGAAAATCGACCCTCGGGGATGATCATACGGACAAGATCACCTCGAGAATCCGGCAAACGAGACTCTCCGGACTTGAAACGCACCTCAAAACCCTCATCAAGCAACCGAGAAACCGAAAGCAAATTGAAACCCAAAGACTTCACAAGAGCAACCCTCTTCAACGTTACCTTGTCACTCACACGCACAACACCCTCAGAAATCACCCTTCCTCGTCCATTGTCCCCAAATGTGATGTACATCTTTTCCTTCACTGGGGTGAGGCTGGAGAACCACTTCTTATCTCCGGTCATGTGTCGAGAACAACCGGAGTCGATCAACCAAATGTCCTCCAAGCCTCCTCCCTGTAATCAGAAACAAGAACGAGAATGAGCTAGCGACTCGACACTGGGGTTAGCACAAAGAAAGTTAAACCAGTGTCGAGCCATCTGCTCAAAAGAGGGGTTAGCAAACATCATTCCCTTGCCACCAAACTTCCCATGTCCCATGGGAGGAGTACGAGCACCACGAGGGGGAAAACGTGGTCCGTAGTTCCTCTGGAACCCAAAGCTGCGATCATCTCCCCTGAACCCGTATTGAGGACGAGTAGGGGAACGTCTAGCAAGACTACCACGAACCCGACCAAATCTCTCACCAGCACGTACACCATCATCTCTCCTAACAAACCTACCACTCTGAGCTGCACCTCTACCAACACTCTTCACACTTCCCACACCCCGTGGAAGTGGCACTCTAGGCTCAGGAATACCATGAGACTGGCGATACCTGTCCTGGTTTGCTTGCTCCCCTAGCAAGCCTCTCATCCCTCTTCCTCTTGTAGCAAAACTCTGCAAGATGCCTCTCCTTGCCACAATACTCACACCGAAGGGGATGGGTTTTGGTTTTGGCTACGGCTTCTCTCTAGCCTTCTCACCCTTCTCACCCACAAACTTCACCGGTTTCTGGAAGTCATTTGTCTTAGGTGGGAATTTGGGTGGATCTTGGGTTGTGTCAAGCTTGTTGCAAAGGTGGTTGGGCTTTGGTGTGAAAGAGTTCTTGGGTGCTTTTGGAAGTGGGACTTGGATCTCTCCGATCACCTCAAACTCGGGGTTAGACTCAACACACTTCTCATACACACTCTCCCCCCTTGTTCTTTCCCACTTTCTCACCCAACTTCTCAAAACCCGGACCACGACCATCGGCTCTCTTGAACTCCTCAATCATGATTTTCAATTGAGGTTCCCGCCTGAACAACCAACCCAACACCTTCCTCAAATAGTCATTCTCCTCATAGATGACATCCAAACAGAAAGTAAGTTCAAGATTGCGCAAAGTAACTTCATCACAGCTAGTGCATGCATTGACAACAGGAGATTTCAAAGAAGCTTCCAAAGAACTAATGGTAGACCGAGCATCAACAAGCTTAGCATGCATAGTAGGACATGATTTACAAGCACCAAGCAAAGTAGGTCTAGCCTTAAGCTCATCATACTCAGTCCTAAGAGCATCTAGTTTAGCCAAAGTGGAAGCATTTTTCTCATTGAGCAACTTGATCTCATTCAACCATGCATCACACTCAAGACATTCAACATCATCAGGAGTAGTAGGAGAGAGTTTCAAAGAGTCATTCTCAAGTTTCAATTCAAGCAATTTCGACTCTAGCTCTCCTACTTTCTCACTAGCATTCTCCAGTTGAGCCCTAAGATCTTTCCTCATCTTTTTGGCATCTCTTAGCACACTATCACGGTTGTCAATCAAGCCATTCAACCTAGCAATCTCAGCAAGCAAAGAGTCGGGGTCACGGTTTACCTCATCCTCCGAGTCGGAGTCGCCGTCTTCCTTCTCGCTCTTCTTGCTTGCTTGAGCTATGGGCCATGCCACAAAAGCCCTCAAGCGCCACACGGCTCAACCCGCCGAGGTTCCGGCTTGCACTCTTCTTGCCCTTGCGCCTCTCGGCATCTTCATCTTCGGCCGCTTGAGCTTGACTCGCTCATCGCTTGAGCTTGAGTCGACGTCGCTCGCACCGGCCACCATCGCTCTTGCCTTGTTCTTCTTGTAGCCGCTCTTGCTCGGTCGTCGCTTGTCCTTGTCCTTGCTCTTGGACTTGTTGAAGTGCTTGCCCTTGGAGGAGTACTTGTCTTCACGCCTCGGGTGCGTCTTGTACTCGTTCACCTTGTACTTGTTCTCCTCCGCTTCCGGGCACTCGGCGATGAAGTGGCCACGCTTACCACACTTGTAGCACGTCCCTGAGCTCCGCCTTGCATTCCTCCGACTCTCGTGTAGTCGATCAAACCTTCTTGAGAGCAAGGCCAGCTCCTCCTCGCCCAGCACATCAAACTCCTCATCTGGAATAGTCATAAGAGAAGACAAGGAAAAGCGTCGACGGGAAGGGTTAGATTTGCCCTTTGATCCGCCCACAAGAGCAAGACTATGGTCGGTCGAGCCCTCATGCTTGGATTGCAACTTCCCGTCAACCTCAGCCGACTTGAGCTTCGAAAAGAGGTCATCCTACTCAATAGTCAAATAATGCCCGGACTCCTTGATGGCCTCTACCTTAGCACCCCAAACATTTGGGTCCAATACATGCAAGAGCTTCAAAGCTCTGATCATGCTCGGTGTAAGGAAAATCCTCAACGTTAGCTTTCATGTTGTTCACGATGGCGGTGAACCTCTGAAACATCGCATCAATGTCCTCACCGGGAAGTGGAGTGAAATTCTCATATTGCATCCGGTAAGAGACAAAGAGGCGAGCCTTCACATGGTTATCACCACCGTGAGCAACCAACAACTTCTCCCAAATTTGCCAAGCAAGATTCAAGTGGCGAACACGCTCAAACTCCGGATCACACAAGCTTCGGACCAAGTGATCAACGGCTTTTGCATTAGCCTCATACTTGGCCTTAGCACCGGCATCGGTCACCATAAGAGTATGGATGTTGACCGGAATAGCATAGGTCTTGTCAAGCACAATGAAATCCAACAACTTCCCATGAAGAAAGATCATCATTCGGGCCGCCCACTTGTGGTAACCCTTGCCATCGAAGTGCGGCGGACCGCCCCCCCTCAACGTACGCCATCTTAGGATTCGAGACTTGACAAAGTCGCAAAGAATCCGGCACCAAGCTCTGATACCAATTGAAGGATCAGATGGCGACTAGAGAGGGGGGAGTGAATAAGAGCCGGTAAAAATTCTTCTCAAAGGACCCGGCCTATGCCCTAGTCAAATCCCGGTCTCACACAAGCGATGGATCGAATCACACACAAATCGCCAAGACAACGAGGTTATGGATCAACCTCTAGCCTTAAGAACGATTCCTTGAAGCACACGCGGAAGCACGAGAAAGGAAGGGAAGAAACGAAACAAGAAGCACAGCTCACGGCACGGCGGCTCGTCCGGCCGGGCGGTGCGGACCGTCCGTGATGAGCCGCGCGGACCGTCCCGGCAGGGGACCGCGACCGTCCGCCCCCCTTGCCGCGGACCGTCCGGCCCGAGCCGCGGACCGTCCGTTAAAAACAAACGGAACCAACGGGGACGCACCCGCACCACGGACCCTCCGCGGGGAGCACGCGGACCGTCCGCCGAGCACCGCGGACCGTCCGCCCTTTCTTCGCGGACCGTCCGAAACTCCGTCCAACCGAAAACCAAAATCGCGACGAATCGAAACGAGTGGCTTATATATCGGGTCCCGCCGGAGTGGTAAATGACTTGACTACCCCTAACTTAACTACGGTGATACAACCCACGTAGGGGCAACAGGTAATGTTTGTGGGTCTTGCCATCGGACGGCCACGCCTTTGCCGCACCCCGCGTCCTCCCGACGCACGCCATGCGATCCCGCCGCGTGTCCTCCGCCTCGAAGGTTCCCGACACGCCCGGATCCCGTCTACATCGTGTTGGGCCCTCGGACTTGGTTTTGAGGCCCAAACCAAGAAACCGTCCGCCGATGGTTTTGTGTGCAAACCACCAAACCCCGCGTGCCCGGTCCGGCCTCCCGCCAAACCACTTGACTCGACCGCCACCGTGCACCGGCTCGCTTGTCCATGACTTCGTCTTGCTTGTGTCGCCACCATGTGGCCCGCACCCGATCCCGTCGTCCACCGGGTCCCTCGAACCGAGCCTACTTGTCTCTCCATCTCCCGGAGGCCCCTCAAGGCCGAAGACCTTTCGCACCCGTGCTTCACCCGCAACAACACGAACTAGGCCGCGGCCTACACCGCGCACTAAGCCAAGAGTCAGTCCAACACCCGTTGTCAATCACTCATCACTGAGGAGCGGTCATCCATCGACCACTGGGACGCTCTTGGTCCTCACTTGACCTATTGCTGGGCCGTGACCTCGCCACCATAGTCTACTGGGCCACCCTGAACCTCTGGCCTATCTGCACCACAACACCTCAGCCTAGCGGCGGCCCAAGCGCCGAGCAGCCTAGCCGACCTGCTTACCTCTTCCCTCGAGCCAGACGCCGATAGGAGGGGCCCGCTCGTCAGTCGTCATCTCCCCCACACCTTTCCTTCTTTTCCACGTGCCTCTCTCACACGCGCGTGCCGCCGTGGAAAGGCCAGCCGTGTGGCCATGCCTGCCACTGCTGAATGAAATCCACGCATCCCAAGGCGCATCTCACCGCCCGTGCCACCTACCAACCCTATTTAAGCACCACCGCAGGTGCCGACCCTAACCCTAGCCAGTTTGGGGTTCTCTTCCCCATTCCCGCCGCTGGTGATGTTAAGGGGGAGGAGTGGAGGAGAAGGAGGCGGGGAGGCCGTCTGAGGGGGCGCCGCACGTCGTCGCCGCCGGAGCCGTCCGTGAGGAGCCGGACCCGCTTTTGTCGCGCACCTCTGCTTCCCTTGCTCCAAGTTGTTCCGTTCCACCTTATCACGCCCTTCACCGCACCTCACTGTCGGGTCCCCTTATACCCTAGGTGAGCACTGCGTCACCCTCTCTCTGTGGCGCCCGACCTTTGAGTTGTGGTCGTGTTCGAGCCTGGTGTGCTCACCGAGCCTTGTGCACTCGCCATGAACTTGTGTCGCACCGCGACGTCGCGCGTCCCGCCGTCGCATGTAATGTGGCCATTGAGTTGAGCCGGACGACTTGAAGGTGCCGCTGCCTTCTTCGCCGCGTGCGCAGCCTCACTTGTCGTTTCCGTTCCCTATTCATTTATCCCCGGTCGTGCACGTTGACGGTTAATAATTGTATCAAAGTTCGTTCGTGACTCGCAAGCGTACAAGTCTCCCGTCGTAGTCAAGGGACCCTTCTTCCCTCGAGTGGTGAACCCAAGGTATCGAATCCGTGGAACAAATGTGTGACGCAAGAATTAATCTATTAAAGCCAAGTAATCTTCAATAATCGATAAAAGACCTAATGCATCTAAGTAAAAGACACGAAACGAATCTAATCTACTAAAAACCGGAGAAAACAAAGTAAGATTAGGTAGATAAACCGATCTAGAGGGATCGGGGTAAGCCTTTCGTTGAAGTTCCAAGCAAAAGAAGAAGTAGCAAATCGAATCTTAATAAAAGCCTCTTTAAATCGTGGTTTCCCGTCCAAATCCGAAAACATCCGCCTTTCGAGACCCCCGTTCTGTCACAACGTATCCCTATTCATGCGGGGAGCTTAGGGCGAGTCAAAAGACAAGTCGAGATTCTTTCGGAAGATCCGGCGTGTACCTCTAGCCACCGCGGCTACAAGAACACCCTATGTAATCTATCTCGAGAATAGAATTGGAATAAGCAAAGCCGATCGAAAAACGAAATCTTCGAGGAAACACTTGATCGCTGAGAAAAGATTCAACTTGATAATTCAACTATAACAATGATACATACACAAGATCACCACCGGATCCTTCCTTGATCTTGCTTCTAGCTCCGGGAACTCCGACGTGGTCTTCCTTGCAAGGTTCCCACGTCGGCTAGGGAAACCCTAGTCAACTAGCTCGACCCTCTCCTCTCCTAGATGGTGTCCCTCTCTTCTCTGCTTCTCGGCGGCCGAAGACGAAATCTTCTCTGCGTGGCTCTCGGTCAGGGGACTATAAATAGCCCGATTGGCGGCTAGGGCAAAGGACGACGCGTTTGGGCCCTAAATGGGCTCGGGGCCGACCGGACCGGGCCGGCCGGCCCGGGCCCATTTAGGCCCGGCCCGCGGGCTCCTTTGCCCGAGGTCGGTTCCCTTGCTTCCCGGATGCTTCCCCCTTCGCATACGGGTCCATGTCGTCGGTTTCTCTCCGAATTGGACTCAACTCCTTGTCTTGGAAGATTCGGCACTTTACGGTCGGGTCCCCGGAGTATGTCGTCTTCTCGGATCAAGTCCCCCGGCTTCTTGGAGTTAATTTTACTTCATTGCATGACTTGTTCGGGGCTTCAAAGTCTTGTCATGAGGTGCTTGATGAACTTATCCCGAAAGTCTTGCATTCAACACTAAATCCCCGCATAAACATTAAACTCCAAAAACGACATGCACACGTGAACTTGTTATACCACGGGGGTTAGTACCAATGGATAAAGTATAAAACTCATGCCAACACCGAAGGTAAACTCATGGCTAGGTTGACGGATTTTCACCGTCAACATCTCCCCCATGCTTAAACCTTGCTCGTCCTCGAGTAAGCCTTCGATGAATATCATCATTGCTAAACAATGTTTAAACTTTGCATTTGATCATACATGAGAAAACATAATGATCTCAAAATTTAATTCATTAAAGTTCCATAATGTGCTAGCCTTCATCTCTACGGAGGGTAGATTCTTATTAAGCTTATCCCACAAGTATTAACATGCTCACAAAGTTTTAAATAGATCTCGAAATTTTTGAAATAAAGAACGAGATAGAGAAAAGCTAAACCAAATTCACAAATTTAAATCATCTCATGTATTGCTCATAAACTCTCATCTCACTTGTCTCTCAAGCCTATATATTCTACTCCTTTCCCTCTCATATATATGTGGTAGGCTTTATATGGAGCTTTTGGGAAAGTTTAGTCCTAACAAGAATTTATAAATGAGGTGTTGTCAAAACAAGACAAGCTTCTCATGGTCTTACCGAGACTCGTCAAAAAGGTCATTGGAAAATAATGTTAAATCAAGGAGGGGAAAGAGAAAAATACACACACTTTAGATGAGTGGACATGTGCAAATGGCAAAGAGTGATCCCGAGGCACAAAGAAAGTCCTCGTTATCGGATTGCACATGGTTGGAAAATTGAGAATGGATCTTTTTATCTTGAAGCCTTGAATGCACTCTTAGAGAACCGGGAGTTCACTTTACGCACAAATATATTTTTTTTTCTTTCTCATTCTTTTCTTTCTTTCATTCATTCATTTTTTCTTGCCTCGTCATATATTCGGTCCATGACTTTCACAACGAAGTTTTGATTTTTTGATACCTTGAAAGTCATGCATATCACTTGGTTTTTTTTTCTTTCATCATTATATATATATTTTTTTTTAAATACTCCCTTTTGAACTCTAAAACTGCACCGTACCTACCTCCTCCCCCATGCTTAGACGTTGCTCGTCCTCGAGCAAAGAGGCGAAAAATAAGGTAGGTACCGGATATTTTTCCTTGGAGAGATACTTGAAATCTTCAACGTTGGCACTTTGTCTTGCGATCTTCCTTGAATTTATGATCCATCCTCAATGATAGGTTGTGGTCAAGGAGGTAGTCACAAAAAGATGATATTTGGTTTAAGGGTGGATATCCGGCGAAGTTTGTGAGATCACCGATGCGGGGATACACAATGCACGGATAAAAGGCTAGCAAAAAGATAGATACGCAAAAACGGAATGACCAGCTTCTTAGTCTCGGGCCAGAGAAATCATGGCCTGCAATAACTCACTCAAAAATAAATCTTGTACACTAAGGTTTATGCACTCAAATATATATAAGGCTTTGGATAGGTTGAGCAACACACAAGTGATATTTGTGACAAGGTTAGCAATATTTTTGAGCATAAAAGACATCTTCAATCCATTCATAACTTGAGAGCACATAAAACACTATGGGTCTTTATTTTAATCATAACCTCCGCTGAAAATTAAGCTAGCATTTAAATAAATTCAGATCTGTATTTTTAAGAGAGCACTAGCTTAAACATGCATAAATCAACTACAAAGATGAACAAAGCTGCAATTTTAATCATATATCATCATAGCACGAATTTTGTAACTTTTCCAATAATATAATCAAGGTGGTGACTTTATTAATGGTGATATCAAGTTGAAATACACACTGAAAATAAAGAAACATACTTGCTGAAAATTAAATAAAAACAGAAAAATACTACGCAAACACACATAAGAAAAAGCTGAAAATTACGGAGAGAAATAGAAAAGAAAAGAAAACTAAAGTTCCTAAATCTTCTAGTCCTCCGCCGGTGGTTGATGTTGGTAGTCTTGATAATAATACCCTTGCTCATAATATGAATGAACACTTCCTCCGTCGAATTGATTTGGCTCCACAAGGTGAAGGCGTCCAAGTTCAAAGGCAATATTTGCGTTGCCTTCACCGAGTTGAGCTGCGTTGGATTGGATGGCTGCTATATTTTGAGCATTTCTTGCAGCATATCCTCCAATAATAGCCATGCTTTGTTGTGGTTGGGGATGATGAGCGTAGGACTCCGCGAAGTTAGCGTTGGGCACAACATAATTTTGTGGGGGTACCGGTGCACCACCCCCCCCATGCTTGTTGTTGAGACCCTCCGTAATAACTTGGCGGAGGAGGAACCCCGCCGGATGGTTGCACATTGGGTTGTGCTCCACCCTCTTGTGCGGAGGATGTTCCCTCTTCTACGATCCTTCCTCTTTTGTTCTTCCTTGCGGGGACAAGTATTCCCTCTTCCAACCAATCTTCCCTTCCTTCGGTGAAAAGCCTAAGCCTCTCATCCGGAAGAGGGAGGTTCACAATGGCCAATCGGTAACCTCTTCTCTCATCTCCACTAATGTACTTGCCTTGCCGCAAGTACTCAAAACCGAGAGAGGTACCGCGCAAAAGGTGAGCGGGGGTTTCTTGCGATCCCCGGTCGCAAGGAAAAGGCCAACATGGAGAGGTAACACCCCGAACCAATATCACTAGCCCCCGATGTTGCTTCACAACACCAACGGTTGATCATGAGGTAAGAGGGGTCAATTGGCTGCCCGGCAATCAAAGCCGAGTATAGCCAATTTAACTCCGTGTCGGTCACCTTTGTTTCCCTCATCCTCCCCAATACCCTCTTGCACATCCAAGAGTGAAATATCCGGATAATGGGGTTGCGGATGCTTTTGCGTTGTTGATGGGCATCTCCGGAGATCATGCCCCAAAATTCCGCCAACATGCCGGGAGGCACGTCGACTTTCTCCGGAGCGCCCTTGTGGAATCCAAGCAGCTCCCTTACGTGCTCGTAGGGAACCACTTGTTGGATTCCCTCCAAACGGAATGACAAGCATTGCACCCCATCATCATCAACGATGGGTGCCATAGTCATTAAAATTTCCAAGGTGTAACCCAAGTGGGTGTCCACCGAGATTCCGTTGGAGAACCGAATCCACCCGAGGTGCCCCAACATGTAGTTTATGTCGGTGCGAAAACCCAAGGTGTGGAGTGCTTGGTCGTCGATCTCGACGTTTGGCACAAGCCTCTTCTCAAGATTGGCGAGCCTATCCTCCTCCTCCGCCGACATGATGATGAAGCCGTACGAAGATTGTGTCGGGGTGTGAGGTGGTGCTTTGTTGAGCGAGTCGATCGTCGTGGTGGCGCGGGTTGCTCCTCCGTGTGCCCACGAGGTTCGGTGAACCTCATGGAAGTGCTTCTCGCAGCCCTCATCCCACCAAGGAGGAGAGCGTCGTTCCTCCTCGGTGGTGCCGTGTCCGTCTCCATGCTCCGGGAGACTCGGAAACCGAGTGCCTCCTCGAAGACGTGGTTGATGACGGCTTGGACGACGACGAACTCTTCTTCTTAGAGAAGAGACTTGTGGTCTTCTTCCACATGCTTGCTGCACTCTCTCTTCAACTAAAAATCCGGGTTGCAACCGGTAAACTAGGCACTTAAACTCTTTGCTTCGGATGTGGACTTTGAGTGGATTAGGGAGGTGGATTTTTTTTCTTGAGCTCTCAAGCTTGGGTGGTTGGCTAAGTCTACGGAGGTTCTGAGCACACAAACTTGAACACACAAACAAGGGAAGGAGAGGGAAGCTTGCCTGCAGAAGACGGGCGCCGGGGGACGCCATTTATAGGGCGGGCCGGCCGGCCTAGGCCGGCCGGCCCAGGGGTGCTCCGGCTCCTCCTCGGCGCGTCTTTCTCCCGAAGCACGATCATTTCGCCTCCGCAACTTTCCCCGCCCGCGTGCTCCACGAGTTGCACCGCCCAAACGCTCTCGTCCACTCCTTTTCTTGAATTATTGGTCCTCCCACTTGATGCTCCATGCTTTGGATCATGTCCATGCTCCCTAGCTCCACTTGCTTCACATGCCACCATTGAAATCCTGCAAAGTTGATGCTTGCTGCCCACCATGCTTGTCCTTTGCATGTGGAATTGGTGAAAGTTGATAAAAGGGAATCCAATGGTGCATGCATGATTAATTCAAACTTCATTGCCTCCATTTAGGTGTGTTTAAGGTTAAGCACTCCTCTAATTCGAATTTTAAAATATTTTTCAGAGCCATGCAAGAGCTTGAGCATAATTTTAGAGAAGTTTTTAAACCATTAAAAACAGATGTAAGTCGAAAATATTTTTCGACTACGTCGATTTTGGTCTTACCGGTAAAGTCCGCTTTCATCGGTTGAGAGCGAACGTTTTCCCGGCTTGATCATGGGGGCATAGGTTTAGGTTCTAATTTTGGCTAAATAAGAAAGATTTTGAATAAAACAAAATTAGAATGGGCTTAGAAAAATTCTAATCCTAGAGAAACCAAGGATAAAGATTTTTAAGACCAACCAAAAGCTTTGATTTCTAGGTTCACGCGAGTCCTACCACGTGCTGAATTTTTATAACACTTGAATATAAATCGTGGCTCTACTCGTGTGGTTTTAGCATGAAAAATAAGCCAACCTCAGCACCATAATGAGGGTGAAAGGTTGAGCTAAGGTTCTGAAATTATTTGGTTGAGGGGTTTCTCGAAGAGAAAAGAATCAAACAAGCACATAGGAGGGTTCATGCAAAGGGTTTATGATAAAGCAAACATTCAATCAAGAATTATGTCTCTAATATTGTTCAACCACTTCTAAGTCTAATGTCTTTGCGTAGTAAAACTCAAAAACTAAATTATTAAAAATACTCAAAAAACCCGGGATCGGGTTGTCCTCCCGGTAGCTTATTCTTGACTTGACTTGACGAAACGGGTTGCCTCCCGCCTAGCGCTTCGTTTATAGTCTATAGCTAGACTTCTTCACTTGATTACTCCGGATCAACGCTCTTTGCGGGCGTTGCAATCTTGGGTACCCACTTCCGCACCATCTTGGGCGCGGGCTTGTCTTTTGGCTTGGGCGGCTTAGTCATTTTTTTGGTCTTCACGAGGCGGCTTCTCTTCCTTTGTCTTGACGGATGCAACACCTTCTTTAATTTTCGTTACGTTCACTTTTTTCGGCTCCTTCTTCTTTTTCAGCCCCTCCGTTTGTTTTGGTTCTATCTTCACTCCAATCATGTTGCATGCCTCAATCCTTGGACGGAACTTGAAGGAACTCCTTTCTCCGTTGATATCGAACATGATCTCCCCCTTGCCAACATCAATAGTTGCTCCCACGGTCTTGAGGAACGGCCTCCCTAGGATGAGCGGCGGCTTCTCCCTCTCTCCCATCTCGAGCACAACGAAGTCGACGGGGATGAAGTGGTGTCCAATCTTCACGGGTACATCTTCGCAATGCCCAAGGGATAGCGAATGGAGTTGTCACCCAGCTCCAAACATATTCCCGTAGGCTCCATCGGTAGGCGTAACTTCTCGAACACATCCCTCGGCATGACACTCACACTAGCTCCAAGGTCGCATAACGCCTTCTCGAAGTTGAAAGAACCAACCGAACATGGAATTGTAGGGCACCGGGGTCTTTTTGCTTCTCCAGCCCATAAGCAATAGCCGCACTACACTCCTCGGACATCTTGACATGATCTACCCCGAGTGTTGCTATCTCATATTTATTTGCAAGTATGTCTTTAAAGTAACGAGAATATGTAGGTACTTGTAGGGCATCTAGTAACGGCATGTTGATGCTAAGTCTACGCACAACTTCCACAAACTTCTCAAAGTGGTTGTCAAGTTTACCTCGGAAGTAGCGTGGCTTGAGTTGCGGTATCCTCGTGTCATCTTCCGGCATCTCAAATTCGGGTTCCTCGGTGACGATCCCCGTAACCTTCTCTTTAGCAGCTCCTTCCACCTCGGTGGACGGTTTCGGCTTTCTTGCTCCCGCGGTACGTTCCGGATCTTCGGTCTCCTTCCCCGAACGTGTTTGAATGGCCTTCGCCGATTCGAGACATTTGGGTTGTCCCGAAGCTTCCCTTCATCATTAGTGAGGCGCCCCGCAAGTTGTCCAACTTGCGTCTCGAGCATCTTCATCATGTTGAGCACTTGATGATTGGAACTTCCGACCTCCGTCACTTTGCTATCGATGTTCTCCAACACCTTGTCTATGGTCTTGAACTTGGTGACGGTGTCCTTGTTGATCTTAGCTTGCTCATCCATGAACTCCTTCAATTGTATCCGAAGTGGAACCGCGTTAGGAATAGATGAGCTTGCATTAAATTGAGGCCTACCTTGCCCGTAGCGGAAGTTCGGCAATTCTCCCTTCCTCATGTAGTCGAGCACTTTGGCTTCCTCCGACAATCTTTGCGGACATGGCCATACTCTCCACATTCTTCGCATGTGGACCTTGCTTCGGCGGCCTTCAAGTCTTGAGCCTCTTTCTTTTCTATCTCCATCTTCTCCAACCTCCTCATGAGCGAGTCGATCTTGCCTTCGAGTATGTCTTCCTTCTCCACTTGCAAGATTCTTTTGACGTTCCCCATAGGTTGAGCCGGGTGTAGGCGCCCGGATGACGCCCACGTGTCATTATCCGCGACCTTCTTGAATAGCGTGAAAGCTTCCGTCGGTGTAAGCTCGATGATAGATCCTCCCGCTGATGCATCGATGATCGTCCTTGACGCCATGGTGAGTCCTTGATAGAACTTTTGCACGAGGTCTTCTTTCGGGAACTTGTGATGTGGAACCGCCCGGTGTACTCGTTGAAGCGCTCGAATGCCTCCGAGATAGTTTCTGTAGGATATTGAACAAAGGTGGCAATCTTATTACGCAAGCTTTGAGTTTTACCCGGTGAGTAGTATTCCTTCATGAAAGCCTTCATCAACGTGTTCCAATTTTGCACCGTCTCCGCCGGTTGAGAGTGGAACCATTGCAACGCCTTCCCGAGTAGTGAAAACGGAAAAAGCCTTGCCCTCATTTGATCTTGAGTCACCCCCTCCATATTGAAAGTCTGACATAGTTGAATGAATGCTTGGAGGTGAAGGTTCGGATCCTCTTTGCCGGTGAAGGGTGAATGTTGCACCATGCGGATTGTTGAGGTCTTGATCTCGAACGGTCTTCCGATCTCGTCGAGGTTCAAGATTGGTAGGTCGATGATGTCTGGGGTGCATAGCTCCCCAATCTTGCGTTCTTCCGGTGGTTGGTCACCCATCGGTGGACGTCGGTTCTCCCGCGGACTTTGAGGTGGTGAATTCTCCGAGATTCCTGCGATCCTTCGTCTTCCGACTCCGAATCTACAAAATCCAGCTTTTTAGCTTGATGTGCTTCGCGTCTCCTTAGCCTCGTAAAGTTTTTCCGGATCATCCACAAAATTATTGGGTTTGTTGGAGAGGTAGCCGTCCATCTCCTCGTTAGGGTTAGCAATAAACAAAATATGCAAAAGAAACTAGAAAACAAAACAAATCTATAAAGACTAGAGTTAGACAAACTAGATTAGATGTATTTTGAGGATGATTGAAGCTTATTAGATGCAAAAATAAAACAAAATCAGTACTGAAAATTACAAAAAAAAGCAATAAAAAATCAAATCTTGATCACTTGCTCCCCGGCAACGGCGCCAGAAAAAGGGGCTTGTTGACGGTTAATAATTGTATCAAAGTTCGTTCGTGACTCGCAAGCGTACAAGTCTCCCGTCGTAGTCAAGGGACCCTTCTTCCCTCGAGTGGTGAACCCAAGGTATCGAATCCGTGGAACAAATGTGTGACGCAAGAATTAATCTATTAAAGCCAAGTAATCTTCAATAATCGATAAAAGACCTAATGCATCTAAGTAAAAGACACGAAACGAATCTAATCTACTAAAAACCGGAGAAAACAAAGTAAGATTAGGTAGATAAACCGATCTAGAGGGATCGGGGTAAGCCTTTCGTTGAAGTTCCAAGCAAAAGAAGAAGTAGCAAATCGAATCTTAATAAAAGCCTCTTTAAATCGTGGTTTCCCGTCCAAATCCGAAAACATCCGCCTTTCGAGACCCCCGTTCTGTCACAACGTATCCCTATTCATGCGGGGAGCCTAGGGCGAGTCAAAAGACAAGTCGAGATTCTTTCGGAAGATCCGGCGTGTACCTCTAGCCACCGCGGCTACAAGAACACCCTATGTAATCTATCTCGAGAATAGAATTGGAATAAGCAAAGCCGATCGAAAAACGAAATCTTCGAGGAAACACTTGATCGCTGAGAAAAGATTCAACTTGATAATTCAACTATAACAATGATACATACACAAGATCACCACCGGGATCCTTCCTTGATCTTGCTTCTAGCTCGGGAACTCCGACGTGGTCTTCCTTGCAAGGTTCCCACGTCGGCTAGGGAAACCCTAGTCAACTAGCTCGACCCTCTCCTCTCCTAGATGGTGTCCCTCTCTTCTCTCGCTTCTCGGCGGCCGAAGACGAAATCTTCTCTCGCGTGGCTCTCGGTCGGGGGACTATAAATAGCCCGATTGGCGGCTAGGGCAAAGGACGACGCGTTTGGGCCCTAAATGGGCCCGGGCCGACCGGACCGGGCCGGCCGGCCCGGGCCCATTTAGGCCCGGCCCGCGGGCTCCTTTGCCCGAGGTCGGTTCCCTTGCTTCTCGGATGCTTCCCCCTTCGCATACGGGTCCATGTCGTCGGTTTCTCTCCGAATTGGACTCAACTCCTTGTCTTGGAAGATTCGGCACTTTCTCGGTCGTGTCCCCGGAGTATGTCGTCTTCTCGGATCAAGTCCCCCGCTTCTTGGAGTTAATTTTACTTCATTGCATGACTTGTTCGGGGCTTCAAAGTCTTGTCATGAGGTGCTTGATGAACTTATCCCGAAAGTCTTGCATTCAACACTAAATCCCCGCATAAACATTAAACTCCAAAAACGACATGCACACGTGAACTTGTTATACCACGGGGGTTAGTACCAATGGATAAAGTATAAAACTCATGCCAACACCGAAGGTAAACTCATGGCTAGGTTGACGGATTTTCACCGTCAACGCGTGCCCTACCCCGCACCCCAGCGCACCGGCGCACACGCGCTCACCGTGCGGAGGAAGCCAAGACCAAGGCTTTGGGTCGCCGTCTTCCCCAAGACACCTTGGGCCGCTCGGGCACCGTCATGCCTCCTTCCTTGTCCAGTGTGCGTTGCCAGGCACGTCGCCGCGGTCAAGCCACCGACGTTCGCCTGCGCGCCACCGCGCCGCACCGCACCATCGCTTTGCGGTCCAATGATGTTCCAGGGACGACCTGTTTGCTCCCTTGGTGCTCGAGTGTATGCGCATCCACGCGCACACTCATGATCTCACTGGCACTAGCACCCCAGCCGCGCCGCCAAGCTCCCTGCTACAAGTTGGCCGCGTCGAGCCGCGTCTCGACGCTGTGCGCTGACGCTAGGCACAAAAGCTGAACTTGTCCCTACCCTAGTGAAACCTTAGGATCCCCTCTCGTGCACTATGTCGCGTGTTGGCCAAGTGCCGCATCACCTCGCCGCCGGCGAGCTCTTGACGATCCGCCGCTCCTTGGTGGCATTTCGTCGAACACCTGTCAACGTGCTCCCAAAAACCCCAGTGGGGATTTCTTCCTATATACCAGGCCACATACCGCTTTGACCGCAACGGATCTACCCGGATCTCGTGTGACCAGTGGATCACACGCCAACTTCACCACCACCCGCACCGTGGCGAGCTGCAACTGATCCGTTGGATCCGGTGTGGCCCGCCAACCGCGCTCGAGCCACACACCGACCCGCTTGTGCCCAAGCCGCACCAAATCCCGCCAGGATTCCACGCGCCCTGCCACGTACGACGGCCACGTGGGCTTAAGCTGGCTTATAGCCGTTCATGTGGCTGCCACACGTGCTGCTGTAGCCAGCCAGTAGACACCATACAGTTAGCTTATAGACCCCTAGAGTTGATCGGTACATAGCTTGAAGTCGATGCTATTCTGTATGCGTATTTTTATTTCCAGAAAACTATATTATCTTTGGAAAATCACAACAAATCCATTTTAACTCCAAAAAATCCAAAACCTTTTTCGAAAATTCTCTAAAATCTTACACTCCCTGCTAGGCTAGTGTTTGCTCTCTTGTGGCTCTTAATTGCTGTTCGTTTGGAGTTAATCGCATTAGGACCACTCTTTATTTTCTTTTACGCGTTGATAGGAGCAGCTGGAGCCGGGGAGCTGAACCCGGAGTACGACTACGCCGATGACTACACTGCTGAGGTCTACCCGACCCTAGGTTCATGCTCGACTGATTCTGAATACCTATTAGACATTGCCATGTAGTATGCTAGCACTTTACTTTATATGCATGTTGATGAACCATGCACTGCCTATTTTAATTACCATGTCCTTGATTGTCCTACTACTATATATGTTTATAAGCGTGTATATATACGTTGAGCTTCGCGATGCATGTGTTGGGATGGTAATAGTGGTTCTTGGCGTGTGTTGTGTAAAAATCGGCAAGAGAAGACGTTTTGGGTACTTTTGTGGGGGTGAGCTCGAAACAACCGATCTGAGATCGGGGATGGGGGTGTACTCCTCAGTGTATCCCCACTTTTACGGTTTTTGGAGCCTAGGTGTTGAGGTTTTACTTGCGCTTGGAGGACATGAGCTCGCCCCGGTCTGAAAGCGAGTGGATAGACCTTTTCACGGGACCTTTACGTACACACCACCTCGCCGAGCGTGGGGTTATGGCCGAGTTGAGCTCGGCAAGTGCGGAACCATACCTGCCAGCATGATAGCGGGGTATCAGTGGGGGAGAGGTGGGAGTGAGACCACCCTCTCAGAGTGACTCCCGTGTGGCCACACGGGGGCATTTCACAGTTCCGATGTGATTCCTTCTAAGGGAGGGATCGTTTTCAGGGCTGGATGCAGGATGGGACCGTAACTACCGTAGGATGGGCTTGGTCAGCCGTACACCGGTCGGGTGCCATCCCGGGTTGGGTTTAGGTGTACATGCTTTGTAGAGTTGTTCGATCTATAGCTATAGCCGCGTCCTCGGTCATGGACATGTCCCCTAATAGCTTTGTTCTCATGTTGTGGGATTTCTACGTTCCCCCTATAGATGAGAGTGTGGTGAGCCGTGGTTGCTGTCGGGGAGAGGAGAGTGACTCCCTCTATCTCGCGGATCCGATTGCAATCATTAAGATGTGAGGAGAGGAAGTTCTCGCATCGACCCTAGATGGAGGTAGGATGTGGAGACGGGACCTGGGTCACCAGGTGGTTCTGAGCTGAGTTGAGAGCTTTGGGTTGGGATCTTGATGGAGATATCTTATTGTTACTCTACTGCTGCTACATAGGAAACCCGAGCTTCTTCCTTGTCTCTTTTCTTCCCTTTAGAAGTTAGGACACTTAAAGCTGCATACAGTTGGTGACGTGGACCTATCCCACTCCTTGGGGATAGACTTTGGGTGTGCAGGGTATGAGTTCGACTATGACAACAATGCCGATGGATGGTACGTCTGAGGGATGCGTCACTTCGCTCAAGGATGCCTGTGCGCGAGAAGAATAAAAGATGGAGACCCTTCCGAGATGTTAGCTACCACTGTGTAGAATTTCGCTCTGATTCAGCCAAGAGGCTTGTAATGTTGTAATCCATAATGGACATGTAATAACTTTTATGTACTAATATTTGTGTGATGTGATGTATGGCTATGATTTACTATCTGTGATGCGTTCTGTACGCGATAGCCACTGATCCAGGGACTATCGCGAAGGTACAAAGATTCGGGTTTTCTTCTGAAAATCCGGGCTTTACAGGTGGTACGAGAGCCATACTTTACCGTAGCATGTATCCCTAGAAATGGTCGATAGAAGTAGGACTCTATACTCTCTATTTCTATATGTATACCCTTGAGCTATGTTATAAAAACTTATCCTTCTTTAAAACTTCTTTCTTACTTGTGCTAACTAAAATTTCTTGCGTGCCACATGAAATGGAGTGCCAAGTTGCAGAGATAACCCCCGAGACATGTGGGGCGATCTGCCACTGGATGGAGATGGTCCTTCTCAGTCTTGGGGTCCCTCCTACCTACACCACGTACCGCGCTGAGTACATACCCACCGTGACAGGATGGCTGGTGCTCTGCACGGTTGCCGTCCTTCCTCATCCGAACCTCCCAGGCTTCAAGGGGGAGGTCGCTACAGCACCGCGCTGATCGTTGTGACTGCGATGGACGTCGCCTGCCGCCACGCACTGGGCTACCTTCTTGCCCAGTACTGCGCCACATTCAAGTCTGGGACGCTCCGCCTTCTAACGCGTGACTACTAGCGTCTGGCACCATTCGTGGATGGAGTCCCTTCACACGAGGGAATCCAGGACGATGTCGACGCCGCACCCTTCCGTGAGTCTGACGAGACTTTGGTGGAGACCGCCAGCTACTTGGTCGATCTCGACAAGTACGCCCGCCGCCTGGAGGACGAGTCGCGGACCCACTTCCGTGATATCAAGGACATCACTGGAGAGGCCTGCCTTCACCTTCCCCGCTGCCTCCAGTTGGAGAGGGAGAATAGCACGCTACGCTACTGTGTTCGCCAACTTGAGTAGGGGCTCAGTGTGACGTCCCAGGTTTTTAATTACAGTCATTAACGTTAATGACCGGATAAGCCGAGTCAAACCGGCCGAACACCAGTCAAACCTAGGTCAACCTGGGTCATCACCCCGAAAACCTCGCCAATAAACCCTAATGAACCCCTTGACCAAGTCTACACACACCCGTGGTCAACCCTTGGTCAAAGACACGGTCAAAACCGGCTTAACCGTTGACGTCAGCGAATGTCATCCAGAACTTTTGCCGCGTTCTCCAAAATTCACCTAAACACTTCAAAATCTACCTTTATGAAAGTTGTCCATCTTGTTGAGGGACACAACTTTCATGTAGATTGGCATTTAAATTTTGAGTGGAAATTGGTGAAAAACTTGATCGACTGACAGTACCTCCTGTGCACAGAGACAGGCCGACATTCAAAGTTGGCACGACGTTCCTGCAAAATCCGTTGAGAAAAACACTATATGGCCTTTGTGAAAGTTGTAGGGGGTAACTAGATCTACAACTTTCCTTTTCATCGCTTTATGCACTTGTATTCAAGTTTTGGGAGAAAAACGTGTTTGAAATGGCCTATGTTGAAATGTGTAGCGCAGGGCCGGGCCGACGCTGCGCCGTGTCGCGACGTCGCGCGCCGTGCGCACGTGGGCGCCGTGCCGCCGCACGTCGGCGCCGCCCGCGCCCGCCCCCCGCCGTCTCGACGTCCGTGCCGGCCGCGCCTTCCCGAGGACCTCCCTCGCGCCTTCCCAACGCCACTCCCACCCCCGAGACGCCTGGAACACCACGCCCCGCCACGTGCCGCGTCCTGACCCACGTTGGCCATCCCCGCTTTGGACCGCCGGGCAAGCCGCCGTCGTCCGGTCGCACACCTACCGAGGCCCCTCCCCCGTCGGTCCACTGGTCCCAAGCCGGCGTGTCCGTGTTGCTTATATAGGTCCGTCGCCCTTGCCCCACGCACCGCCACCTCCCTGTGCGCCGGACCGCCCAGAGCGACCACGGTCCTCCACAGTGTGCCGCTCCTCCGCCGGCTCCCCTCGCCGGTCGGCACCCCCAATACCTTCCTTTGCATCTACAAAAGCTAGCCAGCCCATCTCTCCTTTCCCCGAGCCGCCCCTCACCGTGGAACGGCAGCCGCGGTGGCCACCTTCCCTGGCCGCCGGCGTGCCCGCCCACCGGCAGCTTCTCCCCACCGTCCGACCCACCAAACCGAACCCTAGTGATCCTAGCACCCTTCCCCAGCCCTTCCCCGACCAAGCTCCGGCGAGCCTCGCCAGAATTGAGCTCAACCCACGCTGGCCGGCCGCCCAGGGGCGACATTGCAAAAGAAAGATTCTTTCCGAGGGCTTCCCTGCAAAAGGGTAACTCCAATAGTGAAGTGATTTGGTTGTTTCTTGTAAATTCAGTAGAAAATCATAGAAACATCAGAAAAATGCAAAACCAATTTTGTTGGATTCATGGCGAAATATCCTGCAAATTTGTTATTCTTGCCTGAGCTAATTCCTGATAGTTTTTGCATGAAAAATACAAATGTGAAAACTTAGATCTGCAATATATCAAGATCTATAAATCTTCTATAGAGAAATTTTGGATATATTGTGTGTTAGGTCATGACTAGCTCATAGGCCAAAAATTGCACAAAGTTATATTGTAAATCTTTTTATAGAAATGTTTTTCCATTTCTGCCAGACCTACATAAATGATTTTTGTAGCTAAAAATCATTAGGTTTTTGCAACCAACTTTTGCATACTGTCTTCTAATTCCAAAACACACCTCTGGTGAATTAATAAAAATTTTATAATTAACAGAAATTATTATTCTTGAATTATGCTTGTTTTTCTTTAAAATTGCACAACTCAAGTTTCATAATAGTTCCAGGTGTAAGTGCCGCACCCTTAGGCTAGTTTTGGACCATATAACATGTGTGAGAAAGTTTGGATCACTTTGTTAAGCAATTATTTTTATGTGCATTTACCTTGTCCTTCTAGTTAGCTTTTGTTATTTTCAAAAATAATTAATTTATAGCTATCCAAAGCTCGCATGTGTGTCCAGTGGCTTGTTATAGGTGTTTAGAGTGTAACACACCCTCCCACTGAATTTTGTTAATTAATTTCATGAATAAAAGCTAGGGAAGCATTTAAAGTCTTAATAGTCATTAAATGGGAAAAATCACCAAACCACCCTTAGTCACTTTGTGTGTGGTTGCAAATCATGTCGAAAGGCTAAATGTACCCACCCACGACTGTTTGTGAATTTAAATTAAATTATTACATATATATATGTACACAGTCACCATCAAAAAGAGCATCTAATAAAGAATTGCAAATTGTTCCTTTTTGGAAGAGTATGCTAAATGTATTCTTATCTAGGTGAATGAGTCTAACTAATGCACCATATGGTTGTCATCTATTGTTTGTGATTAATTAAATTAAAATCGTCAAATAAATCTTGCATTTGCATCCTTGTGTAGATCTTCCCGACGGTAGATATACGCTCATGCCGGAAGGAGGAGACGAAGGAGCTGATGAGGAGCTGCATTACGTGGACGTAGCTCAAGACCTGGACCAAAGTCCAGGAGGGCCCAAGGCCAACCTTGCCAGCGAAGGCAAGCCCCGGATCATTAACCCCGTCTTTTAAAATCATGCAATTATGTTTGCTATGATTGTGCATTTACGTTTCAGGAGTTGAATTGAAACCCTAGATTCATGATCCTTAGGTACCTATCTCTATCACTAGTATGGTAGGTCGATAGCTGCTATGCTATAGGACCCGATAGAAGTCGAGTGATGTTCGTCACTCGCGAGAATATGTTCTTATGTTGGAACCATAAGATCTTTATAAATGGATTGCTCATGTGGTAAGAGCATGGGATTGGGCTCCGGTCCAGTGGCTTTCGTGGGCTAAGCTTTTGAACGTACTAAACATTCGTCGGGAATGGGACCGGTAAGCCTAGTACTGTAATGAGATGGTGAGGGAACTTACTATTACTACTCTTGAGAAATCTCCTAACCGGCTAGCTACCGGGAAGGGTGGTGTATGGTGACTCCGGGTATCTCGCGGGGTATGCCGGATAGCCTGCACCAAAGACTGTAAGATTCGATCCCAACCCAAGGATTTTTGGAAACGACCTGGGAAAGTTTTCCTTACGGGGGCAGCCTACCGTGTGTTTGGGTCTACCTTGCAAGGTTTAAATCAATCGATTGTCGGCCTCTCACCGTTATCCGAGACTGCTTAATCAACTGGCCATGATATCCCATAATGATGGAACTCGATGAATATTGTTGGATGAATTAATGGCTTATCCAAATCTTGATTGAATTAGATGGCACACTTAGAAATGATAATCAACTAGAACTTGTGCTAAAATATTGAAAGTAAGGATCTACCCTTTGTAGCTTTTCAGCAAAAGAAACTCCACCGGCCAAAAGCCTTTCATGTCTAGAGTTGGTGATGTAGATATCACCCGACGGTTAAGTCTTGCTGAGTATTAGTATACTCAGCCTTGCTTTAAAAACTATTGTTGCAGGTGTCGTTGACCGGAAGGGTGACGACAAGTGATGACATCACGGATGGCCTCCTGTGATGTCTACCGTTGCGCTAGTTATTTATTTCCGCTGTTTTCAAACTCTGAATCTTCACTCCTTGCCAGGAACAATGGTTTGTAATAAAATGTTAATTCATGTTGTATGCTGGACTCGCCTTCGCATGAGTTTTAATGCATGTGTCGATCCTCTGTTCGATGTTCAAGTGATTTACCGGGCGTTAACCCGGTAACTAACGACAGGATGATACTTTACTATTGCTTAACGACCAAGGTGGATCGGTCTTAGGCGATAGTACGGTATTTTCCTGGGCGGGTTGTCACAGCTGGTATCAGAATGATTATATGCACCAGAGTTTAATTAACAACTTTAATCACTAGTTTTTGAAAAAAACTTGCCAAGATCGGTTGTATTTACAAAATGCGCTGTTTCGTTAAGGATGAAATAGATCGAGAGGCCCTAGAGGGAATTTTTGGGTTCTTTCAGGTGGCTTATTAATCTATGGTTTATTTTGCCAACTAAGGAACCAAGTTGAGAAGCACCTTAGTCCGTGTGTGATGAGTGATTGACCGGATGGTTTGAAGCTTTGTGTGTGTAGTGTTGAGTTGTGTTGTGTGTGTTTTATTTTGTGTATTTACCTTATTGTTTATGTGGTGTGTTGTCAGTGCACTCGTGAGGAGTGGTTGACAACGTTGTGTGGACTGACTCTTGGCCTAGTATTGCAGGTGTTGGTTGCGGCTTGGTTTGCGTTGGTGCGGGTGAAGAACAAGCGCGAAAGGTCTTAGCCTTGCGGGGCCTCCGAGGAGTGGAGAGACAAGTAGGCTTGGTTCGAGGGACCCGGTGGCCGACGGGATCAAGTGCGAGCCGCATGGTGCAAGAAGAGCAAGACGAAGTCGTGGACATGGAGCCGGTGCACGGTGGTGGCCAAGTCAAGGAACGAGGCAAGGCCGAGTAGGCCGTCCGGGAGCCGGAGGTGAAAGGCTTGGCGGGCTCGACGCTTGGCGTGGTGAGGCCGGCCGTGTACGCGGGGTTTGGTGGTTTGGCCACAAAACCATCGGAGGAGGGTTTCTCGGTTTGGGCCTCAAAACCGAGCCTGAGGGCCTGGCGTGACGGAGACGGTATCCGGGTGCGTCGGGAAGCTTCGAGGCGGGCAACACACGGCATGATCTAGGTGCTTGCGTCGAGAGGACGTGAAGGCCTGATGGATGCGCGGCCGTCCGATGGTGAACTTCATGTGTTGACCAAAATGCCCCTGTGAGGGCTTGTGTTGTACTCCTAGTGTAGGGGCACTTCGATCTTTTCCAGAGGGCCTATATATAGGAGGAGGGGGCTGAATTTTCAGCCAACTCTTGGGCTAGCAGGCTGCGGTACTCTTTCATTTTGGAGTGCTTTGGGAGAGAGGGAGAGAGTGTCTCTTTGATTGGAGCTTTTTGCCATCTTAGATTTGGATTCTAGGAGTGGCTTGTAATCGATTGGACAAGATATTCATAGTGATTTCATCCTCTAAATCTTGTGCCAATCTTTCTATTCCCGAGTTTCTTTTATTGATTTTTTGGAGCTCTTTTTGTGCTATTTTTGTGCTTGGCTCGATTCGTCGTTTCTAGGACGTTTGGCTCCGGATTTCTTTGAGGGGATCATGGATGGATGCCTTGCGCACCTTTGGTGATGATCTTGACCCCTGAAACGCCGGGAATCGGGCTCGATTTGGTGAGGATTGGATGAACTCGAGTTTGAGCTTTGAGTGCACGAGATTTGCGATTCCGGTTGATTGGATTAGTTTAGGGTTCCAAGATTTTGGGCATAGCTTCACGTAGTGACGCTTCTCTTCTACCCAAAATTTGGGGTCAATCCGTCCAGCGGTTTAGGAGATCCATCAATTGGAAGTTGGAGTTGTTTTTGTGGAGCTCGCGTTTTTGTTTCTGGGTGAGGGGCGGACGGTCCGAGAGCCCGTGGCGGACGGTCCGCGGCCTGGGTTGTTCTTCGCGAGTTCATCAAGTTCTTCACGAGTTCGTCGTTCGATCGATTGGTTTTTGTTTTCCGTTTTGCACGTGGTTTGCGAACGGTCCGCGAGAGACCGTCGGACAGTCCGCGAGAAGATTTTCCGTGTGGACAGTCCGTGGTTCAATCACGGACAGTTCGATTTTTCGGGGTGCGGCTCTGTTGGTTCGGAGTGCTTTTTCGGACAGTCCGCGTGTGGTGGCCGGATGGTCCGCGACCCCTTCGCGGACGGTCCGCCGGTCCCTCACGGACAGTCCGCCCAGGCTTTTGCAGTTCAGAGCTTGTGCTTCGGTTCTAGTTTGTTTGCTTCCACTTCTTGTCCATAGGCTTCTTGGTGGTTCCTTTGAGGTTGGTTGAGCCCTGTTTGGGGTCTTGTTTGTGCATGTGGGTTCGTGGAGTTGCGATTGGGGTATAGGCCGAATTCAACCAAAGGGAAGAATTTTTATTGGCTCCCATTCACTCCCCCCCTCTCTGGTCGCCCGAATCGGTCCTTCACTAACTTCCAGCACATTTTACTTTATGTCAGACTTACATTCTTGCACAACCAAACTAGATGAGCCACGTGTTTTATACGTGTGCTGTTCCGCAACATGGGAATTGCGAGGGTTGATGGAGTGATCCATTCCACGGATCCCATCTTCGCGTCTGGTTATGAGTTGTGTGTCGCCACGTGTTTCATACGTGTGCATTCCGCATGTCGATCATGCGAGGCAAGGATACACTCCATTCAAACGGAGGATGTCCGAGGTTGGACGCTGTCCATGCAGCAGCTTAACGCATGGATGCCGTTTCTATAGTGAATGGTAATGTATGTGGACGCTTTCATGAGTGTTGGCATGAAAGGTTCGTTGTGTTATGTGATCTTCTGTAGGTACACTAAACTCGTTTCGTAAGTCGATAAGTAAGCCTCGACTAGATCTCGACAAGTTATTATAGGGAGACACATGTATGTGCCATGCCACCGGCGCTAACTCCGAGTTTGGCTTGGATGCCTTGTGAGGACGAATAGGACGTCTTGCATAATGCTAAAGGTCGTGAAAGAACTAAACTGAACTCACGTCTGTTTTCGTGCTCTCTGAGGTAAAACAGTGATAGCGTGTTTGGCCTGTTTAGCCTCTTTAGGTGTAGACATGTTGTCATGCTTAAATTTATTAGAGTTGTTGCTTAGATTGTTGTTCTTGTCCAAGAATCTTTCATCTAGGTGATCTTAACCTAGGTTGCTCCGATCTAATCTAGTTTCTGCTCGCCGAAGTTCACGATCATAACGTGGTCTACCACAAGTTATGCTCGGTTAGTCAACCCTGGTCTTGCTATCCTCCTAGAACCTTTTGAAAACTACTTGGTGAAGCACCTTCCCAATTTTCTAGCTCAACCTTGCATACCCAACTTGGGTCTCATAACCTTGCTAGGTCACTACGCAACTTCGAGAAATGTTGGACTTTGGCTTGAGTTAGGAAGTTCGGTTTCCGATTACCAGAACCTTGTACCATTTGTTATGCCTACTCGTTCGAGTTCAGCATACGTGGTATTTTGGTATACATAATTACCCCATACCTTAACCCTACCCGTATTCGTGGATCGAGTTACCTTTGTACACTCACACCCGACTGATTCTCACTTTTGTCGTTATGTCCAGATGGACAATGATGGCTCTACGTCGGCTGATGTGGAATCATGGACTCTCGTGCACTACCTCGAGGAGGGTGGATTTCCTGCACTTTTGTGGGACACCCTGAAGGATTTTGGGTACACCACTTACCCGGAGTACTCGACACGTGAGGTCATGACCACAGGCCAACTCCTTCATTGTGAAGTGAAGGTGAAGATTTCAGTGTGCCCGACCAATCCTGCTTGGGAAGAGTGGGAGTGTATGGCACACGGAAGAAACTTGTCCGACAAGGTGCAGAAGGCTGCTCTCGAAGCACTCACAACTTTCTGTGGGAAGCACCCTGCCGAGATAGTCAACTCTGCCGCCAAAGTAATTCCGGTACCCGAGCGACACATTGCACCGGGTGGTGAACGAGAAACTATCCTTCCAGCCCAGAGCGACCCTCACTATAGTCCTGACCTTGTCACCTCAGTCCGCTTTTTAGAAGCCATGTACGACACCTACCGACGGATGGTGGGAGAAAGTGTATTCTATAAGACACCAAATCTATAGGTACCGAGTTAAAGAAACAGAGTGTACAGCTCAAGCGTTGAAGGAAGCCCGAGCAATGATAGCTACTCTCAAGAAGGAAAGACGCAAAAGGCAAAGATACAAGAGTTAACCGAGATCATACATGAGCAGAATTTTTTGTTGCAGCATAACGATCAGTATATGCTTGAACTAGAGAATCAACTAGAAGCTATAGCAGCTCCACCCTCAGAACCTGTCATTCCTGGACCAGTAGGAGAAGAAGATGCTAAGGACATTCATGGAGAATCCGGAATTGAGTCTAGACCCGAGTCACCATAGTCCCTTAGCGTGGCAGATCCAACCCTAGGCAGTTGGTCCGTTGGAAATAAAATTCTGAGTCATAGGAGTGTAGTGTTGTAAGGAACCCTAGTGTACAATAACCGCGATTGGTTAGTTTTTGCGGTTGGTTGGACTAGGAGCTTCCTTATGCAGCTAAACTGCGTTGTAATTCCAAATGTTGTTTGGTGATTCTGAAAACCCTCATCGATGTAATGCCTTGATTAAACATCTCTTTCTGTAATGATCTTTGTCAGTATTATTTATGCTAAGTTGTGAACCGTCAAGCTCTGTGCTCCACAAATTTCGTGTCAATCAAAGATCCGATCGACTCCTCAATCCTGAACTTATTCTTTTGGTCTTGCTCACAACCTTGTGTTTTAAATTAAAAATGTTGCTTTTGAGCATGCACTACATAGCATATGCATTTGGGAAGCATGGGTATACTAACGTGCATCCGCATGAAAACTCCGTACCCCTACTTTGCTTCTCTCGATGGTGATGTAGTGATCCCATAGCCAAAGGTGCCGTGACGGAACCTAGGGCATCGTGTGTGCTGCAGCCACCCGACTGCCCCTAGGAGCGCGCTAGGTATCTTGGTTGTGAGAAAGCGACTCACCACTCAGATCCTTCTCTGCCTGTGATTGCCCTTGCAATCACTAACTCATCATGTGGGTGACCAAGTCATTCTAACGTGCATCATGAGCACCATACCACACGAGCAAGTGCATAGTGTCTCCACAAGCATGTGCATCGCATCAACTTTGAAAATTTTCACACCTTACAATGATGAGTTGTCAAACCTCAATTTTACGAAGTAAATAAAGGTGTGAGCAAGAGTATTCTGAAGATTCCGCATGAAGTCATCTTTCATACAAGAAAACTTTGGAACTCTTTTATTAGCCATCCTTCTCTTCGCAATGGTCTTTTTGGAAATCTCCGTCGACGTGGTCCCTTGCCGCAACTCTCGACAACCTTGTAGCATCCATTCCTCTTCCTTCTAGCCCAGTGGAAACAGTAGAAGTTGAAAGTTTCTTGAGCAGTCAAGGTTCCCGAATAGTCAACATGGGGAAATCATCCATCGTGTATTCGTTCTTGGTCCTCTCTCATAACCTTCAAATCCTCAAAATCGAGCAAGGAAGTAAACCCAGGATTGATCGAAGCTCTTTGCTACGCTTCTCTTTGTTGCTATCGCAAACGTAACAGCGTTGTACACTGAGCTTGCTCGTTCTTTTCCCCATCACGGTCAATTCTTCAGACCGTTGAACCTTAACATCATCAGTGTTTCGACCGTGTGGCGCCATGACGTCACCCCGCCATCTTTTTCCGCAACCGTGCTCACGACGCAGAGACCCCACGAGCTGACCTTGTTGAGCTCCGTGTTGTCTACGCTAGATACCCGGATGGATAAACGACCATTACAGCCCCGTAGCGGTTATAAAAGGAAACCCTTTACCCAGAGCCGCCGATGCGAAAGCTCCATTTCCATCCGAGCTCGGCATTATCTTTGTTCTTGTTCTTCTTCCAGCCAGCCTTGGCCACTTTGCCACTAGAGCATCTCTCCCATCTATTTCATTCTTTCCGAGCAAGCTGTTCTCCGTGTTCGTCTCCAACAATGAGAAGAAGCCCAGAGTAGACCGAAGAAAGAATTCAAGCCAAGCTGCCACCCATGACTCCGTCTTCGGAAGAGTTCGAATTGTTTCGCTGGACATTGTTAGGGATGTACCTGTGTATCGTAGGAGGATTATGTCTGCTATTAGCTGTGCATGTGCACATTCATCGTCCGCTTCCTCATGAACGACAATGAGGTAGTAAGGGAACATACCTTGTACCTTCTGTTCCATCTGCATTCCCAACCGTGGGATGTGTAAACAAGCTTTACCGATTTGGATATTTGTGACTTTTGGTGCCCGATTCGCATTACTTACCGAGAGCTAGTCTCGTAGAGTATGTTCGAATTATGAGTTCGTGAGTGAGATTCTGAACATGTACTAATTAGGGACTTAAATTTTCAGATGTTCAGACCGGCGCGAAATAACCCCAATGGTTTTGATGCATCGGGTAGTGGTGATCTATCGCTACCACGACCCACGACGCTGAACGAAGCTTTCGTAGCAGCACATACCGAGATGTTGTGCCAGCTCCTGCAGGCACAACAGCAAATGGCTCAACAACTACAGCAACTGCCGCCGATGCTGCAGAAGCTCCAAGTTTCCAAGCCCTGTTCACCCGAAGTCCCTACCCAGAGTGACATAAACGCCATTGTCGGCGCAACTCAACTGCTGGAAGGGCAGAATTCCATGCTCAACCAGATGGTGTATGATATCATCCAAGGACGTTATGGGAAACAATCCCAAAATAGTTTGGCAGACAGTCTCTCTCAGTCCTTATCTGCCTCTATGGTTGAATAAGCCCGTTTGTTAAATTTGTTGGAGGAGTATGCTAATCGAGACCAACCCCAAGCCTCCGACTCAATATTACCACCTTCTCGACTACCAATGGATCTTAGAGAAGAAGAGAGGGTAAACTGAGGCAACAAGCGAGTATTGTCGGAAATAGATGTGAGTGAGTGGGAAATTACCTGTAAGGAGACTCGCCCGCATGAGAGCCAACGAAGATGTGACACTAGCAAGGCCACTCAACTCTCCGTTGGTAAAACACCTTCGCGAGCCACGAAGTTAAAAAGGAAAAAGGAGAGGAAGAGGCACCGCCTTATCAAGAAAGCCCAACAACAAATCTCCAAGCCCAGAGACCTTCCACCCCGTTTGTGCTACAATTGTCGACAACCCGGGCATTACGCAAAGGAGTGCCCGAACCCCAGACAGAAGAACCCCGGATACGCTATTGACAACCACGGCAACAAGCCAAGCCTTCAAGTGGAGCAAAGCCAATTGAATTTCTTGGGTAACACCTCTATCCCAGAACCACTTCCCCACCTCCTCTTGTAATTTCGAATCTCGGGACGAGATTTTTCTTAAGGGGGGTAGGCTATGACGCCCCAGGTTTTTAATTACCGTCATTAACGTTAATGACCGGATAAGCTGAGTCAAACCGGCCGAACACCGGTCAAACCTAGGTCAACCTGGGTCATCACCTCGAAAACCTTGCCAATAAACACTAATGAACCCTTTGACCAAGTCTACACACACCCGTGGTCAACCCTTGGTCAAAGACACGGTCAAAACTGGCTTAACCGTTGACGTCAGTGAATGTCGTCCGGAACTTTTGCCGCGTTCTCCAAAATTCACCTAAACACTTCAAAATCTACGTTTATGAAAGTTGTCCATCTTGTTGAGGGACACAACTTTCATGTTGATTGTCATTTCAAATTTTGAGTGGAAATTGGTGAAAAACTTGATCGACTAACAGTACCTCCTGTGCACAGAGACAGGCCGGCATTCAAAGTTGGCACGACGTTCCTGCAAAATCCATTGAGAAAAACACTATATGGCCTTTGTGAAAGTTGTAGGGGGTAACTAGATCTACAACTTTCCTATTCATTGCTTTGTGCACTTGTATTCAAGTTTTGGGAGAAAAATGTGTTTGAAATGGCTTATGTTGAAATGTGTAGCGCAGGGCCGGGCCGACGCCGCGCGCGCGCGCGCGCGCGGCGCCGCGCCGCGCGCGCGCCGGCGCCGCCCGCGCCCGCGCCCGCCCCCCGCCGTCTCGACGTCCGTGCCGACTCGCGCGTTCCCGAGGACCTCCCTCGCGCCTTCCCAACGCCGCTCCCGCCCCGAGACGCCCGGAACGCCGCGCCCCGCCACGTGCCGCGTCCCGACCGCGCTGGCCATCCCCGCTTCAGACCGCCGGGCAAGCCCGTCGTCCGGTCGCACACCTACCGAGGCCCCCTCCCCCGTCGGTCCACTGGTCCCAAGCCGGCGTGTCCATGTTTCTTATATAGGTCCGTCGCCCTTGTCCCACGCATCGCCACCTCCCTGTGCGCCGGACCGCCCAGAGCAGCCACGGTCCTCCACGGTGCGCCGCTCCTCCGCCGGCTCCCCTCGCCGGTCTGCACCCCCAATACCTTCCTTTGCATCTACACAAGCTAGCCGGCCCGTCTCTCCTTTCCCCGAGCCACCCCTCGCCGTGGAACGGCAGCCGCGGCGGCCACCTTCCCTGGCCGCCGGCGTGCCCGCCCACCGGCAGCTTCTCCCCACCGTCCGACCCACCAAACCGAACCCTAGTGACCGTAGCACCCTTCCCCAGCCCTTCCCCGGCCAAGCTCCGGCGAGCCTCGCCGGAATTGAGCTCAACCCGTGCCGGCCGGCCGCTTAGGGGCCACATTGCAAAAGAAAGATTCTTTCCGAGGGCCTCCCTGCAAAAGGGTAACTCCAATAGTGAAGTGATTTGGCTGTTTCTTGTAAATTCCGTAGAAAATCGTAGAAAAATCAGAAAAATGCAAGACTAATTTTGTTGGAATCGTGGTGAAATATCCTGCAACTTTTGTTATCTTTGCCTGAGCTAATTCCTGATAGTTTTTGCATGAATAATACAAATGTGAAAAACCTAGATCTGCAATATCTCAAGATCTATAAATCCTCTATAGCTAAATTTTTGATATGTTGTGTGTCAGGTCATGACTAGCTCCTACGCCAAAATGTGCACAAATCTATGATGCAAATCGTTTTATAAAAATGTTTTTCCATTTCTTTTAGGCCTGCATAAAAGATTTTTCTAGCTATAAATAATTAGGTTTTTGCAACCAACTTTTTCATACTGTCTTTGAGTTCCAAACACACCTCTGGTGAATTAATCACAATTTTATAATTATCAAAAATAATTTATATTGAATTATGCTTGTTTTTCTTTAAAATTGCACAACTCAAGTTTCATAATAGTTCCAGGTGTAAGTGCTGCACCCCTAGGCTAGTTTTGGACCATATAACATGTGTGAGAAAGTTTGGATCATTTTGTTGAGCAATTATTTTTGTGTGCATTTACCTTGTCCTTCTAGTTAGCTTTTGTTATTTTCAAAAATAATTAATTTATAGCTGTCCAAAGCTCGCATGTGTGTCCAGTGGCTTGTTATAGGTGTTTAGAGTGTAACACACCCTTCCACTGAATTTTGTTAATTAATTTCATGAATAAAAGCTAGGGAAGCATTTAAAGGCTTAATAGTCATTAAATGGGAAAAATCACCAAACCACCCTTAGTCACTTTGTGTGTGGTTGCAAATCATGTCAAAAGGCTAAATGTACCCACCCATGACTGTTTGTGAATTTAAATTAAATTATTTACATATATATGTACACAGTCACCATCAAAAAGAGCATCGAATAAAGAATTGCAAATTGTTCCTTTTTGGAAGAGTATGCTAAATGTATTCTTATCTAGGTGAATGTGTCCAACTAATGCACCCTATGGTTGTCATCTATTGTTTGTGATTAATTAAATTAAAATCGTCAAATAAATCTTGCATTTGCATCCTCGTGTAGATCTTCCCGACGGTAGATATACGCTCGTGTCGGAAGGAGGATACGAAGGAGCTGACGAGGAGCTGCATTTCGTGGACGTAGCTCAAGACCTGGACCAAAGTCCAGGAGGGCCCAAGGCCAACCTTGCCAGCGAAGGCAAGCCCCGGATCATTAACCCCGTCTTTTAAAATTATGCAATTATGTTTGCTATGATTGTGCATTTACGTTTCAGGAGTTGAATTGAAACCATAGATGCATGATCCCTAGGTACCTATGCTCTATCACTAGTATGCTAGGTCGATAGCTGCTATGCTATAGGACCCGATAGAAGTCGAGTGATGTTCGTCACTCGCGAGAATAGGTTCTTATGTTGGAATCATAAGATCTTTATAAATGGATTGCTCATGTGGTAAGAGCATGGGATTGGGCTCCGGTCCAGTGGTTTTCGTTGGCTAAGCTTTTGAACGTACTAAACATTCGCCGGGAATGGGACCGGTAAGCCTAGTACCTTAATGAAACGATGCGGGAACTTACTATTACTACTCTTGAGAAATCTCCTAACCGGCTAGCTACCGGAAAGGGTGGTGTATGGTGACTCCGGGTATCTCGCGGGGTATGCCGGATAGCCCGCACCAAAGACTGTAAGATTCGATCCCAACCCGAGGATTTTTGGAAACGGCCTGGGAAAGTTGTCCTTACGGGGGTAGCCTACCGTGTGTTTGGGTCTACCTTGCAAGGTTTAAATCAATCGATTGTCGGCCTCTCACCGTTATCCGAGACTGCTTAATCAACTGGCCATGATATCCCATAATGATGGAACTCGAGGAATATTGTTGGATGAATTAATGACTTGTCCAAATCTTGATTGAATTAGATGGCACACTTAGAAATGATAATCAACTAGAACTTGTGCTAAAATATTGAAAGTAAGGATCTACCCTTAGTATCTTTTCAGCAAAAGAAACTCCACCGGCCAAAAGCATTTCATGTCTAGAGTTGGTGATGTAGATATCACCCGACGGTTAAGTCTTGCTGAGTATTAGTATACTCAGCATTGCTTTAAAAACTGTTGTTGCAGGTGTTGTTGACCGGAAGGGTGACGACAAGTGATGACATCACGGATGGCCTCCTGTGATGTCTACCATTGCGCTAGTTATTTATTTCCGTTGTTTTCAAACTCTGAATCTTCACTCCTTGCCAGGAACAATGGTTTGTAATAAAATGTTAATTCATGTTGTACTCTGGACTCGCCTTCGCGTGAGTTTTAATGCATGTGTCGATCCTCTGTTCGATGTTCAAGTGATTTACTGGGCGTTAACCCGGCAACTAACGACAGGATGATACTTTACTATTGCTTAACGACCAAGGTGGATCGGTCTTAGGCGATAGTACGGTATTTTCTTGGGCGGGTTGTCACACTCAGCCGCGTGAACTCCGCCCTCTATAGTCGGAGAGGGAGCGTGTGGAGACACGCGAGGAGCTGTTGTATGTCAAGGAGGACCTTCGCAAGATGACCGCGAGTCAGAGCCGACTGAGAGACAAGCTGCAGAGCAAGGACGACTTGCTCACGGTACGCGCCCACCAGCTCGGCTTTCAGCGAAACAAGGTGGAGAAGCTGGAGAAGAACAAAAAGGAGAACGTCACCAACCTCTCGTGGCTCACGCGCACAGTTGTCTACCTGAGAGACACGGCCGAGAGACCGAGGAGGACTTGGGAGGATGCCGACTCCCTCCGAGTGGACGAGCTCACAGAGTTCAACGGAGAGCTGCCCTTCGAGTCCTAGCATGTGATCCGCACGGAGACCTTCGAGCTGCACCAGTCCAGGCTCAAGCTGCACTTGTGTCCGATGGCTCAGATGCCGATCCCCGTCGAGACTGAGGAGGTACGTGAGGCACACGCCTTGGTGTCCAAATCTTCCATCTGGACTACCCCACAGAGGACCGTTACTCTGTCTCGTACAAGAGAGCTCGCACCGAGTAGAGTGCAGAGCGAGAACATGACCTAAGAGTAGAGTTGTAAGAGAGTAGTATTCATGAGTTGTTCCATGCAGCCGCGAGCATGTTCTGGTGCATGAAGAGAGTCACGTCACACCATGTAGGCACCACCCTTTTGAGCATGTAACGATGTATTAAAGCGTTGATTTGAGCTGCTACCCCTAAGGTCTGAGTCAGCCTCGGGGAAGCATATGTACTACTCATGCTTGATGTATGTTTGGATCTCAATGGAGTTATTTGCGTCTTAATGCTTTTTCTCATTGTGTGTTGGTTATATAAATAGACTTATTTTCATGCTTGTCTCAGACTCATATGTGTTGGTCAGTGACAATGTGTAAAAGTCTTTTCTTTCTAGGTCGTGTTTTCAGAAGGATGTCGATTCGGAGGTCCAACCGTCTGCTGGCACGCCTCGAGGAGGCTGCCGAGGAGAAGGAAGCCCCACAGGGCTGTGGCCGCGGTCGTGGCCGTGCACCTGCCCGTGGCCGTGGACGCCTGCCCCTACATGGAGGAGCTTTGGGAGCTCGAGGCTGGGGTGCCGGAGCACCGCCACCACCGCCTGAGGGCCCTGAAGTTGAAGCCAAGGATGGAGAAGCTGAGCAAGAGCTGGATCAAGACCAGCCTGAGCTGGAGCAGCCGCCACCGCCACCGCCACCGCCCAACTTGGTGGACGTGATGGCTGTTCAGACTCAGCTGATGCAGAGGATGGCGGAAGCCATGGAGCATCGGGGCAACAGTGGGAACCGCGTCGCCCCACAGCACCAGGACCTCACGAGGAAGATCGAGATGTTCATCCGGCTGAAGGCCCCCACCTTCAGCTACTCGGATGACCCGCTTGATGCCGACGAGTGGCTGAGGGTGATCGAGACCAAGCTCGACCTCACCGTTTGCTCTGATGAGGAGTGCGTCACCATCGCCACACACAAGCTGGAGGGTCCTGCCAAGTCTTGGTGGGACAACTACGCCGCCAGCCACCCGAACCCAGCCTTTATCTCCTGGCTGGAGTTCTGCGAGGCGTTCCACGAGCAGTACCTGCCCAGTGAGCTGTTGATCTAGAAGGCCCAGGAGTTCTGCACCATGATGCAGGGTGCGATGAGGGTGGAGGAATACGAGCGTCACTTCATGAAGATGATGTAGTACACCCCCGACGACACCAACACCGACCAGAAGAAGCAGTTCTGGTTTCTGCGAGACCTTCACCACGGCCTTTGCCATGGACTGAAGGCGAGTGGGCACAAGTTGCTTTGCCACCTCGTCAACCGTGCCATCGCAGTTGAAGAGGAGAGGAGGGGCCATGAGGAGTGCATGAAGGGCAAGAAGAGGATGGGAGATCGGGATCACCATGACTGATCCTTCCAGAAGCCGAAGAGCAGACAAAGCAACATGCTGAGGGGGAGCTACCACCCGGGGCACAACCAGCCTGGGCGCAGCTTCAGAGGAGACCGACTGTTCCCCGGAGGGAGGAGTCGTGGCTACCCACAACAAAGTGGAGGCTACAACCATCCGATGCTGAGCCCCATGAGACCTACCACTGGAGACTTCAACATGACCTGCTTCGCCTGTGGCAAGCCTGGCCACAAGTCCTGCGATTGCCCGGACAAGAAGACCGCTGCTACACCCGTGAGAGCTCCTGCACCAGGAGGACTGATGAGTCCGGCCCAGGCAAGGATTGGATTATGAAAGCATGATGCATCAATTACGCAGTTTAGCATCACACACCAGGTTAGATGACTCTCACGATCCGACTACAACAGGCAAAACTGAAGCGCCAATGGAATCGCTAAACCGCAACTCTGGTGGGCCCTCTCGGGGAAAGGCCCAATCACCCCAAAAGACTAGTCTGATAGGGGGAGGGTGGCTCTCCCTTTTAAGGTGGCTTCCTCCTCCCAAGCTAAGCAAGGTGGGATAATGAGGCTCACATGGTCGCTGCCCGACTACAACTGGGTCATGGCCCATATTGCGTCTTTGCCAACGAGTAACAGTGGAGGATGTCCTCATCATTCTCCCCTTCTTAACAAGGGCCCAACTTTGATACCAAATGATGAGTCTGGCCCAGGCAAGGATTGGATTATGAAAGCACGATGCACCGATTGCGCAGCTTAGCATCACACACCAGGTTAGATGACCCTCATGATCCGACTACGACGGGCAAACCCGAAGCGCCGATGCAATCGCTGAACCGCAACTCTTGTGGGCCCTCTCGAGGAAGGCCCGATCACCCCAAAAGACTAGTCTGATAGGGGAAGGGTGGCTCTCCCTTTTAAGGTGGCTTCCTCCTCCCAAGCTAAGTAAGGTGGGATAATGAGGCTCACATGGTCGCCGCCTGAGTACAACCGGGTCATGGCCCATATTGCGTCTTTGCCAACGGGTAATAGTGGAGGATGTCCTCATCAAGAATGACCCCCTCAGGTTGCACCACTGCCGACTGCCGGCCGTGGGAGGCTTAACCACCTCACTGAGGAGGAGGCTGCTGACTCTCCTGACATCACGATCAGTGAGTTTTTGATTTGTGGTACTACTGCTTTGGTTCTTTTCGATATCGGTGCAACTGGGTCGTCTATTACCTCTAGATTTGTGAACAAACTCTCCCTCCCTACAACCACCCGATCAATTCCTATCATCACGAGTTCACCTCTCGAAGATATCAGATGCACCTTACTGTGTAGAGGTGTGGATGTGGTCATTCAGGACCACAAGTTCTTGGGGGATCTGATAGTGTTGCCCTCCAATGGCATCGACGTGATTCTAGGGATGGATTAGATCACCGCTCACAAGGGTGTCATCTCCACTTCATCGTGACTAGTGACCTTGGTACACCCCAATGGAACGAGGGTCACCTTCGAGCTGATGAAGTCTCGAGACATACCAACTATGTACAGTCTTCACACAAAAGCTATCTCAGATGTGCCGGTGGTTTGTGAGTACAAATATGTGTTTCCAGAAGAGCTGTCGGGTTTGCCTCCAGACTGTGACGTGGAGTTCGTTATCAACTTGGTACTAGGGACTGTACCTATAGCTCAGAGTCTATATAGAATGACAGAGGTTGAGATAAAGCTATTGAAGGCCGAGTTGGACTCACTGCTAGAGTTTCATTGGACCAAGTGCTTCACCATGGGGTTCACCAACTCTGTTTGTGCCAAAGAAAGATGGGACTCAACGTATGTGTGTTGATTGCCACACAATTAATGCGGTAACAATCAAGAACAAGTACCTGCTACCTTGGATCGATGAACTGATGGATCAGCTAAGGCAAGTCAAGTTCTTCAACAAGGTTGATCTTCGATCGGGCTACCACCAAATGAAGATACGACCGGAAGAGATCTTCAAGACCGCATTTGTGACCCGGTACGGATAGTACGAGTACAGTGTCGTATCGTTCGGTCTTACGAATGCCCCAGGATACTTCATGAAAATGATGAACAAGATGTTCATGGATGAGTTAGAAAAGTGTGTCGTCATCTTCATTGATGACATACTGGTTTTCTCCAGTACTGCAGAAGAGCATGAGTAACACCTAAGGATAGTGTTGGGGAAGCTCAGGCAACAACAGTTGTATGCCAAATTTAGCAAGTGTGAGTTCTGGATGGAGGAAGTCGCCTTTCTCGGTCATGTGTTGTCAGCTGAAGGATTGGAGCAAGATAGAAGTAGTGTCCAAGAGGCAGTCACCCAAGTCAATGACAGAGATTCGCAGTTTTCTCGGTCTAGCTGGTTACTACCGCTGGTTCATCGAGAACTTCTCCAAGATTGCAAAGCCCATGACAGAACTGTTGAAGAGCGACACACCGTTTGTATGGTCGGACAAGTGTGAAGCCAGCTTCCAAGAGCTAAAGACTCACCTCACCACTACACCGATCCTGACTCTTCCCGATGCGAGCAAAAACTTCGTGGTGTACTGTGATGGATCAAGACAAGGACTCGATTGTGTGCTAATGCAGGGAGGCAATATTGTTGCATACGCCTCACGACAGCTTCGGAAGCACGAGGAGAACTACCCTACACATGACCTCGAGCTAGCTGCTGTCGTTCATGCTTTGAATATATGGAGGCACTACCAGATGGGCAACAAATGTGACATTTACACTGACCAAAAGATCTTGAAGTACATCTTCACACAGTTCGAGTTGAACCTGAGGCAACGAAGATGGCTTGAACTGATCAAGGACTATGGCTTGAACATCCACTTCCACCCGGGTAAAGCAAATATTGTAGCCGATGCACTGAGCCGCAAGCATTACTGCAACGATCTGATGGTGTAGAAAGAGCAACCGACACTGTATGAGGAAATAGAGAAGCTGAAGTTGGAAATAGTTGAGAAGGGACAACTGAATGAACTGAGAGTGAAGTACACCTTAGAAGATCAGATTTGGCAGGTTCAGAAGGGATGTCCAGAAATTGAATAAGTGAAAGACTTGATGGAAAGAGGCAAAGCAGCTGACTACCGCCTCGACAAGCAAGGCACACTGTGGTTGAAGGATCGCATTTGCGTACCCCGAAGCAAGGAGATCCGAGACTCGATTCTTAAAGAAGCTCACGATTCTCGGTACTCAATTCACCCTGGATGCACGAAGATGTACCAAAATCTGAAGGTACATTTCTGGTAGGAGAAAATGAGGGAAGACATAGCAGAGTACGTCGCTCGATGTGACACTTGTCAGAGAGTGAAGGCAGAACATCAGAGACCTGCTGGTTTGCTACAGCCGCTTGAGATACCCATGTGGAAGTGGGATGATATCAGCATGGACTTCGTAGTGGGTTTGCCTCGCACACAGAGGGGGCACGATGCCGTATGGGTGATTGTTGACAGACTTACCAAGGTAGGTCACTTTATACTGGTACGGGGGGATTATTGAGTGCGAAAACATGTGGACCTCTACATTGAACACATCTTGAGGTTACATGGAGGACCACAATTCACATCTTAGTTCTGGAAGAGCTTGCATGGTTCCCTAGGCACATCCCTCGATTACAGCTCTACCTTTCACCCACAGACCAATGGTCATACGGAGAGGGTGAATCAAGTGCTTGAAGACCCCGTTGAGAGCATGTGTGCTAACCTACAACTATGACGGGGAGAAGAGTCCATCGTATGCTGAGTTCTCGTACAACAACAGCTTTCAAGCGAGCCTGAAGATGGCACCCTTCGAGGCACTGTATGGCAGAAAGTGTCGGGCACCGTTGATGTAGTCCGAGGTGGGGGAGCGATCCTTCTTCGGTCTCGCCACCATTATTTAAGTCGTAGAGAACGTAGCTAAGGTCCGAGAGAACCTAAAGATCACTCAGAGCAGGCAGAAGAGCTACGCCAACCCAAAAAGGAGAGACGTCTTGTTTGAAGTGGGAGAGCACGTCTACTTAAGGGTTTCACCCCTCCGAGGTACCAAGAGGTTCCATGTCAAGGGGAAGTTGTCTCCGAGGTATGTTGGCCCGTACCCGATTGTGAAGAGGGTCGGGAAGGTGGCTTACAAGCTCGAGCTGCCATCGGAGCTCGCTGGGGTTCACCCGGTGTTCCACGTGTCTCAGCTCTGAAAGTGTGTGGTTGTCGAGAAGAGAGTGCCCGCTCAGGCACTCGACGTCCAGGAGATCCTAGAGTACTTGGAGTACCTAGTCATAATCCTGGACTGGGCCGAAAAGTAAACCCGAAGGACTACCACTCGCTTCTGCAAAGTGCTCTGGAGCAACCACTCCGAGCGCGAAGTGACGTGGGAGAAGGAGTCTGCCATGAGGGAGAAATACCCTCATCTCTTTGAAATGGAGGTAATTTCCTATTCTCGGGGATGAGACTTTTAAGAGGGGTGGAGTTTTTGTAACATCCTAGATTTTTGGTTGAATGCAAAATTGTGAAGTTTAAATTGTTTTGAATTGATCTTGTGTGCATAAGAAGCAATTTGAGGATGTCTTCATTTTACCTCTCCTTAATCCTAGATTTATTGTGAGTCAAATAATAATTCTAGGCATATGAAAATGTTAGTTTGAAAGTTGGAGTTTATTTGGATTTTCTTGAGTGGGATTCAAATTTGAATTCAGATATAATTAGGGAATAAGTTTCGGCTAATAGTTTAAACCCTTGACCTGTTGCTGGGCCGTAACCTCACCACCGAAGTCTACCGGGCCACCCTGAACTTCTCAACTGTCTACACAGCAGCACCTCAGCCCAGTGCCGGCCCAAGCGCCGAGCAGCCCAGCCGGCCTGCTTACCTCTTCCCTCGCGTGAGACGCTGACAGAAGGGGCCCGCTCGTTAGTCGTCGTCTCCCCCACACCTTTCCTTCTTTTCCCCGTGCCTCTCTCCCACGTGCGCGCCGTTGTGGAAAGGCCGGCCGTGCAGCCATGCCCGCCACCGCCGGATGAAATCCACGCGTCTCGAGGCGCATCTCACCGTCCGCGCCACCTACCAACCCTATTTAAGCACCACCACGGGCGCCGACCCTAACCCTAGCCATTTTGGGGTTCTCTTCCCCATTCCTGCTGCCGGTGATGTCAAGGGGGGGGGGGGAGTGGAGGAGAAGGAGGCGGGGAGGCCGTCCGAGGGGGCGCCGCACGCCATCGCCGCCAGAGCCGTCCGTAAGGAGGAGCTGGACCCGTTGTCTCCGCGCACCTCTGCTTTGTCACACCTTGAAATTTCCAAATTTCAGGATGTGAATAGGAAGAATAATTAAACAATGATTTTCTCATAATTTTAATAATTTTCTAAACATTTATTTTGTTTACAAGAAATCTAGTATAGGAAAAGTCAATGTTTGATTTTCTAAATTAAATAAATTGGTTCGATGTGAGTGTTGCATTCATGTGGATGCGTCTTGGTTTTTCTTGAGTGCAAAAGGCTTTTAAAATACGTTTAGGTGCTCATCAAATCCTCCTGAGAATTTTCCAGCTTTTTCTGGAATTTATTCTCTTTTGTCTTTAGCTAATTCTATTTATTGGAATGCTCTAAAATCTTTTTCTTGATCTCCAAATATTTTATTTGGGTTCCTCACATCCCAAATCATCTCTAGTAATTTTTCTGAATTTTTCTGAGATTTCGGAGTATTTTTCGTGATTTAATTATGATTTCAGGATTTCCTGGAATTATTTTTAATCCGAAATTAATTTCCGAAATTAGAAAAAGAAGGGACAATAAAACCAGACTCAATCTTTGCAAATAGATGGCTCCGATGATCTTCTCGGCGTCCCCTTTCCAACGCCGCCAACCTCATCCCATTTCGATAACCCTAGCTCTCACGAACCGTCGCCGAACTTTTGCATCTACTAAATTCCGGCGAACTTTCCGTCGAGCTTTTCTTGTGAAACCGTGCACTTCTGATGCAAATGGACACCACCCCGGAGTTTTCCTAATCGAGCTCTACGCCGTGATGGGGTCGGTCACGCGAATCCAACGTCGACTCCGTCGTCTTCGCCAACTCCAGTGACTCCTCCCCAACTTCGGCGAGCCATTCTGTCGCCATTGTTGATATCTAGCCGAAGGTGAGCACACCATCACATTCGCCCCATTGTTTCCTTTTCGTTTTGTCGTTCGATCTACAGTTCGTGATCATCCCCATCTAATCCATGTTACCCTCTTTTCCTCTGTGCTGTCACCTTGTGCGCTCGACGACCAAGCCAGGCGCTGCCGGCCATCTTCCAGTCTGGAGGTAGGGGCGCCTGCGTGAGGAAGTCGCCGTCTCCCGGAGCCGCGTGACGTCCATCTGCATCCCATGCCCCGTCTCCCCATCACCTGGCGCCCTCGAAGCGTCCCGCGGCAGGAGCCCGAGTCGTAGGCCGCCGTCCGCCGCCGCCGGCCGAGATTCGGCCGCCTCCTTCGTCCCCGCCGCCGGTGAGCATCTCCCTGTGATCTCTTCGTCCTCCTCTCTCTGTTCTGTGCTTCAGCCGAGCCCCTAGACGCCCGTAGCCCCAGCGTCCATGAGTGCCAGGAGCTCCCGTCCCCTATCCGTTCGTTCCTGTCCTCCATGGACAGAGGTGGAAGAAAGGCCTTTGCAGTTTTGCGATTAGGCCCATCTGTTCCTTTTAATCCTTAGTCTATCTTTTGGGTCTTGGCCAATCTACAGAAAACCCACTAGAAAATCCCACTTTCACACATAAAGCCCACCCAAGCTCTTTTTCAGAACCAACCCTGTCTTTTTACCTTTTCGCGAGCACTGTTTATAGTGTCTTGTGAAACTTCCCTGATGGCCTCTGAAATCCTCTGGTAATCACATCTAGGTCCTTTTCATCTTGTTTTATGCATAGAATCTATGTTTTAGTTCCATTTTAATCTATTCAAGTTGTGTTAGACTCATAATAATCTAAAGCACGCGTTACTAGTGAGTTTTCATCATACATGTTTTCTAAAAATTAATTTGATATTAATTTTGTATAATGCCTAATATACATGCTTTCTTTAATTAAAAGATATATAGTGTTCTACATCGCTTTGCAATAAATTTTAATTTGATTAATGATTATTTTATATGCTTTGTAAATAAAAGCTAATTAGTGCTACACTCCGGTTTTCATAAATCAAATGTTAATCTGCTTAATATTTACTTACCTTTTCTAACTAAAAGTTTAGTAGGCTTTACACTGACTTTTATAAATGAATGTTAACTTGATTAATACCAACACAAATGTGTTTCTAGTTGTAACTTGGTTAGTTCTAAGCGAACCATAAAGCTATGCGCTTAGATCTTCTTACTTAAGTTATTTATCTAAATTAATATATGGTTGAATGCAAAATTGTGAAATTTAAAACTTTTTGAATTGATCCTGTGTGCATAAGAAACAATTTGAGGATGTCTTCATTTTACCTCGCATTAATCCTAGATTTATTGTGAGTCAAATAATAATTCTAGGCATATGAAAATGTTAGTTTGAGAAGTGGGAGTTTATTTGGATTTTCTTGAGTGGGAATTCAAATTTGAATTCAAATATCATTAGGGAACAAGTTTAGGCTAATAGGAAAAACCCTTGACCTGTTGCTGGGCTGTAACCTCACCACCGAAGTCTACTGGGCCACCCTGAACCTCTCGACTATTTGCATCGTAGCACCTCAGCTCAGCGCCGGCCCAAGCGCCGAGCAGCCCAGCCGGCCTGCTTACCTGTTCCCTCGCGCGAGACGCCGACAGGAGGGGCCCGCTCGTCAGTCGTCGTCTCCCCTACACCTTTCCTTCTTTTCCCCGTGCCTCTCTCACACGCGCGTGCCGCTATGGAAGGTCGGCCGTGCGGCCATGCCCGCCACCGCCGATTGAAATCCACGCGTCCCGAGGCGCATCTCGCCGTCCGTGCCACCTACCAACCCTATTTAAGCACCACTACGGGCACATACCCTAGCCCTAGCCAGTTTCGAGTTCTCTTCCCCATTCCTGCCACCAGTGACGTCAAGGGGGTGAGTGGAGGAGAAGGAGGCGAGGAGGCCGTTGGAGGGGGAGCCGCACGCCATCGCCGTCGGAGCCGTCCGTGCGGAGGAGCTGGACCCGCTGTCTACACGCACCTCTGCTTCCCCTACTCCAAGCTGTTCCGCTCCACCACGTCACGCCCTTCACCGACGCCTCACCGCCGAGCCCCCTTAGAACCTAGGTGAGTACCGCATCACCCTCTCTGAGGCGCCCGACCTTCGAGTCGTGGTCACGTTCGAGCCTGGTGTGCTCACCGAGCCTTGTGCTCTCACTGTGAACTCGTGTCGCACCGCGACGCCGCACATCCTGTTGTCGCATGTGTTGCAGCCATCGAGTTGAGCTGGACGACTTGCAAGTGTCGTTGCTTTCTCCACTGCGTGCGCAGCCTTGCTTGCCGTTTCTGTTCCCTATTCATTTATCCCTGGTCGTGCCCTACCGCGCACCCTAGTGCACCGGCGCATGTGCGCACGCCGTGCAGGGGAAGCCAAGACCGAGGCTTTGGGTCGCCGTCTTCCCCAAGACACCTTGGGCCGCTCGGGCACCGCCATGCCTCCTTCCTTGTCTAGTGTGCATCGCCAGGCTCGTCGCCACGGTCAAGCTACCGGTGTTCGCCTATGCGCCACCGCGCCGCACCGCACCATCGCTTTGTGGTCCAATGTTGTTCCTGGGATGACCCGTTCGCTCCCTTGGTGCTCGAGCGTATGCGCGTCCACGCGCACACTCGTGATCTCACCGGCACTGGCACCCAAGCCGCGCCACCAAGCTCTCCTGCTACAAGTTCGCCGCGCCGAGCCGCGTCTCTACACTGTGCGCTGATGCCAGGCACAAAAGCCGAATTTTTCTCTGCCCTAGTGAAACCCTAGGGTACCCTCTCGTGCAACATGCCGCGTGTTGGCCAAGTGCCGCATTACCTCGCCGCCGGCGAGCTCTTGCCGATCCGCCGCTCCTTGGGGGCATTTCGTCGAACACCTTTCGACACGCTCCCAAAAACCCTAGTGGGGATTTCTACCTATACACCAGGCCACATACCGCTTTGACCGCAATGGATCCACCCGGATCTCGTGTGACCAGCGAATCGCACGTCAACTTCACCACAACCCGCATCGCGGTGAGCCGCAGCTGATTCGTTGGATCCGGTATGTCCCGCCAACCGTGCTCGAGCCACACGCCGACCAGCTTGTGCCCAAGCTGCACCAGATGCCGCTGGGATTCCGCGCGCCCTGCCACGTAAGGCAGCCACGTGGGCTTAAGCTGGCTTATAACCGTCTATGTGGCTGCCACACGTGCTGCTGTAGCCAACCAACAAACACCCTGCAGTTAGCTTATAGACCCCTAGAGTTGATCGGTACATAGCTTAAAGTCGATGCTATTGTGTATGCGTATTTTTATTTCCAGAAAACTATATAATCTTTGGAAAATCACAACAAATCCATTTTAGCTCCAAAAAAATCCAAAACCTTTTCCGGAAATTCTCTAAAATCTTAAACTCCGTGCTAGGCTAGTGTTTGCTCTCTTTTGGCTCATAATTGCTGTTCGTTTGGAGTTAATTGCATTAGGACCGCTCTTTATTTTGTTTTACGTGTTGGTTGGAGCAACGAGAGCTGGGGAGCTGAACCCGGAGCATGACTACACCGACGACTACGCTGCTGAGGTCTACCCGACCCCAGGTTCATGCTCGACTGATTCTGAATACCTATTAGACATTGCCATGTAGTATGCTAGCGCTTTACTTTATATGCATGTTGATGAATCTTGCACTGCCTATTTTAATTACCTTGTCCTTGATTGTCCTACTACTTTATATGTTTATATGTGTGTATATATACGCTGAGCTTCGCGATGCATGTGTTGGGATCGGAATAGTGCTTCTTGGCACGTGTGGGGTAAAAACAGCCAGGAGAAGACGTTTTGGGTACTTTGGCGGGGGTGACCTCGAAACAACCGATCTGGGATCGGGGATGGGGTGCACTCCTCAGTCTATCCCCACTTTTACAGTTTTTGGAGCCTAGGTGTTGGGGTTTTACTTGCGCTTGAAGGACATGAGCTTGCCTCGGTCTGAAAGAGAGTGGACAGACCTTTTCACGGGACCTTTACGTACACACCACCTCGCCGAGTGTGGGGTTAGGGCCGAGTTGAGCTCGGCAAGTGTGGAACCATACCTGCCAGCATGATAGTGGGGTTTTAGTGGGCGAGAGGTGGGAGTGAGACCACCCTCTCAGAGCGACTCCCATGTTGCCACACGGGGGCATTTCACAGTTCCGATGTGATTCCTTCTGAGGGGGGATCATTTTGAGGGCCGGAGGCAGGATGGGACCATAACTACCGAGAGTTTGCATGGGAGGATGGGCTCGGTTGGCCGTACACCGACCGGGTGCCATCCCGGGTTGTGTTTAGGTGTACACGCTCTGCAGAGTTGTTCGATCTATAGCTATAGCCGCGTCCTCGGTCGTGAACATGTCCCCTGATAGCTTTGTTCTCATGTTTTGGGATTTCTACCGTCCCCCCTATAGATGAGAGTGTGGTGAGCTGTGGTTGCTGTTGGGGAGAGGAGAGTGGCTCTCTCTACCTTGCGGATCCGATTGCAATCATTGAGATGCGAGGAGAGGAAGTTCTTGCATCAACCCTAGATGGAGGTAGGATGTGGAGATGGGATTATGGGTCACCAGGTGGTTCCGGGCTGGGTTGAGAGCTTTGGGTTGGGATCTTGATGGAGATATCTTGTTGTTACTCTACTGCTCCTGCATAGGAAAGCCGAGCTTCTTCCTTGTCTCTTTTCTTCCCTTTAGAAGTTAGACCACTTAAAGCTGCATACAGTTGGTGACGTGGACCAATCCCACTCCTTGGGGATAGACTTTGGGTGTGCAGGTTACGAGTCCGACTACGACAACAACACCGATGGATGGTACGACTGAGGGATGCGTCACTTCGCTCAAGGATGCCTGTGCGCGAGAAGAATAAAAGATGGAGACCCTTCTGAGATGTTAGCTACCGCTGCTTAGAATTTCACTCTGATTCAGCTAAGAGGCTTGTAATGTTCTACTCCATAATGGACATGTAATAAATTTTATGTACTAATATTTGTGTGATGCGATGTATGGCTATGATTTACTATCTGTGATGCGTTCTGTACGCGATAGCCACTGTTCCAGGGACTATCGCGAAGGTACAGGGATTTGGGTTTTCCTCTAAAAATCCGAGGCTTTACACAAAATACCCTGAAGAAGTACTTGTTGCTTTGTGCACCATCCAAAAAGCCTGTTACTGTAATTTTGTAACAACTGTGGAGAATTGTATGTAGTTTGGTCTGCATAATCTCTTGGTTGGCCTCTTGACATTGGTTTGTCCCAATAAGATTAGGGATTTGAAATTATACAGTGAAATCGTTTGATTCTAAAAAACTATGCAAAGCACCGACATATACATAATTTTAATTCAACCATCAATACTGAGGCTGAATTGTATAACAACCATATGATCTTAAGAGTTTCATCTGGTGAATGCAACTTCTACACAATGGTGGTTCTAGAAAGAATACGGTTCTTAATGCACCTCCAAACATCATTTCGCCATACAATTTCTGGTAAGCATTTCTCAGTTACTGATTGTTCAATTGTCTATGATGCTTCTTATCATGAGACGATAACATATGTCTATATGTTTGCAGTGGTGCTAATGATTGTTCAAAATGACCTGAACTTACAATATAGCTGGTAGCGCTGCCTCAATCAATCATTACAGAAAGGGTCATCCGTCCTGCAACCACAAAGAACCAATATAGAAAGGTCAGATGTTGGATTTTTGCTTCATCACATCTACGTATTCAATTTGTCCTTACATTATTTTGTAGTCAAAATACTTGATCGATGGATTTAATCTTTAGAAGCTATAGAAAAATTTATACATTTCAATTTTATCTCCCAGTGAAGGTATTTGAATGAAATGTGTCGGAAATCTAGGATGATATGTATGCTCCATATGCTTATTATTTCTTAAATTGAATTTATCTGGACAATATAGATTAGTGAATACATATTAGTGCATACCACTCCAGCTGCTCCTGCAGTTACTGCCATTAGTGCAGTCACTGAGTTTAACCCGGACGAGCACATCACGGGAATGCTGACCACCCGAAAGATAGGATACACTGTAGCCAGTGTTAGTGTTGCCTACCAATTCTAACTCATTTTTGTAATTTGGCTTGAGTTCTACAAGGGGTTCTCTATGAAATTTATTAACATCCTTTCTGTTCTCGAATGAAGGTTAAGTAGCTTGTACTATTTTAATATTTTTTCTGTTCTCAACTGAAGTTGAAGGATTACTCCCTCCGGTTTGGTAAAAGAAGATGTTTTGGACAAGATTTGAGTCAAACATTGGGAATATAAATCATGAATAACTTTTAAGTTGTTGGGTTTGGAAATGTGAAAACTACATGAGTAGATTTGTCTTGTAAAATACTTTCATAAAAGTATACATATGTTAGTTTTTGAGGACCAGAGCGTCCCGGTGGTCGGTGGATGACCGCTCCTTAGTGATGAGTGATTGACAACGGGTGTTGGACCGACTCTTGGCTTAGTGCGCAGGTGTAGGCCGCGGCCTAGTTCGTGTTGTTGCGAGGTGAAGAACGGGCGCGAAAGGTCTTCGCCTTGAGGGGCCTCCGAGAGATGGAGAGACAAGTAGGCTCGGTTCGAGGGACCCGGTGGACGGCGGGGTCCGGGTGCGGGCCACATGGTGGCGACACAAGCAAGACGAAGTCATGGACAAGTGAGCCGGTGCACGGTGGCGGTCAAGTCAAGTGGTTTGGCGGGAGGCCGGACCGGGCACACGGGGTTTGGTGGTTTGCCCACAAAACCATCGGCGGACGGTTTCTTGGTTTGGGCCTCAAAACCAAGTCCGAGGGCCCAACACGACGGAGACGGGATCCGGCGTGTCGGGAAGCTTCGAGGCGGAGGACACGCGGCGGGATCGCATGGCTTGCGTCGGGAGGACGCGGGGTGCGGCAAAGGCGTGGCCGTCCGATGGGAAGACCCACAAACATTACCAAAATGCCCCTACGTGGGTTGTATCGCCGTAGTGTAGTTAGGGGTAGTCGAGTCATTTACCACTCCGGCGGGACTCGATATATAAGCCATGAGTGTGTGTTGATGGCTCTCTCTCTCCGTGACTTAGGGTTTCATTTGCTCCCTCCTCTTTCTCATTTTCGTAGCTATTTTCCTTCCTATTTTCTCTAGGCTAGCATGAGAGCTTCATGAGAGATTTGTTGAGAGGGATGGATGCTAGGGCGGCATGCTAGACGTTGTGAATCTTTCCTGGTTTGTATAGAAGATTCGGGGTTGTTTTTCGTGGCTTTTTGTGCTTATTTTCGTGCCTTTGTTCCCGGTGTGATTCCGCGGATTTGAGTGAGTTTCTTCCCGGATTTCTTTGAGGGAAACATGGATAGATGTCTTGTGCATCTTTGTGCTTGATCTCGTGCCCTCAAACGCCGGAAACTACTTCGATTCGTGAGTTTTCGTTCGGTGCTCTAGCTTTTGGTGGTGCTCAAAGGATTCGCGATTCCCGGTGATTTAGGGAGTTAGGAGGCAAGATTTTTGGGCTATAGCATCCTTGTATGACGCTTTTCAAGTACCCAAACCCTTGTCTCCACAAACTTCAACCGTTTGGGAAATCCGATGATGATTTGGGGGAGTTGACTTTCGGGGTCGGGGTGTTTTCGGCTCCGTCCGCACCGGCGGACGGTCCGCGAGGACCGGGCGGACGGTCCGCGCGGCTAGGGTTCATCCCGTGTTCTTCGTGTTCTTGCTCGTCCTTCGTTTCGATCCGTCGCGTTTTTTGGTTTTTGGTTGGACGGAGTTTCGGACGGTCCGCGGTGTCGGGCGGACGGTCCGCGGGGTGCTTGGCGGACGGTCCGCGTGCTCCCCGCGGACGGTCCGTGGCTTGTAGGTGGCTTTGGTCCGTTCGTGTGAATTAACGGACGGTCGCGCGCTAAGGCCGGACGGTCGCGGCTCGGGTGCGGACGGTCCGCGGTACCCGGCCGGACGGTCCGCGCGGCTCTTTGCGGACGGTCCGCCCCTCCCGCGCGGACGGTCCGCCGCAGCTCGTGTGCTTTGCTTCTTGGTTCGATTCCTTCCCTCCTTCTTTCGTGCTTCCGCGTGTGCTTCAAGGAATCATTCCTAGGACTAGAGGTTGATCCATAACCTCGTGGTCTTGGCGATTGGTGTGTGATTCGATCCATCGCTTGTGTGTGACCGGATTTGAGTAGGACATAGGCCGGGTGCTTTGGGAAGAATTTTTACCGCTCCTATTCACTCCCCCTCTCTAGTCGCCATCCGATCCTTCAATTGGTATCGTAGCTTGGTGCCGGATTCTTTGCGACTTTGACAAGTCCCGAATCCTAAGATGGCGTACGTTGAACGAGGCGGTCCGCCGCACTTCGATGGCAAGGGTTACCACAAGTGGGCGGCTCGTATGATGATTTTTCTTCGAGGAAAGCTGTTGGATTTTATTGTGCTTGACAAGACCTATGCTATTCCGGTCAACATCCATACTCTTATGGTGACCGATGCCGATGCCAAGGCCAAGTATGAGGCTAATGCAAAAGCCGTTGATCACTTGTGCCGAGCTTGTGTGATCCGGAGTTTGAGCGTGTTCGCCATTTGAATCTTACTTGGCAAATTTGGGATAAGTTGTTGGTTGCTCACGGTGGTGATAACCATGTGAAGGCTCGCCTCTTTGTTTCTTACCGGATGCAATATGAGAATTTCACTCCACTTCCCGGTGAGGACATTGATGCGATGTTTCGCAGGTTCACCGCCATCGTGAACAACATGAAGGCTAATGTAGAGGATTTTCCGTACTCGAGCATGATCGGGCTTTGAAGCTCTTGCATGTCTTGGACCCAAATGTTTGGGGTGCTAAGGTTGAGGCCATCAAGGAGTCTCGGACATTATTTGACTATTGAGTTGGATGACCTCTTTTCTAAGCTCAAGTCGGCCGAGGTTGACAGGAAGTTGCTATCCAATCATGAGGGCTCGACCGACCATAGTCTTGCTCTTGTGGGAGGATCAAAGGGCAAATCTAACCCTTCCCGTCGACAGTTTTCTTTGTCCTCTCTTATGTCCATTCCGGATGAGGAGTTTGATGTGCTTTGGGCGAGGAGGAGCCGGCCTTGCTCTCAAGAAGGTTTGAACGACTACACGAGAGTCGGAGGAACGCAAGGCGGAGCTCAGGGACGTGCTACAAGTGTGGCAAGCGTGGCCACTTCATCGCCGAGTGCCGGAAGCGGAGGAGAACAAGTACAAGGTGAACGAGTACAAGGCGCACCCGAGGCGTGAAGACAAGTACTCCTCCAAGGGCAAGCACTTCAACAAGTCCAAGAGCAAGGACAAGGACAAGCGGCGACCGAGCAAGAGCAGCTACAAGAAGAACAAGGCAAGAGCGATGGTGGCCGGTGCGAGCGACGTCGACTCAAGCTCAAGCGAGGAGCGCCAAGCTCAAGCGGCCGAAGATGAAGACGCCGGGAGGCGCAATGGCAAGAAGAGTGCAAGCCGGAACCTCAGCGGGCTGAGCTGTGTGGCGCTTGAGGGCTTTTGTGGCATGGCCCATAGCTCGAGCAGCAAGAAGAGTGTGAAGGAAGACAGCGACTCCGACTCGGAGGATGAGGTAAACCGTGATCCCGACTCCTTGCTTGCTGAGATTGCTAGGTTGAATGGTTTGCTTGATAACCGTGATAGTGTGCTGAGAGATGCCAAAAAGATGAGGAAAGATCTTAGGGCTCAGCTTGAGAATGCTAGTGAGAAAGTAGGAGAGTTAGAGTCAAAATTGCTTGAATTGAAACTTGAGAATGACTCTTTGAAACTTGCTCCTACTCCTCCCCGATGATGTTGAATGTGTTGAATGTGATGCTTGGTTGAATGAGATCAAACTCGCTTAATGAGAAGAATGCTTCTATTTTGGCTCAACTAGATGCTCTTAGGACCGAACATGATGAGCTTAAGGCTAGACCCACTTTGCTTGGTGCTTGCAAATCATGTCCTACTATGCATGCTAAGCTTGTTGATGCTCGCTCTACTATTAGTTCTTTGGAAGCATCTTTGAAATCTCCCGTTGCAAATGCATGTTCTAGCCGTGATGAAGTCACTTTGCGTAATCTTGAACTTACTTCCCATTTGGATGTCATTTATGAGGAAAATGATTATTTGAGGAAGGTGTTGGGTTGGTTGTCCGGGCAGGGAACCTCAATTGAAAATCATGATTGAGGAGTTCAAGAGAGCCGATGGTCGTGGTTTGGGTTTTGAGAAGTTGGGTGAGAAAGTGGGAGAGAACAAGGTGGGGAGAGTGTGTATGAGAAGTGTGTTGAGTCTAACCCCGAGTTTGAGGTGATCGGAGAGATCCAAGTCCCACTCCCAAAAGCACCCAAGAACTCTTTCACACCAAAGCCCAACCACCTTTGCAACAAGCTTGACACAACCCAAGATCCACCCAAATTCCCACCTAAGACAAATGATTTCCAGAAACCAGTGAAGTTTGTGGGTGAGAAGGGTGAGAAACCTAGAGAGAAGCCAGAGCCAAAACCAAAACCCATCCCCTTCAGGTGTGAGTATTGTGGCAAGGAGAGGCATCTTGCAGAGTTTTGCTACAAGAGGAAGAGGGATGAGAGGCTTGCTAGGGAGCAAGCAAACCAGGACAGGTATCACCAGTCTCGCGGTATTCCTGAGCCTAGAGTGCCACTTCCACGGGGTGTGGGAAGTGTGAGGAGTGTTGGCAGGTTCCCACAGAGAGGTGGTGGTGAGAGGTTTGTCAGGAGAGATGATGGTGTGCGTGCTGGTGAGAGGTTTGGTCCGGCTCGTGGTGGTTTTGCGGACGTCCTTCTACTCGTCCTCGCACGGGTTTAGGGGAGATGATCGCAGCTTTGGGTTCCAGAGGAACTACGGACCACGTTTTCCCCCTCGTGGTGCTCGTACTCCTCCCATGGGACATGGGAAGTTTGGTGGCAAGGGAGTGATGTTTGCTAACCCCTCTTTTGAGCAGATGGCTCGACACTGGTTTAACTTTCTTTGTGCTAACCCCAGTGTCGAGTCGCTAGCTCATTCTCGTTCTTGTTTCTGACTGCAGGCAGGGGGGCTTGGAGAACATTTGGTTGATCGACTCCGGTGTTCTCGACACATGACCGGAGATAAGAAGTGGTTCTCCAGCCTCACCCCAGTGAAGGAAAAGATGTACATCACATTTGGGGACAATGGACGAGGTAGGGTGCTTTTGGAGGGTGTTGTGCATGTGAGTGACAAGGTAACGTTGAAGAGAGTGGCTCTTGTGAAGTCTTTGGGTTTTAATTTGCTTTCGGTTTCTCAGTTGCTTGATGAGGGTTTTGAGGTGCGTTTCAAGTCTGGCGAGTCTCGTTTGCTTGATTCTCGAGGTGATCTTGTACGTATGATCATCCCCGAGGGTCGATTTTCGTGGCTGATTTCTCTCGTTCTTTGGGTCCTCGCTCGCCTGTTTGATGGCCGGTCCTTCTTCGATTTGTGGAAATGGCATAGGCGGTTGGGACACTTGAGCTTTGATTTGGTTTCCCGCTTGAGTGGTCTTGATCTTGTCCGAGGATTGCCGAAGTTGAAGTTTGAGAAGGATTTGGTTTGTGCTCCTTGTAGGCATGGTAAGATGGTAGCCACTCCCCATCCACCCCTGACCGATGTCATGACCGAGCGTCCGACGGAGCCGTTGCATATGGACCTTGTTGGGCCGGCTCGAGTTCGCTCGGTGGGTGGGAAGTGGTATGTCCTTGTTGTGGTGGACGATTACTCTCGCTATGCCCGGGTGTTCTTCTTGGAGGATAAGAGTGAGACTTTTGGCTTTGTTCGAGATCCGATTGTGAGGTTGAAAAACGAGAGGCATGGGAATGCTATTCGAGCTATCCGCAAGGATAATGGCTCCGAGTTCAAGAACTCTCGTTTTGATGCTTTCTCGTCGTGATCTAGGTCTTGAACATCGGTATTCGACCCCTTATGTGCCCCCTCAAAATGGAGTTGTGGAAAGGAAAAATCGGACTCTTTGTGAGATGGCTAGGACGATGCTCGATGAGCACAGGACTCCTAGGAGGTATTGGGCCGAGGCGGTCAATACAGACTTGTCATGTTTCTAACGGATTTTATTGAGAGCTTTTAAGAAGAAGACTCGTTATGAGCTTATGCATGGTCGGGCACCCAAGGTGAGTCATTTCCGAGTTTTTGGCCGCAAGTGCTTTATTCGAAGAAGGGAAAACTCGACAAGTTTGAGGCTAGGTCTAGTGATGGTATTTTCTTTGGATATGCTAACCACTCTAGAGCCTATAGGGTGCTTAACCTTGAGACTAACAAAATCATGGAGACTTGCGAGGTGACCTTCGACGAGACAATGCCATGTACCTCTCTTGGCTTTGAATGTGCGGGTGATGAAGAGATGGCCGAGGACCTCTTTGAAGAGGAGAAAGATGAAGTTGGAGATGATGATGGGGAGAACCATGCGCCCGAAGTTGAGCATGTACCCACTACTTCCCCTACGACCACTTTGGAGCATGGACCGTCTACTTCATGGACAACGACGGTGCAACAAGAGGACCGGCGAGAGAAGCCGAAGTTGAGGGGGAGGTAGTCTCGAGGCGTGAGGCTCCCGGCGGATTCAAGAAGTGCATCCCCCGTCGAAGATCATTGGGAACATCGATGAACACACTACACGGTTGAGGTCCGGGAATTCCTCTCATTTTGCTCATGCTTGCTTTTGTTGCTACTTTTGAGCCCAAGGACATTGGACATGCTCTATCCGATGCAAACCGGGTCAATTCTATGCATGAGGAGTTGGAAAACTTTGAGAGGAACCGGGTGTGGGAGTTAGTTGAACCACCTCCAAATTGCCATCCCATAGGAACCAAGTGGGTTTGGAAGAACAAAGAGGGAGAGAATGGGATGGTTGTGAGGAACAAGTCCGGACTTGTTGCTCGGGGGTTTAGTCGAAGGAGGGGATCGACTATGAGGAGACCTTTGCTCCCGTGGCCCGTCTTGAGGCAATTCGGATCCTTCTAGCCTTTGCCGTGGCTAAAGGGTTCAAGTTGTTTCGGATGGACGTGAAGAGTGCTTTTCGAATGGGGTCATAGAGGAGGAGGTGTAGGTGAAGCAGACACCCGGGTTTGAGAGCGAGTTGTACCCACACGGGGTATACGGGTTGAAAAGGGCTCGTATGGGTTGAAACGGGCGCCCCGTGCTTGGTATGGGAGATTGAGAGGTTTTCTTTTGAGCAGAGGGTTTGTGATGGGTACCGTGGATAGAACCTTGTTTCTCCTCAAGCATGGGAATGACTTGCTGATTGTTCAGATTTACGTGGATGATATTGTCTTTGGTGGCTCGTCACATAACCTTGTTGCCAAGTTTGCAGATGAGATGAGCAGGGAGTTCGAGATGAGCATGATGGGCGAGTTGCAGTATTTTCTCGGGCTGCAGATCAAGCAAGTGAAGAACGGTACATTTGTGCACCAAACCAAGTACACGAAAGACATGCTGAGGAAGTTCCAGATGCAAGATGTGAAGCCGATGTCGACTCCCATGGGGAGTACGGCAACTTTGGATGCGGATGAGGACGGAGAACCGGTGGACCGGCGGGAGTACGGGAGCATGATCGGCTCCCTCCTCTACTTGACGGCGACGAGGCCGGACATACGCGTTCGCCGTGTGTCCGTGCGCTCGTTTTCGAGCTTCGCCGAGGACATCACATCGACGGGCCGTCAAGAGGATCTTCGGGTACCTACGATCCGCCCCGGTCTTGGCCTTTGGTATTCTTCCTCCTCGACTCTGTCTCTTCATGGTCTTTCCGATGCGGATTTTGCTTCGGTTGTCGAGTCGAGAGGAAGTCTACTTCGGCACTTGTCGGTTTCTTGGTTCTTCGTTGGTCTCATGGTCTTCCCGCAAGCGATCTAGTGTAGCTCGGTCTACCACGGAGGCGGAGTATGTTGCCGCCGCGAGTTGTTGTTCCCACTGCTCGTGGATTTCATACACTTTGAGAGACTTTGGTGAGGAGTGCACCCGGATCTCACTTCTTTGTGATAGCACCGAGTGCCATAAGCGTAGCCAAAAACCCGTGCTTCACTCCCGTAACCAAACACATAGAGGTGAGGTATCATTTCCCGAGGGACAATGTGGAGAAAGGAACCATTGTTTTGAGCCATGTCCCTACCCAAGATCGCTAGCCGACATCTTTACAAAGCCTCTCGACCAAGCTACATTTGTGCTCTTGCGGGGGGAACTTGGGGTTTGTTGCCCTTTCTAGTTGACTCTTGGGGGGATTTCCTTTTTGTACCATATGTATCATACCATGTTTACTTTGATGTATATACATGCTTTGCTTGATGTATAAACCATGGTAGGATAGCCATCTTGTCATATATCATGTTGCATTTGTATCATGTTGCATTTTAGGATGATGAGCTTCTTTCATATGCCATATTTGAGTCTCTTTGGCTATTTGTGAGATATTGGTCATATGTGTGGAGAAATGGTGATGTGAGGCTATGCTCTTGGAATATTTGAGATATATGTGTGGTGAGATAGCCCCTTTTGAAATAAATGCTAAACTTGACTAATTTTTGATGAAATTTGCTCCACTTGTGTGTAGTTGTGTATCCATGTCACGGTTGGGTCTAAATGTGCTTTTCATGCTTAGATTGTGCTTGGATGCCTTGTTCTTGCATTTGGGCCAAAGGCCGGATATCATTGTGAATGTTTAGCCTATGTTGCATTCATGGGGGAGCATAAGCTTCTTTTTGCCGCAAAGGCACTTCATGTACCATGAAATGAATTCATCTTGAAAAGAAGTGCATAATGCTTGCAAAATGCTCCATCCATCATGTCTATGCTTAAAATGTCTTATCTTTCACATATGGGTGCAAAACATGTTGCATGATGTTCACCGGTGGAGAAGTCTCCCCCGAAGTGGACACATGGCTCATGAGCTTTGACATGACATGCTTTGCTTTATGGGTGTTTGCCATGATCTTTTGCTTGAGAATTTGGTATCCTTGTATGATCTTTAAATGGTATGCATGTTTGTGGCTCAAGTGTGACATGGATAGGCTTTTACATGTGAAGCGAGCCTTCTTTTGGTAAAATGGTTTAAATCTGCAAATTTTGCTTTGTCACATGCTTATATTTTCATATATTACTTGTGGCAATGCTTTAACTATGCTATGATTCATGTGTGTGATCTTTGTCTCATTTTTAGCCTTTGACACTAGATTTGGCCTATTTGAGAAGCTCATGTAGATGTTCATATGCTTTGCTTTGCATTTCGCATTTTCACCTTGATTCATACATTGTCAACAAGGGGGAGAAAAGGTGCGCTTAATGAAAATTCAGAAGAGGTGAGCTGAAATTTGGAAGTTTGCATCCACATGTTCGGGGGAGCTTGCATTTGTTCGGGGGGAGCTTTCTTCTTGTTTTTCGGTGTGGATTTTGTGCTTTGCTTGGCTTGTGACCTTTCTTTGCCTTTCTTCGGTTTTGGTCATGAGTTGAGCTTCTTCGTTTTTCTTTCTTCTTCTTTTCTCTTTTTCTCCGAATTTCATTTCGCGTTGTGTGTTGTCAATGCACTCATCAAGGGGGAGATTGAGGACCGGGAGCGTCCCGGTGGTCGGTGGATGACCGCTCCTTAGTGATGAGTGATTGACAACGGGTGTTGGACCGACTCTTGGCTTAGTGCGCGAGTGTGTAGGCCGCGGCCTAGTTCGTGTTGTTGCGGTGAAGAACGGGCGCGAAAGGTCTTCGGCCTTGAGGGGCCTCCGGGAGATGGAGAGACAAGTAGGCTCGGTTCGAGGGACCGGTGGACGGCGGGGCCCGGGTGCGGGCCACATGGTGGCGACACAAGCAAGACGAAGTCATGGACAAGTGAGCCGGTGCACGGTGGCGGTCAAGTCAAGTGGTTTGGCGGGAGGCCGGACCGGGCACACGGGGTTTGGTGGTTTGCCCACAAAACCATCGGCGGACGGTTTCTTGGTTTGGGCCTCAAAACCAAGTCCGAGGGCCCAACACGACGGAGACGGGATCCGGGCGTGTCGGGAAGCTTCGAGGCGGAGGACACGCGGCGGGATCGCATGGCTTGCGTCGGGAGGACGCGGGGGTGCGGCAAAGGCGTGGCCGTCCGATGGGAAGACCCACAAACATTACCAAAATGCCCCTACGTGGGTTGTATCGCCAGTAGTGTAGTTAGGGGTAGTCGAGTCATTTACCACTCCGGCGGGACTCGATATATAAGCCATGAGTGTGTGTTGATGGCTCTCTCTCTCCGTGACTTAGGGTTTCATTTGCTCCCTCCTCTTTCTCATTTTCGTAGCTATTTTCCTTCCTATTTTCTCTAGGCTAGCATGAGAGCTTCATGAGAGATTTGTTGAGAGGGATGGATGCTAGGGCGGCATGCTAGACTTTGTGAATCTTTCCTGGTTTATATAGAAGATTCAGGGTTGTTTTTCGTGGCTTTTTGTGCTTATTTTCGTGCCTTTGTTCCCGGTGTGATTCCGCGGATTTGAGTGAGTTTCTTCCCGGATTTCTTTAAGGGAAACATGGATAGATGCCTTGCGCATCTTTGTGCTTGATCTTGTGCCCTCAAACGCCGGGAAACTACTTCGATTCGTGAGTTTTCGTTCGGTGCTCTAGCTTTTGGTGGTGCTCAAAGGATTCGCGATTCCCGGTGATTTAGGGAGTTAGGAGGCAAGATTTTTGGGCTATAGCATCCTTGTGTGACGCTTTTCAAGTACCCAAACCCTTGTCTCCACAGCTTCAACCGTTTGGGAAATCCGATGATGATTTGGGGGGAGTTGACTTTCGGGGGTCGGGCCGTTTTCGCCCGTCCGCACCGCGGACGGTCCGCGAGGACCGGGCGGACGGTCCGCGCGGCTAGGGTTCGTCCCGTGTTCTTCGTGTTCTTGCTCGTCCTTCGTTTCGATCCGTCGCGTTTTTTGGTTTTTGGTTGGACGGAGTTTCGGACGGTCCGCGGTGTCGGGCGGACGGTCCGCGGGTGCTTGGCGGACGGTCCGCGTGCTCCCCGCGGACGGTCCGTGGCTTGTAGGTGGCTTTGGTCCGTTCGTGTGAATTAACGGACGGTCGCGGCTAAGGCCGGACGGTCCGCGGCTCGGGTGCGGACGGTCCGCGGTACCCGACCGGACGGTCCGCGCGGCTCTTTGCGGACGGTCCGCCCCTCCTCGCGCGGACGGTCCGCCGCAGCCCGTGTGCTTTGCTTCTTGGTTCGATTCCTTCCCTCCTTCTTTCGTGCTTCCGCGTGTGCTTCAAGGAATCGTTCCTAGGACTAGAGGTTGATCCATAACCTCGTGGTCTTGGCGATTGGTGTGTGATTCGATCCATCGCTTGTGTGTGACCGGGATTTGAGTAGGACATAGGCCGGGTGCTTTGGGAAGAATTTTTACCGCTCCTATTCACTCCCCCCTCTCTAGTCGCCATCCGATCCTTCGCTTTTTAATAGTTATTTTTGTAAAAATAGGAAGTCAAAGTTGCACTTTGGAGATCGTGTCGCTGTACTAAACGTCTTCCTTTACCAAACCGGAGGGAGTAGTAGTTGAAATTTATTTTTGTTCTGCATTTTGGGCTGGTACTTTAAATCCAAACCATTGTGCTATGATGCCACAGACAACCCTCGAGTATGTGCAATTGGCAACCATGTGTAAATGAGATCCATTTGTTGTGTGACAGAGGGTTCTAGACAATCAATTTTGTTCACTAGTGTTCGGTTGTGATTTCATTTTGTTAATAGGGTGATGGATCACCAGTCACCACGGAGCCGGTCTCGTATCCCTTTTGGGGACCTCACAAACACGTGTCAAAGAGGCAATAATTCTTGGTTTCGCTGTCATCTCACAGTTAGTTGCTTACACATTTCTTTTTCAATTGTCTAACCACCATTTGCTAGGGGATTGGCAAGAAGAGGATTCCAAAGTTCGTAAGAGGCAAGGGATAAAGAACGTTATGCAGCAATGTCAAGGGAGAAGAAAGATCAAAGAAATAGGAAGGAATGTGAGAGGCAGAGGAAGAAGAAGGCCCTGACAATTGGTCATGTCCATTTCCCATTTTTTAATTAAAGAATGCTCTTTTACCAGATCTTAGTGTCCAAGTTGATGGAAAATTTAATGAAATGCATGTTTTTTTACCAGTTGTTAGTGTGTGTTTGATGAAGATGAAGATGATGAATGGCTTCATAAGGGACATTTGACACAAGAAAGTGACCTTCCAAGTTCGTAATTTCTGGTGATCACTCTAGAAAATGTGTTTGCAAACTTTTGTATACAAAATTGAGATCAGCTATGAAGCAGTGCAAGAGTTCATGCAATCTCTTGGCCGAATCAGTGCATCAAGTATAGTCAATCTAAACAGATTGAGTAGTTAGCTCATAGGTTATATTATTGGTTTGTTTCACTGTATTACATGGCTTGTGTAGAACAAAATAAATTTTAATGCACAAGGCTATGTGCAACATGTATTGATATTAACTTGACCACTTGTTTGTTATACCACATTACTTATGTTGATTGCTATCAGTTGTTATTTTTGTTACACCGTATTACACGGGTTAGTTTCACTGTATTACTGTTGTTGATTACTCTCAGTTGCTATTGTTGTAGACTTTATGTTTGATGTGAACTTGACCATGTGTTTGTTACACGTAGCTGGTGGTGGGGAATTGAGCAACGTAGAGACCAACGACAATGGCATACATGAGAGTTGTGTTGATCCAACTATTGATGAAGGAAGTAAATGTGTTGTTAATATTGTGACCTCCTATTTCCTAGTGATTACCGCCCGCTCTTATTTTTTACTCTTAATTACCTTGAGCTTTTGTTTGATCTAATAAAATTAAAATACAATTTACTAATAACAACTTATTTTTTTTGAGCAAGAACCGTGGGGCAAAGCCCCCCGGCAACGAAAATAATATTACGACAAAAGATAAGTGTACAGGAGGACTTACAAGCAATTAAGCAAGCAAAAGGGAAGGCCTAACCAGCAGTTAGGCCAAGGAAAGCATACAAAAGAACTAGCTAACTAACAGCAAGCCGCAGGAAAGAGAAACAAAAGATTACAGAGAGCTCAACCAGGAGCGAATAGCAGGATGCAAAGAGGGCTTGATTCTGTAGAGGTGAAGCAAAACTTCTTTCTTGAATTGAGTTTTCCAAGAGGCCAAGCAAGGCAGCTTCCCATTAAAAATCAGATCATTGCGTTCATTCCAGATGCACCAAGCTCCAATCATCACCACCTCCATGAAGAATGGTAAACCAAAGTTACGTTTAGCAATCAGGATTCTCTCATGAATGTCAGCACCCTCATCCCGAGAAATGCCAACAACAAACCATCTAGCTTCGATGAGGAGCAAAAGAAAAACAAATGATCCAAAGTCTCTTCTATGAGGTCCGGGCAGAGGACACAATTATACCCTTCCTCCAAGAAATTGCCCCTCCTTCTCGGAATATTCCAAGTATTAAGCCTATCATTAAGGAGAAGCTAGGAGAACAACTTGATCTTAGGCATGCAACCGGACTTCCATAGCCAAGGAACGATCCTGGGAGTAGAAATAGAGGAGAAGTGATAATGATAATATCTTCGGAGGAAAAGCTCTCGCCGACCCCAAATATAAGTCCAGCCATCTTTAGAATTATCGGTGGAAGCGTTAAAGTTGTCGATTAAATCCCGGAGTTGGATGAACTCATTGAAGGCTCCGTCTAGGCATGGGAATCCCGGCGCTTAATCAAAGAGTCCGACATCCTAAACTTATAAAGAGAGATCCTGGGGTCTTTGGCAAACTGAAAAAGAGTTGGCAGAGAATGGGAGTGAACCACACCAGCAAAGAGATCCTCCCAAAGACCAATGGTGTCTCCCTTACTGGGAATACAGCGGGCAATACCCCTAAACACAGGGTTAAGCCTAAGAATGTCTTTCCACCAGAAGGAGCCTTTTTCCCTAGACAAGTGGGGCACAACCTCAGAGTAATACCTCTCCCAAATGAGCCTGATCCAAGGAACGTCGACTTTCCTGTAAAATTTATCCAATTGCTTAAGAAGCAAAGCATCATTCTGAATACTAAGATCAATAACCCCCAAACCACCTTTTTCTTTAGGCATTTGAACTAAATGCCAAGCAGCAAGATTATAGCCTTTTCTCCTAGTGTCATTACCCCTCCAGAGACAATTCTTTCTATGCTTGTCAATAATATCTATCACCGTGACAGGAAGCTTGAGGGTGCACATATAGTAGGTGGGAAGAGAAGAGATGACCGAATTGACAAGTTGTAACCGACCAGCCTGATTGAGGAACATTGAACTAGCAGAGAGCTTCCTCTCAATCCGGCAAATAAGGGGAGCATAATCCTTAACTTGAGGCTTGGTAAGACCCATAGGCAGCCCAAGATAGGTGAAAGGGTACACCCCCACAGTGCAGCCAAAGGAATTAGCCAGGAAGAAATTCGTCGCAGTCCACATTGATGGGTAACGGGCGAGTTTATGATAATTAACCACAAGCCCAAGTGGACGTCGAGATCACCGCAAGATTTCTTTCGGATGCAAAAGTTGAGATTCACAAGCTTGTAATATGAGAAGCGTATCATCGCATACTTGAATGATAGGGAAAGGGACCTCCGGTTCATGGGGAAAGGAGGGGCCAGTAGCCTTGCCTATATTCAAGATTAATAACACCTTGAATGAGATCAGCAGCAATAGCAAAAAGCAAAGGGGAGAGAGGATCACCCCGCCCGACCCCTCTCTTACATTTAAACTCTTTGCCCCGCAACACCATTAAGGAGAACGAAGATGTGGCGGAGGACGAATGTCCTCAATCCAGGTTATCCACTTATCACTGAAACCTTTAGCTTTCATGATCCGAAGAATGGCACTGTGCTCAACTAAATCGAACGCTTTCTCAAAATCCAGCTTTAGAATGATGATCTCTCTTCTGGAATGGTGGCATTGATGCAAAAACTCAAAAGCCCACCCAAGGCAATCTTGAATCGTCTTCCCTTTGATAAAGCCATATTGGTTCTCATGAACCACTTGAATGGCAAAATTCTGCAGCCTGTTAGCAAGAATTTTAGTGATGATCTTCATTGACGTGTTGAGCAGAGAAATAGGCCGAAAATCATTAACAGTCTCAGGATTGTCTTTTTTGGGGACCAAGGTGATGAAGGAGGAGTTGATACTTTTAAGATCAGCCTTGTGGTGAAAGAACTCCTTGCAAAGAAGATAAACATCATGCCTAATAATATGCCAGGCTTTTTTGAAGAAGAAATTGTTGAAGCCATCCGGGCCTGGGGCCTTATCAATCGGCAGATTTAGAATAATATTATCAATTTCGACACTGGAGAAAGGAAGACAGAGGGAATCCAGCCCTGGGCAGGGGGGTAAGATATCAACAAGGTCAAACTGCATGGAGCAGCCAACAGAACTACCCAGTCTTCTTTTGAATTCTTGGTAAAAAAGAGCACTTTTCTCGCTGTGGTCAGACACCATTCTACCACTAGAATCCACAATTTGGCAAATAACATTCCTTCTAAATCTTTCAGTGGCCATGGCATGAAAATTTTTTGAATTTTCATCCCCAAGCCGGACCACCCATTGGGTATATCTTTGCTTCCAATAGTCATTCTGCATTGCAAGAAGGTTTCTGATATGATTCTTTAACAGAGATCTGAAATTTCTTTCCTGGAAGAAAAGGGGTCTAAATTCCTCCAGCTTATCAAAGAAAGCAATAGTAGCATTACAGTTTGCAATAAGCAAGGTAAGCTTGGAGAGATTTTTTGCCCACTTCTTTAGAATCCTTCTCAAAAGCTTAAACTTAGCACTGATAACATGGGCACTATTCTGACAACTAGGAGGGATGGACCAAGCATTAGAAATTTGTTCAAAGCAATTGGGGTGCCTGAACCAATAGTTCTCAAATCTGAAAATGTTGGCTCTAGGGATGCAAGTACCAATCTGAACTTTACAGGGTAAATGGTCAGAAGTAATTCTGGCCAAAGGAAGCACTACAGAGTTGGGGAAACAGCTGGTCCACTCAGGAGATGAAAAAAACCAGTCCACCTGTTCCAGAAGAGGGCACTCTTGCATATTGCTCCAGGTAAAAGACCTGCCCTTGAGAGGGAGCTCAATGAGACCCAAGTGACTAATGATGTTATTGAAAATGACAGTATCATTGAAGTTTCCCCCAGCTTTATTCCTATTCTCAGAGCTTCTATAGAAGTTGAAATCACCCATAATTAACCAAAGGTCATCATCATTGAAGGTCCGACTAAACGTACCAATAGATGAGTGTTCTGCTAATAACAACTTATTGTAGCCCAGATATTGTGCTTTTTCTTTCTTTGTGCGATGTATGCCATATCACAACTTCAACTGATTTAAAGAAATAGAAGTGTCCATATTGACTACATGAATTTGAGCCTGTAAGATCACTTTGCCATAGCGCCTACTTCCATTGTTCCCATATATTTAACATGCTTGTTCGCTTAGCCAATCTAACTAATTCTGGTACAAAAAGAAGCTCCCGAGTCTTGGTGCCGCAGGAGGAAAGTCGATTGAATAGACTTGTGCAAGCAAATCAATCCAAGTGACTGAACAAATTAAATTAAATTATTTCTTCTTTCTATCATTATAAAAAACAAAGTACCGCCAACAGGAATAGGCCATTGAAGAGCTTTCTGATTATTCTATGCCATTCTTTCTTCAATTCTAACTATAGCATACAAGGTACTCCCAACAGGTAGAATAGGTCACTAGAAAATTGTCATGTTATTTTAAGAAAGCAATGTGAATGATGCTGCATATTTTTAAAAATTTAGGAGGAAGCAAAAATTTTTAAATACATGCTGATAAATTGAGGGGCGTGAGTGGTCTAGAGCGTCGGTAACTTTTTAAAAGAAGCAAGCAGTCAGTAATTAAATTTGTTTTAATTGTGCACATCCAAAGGCTAATCATGTCTTTCAATATTTGATACTAATATGCCCACAAATTCCTGTAAGATTTTCAAGAGGATTCAAGGGAATATGAGAACTCACTTAAAATTTTTGTCAAAGCATAACCATGTTCAACGGGGCACTTTGTTTGATGTTCTATGCATGCTAATTAAAGTATAATTTACTAATAACAACTTATTGTAGTTGTTACCTGCTAATATCATCTTTCCCAAATATTGTGTGTTTTTTTTGTGCGATGTCTGCCATATTCGAAATGTTATATTTGGCACCAATTGGTGATCTGGATTTTAGGTCGAGATGATGAACCCATCTCTGTGGACGACCAAACCCTCTCTCTGGGGTGAGCGTAGGGGTAGGAGGGATAGGGCACGTTATGCGGCAATGTCTCTTGTGTCAAAGGAGGCACTACAAACAAGAGGCGTGATGCTAGAGCTGTAAAGAGATTAGTTAAGACGCCGCAAGAGAAGAAGGAGAGTGCAAGAAAGTCCAACAACAACTATCGAAAGAGGATGAAAGAACACAGTGAAAACAACTTGCATCCTGACTCCATCGCCATGGAAAACCCTCAATGGAAGCTAGAGCTTTTACACCCTCCTGGCGATAAGCCTTCCTTGAGAGTATCAGAACAAATGGCGATCCCCGATTTCGGTGGCAGGCCCGTTTACGTCGAGGCAGCTCTACAGGAACGTCCAGAACAAGATGAAACCATGGAGACATTTCTATCCAACACTATCCATACAACCCACCTAACTCTAGGATTGCAAGAATCGCGACGAAAGCGTCGTAATCAGGAGTTTGAATCAACCATTGGAAGAAATACCAATGGGACCACTGGTGAAAACGTTGCGAGTCAGCCGATACAGTCGTGTGTTGTTGATAATGGTAAACTAGTTACCAACCTATATATTATTATTATAACTAATAAGTTAATACACATTTAACCAAACTATGTCTTAATGCTATATATTATTATATAAAGGTGTCATGCAAGAGGGTGAAGGAACATCAGATGCGTTAGGAGCAGTTAACAACATTACATGCTTCGGGTTGGTCGACACTATTTTTGTGTCTCACCCACCATCCAATCTATGCAGGTACTTCCGGACATTCACCTCATAATGAAAGGTGTACTCAGATAACCATCCGTGGTTGATGAGCCTGATTCTATGCCACCACGTGATTTGCACAGATACCCTTGTCAAGGTATGTGTCCATGACGTGCATGCTCTTCCTGTTCACATTTTGCATATTCATTAATGTTCGTCTCACCACTCATGTCACATGTGGTTGCGTCAGATGGTGATGAGAACATTGTATTCGATGAGGATGAGGAAAAGGATGAAGGGTTTCTTTTCGTGGGACAAGGTGCACCTCGTTGCAGTTTTCTCACGTTAAGATTCAGTTTTAACCAACATATAGCACCCTTGACCTATGCTAAATATTATTAGAGGATGATGATGATTCCGTCGTGAATGAAGACCTCGCGAGGGGTGATGAAGATACTGTTGAACCGGATGCACCGGTCCCATTCTGTGCAGCACCAATGTCCCAAAAGAGGGTCACTGCTAAAGCAAGTAGATAATTGCGAGTTCTGTAATGCAAAGAAGTTTGAGTATGAACCACCAGGATTCTGCTGTCATAGTGGAGGCATTCATCTATCCACCCCCGAGACACCCCCGGATGAACTGTTGCGATTGTGGACAGCCTCTGACTCTGATGCCAAGCATTTTCGTGACCACATTAGATATTTTAATGGGCACTTCTCCTTCACTTCTTTGCACTGTAATCTTGATGGTGCGACCACCGACACTCGGAAGTGTCCCATATGCACCTTTTGTGCACATGGCGCCCTTTACCATAATCTCAAAAAGTTTGGCAAAGAAAATAAGTATGAACCTAATCACCTCGAGCTTTATTTCTACGACGACAATCCTGATCTTGATTATAGGCACAACAAGTGTTGTGAGAAGAGTGATCAGAAAGATAGAGAGGTTATTCATACATTGGTAAACATCTTCAATAGTGGTCTTAATCCCTACTCGGAACAACTTTCGCACTATGGGAGAGGTAGAGGATTTTTCAGATTACCATATCGAGTTCAACCTTGATCAATGTCTAGACCGGAGAACATACAACAAGCCTTTAACGTCAGTGGTTGCTGCCGTTTGGACTGAGGGGAGTGAGCATCGGGGTCAGTTTGAAAAATAGTGCCATCCTCCACAGGAAGGATAGGTCATGGAAAGGTATCCGGTCATATCATGGCTGCTACGACCCCCTCTCGTACCCACTCTTCTTTCCAAGGGGAGAGTTCGGGTGGCACAACTACATTCCCAAAGTTGGTGTGACTGAGGCGCAGGTTAACAGAGCCTGAGCAATCTGCAAGGAACATGCTCAGGGGGGTGGCGATGATGAAGCTGGTAATTGCATATTTCCTCTTAACAGATATGACCCGATGGTCGTGCATCACGATACTAACTGAAAACTTTCCTGTGTGTAGGTTCTGCCGAGAATAAATGCGTTTTAGTTCGTGATTACTATTCCTACATGTTGCAGATGCGGCCTGGGATTTTCAACCCAATACTATATGACAAGCGTATGTTTCAGCAGTTTGTCGTTGACACTTACGTGAAGATAGAATCTTCACGTCTGGACTACTACCCCAGCAATCAAGATATTATGAGGGCCGACTTGTACTAGGGCTTGGTTGACAACTACCATAACGTAGTGGAAGACGCGAGTGAGGTTGGGAAGTGTACGGTTCTATCACCGACGTTCATTGGTGGTCCCGTGATATGGGGTGTTGGTACATGGACATGATGGCTCTGGTTCGAAAGTATGGCAAACCAGATGTCTTACTCACCATGACGTGCAATCTGAATTGGGACGAGATAAAGAATGAGCTATGTCCAGGACAGTCCTCCTAGGACCATCCAGATCTCGTGGCTCGAGTGTTCAGAGCCAAGTTGGAGGAGTTGAGGCGATGGTTGTTGTGAAACGACATACTTGGGAAGGTAAAAGCCTACATATATGTCATTGAGTTCCAGATGAGGGGCTTGCCGCATCCACACTGGCTGCTGATAATGCAGAGGAAGTACAAGATCACTTGCCCAGAGCAGTACGACATGATTATCACTACAGAGCTACCCAACAAGGAGTACCCTAAGCTCTACAAGATGGTCACAAAAGCATATGATGCATGGACCCTGCGGTGTGCTTAATCCAAACTGCCCATGGACAAAGGATCATACTTCATGCACGAACTATTACCTATGACTATTTTGTGATTCGACATCGCAAGGCAAGGATTTATACCCAAGGTACCGGCGGTGCGATGATGGTCGTAAGGAAATGATTCGAGGTCACATTTTGGACAATCGTCCCGTACAACTCGTATCTCATACATACTTTCAACTGCCACATTGACGTTGAGGCATGCAACAACATTAAGTTAGTGAAATATCTATTCAAGTATATATACAAGGGCATGACAGAGCATCTGTGGCTATTAGGGAAAATGGAAAAAATATGCCAATGGTAATGTTGATGAGATCAAAGAGTACAGAGCATCTGTGGCTATTTTTTATTGTGCTGTAGACATTTGGATGTCCGTAGCAACGAACGGGCACGAACCTAGTACTCCTAAAAAGTACGAATTGGAGAAAAACTTGGTCATACTTTTTTCCGCTCTCCTGTGAATCTACCTCCCTAACCCCACACATCCGCCGCTCGACTCCCGCATCCGCCCCACCCCCTCTCCCCCACATTCCCATCCCACCCTCCGTCCAAATCAAACCAAACCCTAAGACTGTCTCCAGCAATGACGCCCACACACATCTACAAAACGAGCGATATGCAGCACGAGAGAGGGGGTTCCCGTACTGCAAAGGAACGAGGCGTCCAGTGGTGTGCGCAACCCGTCGCGCAACTCCTATGACGGTTGCTCGACACGCCCTGTCCTGGAGCCTTCCTCTGCCCTGGCTTGGAGGCGACTGGGTTGGAGGACGAGCTAGTCGGAGGTGGTGTTGATAGAAGTTGAGCGCGGTGGAGGTAGGGTCGGAGCAAGGGAGGGAGTGGACCTGGCTTGGCTCCTCCAGCACCGTCGTCGTCGGTGCTGACCTTCACCGGCATCGACCCGCACTGTCGGATCTGGACTGGTGTGCCGGGTGCTGCAAGTCGTGGAGCTCCACCTCGCGCGCGCCCAGAGCCCTAGATCCCACCGGTCGTGGAGCTCGCACCAGTGAGTTGCTCCGCGTCGGCGAGGTGCTGGTGCACGGTCACCAGCCGGTGCTTCCGCCGGCCGTGGAGCTTGGCTAGCGCCGGGGACCGAGGGGGCGTCGCCGTGTGCAGCCTGGGCTCTGAGCTTCACGCCGCCCTGGATTTGCGTCGGCGCTACCCGAGGAAGGAAGCGGAGGTGAGTGCCGCAGCCCTGGATCTTGCCGGGAGGAGGTCTGCCGGGTCAACGCGCTGGATCCAGCCGAGGAGGAGGTTCGCCTTCTTGCTCTGCTGTCGTTTGGTGTCGGTGGGAGGGTAAGGTCACATCTCCTGGAGGAGCTACACGACGGGGTCGAAGAAGGGGCGACCGGGGGGAGGGGATGACGGGGGTGGAGGGCGTGACGATGGGGGCCGCGTCAATTGGGATGGGAAAGCCCCGGTACCCCCGGGGATGCGGCACGCGACCCCTTTGCTACAAATTGCGGCACCCGTTGTGGCTCTTGCTGGAGCCGCTACAGTGTGCCTTCGATCTGGAGATAGTCTAAGAGCAACTCCAGCAATACCCCCTATTAAGAGCCCCTACTTCGTTGAGTAGGCGGCGCCCCCAACTTGTTGGGGCTTCAATTTTATGCTCAACTCCAGCAACAACCCCAACTCTGAAGACCCCATTTTCACGTGACATGTGGGAACTCCTCATCAATGTGTCATATACGGCCCCTCTCTCTCCCACACATCTCCTCTGTTCCTCTTCCTCCCTGTGCTTCGGTCCCTCTGTTCTCTCCCAGTGTCCAGCTGCCGTGGATGGCGCGAGATCAGCCTAGAGCAACACCCCAGCTCCGGCTAGACGCGAGAAGGGCGACCTTTGGCTGCACACCGTGGTGACAGCGTGGTGACAGCTTCGGCCACACGCGGTGTGGTAGATCTATGGTCGGCGCCCGGGCGAGCACTGGTGGAGCTCGAGATCTAGAGTGCGAGATCCAAATGGGCTCCGCGACGACGACGCTGGTGGAGCTCGACCTACGACTGGCACCCGCACAAGCTCGCCCGTGGTCGCTGGGCGCGGCGGTCGATTTTGCTGGAGGATGTGCTCCCCACCGTAGATTTTAGCGGCCACAGGCCGGCGGATGGAGGACGAGGCCAGCGGCGGTGCTACGGGTAGGGCCTTTCCCCACTGCTCTGCGGCCGAGTCACCACGACTGTTGTTGGCTAGCGACTGGGACGCCTTCCCCGGCTGCCCTGCAGCTAGGCCTGGTGCCTTCCCTGCCAGTGAGGAGTAAATAGATGGGGGCAGCGGCGGCGTCTCTTCGAGATTCACGGGATTTGACATGGATGGCAGCGCTCCGTGGAGTTCGTATGCGCACGCATAGGAAAACCGTCGCAACTATCAAGTAGGGGCCTTCCCAGCCGCCTGAGGGAGAAGGGGCCGAAGGGTGTGATTTGGGTGCCCCCTACTTTTGGCGCCCGAGTAGGGGCTCTGCTGGAGTGCGTTTTCTTGCTCTCGGCCCCTACTTTTTAGTTGGGGCTCAAGTAGGGGGTCTACTGGAATTGCTCTAATGCCCCCTCTACCCTGACGCCGCTGCCGCCTCTGCCATCGAGCACGCCACCACCTTGCGGATCAAGCCGTCCATGCTCAGCATCACATCATCGCGCCATGCACCCTCCCCCCGGCATCCGTGCCATCAGCTCGCTCCTCGTGTCGCAGGATATTTAACTTTTTACCATTATAACGGATGACAACTCTCTGATTATCACTTTAACGGTGACAAATATACATTTGCCCTTGATGTTGTGAAAGGGATACAAATTTACCACTTTTGCTTACGTGGCACGCCAACTGAGCACGCCACGCTGGATCGAGTGGGTAAAATGACTTCACTTGCCCCTGCCTTTCTTCTTCCACGCGTGCGTGCCTTCCTCTCAACGAGATCTATAGCGGGGGCGGACGGGTGATGGCCGGTCGGCCTCTGACGAGGGTATGCTCAAGCCCCTCCACGTCGAGTGAAATCCGCGACCTGTTCTTGCCAGGCGATGACAGGCGAGCCAGCTAATGCTACAGCTTCATCCCTGCCATAGCCGAGAGCAGCAGAGAACGCGTGTTGTTGGGCTTCACGCTGCACCGCAGCCACCCACAACGGCAGCTTTTCTAAAGCCAACGTGAACAGCGGGACGACGACTGGTCTCGTTGGAGGCGGCGCCCGAGCGGACACCGCCGCGGCTCGCGAATGCTGCCTGAGATGCCGTCATTCGACCACCAGCCACACCCATACACCAAAATGCGTGGTGCTAAGATTAATTTGTGTCGTGAATGTTGACAGTTCAAAACCGTGCTCAAGTTCACCGCAAGCCTACGGGTGACTTGGTGCCTTTTTCACCAAGGAGGGTCCTCCCTAGATTTGTCAATCCAAGGATCGGAAGCAAACTCCTAGGATTGTCCATCTAACCTTTTGATCTATCCTAACATGAAGCATTGATTGCATAAGAAGATAAACCTTAAAGATATACGTTTTATAGCATAAGGTTGATCGCATCCATGAACGTCGACAAGGTAAGGAGCAAGCAAGGGAAACTAAGGCCTATTGTATTCTAGTCATAGTTCTAGCCAAAAGAGCAAGTGCGATATGCATCTCATCCAAAGCCATCTTTAAACTACTATCCTCCGGTCCGATTCCGAAGACGCCCGCCTTTTAGAGCCACCGTCCTGTCACAACGCACTCCTATTCGTGCGGGTTAGCCTAGGGCGAGTTCAAGAAGAACAAGTTGAAAACACTTGGTCGATCCGGATGCACCTCTAACCACCATGACTACTAGAGCACCCCAAGCAATCTATCTAGAATAGATTGAAGATGAAGCATAGCCAAGCCAGAGCAAAATCATAAAAGGAGGAATCGAGTTGCTAAAAGATTGGATGACATGAAGTACTTTACTCACATAATAAACATGTTTAGATCATCTCCACTGAGTACATACCATTGATGACCTCAACTAGCTCCGGAACTCCACCATGGCTCAACCGTGCAAGGCAGCCATGGCGGCTAGGGTAGGCCTAGGCCATCTCATAGACAACTTCGAGGACTCGCGGCGGCCATCGTCTGCGTTCGTCGCTCTCTCATAGGTTTCGCCGAGTTCCTCTGGATGGATGCCGCCGAATTTTTGCAGCGAGACTATTAATACCCTGAAGCAACCCTAGTCCAAAGGGGGGCTCGAACCACCACGAAAATGGGCTGGGCCGGTCCGCATGGGCCGCCGACCCAAAAAGATTTTTGGCCCGTTTCGGGCCCATCTTTCGCGTGTGGGTTTCTCTTACAATTGTGAGCTTTTGTCTTCATGATTGTGTGGCCTTTTTACGTCTTTATCTATGTGAATAGTTAGGATGTCTTGTCGTCCAAGCCTCTGTATCTTCCGTCTGAGTCCCCGGAGTTTTGTGCCTTCACATTGTGGTCCTTGGGTCATTTGGAGTCATGTTCACCTCGAGTGTTGACTTGTACCGGGCTTCATGATCTTCTCGCAAAGTGCTCATTGAACTTCTCCCGGAAGTGCTCCTTTTAGTGCCAATCCTGCGTAAACAACATACTCCAAATACCACATTCACAAGTGAACTTGTTACATCATTAGTATGCCTAGTGGCATGTTAGTTGCAAATCATAATCAAAACCAATGTATAACAAGTACTCTAGGTTGACGGAAATTCACCGTCAACAGTGACTTTGTCCATCTAGCACAAAGGCAAACATTGATTGGCAAGGAACATCACTTCGATTTAGGGGATCCCTCGATTTAGCAAAGACAACAAAGATGCACACCAATCTCGCTTAGGGTGGCGCAACGCGAATCTCCGTTTCCTTGCTCTCCTCCAGCTCAGCCAGTCCAAGAGCCCCTTCTTCGGGTTGATTGGGTTCGCGGAGCGGTGGGCCTTGAGCTTGCGTGTACACCATGAGCCTCGAGCTCCCGGCGGCGGGGCTCGAGCTCCCCTCGAAGGCGGCGGCATGGCTCGACCTCCCCTAGTCGCGGTGGGGCTCGAGCCCACCCGTCCGGCCATAACAGGACATGAAGTCCGTCGGTGACGGAGGTCGAGCTCCCCTCGTCAGAGGCTGGACCTCAAGCGCTCCGTCATCTCCGACCTCGGCCAGTTCCTAAAGTGCATGGAGTACCACCTGGAGTTCAAGTTCGCCCACCCGAATCTGGCTTCGGCCACGACCACGACATCCTCTCCTCTGCGCTGGTGTTCCCCACGTTCGACAAAAGGTCCGAGCGGAAGGTCCCCTCCGACAAAAACGCGGCATATCTCACCGCCGGTGCGCCGCCGTCCGCCTCCCCTCCTTGTCTAGGCGCGCGCCACCCCCTGCTCCTCCCCGTGCGCGTCGGCCCGCCGGACCTCCTTGGGCGGAGCTCGAGCTCGCCCGGCCCCAAGCTCCCCTAGGCGGCATCCATGTCGCTTGGTCGCCCGGCCGCTTATCGGAGCTCCTACCACGGCCGGCTCCCCGGAGCTCCCCGCGCAACCGTCATTCCACCCTCCATCTCACACACACCCGCCGCCCCCTTCATCCTTCCCTCCCCAATCCCCACGCCGGCCACCCCCGCTCCTTGACGACACATCCGAGGATCACGAACGTGGGGAACACCGGCGCGAGAGGAGAGGTAGGGTCGGAGCAAGAGAGGGAGTGGACCCGGTGCACGGTCACCGGGCCCGGTGCTTCCGCCGCCGTGGAGCTTGGCTAGCGCCGGGGACCGAGGGGGCGTCGCCGTGTGCAGCCTGGGCTCTGAGCTTCACGCCGCCCTGGATTTGCGTCGGCGCTACCCGAGGAAGGAAGCGGAGGTGAGTGCCGCAGCCCTGGATCTTGCCGGGAGGAGGTCTGCCGGGTCAACGCGCTGGATCCAGCCGAGGAGGAGGTTCGCCTTCTTGCTCTGCTGTCGTTTGGTGTCGGTGGGAGGGTAAGGTCACATCTCCTGGAGGAGCTACACGACGGGGTCGAAGAAGGGGCGACCGGGGGGAGGGGGTGACAGGGTGGAGCTGTGACGATGGGGGCCGCGTCAATTGGGATGGGAAAGCCCCCGGTACCCCCAGGGATGCAGCACGCGACCCCTTTGCTACAAATTGCAGCACCCGTTGCGGCTCTTGCTGGAGCCGCTACAGTGTGCCTTCGATCTGGAGATAGTCTAAGAGCAACTCCAGCAATACCCCCTATTAAGAGCCCCTACTTCGTTGAGTAGGCGGCGCCCCCAACTTGTTGGGGCTTCAATTTTATGCTCAACTCCAGCAACAACCCCAACTCTGAAGACCCCATTTTCACGTGACATGTGGGAACTCCTCATCAATGTGTCATATACGGCCCCTCTCTCTCCCACACATCTCCTCTGTTCCTCTTCCTCCCTGTGCTTCGGTCCCTCTGTTCTCTCCCAGTGTCCAGCTGCCGTGGATGGCGCGAGATCAGCCTAGAGCAACACCCCAGCTCCGGCTAGACGCGAGAAGGGCGACCTTTGGCTGCACACCGTGGTGACAGCGTGGTGACAGCTTCGGCCACACGCGGTGTGGTAGATCTATGGTCGGCGCCCGGGCGAGCACTGGTGGAGCTCGAGATCTAGAGTGCGAGATCCAAATGGGCTCCGCGACGACGACGCTGGTGGAGCTCGACCTACGACTGGCACCCGCACAAGCTCGCCCGTGGTCGCTGGGCGCGGCGGTCGATTTTGCTGGAGGATGTGCTCCCCACCGTAGATTTTAGCGGCCACAGGCCGGCGGATGGAGGACGAGGCCAGCGGCGGTGCTACGGGTAGGGCCTTTCCCCACTGCTCTGCGGCCGAGTCACCACGACTGTTGTTGGCTAGCGACTGGGACGCCTTCCCCGCCGACTCGCAGCTAGGCCCGGTGCCTTCCCCCGCCGGTGAGGAGTAAATAGATGGGGGCGGCGGCGGCGTCTCTTCGAGATTCACGGGATTTGACATGGATGGCAGCGCTCCGTGGAGTTCGTATGCGCACGCATAGGAAAACCGTCGCAACTATCAAGTAGGGGCCTTCCCAGCCGCCTGAGGGAGAAGGGGCCGAAGGGTGTGATTTGGGTGCCCCCTACTTTTGGCGCCCGAGTAGGGGCTCTGCTGGAGTGCGTTTTCTTGCTCTCGGCCCCTACTTTTTAGTTGGGGCTCAAGTAGGGGGTCTACTGGAATTGCTCTAATGCCCCCTCTACCCCCGACGCCACCGCCGCCTCGCCATCGAGCACGCCACCACCTTGCGGATCAAGCCGTCCATGCTCAGCATCACATCATCGCGCCATGCACCCTCCCCCCGGCATCCGTGCCATCAGCTCGCTCCTCGTGTCGCAGGATATTTAACTTTTTACCATTATAACGGATGACAACTCTCTGATTATCACTTTAACGGTGACAAATATACATTTGCCCTTGATGTTGTGAAAGGGATACAAATTTACCACTTTTGCTTACGTGGCACGCCAACTGAGCACGCCACGCTGGATCGAGTGGGTAAAATGACTTCACTTGCCCCTGCCTTTCTTCTTCCACGCGTGCGTGCCTTCCTCTCAACGAGATCTATAGCGGGGGCGGACGGGTGATGGCCGGTCGGCCTCTGACGAGGGTATGCTCAAGCCCCTCCACGTCGAGTGAAATCCGCGACCTGTTCTTGCCAGGCGATGACAGGCGAGCCAGCTAATGCTACAGCTTCATCCCTGCCATAGCCGAGAGCAGCAGAGAACGCGTGTTGTTGGGCTTCACGCTGCACCGCAGCCACCCACAACGGCAGCTTTTCTAAAGCCAACGTGAACAGCGGGACGACGACTGGTCTTGTTGGAGGCGGCGCCCGAGCGGACACCGCCGCGGCTCGCGAATGCCGCCCGAGATGCCGTCATTCGACCACCGGCCCACACCCATACACCAAAATGCGTGGTGCTAAGATCAATTTGTGCCGTGAATGTTGACGAGCTCAAAACCGTGCTCAAGTTCACCGCAAGCCTACGGGTGACTTGGTGCCTTTTTCACCAAAGAGGGTCCTCCCTAGATTTGTCAATCCAAGGATCGGAAGCAAACTCCTAGGATTGTCCATCTAACCTTTTGATCTATCCTAACATAAAGCATTGATTGCATAAGAAGATAAACCTTAAAGATATACGTTTTGTAGCATAAGGTTGATCGCATCCATGAACGTCGACAAGGTAAGGAGCAAGCAAGGGAAACTAAGGCCTATTGTATTCTAGTCATAGTTCTAGCCAAAAGAGCAAGTGTGATATGCATCTCATCCAAAGCCATCTTTAAACTACTATCCTCCGGTCCGATTCCGAAGACGCCCGCCTTTTAGAGCCACCGTCTGTCACAACGCACTCCTATTCGTGCGGGTTAGCCTAGGGCGAGTTCAAGAAGAACAAGTTGAAAACACTTGGTCGATCCGGATGCACCTCTAACCACCATGACTACTAGAGCACCCCAAGCAATCTATCTAGAATAGATTGAAGATGAAGCATAGCCAAGCCAGAGCAAAATCATAAAAGGAGGAATCGAGTTGCTAAAAGATTGGATGACATGAAGTACTTTACTCACATAATAAACATGTTTAGATCATCTCCACTGAGTACATACCATTGATGACCTCAACTAGCTCCGGAACTCCACCATGGCTCAACCGTGCAAGGCAGCCATGGCGGCTAGGGTAGGCCTAGGCCATCTCATAGACAACTTCGAGGACTCGCGGCGGCCATCGTCTGCGTTCGTCGCTCTCTCATAGGTTTCGCCGAGTTCCTCTGGATGGATGCCGCCGAATTTTTGCAGCGAGACTATTAATACCCTGAAGCAACCCTAGTCCAAAGGGGGGCTCGAACCACCACGAAAATGGGCTGGGCCGGTCCGCATGGGCCGGCCGACCCAAAAGATTTTTGGCCCGTTTCGGGCCCATCTTTCGCGTGTGGGTTTCTCTTACAATTGTGAGCTTTTGTCTTCATGATTGTGTGGCCTTTTTACGTCTTTATCTATGTGAATAGTTAGGATGTCTTGTCGTCCAAGCCTCTGTATCTTCCGTCTGAGTCCCCGGAGTTTTGTGCCTTCACATTGTGGTCCTTGGGTCATTTGGAGTCATGTTCACCTCGAGTGTTGACTTGTACCGGGCTTCATGATCTTCTCGCAAAGTGCTCATTGAACTTCTCCCGGAAGTGCTCCTTTTAGTGCCAATCCTGCGTAAACAACATACTCCAAATACCACATTCACAAGTGAACTTGTTACATCATTAGTATGCCTAGTGGCATGTTAGTTGCAAATCATAATCAAAACCAATGTATAACAAGTACTCTAGGTTGACGGAAATTCACCGTCAACAGTGACTTTGTCCATCTAGCACAAAGGCAAACATTGATTGGCAAGGAACATCACTTCGATTTAGGGGATCCCTCGATTTAGCAGCACAACAGCGTGCACGCCAATCTCGCTTAGGGTGGCGCAACGCGAATCTCCGTTTCCTTGCTCTCCTCCAGCTCAGCCAGTCCAAGAGCCCCTTCTTCGGGTTGATTGGGTTCGCGGAGCGGTGGGCCTTGAGCTTGCGTGTACACCATGAGCCTCGAGCTCCCGGCGGCGGGGCTCGAGCTCCCCTCGAAGGCGGCGGCATGGCTCGACCTCCCCTAGTCGCGGTGGGGCTCGAGCCCACCCGTCCGGCCATAACAGGACATGAAGTCCGTCGGTGACGGAGGTCGAGCTCCCCTCGTCAGAGGCTGGACCTCAAGCGCTCCGTCATCTCCGACCTCGGCCAGTTCCTAAAGTGCATGGAGTACCACCTGGAGTTCAAGTTCGCCCACCCGAATCTGGCTTCGGCCACGACCACGACATCCTCTCCTCTGCGCTGGTGTTCCCCACGTTCGTGATCCTCGGATGTGTCGTCAAGGAGCAGGGTGGCCAGCGTGGGGATTGGGGAGGGAAGGATGAAGGGGGCGGCACTGGGTGTGTGAGATGGAGGGTGGAATGACGGTTGCGCGGGGAGCTCCAGGAGCCGACCGTGGTAGGAGCTCTGATAAGCGGCCGGGCGACCAAGCGGCATGGATGCCGCCCAGGGAGCTTGGGGCCAGGCGAGCTCGAGCTCCGCCCAAGGAGGTCCAGCGGCTGACGCGCACAGGGAGGAGCAGGGTGGCGCGCGCCTAGTCAAGGAGGAGGCGGACGGCGGCGCACCGGTGGTGAGATATGCTCGACAGTATGGAGAGGAGGAGGAAGACAAAAGAGCATGAGGGTCATTTTACACTCACACGTGCCCTCAATCCAGCGTGGACTGCTTGGTTGGCCAGCCACGCAAGCAAAAGTGGTAAAAATATATCGCTTTCGCAACATGGAAGGTTGTCACTGTTAAGATGCTAAAAAAGGAGTCACCATTCGTTATAATGGTAAAAAGTTAAATATCCACCGCGTTGCTTCCCCTACTGCGGCATCGACATTGAACGTCGCCCTCTCGACATTGCCATCCCCACCTTCTCGCCCCCGCGTCACTTTCCCTCCCGCGACATCCGCCGCTAGTGCCTCCCCGCACCGTGCGCCAAGCATCCCTCGACCGCCTTACCCACGAGGTTGTTGGTGGTCTCTACATCCTCTCACCGTGTCCTCAAGCCCCCTACCTCGCCGTTACCCTTGACAGCCACGATGCTGCACTACTCATCCCCAAGGTCCTCATCCAGCGACCTCCAGGTGAACCGTCCTCCCCGCCCAGATTCGTGGTGAGTCGTGTTGTCACATCTATTGATCATATTAGGGTTTATTCTAGCCTTAGGCAATAAGGGTGCTTAAATTTTGTTTCTATCTTAAAGAAACCTTCCTCTCATGGATAAACTAATACATGGGGCGATTTGGCCATTGGAGCGAACAGTATACTCCGTTTTGTGTAAATTTGTGCTGCAAAAATTAGGTAGATGCAACGAAATTATCGTACAAATCTTAAAACTGGAGATCATATATGTCCAATGCTATTAGCTTTGGTTCCATTATCTTGCAGGAGGTAGAAGATAAGAAGTTGGGAGTTTTACAATTCCCGTCTGCGGGAATGGTGATCTTGTCGTTTTTCTCTTATATCCTTGTGATTGCAGCGCGGAGCATATTAGATAAATTTATTTTTTCTCATAGGCAAAATAGCTGATATTACACTAGAAATCATTACAAGTCGTAAATAAAATCAGCATAGACATACATAGTTCATATTTTACTTAATTAGCACACAGGGATAGGTGCTAACCATTTTGACAGGGACACAACAATATGCTTATATATCAAAGTAGAAAATAAATTCCTTCAACTACTTCCTTGTCCAACTTCAGTAGCAATGGATCGTGTGTTCTATGTGTACATGCAACAACAGGATAAAGCAATGGTCATGACATTATATATGATAGTAGTGAAACAACACTCACAACACATCATGACACCAACAATAACAATATATATGATAGTAGTGAAACAATTAACACTCACAACAAAGCATAAGACAGTCTAGTTATCACTACATTATAAACCACTATGATGCAATTCCCACTGACATTATGTGGCCATCAGAATTAAAGTATGCGAATAGGTCCAAAGCATAATTGTTGATTTGGTATATTCCAAGCATAGCAGAATTAAAGTATGCTAACATCCTTTATGTTTTTTCATGAATTTACAGTGCAAAAATTGTAGCACCAGGAACATGAAAATGAATTTCAACGAGTTCATATAACTTCATCTATTAGCAACAATTTATTCAAACGAGACTTGGAGCAACACAATCCATCCATCAAATCCACAATCAATCAATTGAAGATGAACTATTAAGGCATTTCTCCCTAATCCACCTTGACATGAATATATAACGATTGGGTGGACTACATTATAAACCATTGCGATGCAATTCGCACTAACATTACGTGGCCATCGGAATTAAAGTATGCTAAAAGTCCAAAGCATAAGTGTCAATCGGTACATTCAAAGCATAGCAGAATTAAAGTATGCTAACATCCTTTATGTTTTTTCATGAATTTACAGTGCAAAAATTGTAGCACCAGGAACATGAAAATGAATTTTAACCGTTCATATAACTACATGTGTTAGTAAAAATTTATTCAAACAGACTTGGAGCAACACAATCCATCCATCAAATCCACAATCATTGAAAGATGAACTATCAAGGCATGTCTCCCTAATCCACATTGATATGAATATATAGCAGATTTGGTGGCCGAGGAGAGAGAGGGAGTTGGGGGTTCAAGCAGGACTAACCTCTATCGCAAATGAAGTAGTTGTGCTCGTGATGGTCGGAGGGGATGGATCCACGTCGTCTCGTGGCCTGAGGTGGTTGGCTCGTCGTCGTGGCCGGGGATGACGGATCCACGTCGTCGTCACGCAGGGAGCAGTGGGGCTGGAGAACAGCAGGGCTGCAACGGAGAGAGAGCAGCGAAGGCGAGTGGGGAGAGAGCGGCGAAGGCCAGTTGGGAGAGTGGCGGTGACGGTGGGGAAAGTGCGGGCGTTGTGGATCTGTCTAGCAAGGAGCTGAATATGAACGGCGCACATAACTGTGATTAAGGAAATTACTGGCGTGCCCTTGACAGCTCTGTGCTGGAATTGGAATTCCATGGGCATTATAATCAATGTAGGTGGGAAATTTTGAGCAGCCCACGCATGATTTGCCTACTGACGCTGATGCGTGGGCCAGTGTCATTGGCGACGATGGTTAGTGAACCCGCATCGCCTTTTTTGGCAGTTGGATCCGGCGGGCGGGCAACAGTTATCTTTTTATTTTGGCTGCTGACACTGACGTGTGGGCCAGCCACCATTTTTTTCAAATGAAACGTGCTTCCCTAAAATATTAGTGCCCATAAAATAGCACCTAAAAAATCATAAAAATACAAACAATTCGTATCTGGACATTTAGTATTTGAATAAAATATCAATAGTCACACTTGTGTTCCCTAGATTTTTAGAATTCGTTTTTTAGATCCCATGTTGATGATGTAATAATTCCATTAACATCTAGTGTGCTCTAAAAAATCTACATATTGACTTGGAAACATAAGTTGGGTACCTAGACTTGTTTTCAAAATTTCAAAAGGTTTCGATGAAGGAATAATATACATGTGTACAAATATCTACGTCTCTCACATAGTTTCCTAGAATGTTCCTTAAACCTTGAAGTTTTACACACTTTGCATCATGTTCGAACTCATATGCATTTGAACACTTAACAAAACCTTGTGGTTCACCTTAAGTTTATGAAAATGCCGAGTTTCATTACAGGAGGTGTGGAAAACAAATATTATTTATATGTTGTACTGTAACACCCTAACAATTCCATCACTAAATTAATATAAGCAACATGCAATTAGATTTAATTTTCTAAGGACCTAATTAAATTATCAAATAAATTTGGCCTTTAAATATTTAAGTACCATTTCAATAATGTTAGAAAAAATAAGTGCTTGTGCATCATGATTCGAACACATGGTTTTATTGTTTAAGTGAAGTTTGCAAAGTTTGAAAAAGAGTTTGAATAGAGTTTTAAAAAAGGAAAACTCCTAAAATCCCTCTCTCTCTCTCTCTCTCCCTTTCCCTTTCTTTCAGCCCAGCTGGCCCATCTTCTCCTTTTCCTTGTGAGCCCGCAGGCCCGAGCAGGCTGCTGACCTTCTTTCTCCCTTTCCCACTCGCGGCCTAGCGCGGCCGTGCGGCCCACGAAGTAACCCAACGCCCCCTTCTCCTTTTTTTCTTTTCGCCGGCTATCAGGTGGGACCCGGCTGTCAGGCCTTTCCTTACCTCCCGCCGCGGGACGCCCGCACCCCCCCTTGATGGTCGCCGGCCGTTACCACCCGCGTCAACCGCGCCCCTCCTTCAAACACCCATTAAACCGCATTGAAGCCCGACCTTCACCCTCCCTCCATCAATCTCGCCCGTTACCCCCCTTAATTTCCCCTCCTTGATTGACATCAAGGCCAATGACCACTAATGGCCATTGCCGCCGGCGCACCGCTCCCCCTCCCCTCTCGGGCCTATTTAAGCTCGGCCATAGCACCCACCACCCCCCTTAGCAAACACCGAGCTCCCACGCCTCCTTCCACTCGCACTCGCGCTACCGTTGTTGAGAAGCCCCGGCCGCCGCGCTATTGCCGCCACCCGAGCTCCTCGCAGTTAGTGAAGTGCCTTGTAACCTCCCATCTTGTTCCTTCTTTGCACCCGATGCTTAATCGAGCTTCAATTTGTTTCGTAGGGACTTCTTCCACGCCGTTCAAGTGCCACCGCCGTCGCCTTCCAATTCTGGCCACCGGCGTCAATCTCCACCAACTCCACCTCCCCGTCGCCCAGGCCTTCACCAGTGCGCATTCGTGTGGTGAGCAAGTCGTCCCCTGTCTCGTTTTCGTTTATCCCGAGCCGCAGCTCACCCCGCCGCTCGTCGTTCACCCCCATGGACGGGGTGCCCCGACCGCCACCCGAACCACCCTCGTATGCTCATGTTTAGGTTCGCCGTCACCTTAGCAACGTGTAGATGCTTTCCCCTTGCAAAACCGTTGCTGAGAGCCTATTTTTGGCCAATGCCGGTGACCCCGCCGCCGTGCGTCGCCGTACTCCGCTGGCCTCGGCGTGTCCGCCGCCGCCTGGGCGCATGCATGCATTGCCAGCCGTCGGATCAAGCGCGAGTGGCCCAGATCCGCCCGGCCCTCAGGTCGAACCGGTCTTATACCGGTCAACCGAGGAACATTTGATTAAGAGCCCTTCAACTTTCTCTTATTTACAAGCCGGTCCTTGCACCATCAAAGATCCTTACAGTCAGATCCTTTATTTCCTGTTTTGGCCCCTGTCTTTATTAAATTTAGTACTCGAGGTCCAGTTAAGCCTTTTTATGTTTTAAGCATTATGTTTTTAAATATAATTAGTTTTAGGCCCCTGGTTTCTTGCTGCTGGGTCCCTGGAAAGTTTAGTTTCTTCGCAGATTTGTCCCTGAACCTTGTAGCATAACTTTGTCGTTATAGCTCCCTTTTTAGCGTGTTAGCTGTCTATGCAATCGTCTCAGCAAGCCCGTCACTTTAGTAGCATGTTTTAGCCTTTAGACTTGATTGGTGAATTTTTTATTTATTGTATGCTGTTTGTGTGTGATCGTAGATATCGTGCCTGTTTCGACTGAGCAACCCCTTGTAGTCGACCAGGAACAGCTATTTGAAGAAGAAGAGGATTTTCTTGTAGTTGAAGAAGGCAAGTGGTCTTCTTCCCCTGCATAATTCTTTTTATCCTATATAACTGCATGCTTATTAAGTTTACTTTTATTATGTTATTGCATTAAATTGATGGGAACACCTTTCTGGACATACCTAGTTTTTTACCCTTTATCCTTGGCACAACCCGGTTTATATAAATGTTTTTGGGTAGATAACACTAGTAGCTCAACTTGGGTTGGATAAATTGGTCTTTTAATGGAAACGTTTAATGTTTAATGATCATCGTTTTGGGTTAATGCAAGAATACTTGATTTAATCGGGACATGGAGAACTACCCAAGAAAACATGCGTAACCACAGTGTCACATGACTCTGACCTTAGCTAATTAATTAGGTGTGCGATCGAACTAGTGGCCCTTTTTCGAAAGCAGTAGAGGGGATCTGGGTTGTAGGGGTATAGCCCGGTCCTCTTGGGGTAGCGGCCTTTGCTAAGGTGCTGACCACTAGGGAGGGTTATGGTCCGCCCTGATCCGTAACTATGCAGGTCGTTAGTCTTTTGCATGCCTTTGTAAAGGCTTCGTAGCGTCTCTATGCAATCACACTTCGGAAGTGTGGTATGGTGCTTGGCCAACATCGCATGGTTGGGTTTAAAGTTCTTCGGAGCTTTTACGCGAGCTGTGGGTAAAGTGTGCAAACCTCTGCAAAGTGTAAAAATGATCGATCAGCCGTGCTCACGGTTATGAGCGGCTTGGACCCTCACATGATTAATAAACTTAAAGATGAGATTAAATCGTGTTTCGATGAGTTTTGAGTTGGTTTGTTTACAAGTTTCTTAAGTGGGTTGGTATAAACTTACACCTAGTAATTAGGCATTCCTTAATTAAAACTTGACCAACATTAAAATGCTAACCACTGCAAAACCTTAGCCTACCCTTGATAGCCTTGCATCTCCCCCCACTTGTTGAGTACCAACCATAAGTGTACTCATCCTTGCTTACCATTGTTCAGAAGAGAATAATGGTGACGAGTACTTCAACGACTATGAGGAGTTTTGAGGCTCGCGGTCCGCCAGTCAAGTGCCTGTGGGAGCGGAAGACGAAGACTCTTCAAGTAGTTATCGTTTTCCGTTGTTAGAGACCTTCGTGTTTCACACCTGAGCGTAATAAGTGGTTAAACTCTATGATACGCTTTTAAATACTGTTTATGATATTACATCGTTTTGTCTATCGTATGTGTGTAACTTGATCCTGGCGCACATATGATATGCATTTGGTTTCTCTTCGGAAATCAGGTGTGACGAAGTGGTATCAGAGTAGTGTCGACTGTAGGAATGCAGCCTTAGTTAAATTGAGGATTCATGTTCTAGAATGCCACATCATCTTTCAAAATTGCTTTATTTACGCATAAAAATCTAATTTGTTCTTTATTCCTTGTTGAAAACTGCATCATTTTGATTTATTCTATACCGAGTTCATATTTGTATTATCAGATGGCCAGGACATACCAGACTGCCCGCAAGAGCACCGGAGGACGTTATCCCTATGGGCAGTTGGCTCCCCGACACCAGCCAACAGAGGTTGTGGAGCAACCAGAGGAGGTGCAGTAGGAGGTTGAGGAGTACCCAGTGCAGGTATAGCCAGAGATGATGGTGGAGGAGCACCAAGAGGTGCGGCCAGAGGAGGACATAGAAGAAGATCTAGAGGAAGTGATATTTGGGATGATGAGGTAGAGGAGCAGCCGCAGTTGTACGATGGAGCTCTTTTGGAGGTAGATGCAGATGGGGATATTATGATTCCACCAGTAGTTGAGGATGCACCAGAACTAGATGCTGCCAAGAAAATGAGTCAGATGACTCCGGATATGATTGCAGTAGTAGTGAGGATGGCTCCAGTGGAGATGAGGATGGGAATGGTGTTGATGAGGAGGATGAAGACGTGGATATTGAAGGGATGGAGGATGATAATAGTGTGGTGGCTAACAACGGAAACAACAATAACAATGACAACCAGGATGACGACAATAACAATGACAATGAGAATGAGGATGATCAGGGCAATGAACACCGGTATCGCAGAGCAGAATACCATGAGAATACTTATATCGGTCCGGATGGTCAGTTCTGTGAGTTGTTGGAGGAGCTACTACAGGACCTAGAGCACACCGTGAAGCCTCTTTACGTCACCAGGCATTATGTGGAGCCTGGTATGAGGGACTATTATACTACTGAGGTTCATGTTCGAGTGATCACGGGGCAGGCTGGAAGATGGAGGACTCGCACGATACATCCTAGTACCGCACACCTTACTTCAGAGGCTACCGCTATCAATGACGCTGCTAGAAGGGCATTATGGTCTGTCAGCAACTCCTTCCGTGACCGCATACATGGCACATACTTCCATTTTGTTCCCAATCGAGTCAGTGGTACTAAAGACACAGTGGTACACATGGGAGACTTCCGGGACAGCCGTGTGGACATTCTTGCCAGGGTAACTGCAGCACTCAACACAGGTCTGGAGGGTGCAACAACAGAGTTGGACAAGACCCACGAAGAGCTTCAAAATGCACAGACAAGAATAACACAGTTGGAAGCTCAGTTTGCAGGTCAACAACCACCTGAGGAAGTAGAAGCATCTTGTCCTTCAAGGTCACCCCCACGCAAGAGTATCCATTACGGTGCTCTAGAGGTGACCACTCGTCTTCTTTAGGCTAGGAGTTTAAGTTACCTGCCCTTTTCATGTTTCCATTAGACGTTCCTGCGAGGACGAATGATGTAATAAGTCATTGCTTGAACCATGCTTGATTTGGAGTTTTGTTTGAGTGAGTTGTATTGTGGAGTGATAGCCACAAATGCAACAAGAAAAATTTTGTTAAGTTAATGGTTTAGTTGGGGTTTAAATCTAAGTTATCTTTCACCTTATCTACCATACCAAATCGTTAGCACAAAATCTGTTCGCGCAACTCTCTGACAGGGCAGTAATGTTTTAATCATATCTCAAGCTAGAGAACTCCGATTGACCTAAATCCAGTTGAGTTGGTTCAAAAATTTTGTGGATCAATTGCTATCAAAAAATCAGCACCATAGAGTTAGTATAAAGAAAGTTATGAACAAAACATTGGGGTAACAGAATCTGTAAAATCTTGCTGACACAACTGCATTGTTCGAATTATATCTCAAGTTGTAGACCTCCGATTGAGATGATTCCATTGGGGTTGGTTTTATAATTTTGTCCTTCACATCTTGTCAAAATATCATAATTTTTGGGAAAGTTACAACTGTTTTACCAAGATCAACTGAATCTATCACAGAAACAGAGTCATGCTGATTTCTCTTTTCAAGTTTACCTCTATATGCATCAGTTCAAGATTCTTGTCTAAAATGTCTTTCTCTAACAATCAAATGGTAAATAACAAGTCAGGAGGAGGACAAGACGTTCCACCTATTATCCGTGCACATCTTGCCAACCGGCAAAATCCAGTGCCACCTCCTCCACTCAACCCTGCCATGGATCCCGCAACGCAACAATTCTTTGCCACCCAAATGCAGCTGATTCAGAACCTCACTTTCACAGTGCAGAATCTGCAAGCTCAGCAGAATCAACGCCCCACAAAACATTAGGAGTTTATGAGCCATCACCCTCCTACCTACTCCCATTCAACCGATCCTTTAGATGCTGATGATTGGTTGAAGACAATTACTAAAAATCTGGAAAGGGCTCAATGCAATGACCGTGAAATGGTCTTGTACGCTTCAGGTCGTCTGGAAGTTCTAGCATCCGACTGGTGGGATGCGTATACTGCTTCTCACGCTCCACCCAACACTATCACCTGGCAGGAGTTCAGAGATAGCTTTCGTGCACATCTTATTCCTACTGGGGTATTAAAGCTTAAGCAAAGGGAATTTCTTGCTCTACAACAGGGCAATATGTCTGTAAATGAATACCTGGATAAGTTCACTCAGCTGTCTCGCTATGCCACTGATGAGGTTAACACTGATCTAAAGAGGCAGGAACGCTTCCTGGATGGTCTGATAGGGCCACTTAATTATCAACTTCGGAGTCATACATTCCCAGATTTTGCCACACACCTAAATAAGACTATTGGCTAGAGAACAAGCGCAGGGAGCTTGGTGAGCAAAAGTATAAGTTCCAGCCTTAGGGACAATCCAGCAGCAATACCCGTCCCCGCTACAACGCCCCACAAAACCCTCCGTTCCACTCTGGTGGACAGAGTGGAAGATATCCTCAAAACCTACAACTGCAACGCTCGTTTCAGCAGCCCCAACACTTTAATCCACAAACACCCCGTCCCCAAACCTCTAGCAAAACCGCTCAACTCATACCTCAGCCGCACCTGTGAGGAACACTACTCTAGTTCAACCTAACGAATGTTTCAAGTGCGGAGAATTGGGGCACTATGCTAACAACTGTCCTAAGCGTGGGATGCAGACTCCCAAAGGGGCAATGGTCAGAAAATTGGACAACCGTCATCTCAAGCTCGCCCTGGAAATTCAAACACTCCAGGCAACAAAGCTCAACAGAACTATGTGCACGGCAAAGTGAACAATATGACATTGGAGCAAGCTCAGGTCGCTTCTGAAGTTGTGCTGGGTACGTTCCCTATCAACTCTGTACCTGCAACAGTTATCTTTGATTCAAGAGCTTCACATTTATTTATAACTGATCAGTTCGTAGAAAAGCATAACATGCCTGTGAGTCCAATGAATAAACCATTGCTCGTTAGTTCCTCAGGCGGTCATATGAAAGACAGTTATTTATGCCCACAAGTAAATCTTAAAATCATGGGGGTAGACTTTCCATCCAATCTAGTGATTTTAAAATCGTGGGGCATAGATGTGATCCTAGGAATGGATTGGTTAAGGAAGTATGATGGGGTTATACAGTGCTAAGAGAAGTCAGTTCACTTAACTAGTCCGCAAGGGGACAAAATTGAATTTGTTGCCACCCCGTCACCTACCGAAAAGGAGACGGTGAATTCAATGAAAGGAAAAGTTTTGGAAGATATCAAAGTGGTGAATGAGTACCCAAATGTGTTTCCTGATGATTTACCAGGTATGTGACTTGATCGTGATATTGAATTCAGTATCGATCTCTTACGTGGCACCGCCTCTATATCTAAAAGACCATATAGAATGGATGTTAAGGATCTGGAAGAACTAAAGAAACAAAAAGAAGAGTTGTTAAGTAAAGGGTTTATCCGTCCTAGTTCATCACCTTGGGGAGCCCCCACACTCTTCATAGATAAAAAGGATGGATCTAAGAGAATGTGTGTAGATTATTGATCTCTCAATGAGGTCACAATCAAAAATAAATATCCTTTACTTTGGATCGAGGATCTGTTCGATCAGATGAGAGGAGTGAAAGTTTTCTCTAAGATAGACCTACGATCTGATTATCATCAGTTGAAGATTCGACTAGACGACATTCCCAAGATAGCTTTCACATCTAGATATGGTTTGTATGAGTTCGCAGTAATGTCCTTTGGATTGACCAACACTCCAGCCTACTTCATGTACTTAATGAACAAGGTTTTTATGGAGTACCTTGACAAGTTTGTGGTGGTGTTCATCGATGACATCTTGGTGTTCTCTTGGAATGAGGAAGAGCATGAGGAACACTTAAGGTTGGTATTGCAGAAGCTTCCAGAACATCAATTATATGCCAAGTTCAGTAAGTGTGACTTTTGGTTGAAAGAGGTCTCTTTCCTTGGGCATATTATCACTGATGGAGGAATTGTAGTGGATCCGAGTAAGGTTCAGGATGTGTTAAACTGGAATCCACCTAAGAATGTACCAGAGATCAGAAGTTTTCTTGGATTGGTAGGATATTGTCGTCGATTTATTGAATGCTTCTTAAAGATTGTGAAACCTCTCACATCTTTGTTGGAAAAAGGGAAAGAGTTCAAATGGGATGAAAAATGTCAAGCTTGCTTTGAGGAATTGAAAAAGAAACTGACTACAACCCCAATGCTGATGTTGACAGTGTATTTTGGTACACCAAACATGTTCATTACACTTTGGTTTGGATTTGTTTATGGAACTAACCAGCCACCAGGCACACTAATCATATAACAAGTTCATCTTTGTGCATGCATTTGGAATTGTTGTGTTTATGTAGGAAAACAAGGACATAAAGGACGGATTCACAACAAGTTCAAAGGAGCATTTACGGAGTCTTGTTCATGTTTATGAGCTTGATGAAATCACTTCCAATGGTGGCAAGGACCGAAGTGTTACGAAGGAACACCCCCGGGGATTGAAGTGTAAAAGACCGAAATTCATGCACGGAGAACCTCCATCTTGGACGTGAGGATGACATCGTCAAAATCATGCAAGTGGAAGGGGAAAAGTGCAAAATCACCTGAAGACCCATGGGAGTGAAGGGGCGACCGAACCGGGCCGAAATGGGCCTGGCCGGCCTAGTCCACTTCCGGTGTTGGTTCGGCCCCCCTTTCCTTGCACCCGAAGGATCTTCAACCCTAAAGCCCTGGAGGCGCCGCCATTCACAAAAGAGAGAGCCATTCGTACCAGGAGGCCATCCACAAGCTAGAGAGAGGAGGGAGATCTCCGGAGGGGGATCAACCACCTCGAAGGAAGCACCCACAAGTGGAGAAGAAGGAAGACACCGTCGGAAGGGTGACCATGATCAACGGTGCTATGTCTAGCACCTTGATGGGGTAATCTCCTTATTCGTCCATGGGTTGTAATCAATCTTGAGATGTAGTCGTACTTTGTTGGATTATCTATCTATCATCTTGTGTTGAATATACTTTATTGCTTAAGGTTAGCTACCATGCCGTAAAGGGAGTAGAGCTCCAATGCTCCCTTGGATCCATTCAATACGCCGTGTCCATCAAAGGTCTAGTCACGAATACCTTCGCGTAGTGACAGTATGAGAGGAGGGAAAGGGCGAAACCGTGGTCACAACCCCTGATAGATTAGATTGGTTTTCTTGTTTAAAGCGATTTCATGCTCTAGTATCGTAGACCCATGGGCGAGTGTCTTTTATCTTGATTGCTTAATCATTCTCTCTAGTGTAGTTTAGTTGTTTTCTAGTTTAAACATAGTTAGGGTTTGAGTAGCTAGTGTGTAGATGTAGATCAAACGCATGTAATCCCCTTGCTCCGCGGATTGACAAGAACCTTGGGAATCCCGTGGTGAAAAAGGTGTAGGTCTGTACGCTTGCGGATCGTAGAGGGATACGTCTTTTATCCATCAACAAGCCCCTTTTTCTGGCGCTGTTGCCGGGGAGCAAGCTAGTTTACATCGTTTGGTTTGCATTTAACTTAGTTTTATATTTAGTTTATCTTTTATTTGCTATATCTAACACACATTAGCTAGAAAACCACTTTGTTTGTTTTTGTTTTTGTTTTTATCTTGTTTTCTAGATGGTGTTCGTCAATCAACCCGTGGAAGAACTAGAGAAATCACTAAGGGATTATGCTAGCCCTCGATGTGAAGACATAAGAGTACAAGAGTCGGATTCGAGCTCGAAGCGATCAAGTATGAAATCAAATCCAAGATCATCAAGATGGTGGCGGCAAACCCGTTTGAAGGGACGGTTTCGGAGAACCCATATAGACACTTAAGGCATTTCATGACGCTATGCAACACGGTGCGTCAAGAAGGAGTTCCCGATGAATGGTTCAAATGGAATTTCTTTCCCTACTCACTTGCCGGCGAAGCAAAGACATGGTACTCGTTTGCGTCCTTTGAAGTTGAAGGCAACTGGAACAAGTTGACAAAGAAGTTTTGCGAGAAGTTCTTTACAATTAGCAAGGTTCAACATCTAAGGAGGCAAGTGATCACTTTCACGCAAGGAGAAGTGGAAGGGATAGACCAAGCTTGGAATATGTTTAATGAGTTGATTGAACAAGGACCAAGACTCGGCTTCTCCGGTGACGTACTCTTGCATACATTTTTCTTTTCCCTAACCCCTAGTTGCATGCAACACATACAAATGTGTGCAGGTGGGGATCTCATGGAGAAAACACTCATGGAAGCCGCCCAACTTCTACAAAAAATTAGTAAAGCGGCTGCCATGTGAAGAAATTGGGAAACAAGACTTGTGGAAGAGCCGGAATATAATTCAAGGATGAAGAAGTGTGCTGAATTTTCTAAAGAGGCAACCCCGGAAGTCACAAAAGAGGAGCCAATCCCGGAAAAAGCTTGAAGAAGAACACATCAAGTCAAGAACTACCTCGAGCGTTGACTTTGCCGTATCAAATGAAACAAACAAGAGAAGCATGTCAAGCGCGAAGCCACTATGGGAGTTCGAACCAATGGATTGGGTTCCAATCGATTACGGAGAAGTATTCAACAAGAGAAGTCCGTTCCCTAATCAAAAGGGGATGGCAAGAGCATTGGAAGTGGATTTCCCACCGGAAAGGAAAGCGGAAGATTCATACAACCTTGAAATCACCGGTGAGATATTTCAAAAGCTCTTTGTAGATGAAGAGGTGGATCCGGAACACATAGCCGAGGTGAAGAGAATCATGGGGATTGAGCCCGAAGCATCGCCATACGCTCGCCTCGCTGAAGTTTACACGATAGGATCCGAAGAAGAAGAGAAGACGGCACCACACTTGAGTTGTGAGATCAACAAAGTTCAATGCAAAGCTTTATGCGACATCGGAGCCCAAGTAAGTGTCCTATCTTATAAAATTTACAATAAAGTTCAAGACCACAACCTAGACTTAGCTCCAACATCAACAAAATTAATCATGGAGATGGTAGAACTATTAGACCTCTAGGTATTGCTTGCAACATGAATGTAAAAATCTCTGGAAAATGTATACCAACTGATTTCTTTGTTATTGATGCTTACCATAGTAATCATGATCACATAATCCTAGGTAGGCCCTTTCTTAAGTTGGTTGATGCCGTGTTGGATGCCGGAAAAGGCAAAGTAACAATGAACCTTAATTGAAAGAAGTACACATATAATTTTGTTCGCGTTTTTAAACACCCTACACCCTTTCCTCCCGAAGACGAAGTAGATGAGGTTGATAGTCTTTGTTTTGTTGAAACCCTTAGAGACCCGCTGCAAAGAGCAATGGAAAATCAAATTAATGATCAACAAGATGAAGAGCTAGAAGAAGCAGCAAAAGGCTTAGAACCACAAGATGGAAGCGTGGAGGAAGAAAAATTTGAGGACATAGGAGAAATTAAACCTGAGGAGCCACAAGTGCCCGAAGTAGACCTTAAACCTTTGCCCAAAGGATTAAAGTATGAATTTTTGAGCCCAGACAAGACTTATCCAGTCATTGTGAGCGACGAGTTGAGTCTCGAAGAAAATGAGAAGTTGCTGATTTTATTAAAAACATATGAAGGTGATTGGATATTCGATTAATGATCTCAAAGGCCTTAGCCCAGCCTTTTGCACTCATCGTATACCAATGGAAGACCAATGTAAGCCCGTAGTGGACCACCAAAGGAGGCTAACTCATGCCATGTGAGAGGTAGTGAAGAAAGAGGTCATCAAGTTACTTGATGCCGGAATCATCTACCCGGTTCCGCATAGCGAATGGGTGAGCCCGGTACATTGTGTACCAAAGAAAGGAGGTTTAACCGTGGTGAAGAATGAGAAGAACGAGATGATACTGCAAAGAACCATGACCGGGTGGCGGATGTGTATCGATTATCATAAGCTTCACAAAGCAACGAAGAAAGATCACTTCCCCCTACCGTTCATTGACGAGATGCTTGAGAGATTAGCGAACCACGCTTACTTTTGCTTTCTCGATGGATACTCGGGGTTCATGCAAATTCCCATTCACCCGAATGATCAACACAAAACAACATTTACATGCCCTTATGGAACGTTTGCATATAGAAGGATGCCCTTCGGTCTATGCAACGCTCCGACCTCTTTCAACGTTGCATGATGGCCGTATTTTCGGAATTCATCAAAGAAATTGTTGAGGTGTTCATGGATGATTTTTCTGTTTATGGGAGGATGTTCATGGATTGCTTGACAAACTTTGATAAGGTCCTCACGAGGTGTGCGGAGGTAGACTTGGTGTTAAATTGGGAAAAGTGCCACTTCATGGTTAAGCAAAGCATAGCGCTCGGACATGTTATATCCGAGAGAGGTATTGAAGTGGACAAGGCTAAGGTAGAGACGGTTGAGCAACTCTCTCCTCCGACGGATGTTAAGTCCTTGAGGAGTTTTCTAGGTCATGCCGGATTTTATAGAAGATTTATTAAGGACTTCTCGAAGATCACTAAGCCTTTAACGCATCTCCTTCAAAAGGATGTGACTTTCGACTTTGATGAGAAGTGCCCAGCGGCATTCCGAACCTTGAAAAGTGTGTTGGTGAGTGCTCCCATTATTCAACCTCCGGATTGGAGCCAGCCTTTCGAGATCATGTGCGATGCAAGTGACTACGCCATAGGCGCGGTTTTAGGTCAAAGAAAGGAAGGCCGAGTTCACGCCGTTTACTACGCTAGCAAAACTCTTAATGAGGCACAATTAAACTATGCCACTACAGAAAGGGAGTTGCTAGCGGTGGTATTCACCTTCGAAAAAATCAGATCTTACATCGTGAACTCGAAGGTCATTGTTGACACCGATCACGCAGCCATCAAGTATCTCTTGGCTAAGAAGGATGCTAAACCACGTTTGATCCGTTGGATCCTTCTTCTCCAAGAATTTGATGTTGAAATTCGTGATAAGAAGGGGGTGGAGAATGTTGTGGCCAATCATTTGTCTAGGATGAATCATCGACAAGATGATAATGAGCCCATAGAAGATAAGATGGGAGATGACCACCTCTATCGAGTGCTCGATAAAGACACTTTGATGATTGATATCATTCGAGCAATTCGGAAGATGCCTCTCGACCATCTAGATAAAAACTCTCAAAAGAAGATAATCTCCGAAAGTAAGAAGTATTTTTGGGATGCACCATACCTCTTAAAACTTGGCAATTATGGAGTCATGAGAAGATGTGTGCCAAGAGAAGAGAGGCTAGAAATTTTGAGAAATTGCCACTCGGCGGAGTACGGTGGACACTATAGCCATTTTAGGACCCAAACAAAAGTGTGGTCTAGAGAATTCTATTGGCCGGAGATGCATGAAGATGCTAAGAGATATGTTGCGTCATGCACCGAATGCCAAAGAACCGGAAACATCTCTCAAAAAAATCTATGCCTTTGAAATACAATCCACAAATCGATTTATTCAATGTGTGGGGTATAGACTTCATGGGGCCTTTCAAAAACTCACACAAATATGAGTATATTCTAGTCATGGTTGATTATGTATCCAAGTGGGTAGAGGCCATGCCATGTCGTAAAGCTTCCACAGAGGAGTCCATTACTATGATCAAGAATGTGATTTTTCCTCGTTTTGGTACACTGAGAATCTTGATAAGCGATGGAGGAACTCACTTCACCAGGAAGAATTTCAAAAAGTGCTTGTCCAAGTTGGAAATCGAACATAGGGTCTCTACGGCCTATCACCCACAAACCAACGGACAAGCGGAATGTCGAATAGGCAATTAAAAAGCATCCTCAACAAAACCATAAAGAAGCGAGGCAAGGATTGGTCAAAGAAACTAGACAGAGCTTTGTGGGCTTATCGAACGGTGTTCAAGACCCCGATAGGTATGACCCCTTATCAATTCGTCTATGGAAAAGCTTGCCACCTTCCGGTTGAGTTGGAACATAAAGCCTATTGGGCGATCAAAGAGATGAACCTTGATCCCGATGCTGCGGTGGTGAAACGAAGAATTCAAATAAGCGAGTCGGAGGAGATGAGGTTAAAAGCATATGAAAAAGCAAGCATATACAAAGAGAGAATCAAAAGGTGGCATGATAAAAGGTTAAAGAAAAAAGAGTTTGAAGAAGGAGATAAGGTCCTCCTCTACAATTCATGGTTTAAAACCTTCGGAAAGGGGAAATTGCAAAGCAAGTGGGACGGACCTTATATTGTTCATTCAGTGCTCTCCAACGGAGCGGTAACCATTATGGATGTGAAAGGTGATCAATTTATGGTGAATGGTCAACGGCTTAAGGTTTACTACGAACCCGACGTTGTACCCCTTCACCATGTTGATGTCTTCACCATGGAAGAAGAGCCCGAACATCCGGCCTAGGACGAAAATAAGACATGGATTTTTGTAAATAGTTTTTCTTTTAATTTTCTGGAGTTTCTCGCGAAGATTTACTGGGCCAACTTTTTCCCATGGGCTGAGAAAGCGAAAAAAGAGCGGTACACGGGAAACCGGACCGGACCGGCCCCCGGAACAGGGTGGGCCGGTGGGCCCAGTCCGATCGGCCCAGGTGGGCCCCAGTGGTTTTTTGCCTCGGTTTTTCCCCGGATTGCTCCTTTTTGACTTCCTTCTTCAGTTAGAAAATTTTAAGGGGAGTTTGAATAAGGAAATTGAGGTTCCTAGGGTTTTCCTTTTCGGACTATTTATTTGGCCGAATTGGGAGCTCGGCAATCCATCCCATCAAGCATACATTTGCACCCACGCAGCAGCCATGGCGTCCCCGAGGAGCTTAGAGTTGAAGCAAGGCGCCAAGGAGCCATCGATGGAGGAGGCGAAGCGATGAGAGCTCAAGCTACCCGTCCAGATCAAGAGGACCGCTCGCATCCGTTGCGGAGGGCGTGTCCCGACCGGAGCTATTGCATCTCGCAACCCCATCAAGGAGGAGAAGGTCCCTACTCCCATTCTAAAATCGGCACACATCCGAGGCATGAAGCGGAAGGACTACAAGGAGGTGTCGCCCGAGCCTAAGGACTATGGGGGTAGCGATTACTTCGGCAATCGTAGCCCGAGCTCGTGGGCGGCCGTCGGAAGAGATGATAACGATCTTTACATTTGGGAAAAGGTGCCCAAGGAGAAGACTCCCTAAGGCCCCAACGGCGGCGGTAACGACGGTGGCGATGACAATGGTGATGGCGACAATGGCAGAGACCCTGGCAATGACGACCCTTTCAGGATGCATCCGATGTGTTGTGCGGCTTGCCGTCACTCCATCTCGGAGCTCTACGCAATGGTCGACGAATGTTTCCAGGCCATGGAGGCGATGAGGCGACGCATGGAGGATTTGGAGCGTGTGGTCGAAGACGACTACAAGTTCCTGAACCGCAACGTGCACAAACTTTTTTGTAATGGTCGGGAACATGAGAGGCAAGTGGTGCAATAGTTGCGGAAAGTACCACTAGGTTTAGTTTCCCCCCTTAGGATTTTTGTACGATACGACGAGGACGTCATATGATTTTAGCATGGGGGAAGCTAGCTAGCTAGCCTTTAGTTTTTGAGCTTCAAGTTTAGTTTGGTTCGGTTTAGTTTTCGAGAGAGTTTTAGAGTTTAAGAGTCTTTAGTTTTTGAGTGTGTTTTTAAATTTTTGCAAATTTGAAGTGTCTTAATTTAGTGTTGAGTCAAAGAAAATCAAATAAAAAGAGTCCTTTAAATTTTGTGTCTTGTGTGATGCTTATCTTTATTCACTCATTTGTCTATCTTTAATTCTTTAAATATGAACATAAGTGTGTGGTTTGAAAAACGTTTACCGTGGTGCTTAGTGGAATTGCTACTTCTAAAAGTACCCATACCACACTTCGATCTCGAGCTTCACATGTTGGTTGTGCCATGTTCAATGCTAAAAGTTGGAGGATTTCAGTTCTGAAAATTATCTAAAAAACCCTTGTAATAATGATTAGCAAAACTTCTTTTTCCATGTTGAGAGTAAGAAAAAAATCCTATACAAAGCCAATTTATTTTTTGCTCCAACATAAGTGTGATTAGCACGATGAGTTGGGCTAGGATCCTTCTCTCTTGGGAGTTTTAATTTCGAGCAATGATCATGTCCTTGTGCTTATCTTTTGTTGCTAGCCTCGTCATGTATTCGGTAACGTGACTTTCACATTGGAAGTCCTGTACATCGCAGAATTCCATACCCAACCCTATACATCTCTTTTGTACATCGCATTCCTTGAACACAACCTACTCCCAAAGTTTTGTCTCATCTCTAGCATGGTTTCTTTAAAATTTCAGATTGTATACATGCAAGAAAGAGAGGAGTTTAGAGCTTTCAAAAGAGAGAAAAAGATGTCAAGAGAGGGAAAAATAAAGAGAAAAGTATTAGTATGGAAAAGAAAGAAAGAAAAAAATAGAAAAGTAAAGAAAGAGAAAAATATGTGTATGAGAGAATGAGAAAAAACAGAGAAAGATAAAAGAGAAGTGGCAAGAAAGATATGAGAGGGATGAATCAAGTGAAATAAAAAAATAAAGTGTAAGGAAGGATGTCACGTTGTTGAGAGACGAAACTTTCACTCTTTTTTCCCAACCTTGTGCAATCCGACAACGAGCACATGTCCACCATTCTAAATCTTCTCATCCTTGATATCCCTACATATGGATTAATTCTCATGATCATTGGCTTTGAAAGGTAAACAACCATTAGAGGAAGTTCTTAGTTTGACAAAACTTGTGTTGATTACGCTAGCCCTACCTATAGCTCCACTTTACATGTTATATGAGAGACTTATGGGAGGTGAGAGTTTTATAAAACTTCTTTAGGATAGCCACTTATATGAGTGACATGAGAGAGCTTGGAGAAAGGTTTTTTGTCTAACACTTGTTGCAGGAATTTTATTTTGAAAATCATAAAAATCCTCCAACGGAAGTAAAAAAGTAAGCATGGCTGAAATTGAAGACTTCGAGTGAAGAGTTTGAGTTGTGGGGTACATCTTGACGTGGTAAAGATTCTAAACACCCATGTTTAAGTATGATAATCATTACTTTATGTTTATGTATTAGAGATAAAGGATTGACTAACTTGTGAAGAAAGATTTAGCGGAACATGATTACAACGCCTTGGACGGAGTTTTTTTACGAATACTTGCTCGAGGACGAGCAAGATCTAAGCGCGGGGGAGATGTTGACGGTGTATTTTGGTACACCAAACATGTTCATTACACTTTGGTTTGGATTTGTTTATGGAACTAACCCGCCACTAGGCACAATAATCATATAACAAGTTCATCTTTGTGCATGCATTTGGAAGTGTTGGGTTTATGTAGGAAAACATGGACATAAAGGACGAATTCACAACAAGTTCAAAGGAGCATTTACGGAGTCTTGTTCATGTTTATGAGCTTGATGAAATCACTTCCAATGGTGGCAAGGACCGAAGTGCTACGAAGGAACACCCCCGGGGATTGAAGCGTAAAAGACCGTACTTCATGCACGGAGAACCTCCATCTTGGACGCAAGGATGGCAACATGAAAATCATGCAAGTGGAAGGGGCAAAGTGCATAATCACCTGAGGACCCATGGGAGCGAAGGGGCGACCGAACCGGGCCGAAATGGGCCTGGGCCGGTTGGCCCAGGCCGGCCGGCCCAGCCCACTTCCGGTGTTGGTTCAGCCCCCCTTTCCTTGCACCCGAAGGATCTTCAACCCTAAAGCCCCGGAGGCGCCGCCATTCGCAAAAGAGAGAGCCATTCGTACCAGGAGGCCATCCACAAGCTAGAGAGAGAGGAGGGAGATCTCCGGAGGGGGATCAACCACCTCGAAGGAAGCACCCACAAGTGGAGAAGAAGGAAGACACCGTCGGAAGGTGACCATGATCAATGGTGCTATGTATAGCACCTTGGTGGGGTAATCTCCTTATTCGTCCATGGGTTGTAATCGATCTTGAGATGTAGTCGTACTTTGTTGGATTATCTATCTATCATCTTGTGTTGAATCTAATTTATTGCTTAAGGTTAGCTACCATGCTGTAAAGGGAGTAGAGCTCCAATGCTCCCTTGGATCCATTCAATACGTCGTGTCCATCATAGGTCGAGTCACGAATACCTTCGTGTAGTTACAGCACGAGAGGAGGGAAAGGGCGAAACCGTGGTCACAACCCCCGATAGATTAGATTGGTTTTCTTGTTTAAAGAGATTGGATGCTCTAGTATCGTAGACCCATGGGCGAGTGTCTTTTATCTTGATTGCTTAATCATTCTCTCTAGTGTAGTTTAGTTGTTTTCTAGTTTAAACATAGTTAGAGTTTGAGTAGCTAGTGTGTAGAGGTAGATCAAATGCTTGTAATCCCCTTGCTCCGCGGATTGACTAGAACCTTGGGAATCCCGTGTTGAAAAAGGTGTAGGTTCATACGCTTGCGAATCATAAAGGGATACGTCTTTTATCCGTCAATAGCTGATAATGCCGGATATTCACAAAGGGTTTGATGTGTACTGTGATGCATCACGACAAGGTCGTGTTTGTGTCTTTATGCAAGAGGGAAAAGTTAGCTTATGCTTTCAGGCAGTTAAGGAAACATGAGCATAATTATCCTACTCATGATCTAGAGTTAGCAGCCATTGTGCACACGCTGAAGATTTGGAGACATTATATTATTGGCAATAAGTGTCAGATATTCACTGATCACAAAAGTTTGAAATATATCTTCACACAAAGAGATCTCAATCTCAGACAACGTAGATGGTTGGAGTTAATCAAGGATTATGACTTGGATATTCAGTATCACCCTGGAAAAGCAAATGTTGTAGCAGATGCTCTGAGTCATAAAAGTTAGGCAAATATGTTAGTAGCTCATTGGATGCCTCAGGAACTGTGTTGGGAAATGGCACAACTTAACTTAGGGATAGCTGCACCAAGTGAGACTATGTCTTTGGAAATTGAGTCAACTCTTGAACAAGAGATTAGGAAGGGGCAATTGAATGATGAAAATATTAAGGAATACAAGAAGTTGATTGAACTAGGCAAGGTTCCAGAATTCAAAGAAGATGAACAAGGAACTATCTGGTTTAAGAACAGGATTTGTGTGCCTGAAATCAAACATCTTTGTGAGACTATACTAAAAGAAACACATGATTCAACATTCTCTATACATCTAGGTAGAACTAAAATTTATCAAGATTTGAAGCAGAAGTACTGGTGGTATGGTATGAAGAAGAATGTTGCAGCACACATTGCACTGTGTGATGTATGTCAAAGGGTAAAAGAAGAGCATCAAAGACCCGCGGGATTGCTTCAACCATTACAAGTACCTAGGTGGGAGTGGGAAGAAATTAGCATGGATTTCATTGTGGGATTACCTCGCACTCGTGGTGGTTATGATTCTATATGGGTTATTGTGGATAGGTTAACCAAAGTTGCTCACTTTATACCAGTCAAGACCGCATACACAGGAGCAAAGTTAGCAGAGCTATACATATCAAGGATAGTATGTATGCATGGGGTTCCAAAGAAGATAGTTTCAGATCGAGGCACTCAGTTCACATCACGTTTCTGGTAGAAGCTGCGTGAGTCTATGGATACAAAGTTGAATTTTATTTGAGGACCATGTGTGGTTCGAGGACCGGTGGATGGTCGCTCCCTTGTGTGATGAGTGATTGACAACGTTGTGTGGACTGATTCTTGGCTAAGTATTGCAGGTGCAGGTTGCGGCTTGACTGGTGTTGGTGCAGGTGAAGAACAAGCGCGAAAGGTCGTTGCCGGTGAGGCCTCCAGGTGTGGAGAAGACAAGTAGGCTTCGTTCGAGGGACCCGGTGGCCGGCGGGGGTCAAGTGCGGGCCGCATGGTGGCATGAACGACAAGATGAAGTCGTGGACGGTTTCTTGGTTGAGCCTCAAAACCAAGGTCGAGCCGGGATCGCGTGGGAGCCAAGTCATGAGTGGAGATTGGCGGAGGCTACACCGAGTTCGCGGGGTTTCCGGTGGTTCACCGGAAAACCCCTGGATTCCTTGGTTGATCCATAAAGCCAAGATCGGAGAACCGAAGACGGAGCCGCAAGGAGCGCGGACCGGTCGACCGGTGGGGACCGGGTCGACCGGTGAGGAGCACCGGTCGACCGGTGTGCGACGACGCAGTCCGGAATCTTCGAAGCGGAGGACACGCGTCGGGATCGCATGGCTTGCGTCGAGGCTACGCAGGGTGCGGTCTCCGGGCATCCGTCCGATGGTGAAGACATCAAGAATTCCGAATCCGCCCTTGAGGGGCTTGTATCCCTAGTTACTAGAGAAGGGCTTTTTAGACATTCGGTTGCCTCCATATAACCCAAGAGGTGAGAGGATGGCAACCAACTCTTGGAACCCTAGCTCATTAGTTTTCCTATTTTCCACCTATTTTCCTTAGGTTTTCTCTAGGACTAGCAAGAGAGCTTCACGGAGAGATCTTGTAGAGAGGGATGGATGATCGGGCGGCTTGCTAGACCTTGTACGAACCTTTGTTTCATGTATAGATGATTCGGCGTGGTTCCTCAAGGTTTGGATGTGTTTTCCCCGGTTGTTCTTGGTGGTGATTTTCGGAGCCCTCTCTTGGTGATTTCTTTGGGTTGTTTTCGGGGGTTTTCTCTTGGGGATTTGATGGGGGAAATTTGTGGGAACCCTTCGTGGTTCTTTGGGCCGTGATTCCCCTCCCAAATCCGTGAGTAATGGTGCTCGATTTTGGGGTTTCTTGAGTTCTTGGGTTGGAAGTGCTTTCGGCGGGATTTCTTCGATTCCTCCTTTTTGGACGAGTTTTTGTGGGATCAAACTTGGCTATGGACTCCTCATGAGGTGCTCCCGATATCCCCAAAGTCTTGTTCAAGCCCGTGGAGTGATTCGGGAGATCGAGATTTGGATTTGGGTGAGTTGACCCGCGGGTCTTGTTCATCCCGAGTCGCCCGTGCTACACCGGTCGACCGGTGCTCTTGACCGGTCGATCGGTGCGAGCCCTTGTGGGTTTTTGCTCGAATGAACGTCTTGGTGTGTTCGTTGTTGTCTCGTGTTCTTGCTTGTTTTGAGTTTGGGTCGGTTTGGTGGTCGGTTGGCCTTCTTGTTTCGAGCCACTTAGTGAAAGTTCCTTAGTTTCACCCGGCGGGGACCCGATCGGACCGGTGGTGCTCACCGGTCTGACCGGTGTGGGTCTGTAGACTCGAGGTTTGGTTTTTCCACTGCGTTTCTCGGGTCGGAAGGTGGTGTGTTGGTTTCTAGGTCCAGTGGCACTCCAGTGGCTACGTGGGCTTGACCAACCTTGGTAGTGAGTTGGAGACGTGTGTTGAAAGCCGTGTTCATCTTGTTGGAGTTTCCATTTCCTTCGAGAAGAATTTTTATCGGCTCCCATTCACTCCCCCCTCTCTGGTTCGCCGTATCGGTCCTTCAAGTGGTATCAGAGCCGGTTCGGGTCTTTGTTGACTCTAACCGCCTAAGATCCAAGGATGGCGTACCGGGAACGGGGTTCGGGTCCTCCACACTTCGATGGCAAGAACTACCGGATGTGGAGCAAGCGGATGGGTGCGTTCCTCCGCGGAAAGGGTCGGCTTCTTTGGGACGTCACGGTGGACACGGGCTATGTCCGGCCGATGGATTTCCTTGCTTCAAGGTCGAGGGACGGATTCGACGCCAACAATAAGGCGGTCGACTACTTGTTTCGTGCTTTGTGTCGGCCGAGTTCGATCGGGTGCACACCGAGCACTTGGCTTGTAGGATTTGGGCGGTGTTGAAGGAGGCTCATGTTGGGAACGCCCGAGTTCGAGCACGGATGTATGCGACCTACGGAGAGAGTACGAGAACTTCACTCATCTCCCCGGTGAGTCCATCGATGCCTCGTTTCAGAGGTTCACGGTGGTGGTGAACAACATGAGGGCCAATGTGGACATGCTCCCGTACGATGATCATGATAGAGCGGTCAAGCTCTTACACTCTTTGAATCGTACGATATGGGGAGGAAAGTTCGAGGCCATAGTCGAGTCGGAGAGGTATGATACTCTGACGGTGAACGAGCTGTTCTCGAAGCTCAAGTCGGCTGAGGTGGATAGGGGCATGACTGCCAAGCTCGAGGGACCGACTGATTCCCATAGTCTTGCCCTTGTTGGTGGTTCCAAAGGAAAGACTAACTCTAACCCATCCACCGGGATGTTCTCGTTTTCCTCTTTGATGTCTATGCCGGATGAGGAGTTTGATGACCTTGGAGAGGACGAGCCGGCGCCGTGACGAGGCGGTTCGAGAGGCTGCACGAGAACCGCGTGAACATGAGGAGGAACACGAGGACTTGCTGCCCGGAGAAGGCCGAGAACAAGGACAGCTACAAGCACAAGCCGAGGATGGACGGCAAGTACCGTTCGAGGCGCGACCACAAGAGCAAGCATAAGAACAAGTACAAGGACAAGCGACGATCGAGGAAGAAGGAGAGCCGAGGCAAGGCCCGAGCGATGGTTGGAGTGAGCGACATTGACTCCAGTTCTGCGTACTTTACCTCGAGCTCGAGCAGCAGTGAAGACGAGGGAGATCGCCGCAAGAACAAGAAGTCGTCCAAGAACATGAGCGGGCTGAGCTGCTTCGCGAGAGATGGCTTCTGCACCATGGCGGCGAGCTCCGGCGGCAAGAAGAAGAGCACACGGAGCGACTCGGACTCGAGTCCGACGACGAGGTGGGAGACTTGAAAAACATTTGGTTGATTGACTCCGGTTGCTCGAGGCATATGACCGGAGACGGGGGTGGTTCTCAAATCTCGTCCCGGTGGTGACAAGGAGGTACATCACTTTTGGGGACAATGGGCGTGGGCGTGTGCTTTCAGAAGGTGAGATCAAAGTGAGTGACAAGATCACTCTGAGGTGTGTTGCTCTTGTTCAATCGCTGGGGTACAATTTGCTTTCTGTGTCCCAATTGTTGGATGAGGGCTTTGAGGTGTTGTTTCGGCCAGGTGGTTCTCGGATTGTGGACTCTCGAGGGGACCTTGTCTGTATGGTCGTTCCCGAGGGTCAGGTGTTTCGTGCTGATTTTTCTCAGTCTTCGGGTGTGGAGCGTTGTTTCTTGGCTGGTTCTTCGAGTGAGTTGTGGAAGTGGCATAGGAAGTTGGGTCACTTGAGCTTTGACCTTTTGTCTCGCTTGAGTAAACTCAATTTGGTCCGAGGATTGCCACGGTTGAGGCTTGAGAAAGAGTTGGTTTGTGCTCCGTGTAGGCATGCCAAGATGGTGGCCTCTTCTCACCCGCCTCTCACCGATGTGATGACCGAGCGTCCATGCGAGCTGCTCCATATGGACCTTGTTGGCCCGGCTCGTGTGCGATCTCGCGGGTGGGAAGTGGTATGTCCTTGTTGTGGTGGACGACTATTCTCGGTATGCGTGGGTGTTTTTTCTCGAGTATAAGGGGGAGACATTTGGTTTTGTTCGAGATCTAGTCTTGAGGTTGAGGAACGAGAGGCACGGAGATGCCATACGAGCTATCCGCGGTGATAATGGCTCGAAATTCGGGAACTCTCGTTTTGATACCTTTTGCCATGACTTGGGTCTTGAGCACCGAGTTTTCGAGTCCGTATACGCCTCCCCGAAATGGTGTTGTGGAAAGGAAGAACGGGACCTTGTGCGAGATGGCTCGAACGATGCTTGATGAGCATAGGACTCCGAGGAGGTATTGGGCCGAGGCGGTGAACACCGCGTGCTATGTGTCGAACGGGATATACCTCGAGTGCACAAGAAGAAGACATGCTATGAGTTGATGCATGGTCGCACACCCAAGGTGAGTCACTTCCATGTATTTGGTTGCAAGTGTTTCATTCGAAGAAAGGCGGGGAAGTTGGATAAGTTTGAGGCTAGGTCTCGTCGATGGCATTTTCTTTGGTTATGCATCTCATTCTAGAGCATATCGTGTGCTCAATCTTGAAACTAACCAAATCGTGGAGACTTGCGAGGTAACCTTCGATGAGACGAGCCACGTAGTCGGTTTGTCTTTGAGTGTGCGGGTGATGATGAGCTTGGCGAGGAGATCTTTCCGGAGGAGGAGCATGAACATGGTGATGATGAAGACGGCGGTGCGGTGCCCCCGGCTGAACATGTACCCACTACTTCGACTACGATGATGGATGGACCCTCTTGCTACACCTACGACAACAAATCAAGAACGAGGAGAAGCTGATGTTGAGGGGGGAGGTAGCTTCGAGGCGAGAACCTCCCCGGCGAGTTCAGGTGGATCACCCAGCTTCGAGGATCATCGGCGACATGGATGAACGCACTACACGGTCGAGGGTTCGGAACAATTCTCACTTTGCTCATGCTGCGTTTGTTGCTTCTTTTGAGCCCAAAGACATTGGACACGCACTATCTGATCACAATTGGGTTAATTCGATGCATGAGGAGTTGGAGAACTTTGAGAGGAATCAGGTGTGGGAGTTGGTTGACCCTCCCCCAGGGTGTAAGCCGATTGGTACAAAGTGGGTGTGGAAGAACAAAGAGGGAGAGAAGGGTGAGGTTGTGAGGAACAAGTCGAGGCTTGTTGCTCAGGGGTTCAGTCAGAAGGAGGGGATCGACTACGAGGAGACCTTTGCTCCCGTAGCCCGTTTGGAGGCGATTAGGATCCTTCTAGCCTTTTCTCGTTGCTAAAGGGTTCAAGTTGCACCAAATGGATGTGAAGAGTGCTTTTCGAATGGTGTCTTGGAGGAAGAAGTGTATGTGAGGCGACCTCCGGGGTTTGAGGGTGAGAAGTACCCCCCACCGAGTGTACAAGTTGAGGAAGGCGCCGTATGGGTTGAAGCGGCGCCTAGAGCTTGGTATGGCAGGTTGAGGGGGTTCTTGTTTGAGAGAGGTTTTGAGATGGGGAAGGTCGATCGGACCTTGTTTTTGCCGAGGCAGGGCGAGATATCCCGATTGTGCGGGTGTACGTGGATGATATTGTCTTTGGTGGCTCGTCTAACTCTCTTGTTGCGAGGTTTGCGGATGATATGAGCAGGGAATTTGAGATGATGATGGGTGAGTTGCAGTTCTTCCTCGGGCTACAAATCAAGCAATCAAAGGAAGGAACATTTGTGCACCGGGCTAAGTACACCAAGGACATTGTGAGGAAGTTCAAGATGGAGGAGTCCAAGGCTATGACGACGCCGATGAGTACGACTACGGCTCTTGATGCGGACGAGGAAGGTGAACACGTGGAACGAAGGAGTACCGGAGCATGATCGGGTCACTCCTCTACTTGACGGCGACGAGGCCAGACATACAGTTCTCGGTGTGTCTGTGCGCTCATTTTCAAGCGTCTCCAAGGACTTCGCATCGGCAAGCAGTGAAGCGAATTTTCAGGTACTTGCATCACACTCCCGACTTCGGCCTTTGGTATTCCGCGTCCTCTTCTTTGGCGCTTCATGGCTTTTCAGACGCGGATTTTGCCGGGTGTCGGTTGGATAGGAAGTCCACTTCTGGGACTTGCCGCTTTTTGGGTTCTTCTTTGGTGTCTTGGTCTTCCCGCAAGCGATCGAGTGTTGCTCAATCCACGACCGAGGCCGAGTATGTTGCCGCCGCTAGTTGTTGCTCTCGGCTCCTTTGGATCACCTACACCATGAGTGACTTTGGTGAGGAGTATACCCATGTCCCACTTCAATGTGATAGCACCGGTGCCATAAGCGTTGCAAACCTAGTGCTCCATTCCAAAACCAAGCACATAGAAGTGAGGTACCACTTTACGAGAGACAACGTTGAGAAAGGAAAGATAGCTTTGATCCATGTGCCCACACATGACCAACTAGCCGATATTTTCACCAAACCCCTAGATCAAGCAACTTTCACTCGTTTGCGGGGGGGACTTGGTGTGTGTTTGATTTCTTGAGTTGGGTGTGTGGGAGCTCTCTTTTGCCGGTGGTGTCGAGCCCGTTTTGCCTCCCCTCGAGGAGCCGGTGGTAGCATATGTATAGCTTTTCTTTGTGCATTTCTTGCATTTGGCATGGCATATGTAACATGATGTATAGGCATCCTTGTATCTTAGATTGCATGCATTTTGTATCATATGCATTGGTTAGGAAAAGCTTCTCTCATATACATTGTTCACCATGGAATGAGATATATGTCTTGGTGAGCTTGTTTGGTATGCTACGGTTAGTTTGGCTTAGCTCTTGATGATCTTGATGAATAATCCATGGTTGATAGCTATGCTTTTGAAAAATGTCACATGTATGCTCTCTCATGTGTAAATGCCTTTACATGCTCTTGACATGTTTTTGTGGCTTTGCTATGCTTAATTTGTGGTTGGATAGCTAGTTTATTGATCATATGGGGCCAAAGGCTCATTTGCCATCATGAATGTGTAGCCCTCTTGATTTATCTTGTGGAGGGGCATAAGTTCCTTTCTGTTGCAAAGACATTTCATGTACCATTTACAAATCTGAAAATGAAATGAAAAATGCTTGGAAATATGCTCCCATGTCATATGTGCTGAATTTAATTTGCTTTGGGTGCTAAACCGTTGCATGATGCCTACCAATGAGGAGTCTCATAAATAGAAGTAGGCACATGGCTCGGTGGCTTTGACATGACATGAGGTGCTTGTGGGTGTTTGTGATGGTCTTATGATTAGAATGGCTGTCCTAGCATGAAGTTTGTGTGGCTTTGCCATTTTGATATGCTTTGATCATGTTTAGGACTTTGCTCATGAGAGGCAAGTTTTTCGCAAAATTGCCAAAATCCATCTTAGCTTCGTCCAATGGTTGTGAAACTTGGTGATCATGTAGTTGAGATCGATACGAAGCCGTAGAGTACCTAACTTGCTCATTTGGACATGTGTAGCATTCTTTGTTGAATTTTGTCTATTTGAGAAGCTCTAGGTTGAAAGTTTTGCATTTTTGGCTTGATTCATGCATTGCCAACAAGGGGGAGAAGTTTGAGCTTGAAATGGCTTGCCTGGACGTGTTTAGAAGGTTTTCGGTGGTTTCGAGCCATTTCTCGGGCTCTGTTGTGCACCGGTCGACCGGTCGGGGTCACCGGTCCGACCGGTGTGAGTGCTGGTCCCGTACACATGTTGCACACCGGTCGACCGGTGGTGTGGACCGGTCCGACCGGTCGGGGCTGTTTTGTTGCGGCCTGCCCCGTTTCAAGTGGTGTCTTGCATGCATTCGTCCAGGGGGAGGTGCATTGGTTCAGGGGGAGCTTGCATGTGTGCAGGGGGAGCTCTTTGTGGTGTTCGAGCTTTGTTTTGGTGGTTTGCGCTCTTTGCTTGAGCTTTTCTTTGTCTCGGATGTCGAGCCGTTGCCCTTGCCTAAGGGGTCCGAGACTTGTCTTCTTCAAGTGATCTTGCTCTTTGCCTTCGTTTGGCTTTAGATTGCTTGTTGGAGTTTCTTTTCGTTCGTTTCTTTTATTTTTCTTTTCTCTCTTGTTTCTTTCGTGTGGGTGTAGTCAATGCACTCATCAAGGGGGAGATTGAGGACCATGTGTGGTTCGAGGACCGAGTGATGGTCGCTCCCTTGTGTGTTGAGTGATTGACAACGTTGTGTGGACGATTCTTGGCTAAGTATTGTAGGTGCGAGGTTGTGGCTTGACCGGTGTTGGTGCGGGTGAAGAACAAGCGCGAAAGGTCGTTGCCGATGAGGCCTCCGGGTGTGGAGAAGACAAGTAGGCTTCGTTCGAGGGACCCGGTGGCCGGCGGGGTCAAGTGCGGGCCGCATGGTGGGATGAACGACAAGATGAAGTCGTGGACGGTTTCTTGGTTGAGCCTCAAAACCAAGGTCGAGCCGGGCTCGCGTGGGAGCCAAGTCATAAGTGGAGATTGGCGGAGGCTACACCGAGTTCGCGGGGTTTCCGGTGGTTCACCGTGAAAACCACCGGGTTCCTTGGTTGATCCATAAAGCCAAGACCGGAGAACCGAAGACGGAGCCGCGGCGGCCGCGGCACTGTCGACCGGTGGGTCCGACCGGTCCGGCCGGTGGGGACCGGCCTCGATCGGTGGGGACCGGTCCGACCGGTGAGGAGCACCGGTCGACCGGTGTGCGACGACGCGATCCGTAATCTTCGAAGCGGAGGACACGCGTCGGGATCGCATGGCTTGCATCGAGGCTACGCAGGGTGCGGTCGCCGGGCATCCGTCCGATGGTGAAGACATCAAGAATTCCGAATCCGCCCTTGAGGGGCTTGTATCTCTAGTTAGTAGAGAAGGGCTTTTTAGACATTCGGTTGCCTCCATATAACCCAAGAGGTGAGAGGATGGCAGCCAACTCTTGGAACCCTAGCTCATTAGTTTTCCTATTTTCCACCTATTTTCCTTAGGTTTTCTCTAGGACTAGCAAGAGAGCTTCATGGAGAGATCTTGTAGAGAGGGATGGATGATCGGGCGGCTTGCTAGACCTTGTACGAACCTTTGTTTCATGTATAGATGATTCGGCGTGGTTCCTCAAGGTTTGGATGTGTTTTCCCCGGTTGTTCTTGGTGGTGATTTTCGGAGCCCTCTCTCGGTGATTTCTTTGGGTTGTTTTCAGGGCTATTCTCTTGGGGATTTGATGGGGGAAATTTGTGGGAACCCTTCGTGGTTCTTTGGGCTGTGATTCCCCTCCCAAATCCGTGAGTAAAGGTGCTCGATTTTGGGGTTTCTTGAGTTCTTGGGTTGGAAGTGCTTTCGGCGGGATTTCTTCGATTCCTCCTTTTTGGACGAGTTTTTGTGGGATTAAACTTGGCTATGGACTCCTCATGAGGTGTTCCTGATATCCCCAAAGTCTTGTTCAAGCCCGTGGAGTGATTCGGGAGATCGAGATTTGGATTTGGGTGAGTTGACCCGCGGGTGTTGTTCATCCCGAGCGCCGAGCTACACCGGTCTAACCGGTGTTCTTGACCGGTCTGACCGATGCGAGACCTTGTGGGTTTTTGCTCGGGTGAACGTCTTGGTGTGTTCGTTGTTGTCCCGTGTCGCAGCTGTTTTGAGTTTGGGTCAGTTTGGTGGTCGGTTGGCCTGTTTGGTGCCTTGGGGGCTTTCAGGCTGCCATCGGTCTGACCGGTGTGTCTCACCGGTCTGACCGGTGTAGAGCCACTTAGTGAAAGTTCCTTAGTTTCACCAGCAGGGACCAGTCTGACCAGTGGTGCTCACCGGTCTGACCGGTGTGGGTCTGTAGACTCGAGGTTTGGTTTTTCCGCTGCGTTTCTCGGGTCGGAAGGTGGTGTGTTGGTTTCTAGGTCCAGTGGCTACGTGGGCTTGACCAACCTTGGTAGTGAGTCGGAGACGTGTGTTGGAAGCCGTGTTCATCTTGTTGGAGTTTCCATCTCCTTCGAGAAGAATTTTTATCGGCTCCCATTCACTCCCCCCTCTTTGGTTCGCCGTATCGGTCCTTCATTAGTTCAACATATCACCCTCAGACAGATGGTCAGTCTGAGAGGACGAATCAGATTTTAGAATATATGTTAAGGGCATGTGCTTTAAAACATGGTGGAAGCTGGGATAAGAGTTTGCCATATGCAGAATTCGCTTACAACAATAGCTATCAGAGTAGTCTTAAAATGGCCCCTTTTGAGGCATTTTACAGAAGGAAGTGCAAGACACCGTTATTTTGGAATCACACGGGGGAAGTCATTTCTTTGGTTCAGAGATTATAAAAGAAGCTGAAAGACAGGTTGAGATAATTGGCGAAAATCTCAAAACCACTCAATCTAGGCAAAAGAGTTATGCTGATCCTAAAAGAAGAGAGGTGGTATTCGAAGTTGGAGATTATGCATATCTTAGGGTATCACCTATCCGAGGTCTTCGAAGGTTCAATTCAGTATTAGAGGAAAGTTATCTCCCCACTTTATCAGACCTTTTCCAGTCTTGGAAAGACGAGGGGAAGTGGCATATCGATTGGAATTACCTGAACGCTTGGCAGGTGTTCACGATGTGTTTCATGTATCACAATTGAAAAAGTGTTTGAGTGTGATCATAGTAGAACACCTACTGTTAGAAGATCTTGATGTGAAAGACGATCTAACTTATAAAGAATATTCAGTCAAAATCTTGGATACCTCAGAGAGGGCTACTCGCAGCAAAGTTATTAGGTTGTGAAAAGTACTATGGAGTCAGCATTCAGATGATGAGTACTTGGGAAAGAGGAGATGAACTTAAGAAAGAATTCCCTTAGTTGTTCTTTAATCTTCCTGAATCTCGGGATGAGAGTCTCTTTAAGGGGGTAGGATTTGTAACACCCTAACAATTCCATCACTAAATTAATATAAGCAACAGGCAATTAGATTTAATTTTCTAAGGACCTAGTTAAATTATCAAATAAATTTGTCCTTTAAGTATTTAAATATCATTTCAATAATGTTAGAAATGCCATGAGGAAGTCGAAGAAACACAGGAGCACCTTTTCTTCGACTGTCCCTCGGCGACTTGCAGATGGTTAGCTCTTGGAATCAACTGGGCTACCAATTCTAATGTGCACCAAAAAGTTTATATTGCTAGACAAGCATTTGCGGAGCCTTTCTTTATGGAGATCTTCCTTATTGGAGCCTGGTGCATCTGGAACGAGAGGAATGATTTCATCTTCAATAACAAACAACCGAGTCTTGCTGCTTGGAAGGACTCATTCAAGTTGTTAGTTTCCAATCATTTCTGTAGAATTAAGAGCAGCTTACATAATTCTCTGTTTTCCTGGCTTTCAACCCTGTAACTGCCCTCTCCCCTCCCCTCCCCTCCCTTTTTTCTCTCTCTCTTTGCCTAACTGCTGGTTAGGTCACAAGTTGTAAGTATCTCTGTATACTCTTGTCCTGTTTTATTTATTCAAGTTGCCGGGGGGCTTTGCCCCACGGTGGTTGCTCAAAAAAATAATGTTAGAAACAATAAGTGCTTGTGCATCATGATTCGAACGCATGGTTTTATTGTTTAAGTGAAGTTTGCAAAGTTTGAAAAAGAGTTTGAAAAGAGTTTAAGAAAAGGAAAACTCCCAAAACCCCTCTCTCTCCCTTTCTCTTTCTTTCAGCCCAGCTGGCCCATCTTCTCCTTTACCTTCTCATCCCACAGGCCCGAGCAGGCCGCTAGCCTTCTTTCTCCCTTTCCCGCTCGCGGCCCAGCGCGCCCTTGCGATCCACGAAGGAGCCCAGTGCCCCCTTCTCCTTTTCGTTTTCTTTTTGCCGGCTGTCAAGTGGGACCCAGTTGTCAGGCCTTCCCCTACCTCCCGCCCGGGATGCTCGCACCCCCCCCCATGATGGCTGCTAGCCGTTACCGGCCACGTCAACCACACCCATCCTTCAAACCCCCATCAAACAGCAGTGAATCCCGGCCTTCACCCTCCTTCCATCAATCTCGCCCATTACCCCCACTTAATTTCCCCCTCCTTGATTGACAGTCACTGTCGGGGCGCCGCTCCCCCTCCCCTCTCGAGCCTATTTAAGCTCGGCCATAGCACCCGCCACCTCTCCCTTTGCAAACACCGAGCTCCCACGCCTCCTTGCACTCGCACTCGCGCTGCCTCCGTTGAGAAGCCCCGGTCGCCGCGCCATTGCTGCCGCCTAAGCTCCTCATAGTCGGTGAAGTTCCTTGGACCCTACCATCTTGTTCCTTCTTCGCACCCGCTGCTCAATCGAGCTTCAATTTGTTTCGCAGGGACTTCTTCCACGCTATTCAAGCACCACTGTCGTCGCCTTCCAATTCTGGCCGCCGGCATCGATCTCCACCATCTCCACCTCCCCGTCGCCCAAGCCCTCACCAGTGCGCATTCGTGCGGTGAGCAAGCCGTCCCCAGTCTCCTTTTCGTTTATCCTGAGCCGCAGCTCACCCCACCGCTCGCCGTCCGCCCCCATGAAAGGGGTGCCCCGACCACCACCCGAACCACCCTCGTATGCTCATGTTTAGGTTCGTCGTCACCTTAGCTACATGTAGATGCTTTTCCCGTGCAAAACTGTGGTCAGGAGCCTATGTTTGGCCAACGTCGGCAACCCCGCCGCCGTGTGCCGCCGCGGTCCGCCGCCCCCGCGTGTCCGCCGCTGCCCGTGCGCATGCATGCGTTGCCAGCCGTCGCATCAAGCGCGGGTGGCCCAGATCCGCCCGGCCCTCAGGTCAAACCGGTCTTATACCAGTCAACTGAGGCACATTTGATTATGAGCCCCTTAGCTTTCTCTTATTTACAAGCCGGTCCTTCCACCATCAAAGATCCTTATAGTCATATCCTTTATTTCCTGTTTTGGCCCATGTCTTTGTTAAATTCTGTCTTTATTAAATTTAGTACCCGAGGTCCAGTTAAGCCTTTTTATGTTTTAAACATTCTATTTTAAAATGTAATTGGTTTTAGGCCCCTTGCTGTTAGGTCCCTGGAAAGTTTAGTTTCTTCGCAGATTAGTCCCTAGGCCTTGTTTTTAGCATATCTTTGTCGTTATAGCTCCGTTTTTAGCGTGTTAGCTGCCTGTGCAATCGTCTCAGCAAGCCCGCCGCTTTAGTAGCGTGCTTTTATCCTTTATACTTGATTGGTGAATTGTTTTATTGATTGTATGCTTTATGTGTGTGATCGTAGATATCATGCCTGTTTCGACTGTGCAACCCTTTGGAGTCGATTAGGAACAACTGTTTGAAGAAGAGGATTTTTCTTGTAGTTGAAGAAGGCAAGTGGTCTTCCACCCCCGCATTATTCTTTTTATCCTATATAACTTCATGCTTATTAAGTTTACTTTTATTATGTTATTGCATTAAATTGATGGGAACACCTTTTTAAGGATATACCTAGTTTTTTACCCCTGATCCTTGGCACAACCCAGTTTAAATAAATTTTTTTGGGTAGATAACGCTAGTATCTCAACATAGGTTGGAGAAAATGGTCTCTTAATGGAAAGGTTTAATGTTTAATGATCATCATTTTGGGTTAATGCAAGAATACTTGATTTAATCGGAACATGGAGAACCACCCAAAACAACATGCGCAACCACAGTGTCGCATGACTCTGACCTTAGCCAATTAATTAGGTGTGTGATCGAACTAGTGACCCTTTTCCTAAAGGAACAGAGGGGGATCCGGGTTGTAGGGGTATTGCCCGGACCTGTTGGTGTAGCAGCCTTTGCTAAGGTGTTGACCACTAGAGAGGGTTATGGTCCGCCCTGATCCGTAACTATGTGGGTCGTTAGTCTTTTGCATGCCTTTGTAAATTATTTTGGAAGGAGAAGATACAACAGATTTGTTTCCAAACATGGTTTAAGTAAGCAATGGAGACGACGTTTGGCTAATCCGCGTATCCTTAATTCTCCATTGCAGATGACGTTTGGTTAATCCGCGTATGCTTTAATTCTACTCTCTCTGTCCCAAAAACATGCAGTTATGGGAAATGTGCCAGCCAAACTATTACAACTGTGACCAAGTTTATAACAAAAAAATATTAGCATTTATGTCTTATAATAACTTTTTTATAAAAAATATACTCCTCAAGATGTGAGAATTGCATGTTTTATTTTGTAATTGTTAGTAGTTTTTCATATGTTTGACTCCAAGGGATGAGAGTACATTGGAGAGGACGTTTGGTTAATCCGCGTATCATTTAATCCTACATTGGAATCACTACCTCTCTCTCAGCCATTGACTGGGCAACAATTTCCCAATTGACCGGATCTTAGGAACCTTCCCGTTTCCCGTGTTCTAGATCTTATCCCTTCCTCTCTTTTTTTACAACCGATGTTATCCCTTGTTTTTGCTATAAAAAGGCACCAACGCCTATCGGTCCTCCTCACTTGCTTCCTTCTTCTCTAGATTTAGATCTAGATATGGCACAAAGAATAGATCTTGTAGGGCGCAAGCTTTTGCTTTTCTCTCTTCTTCCTCCTCGATCTCTCAGTTGCTAGAAGAATTTTTGTGATATGGGTGACTGGGTTGCTCATCCCTCTAGCACAACTGCTAGAAAAATCCTTGTGAGCTGTGTCAGGGGAAGGTAGCCCAGAACCTCCTGGCATCAAGAAAACAAGACGACGGAAGCCAGAAACATTATGATGCAGCTTTTCCGTCATGCATGTGCTTCCTTTTGCTTTCCCTACTCCAAGAGGAGGATTTTTGAAGGGATATGTTTCCACCCTCTCTGTATCTTTATCTTGTGCTCACTTGTAAGCATGAAGAAGAAGCCAGAATCTGGAGCATATCTCGTCATGAAGAACAAGCCGATGGAAGTATATATCTTTTGCTTAGTTTATGGTCCTCATCCTGGTAGTGCCTAGTGATGACGAACATAAATGGACGCTTTGTAACCATCTGATGTATCAATGATGACTGTAATATGTGTGCGTGATTTTGCATCTCAAGAGACATGCTTGTGTGATTATCTATGTGCCGAAGTGACTGACTTTTTCCCCAGGGTCCTAACACCTAAAAGCCTACCTTCATGCGGTGAGCGAGGCACACCAATGGGGTTTTGTGGGTCCATATAACCCATGGCCCACTCCTCTGCTTTGGTGGTCTCATAGTCATATGTACCAATGATTTCAGGAATCCATAGAACCTCTCATATGGAAACTTTTGATAAAGGTAAGATGGGCCAAGGTACCAGATTTCCCTCGCGAGGTGTGCTATTAGATGCAGCATGAGATCAAACAATGATGGTGGGAAGGTAGCTTCAAGTAGGCATAGGGTCTCGAAATGCCTCCTCTCCATGTCCAATAGTTTTTCCTCATCAATCACCTTCTATTCTATTACATTGAAGAATAAACACAAGCTCGTGACTGTGTCGCGGACCAGTTCTGTCTTGATACCTCTAAGTGCAACAGGAAGAAGAGATGTCATCAACACATGGCAATCGTGAGATTTCATCAAGTCAAAATTCATTTTCATGTCCTTCATCGACACTAGCCTCTTGAAGTTTGATGAGTAACCCGAAGGTACTTTCAGATCATGAAAAAATTGACAGAATTCTTTTCTCTGTTCCTTTGACAAGGTGGTTGCAGGAACGAGAAGGTTCGTCCCCGTCTCTGTTTCCTCTGCATAGAGCTCCGGCCTAATGCCTAGTTCTTTAAGATCCTCCCTTGCATTTTTATAATCTTTTCCTTTGGACTTCTGTTGTAGCAATGTTCCACAACTAGCTTCACACACATTCTTCTTGACGTGCATGTTGTCAATCGAATGACACACATCCAACATCGGCCAATACTCTAGCTCCCATACAATTGATTTCTTGTTCCACATTCCTTCTTTTTCTTCACCATCTCGTTTCTTTCTTTTGCCAAGGGTTTTTTCAGTCAGTTTGGGTAACTCCTCGATAGTTTTGACGTCCTTGACTTTCAAGTGGACCAAATCTCCAGTCACATGCAACAACACCTCTCGATTCTCGTTTTCCCCATTAAATTGACAATCCATGGCCCAGTTTGGATGTTTCTTGTCGAGGAAACGACGGTGCCCCATACATACGTATTTATTTCAATGTCTTAGACATACTGCGCAAGTATATTCCAAGCAGTGTGGGCAGGTTGCACCTTTCCTTCTACTCTAGCCAGAGAGGTTGCGATGGCCGGGTTGTCGTTGATGGTGGTGAACAACATGGCATGCATTGTGAACTCCTCACGCTTGTACTCATCCCAAACCTCCAGCACACCAGGCTTCTACATTATCTTCAAGTAGTCATCAACTAGTGGCCTCAAGTAGACATCAATACAGTCGCCAGGTTGCTTTGGCCCGGAGACCAATATTGTCAGCATCATATATTTCTATTTCTTGCATAGCCAGGGTGGAAGGTTGTATAACAACAGCACAATAGGCTAAGTGCTATGTGTTGAGCTCTGGTTACCCAATAAATTCATGCCATCTGTGCTCATAGCAAACCGTATGCTCCTTACGTCTTCGTCAAACCATGGAAAGTGGTCATTAATGTTACCCCATTATGCTGCATCTGCGGGGTGCCTAAACTCTCCATATTTCTTAAGCTTCTTTCGGCCTTTGTCATGCCAACGCAAGAGTTGGGCCTCCTTTCGTGTTGCGAACGATCTTCTTAGCTGAGGAATGATGCAAAAATATCATGTCACCCTCACAGGAGCCCCTCTGTTAGTCTTCTTCTTCTTGCCTCTGATCTTGCCGGGCACGTTCTCGTCATCAGCATTATTATCATCTCCACCATCTGTTTTCCTTTTGTACCGATCATATCCACACTTGGGGCACTTGTCAACGTCTGCATAATCCCCACGGAACAATACACAATTGTTCTTGCATGAATGGATTCTTTCAACCTCTATTCCCAGAGGAAAGATTATCTTCTTCGCCTCATAGACAGACTCTGCTATTTTATTTCCATCAGGTTGCATGTCTCTAAGAACATATAATAGATGTTTGAAACTTTTGTTGCTCCAACCATGATCTGCCTTAAGCTGCAGAAGTTTTAGATCACCAGAAAGGCGAGAGTACTTCTGGCAATCAGGATAGAGGGGTTTCTTTGAATCTTCAATGAACTGCTTCAGCCTCGCTAATTCAGAAGGTGTGTACACTCGTTGAAACTCAACATCCCGCAACATTTGATCAACATTGTGCACACGTTGCAACACCTCACCATCATCAAAGCCCCTAACTTCTTGATCAGTGATATCCTTAGGTCTCATCACATTTGGTGGGAATAATGGTTTATTTTCCTCAAAAACTCCACTGTCATCAAGGTCTTCATCATGGTCGGTAGCATGGTGTCACACTTCACCTTCATTTAGACAGCCTGCTTCGAATTCATTAAGGCCCTCCTCACCATGTTTATTCCAACACGTGTAATTTTTTTGTGAAACCACGTGTGACCAAATGATGAAAAATGATTTCTCATTGTGCGAATTTTCTCGGTTGAGACAATCTATACAGGGGCAAAGCATTGCCTAAACACCACGGTTTCTCATATCTGCCTCTGCTTGATTTAGAAAACCATTGACCCCGCTTAAGAAATTCTCCCAAACTTCTTGGGGCTGTATGTACATCCAAGCCCGAGCAGCAGACGCCATCTGCATTCCATACACCAAATGAGCATAATTCATCACACAAGAAAACTAATAACACAATAGGATTAGGACAGCTAAAGAATTTCAATAAAATGAGGCAATTAATTTCCACCTTGACGAGGACTTTCTACGAGGCGAGCGCAACCGAGGAGGAGGATCGAATGCGGCGTCGCGGTCACGGCGACAACACAGAGGACAGCACGGTCGACGTCCACTGGCCCCTTCGCCATCGCGCACGTGGCCGGCCGGCCTGCTGCAGCGCTGGCTTTTTGAGGAGAGAAATTAAGCGCGATCCTCAGAGCACGCGCAGGTGGAAACGGTGAGCTAGACAGGCCGGCAGGGACATCTAGGCACACATATCGAGTGAGTGACCTTCTGAGGAGAGAGAGAGAGCGAGTGTTGTTGTCGGAACGGGAATAGCCTTCTGCGGAGAGAGAGAGCGAGTGGTCGAAGGAGAAGACAGAGATGAGAAATAACAACGTGCGTCTGTGATGTGAGAACAAAGGTGACCCTGGGTGGTGGTCAAAGGAGACGAGTCCCAAGACACGATTGTATCCAATTGTGTCGCCATCAAAGGGGACACATCCTAACAAGCATGCGTCTCCAGTACAAAAGTATCAGTAACGGACTTTATAGCCCGTTACCAATATGGCAGCGATCAGTAACAGACTTAAACAACCCGCTACTGATAGGGCATTGATCGGTAACGGACTTTACAAGCCAGTTACGGATAGGTTTAACATTTGTAACGGGATCTCTTTAACATCTGTTACAAAGAATTTATGTAATGGGCGTTTAAGAAGCCCGTTACCAGAAGTCCACATTGGTAACGGGCGTTGTGGAGGCCAACCCTGGGGTTATCCCAGTGTGCTTATGGGTAACGGGCACCAAACAACAACCTTCAGATGTGGGTGGATGTAACGGGCGTTAAGGTCCCATTACAAATGCTGCGTGAGCTATTTGAGGTTTTCACATAGTGGCGCAGGGCCCTGACAAGAGGCAGCGGTGGAGGTTGCCTCAGTTGCTTTGTAGACATCAGGATGAGGGTCACTAGACCTTCATGACACGGGGGCGGGTTGCAACGTGGCACGAGGGAGGAAGAGGGACGAGGCTAGCATGATTGGCGGGGGACGACTGAGCGGCGTGAAGGGGAAACAGACGGGCTGGATGGCGCACCGGCACCGCGCATCGAAAGTGGGCACAGTGGGTATTGTGGGCAGGTACGCTGGGCATGGTGAAAAATGTTACGCGTTTTGGGAAAAGCAATCGCCAAATTGCGATTCTATGGGTCTTCGACCCTATCCACTCCCCAATTAATTGACAGATGGGTCCAACATGAGGGTTAAGGCGGGTCCAATTTGAGTGAGAAAAGATTTTCAAATTATTCGATCTTTATAGTATAGATCTACATCTTCAATCGGCATAGTTGAGGACCATGTGTGGTTCAAGGACTGGTGGATGGTCACTTCCGGGTGTGATGACTGATTGACAACGCTGTGTGGACTAATTCTTGGCTAAGTATTGCAGGTGCAGGTTGCGGCTTGACTGGTGTTGGTGCAGGTGAAGAACAAGAGCGAAAGGTCGCTGCCGGTGAGGCCTCCAGGTGTGGAGAAGACAAGTAGGCTTCGTTCGAGGGACCCGGTGGCTAGTGGAGTCAAGTGCGAGCCGCATGGTGGCAAGAAAGGCAAGATGAAGTCATGGACGGTTCTTGGTTGAGCCTCAAAACCAAGGTCGAGCCGGGACTATGTGGGAGCCGAGTGATGAGTGGCGATTATCGGAGGCTACACTGAGTTTGCGGAGTTACCAGTGGTTCACCAGAAAACCACTAGGTTCCTTGGTTGATCCACAAAGCCTAGACTGAAGAACCGAAGATGGAGGTGCAGCAGCATCGGACCGGTCTGACCGGTGAGGAGCACCGGTCTGACCGGTGTGCGACGACGCAGTCCGGAGACATCAAAGCAGAGGACACGCATTGGGATCGCAAGGCTTGCGTCGAGGCTAAGCAAGTTTGCGGTAACTGGGCATCTGTCTAATGGATCGATGACAAAGATATCCGAAATCGCCCTCGAGGGGCATGTATCCCTAATTAGCTAGTAAGGGTATTTTAGACATTCGGTTGCCTCCGTATAACCCAAGTGGTGAGAGGATGGCAGCCATCTCTTGGAACCCTAGCTCATTTTGTTTTGCTATTTTCCTCTTCCTTTTCCCTTGAATTTCGATAGGACTATCTTGAGAGCTTCATGGTGAGATCTTTTGAGTGGGATGGATGATCGGGCGGCAAGCTCGACCTTGTATGAACCTTTTTGTGATGTATAGATGATTCGGCGTGGTTCCTCAAGGCTTGGATGTGTTGTTCCCGTTCGTTCTTTTTGGTGATTTTTGGAGCCTTTTCTTGGTGATTTTCTTGGAGCGATTTCGAGACCTTTCTCTTTTGGATTTGGTGGGGGATGTATGCTTGAACCGTTCGTGGTTGCTTTCCCTTTGATTCCCCTCCCAAATCTGTGAGCAAAGGGGCTCGATTTTGGGGTTTTCGGTGCTCTAGGGTTAGAGGTGTTCTTGGCGGGATTTCTTCAATTCTCCTCGATTTAGCAAGTTTTGGTGGACGAAATCTTGGCTATGGAGGACCCATTAGGATTTCCTACTATCCCCAAAGTCTTGCGCAAATCTGTGGAGCAATTCGGGAGATCGGGTGTTGGATTTGGGTGAGTTGACCCGCGGGTGCTGTTCATCCCGAGATCTCAGGTCAGACCGGTCTGACCGGTTCCTCCCACCGGTCTGACCGGTGCAGATGCTTGTTGAGTTTTGCTCGGGTGAACATCTGGGTGAGTTCGCTGTTGTCCCGTGTCGCTGCTGTTTCAAGTTTGGGTCAGTTTGGAGCTCGGTAGGCCTGTTTTGTAGATTTGGGGTTTCCTGGCTTGAGCCGGTCTAACCGGTGAGCTACACCGGCCTGACTGGTGTAGGGTCCTTTCTGTGGAAGTTCCCAGGTTTCACCAGTAGGGACCGGTCTGACCGGTGGTGCTCACCGACCTGACCGGTGTAGGTCAGTGGGGCTCGCATTGGTGTTCCGCTGCGTTCTCGATTCTGTGAAGTTGGTTGTTGGTTCCTAGGGCCAGTAGCACTCCAGTGGCTACGTGGTCTTGGCCAACTTGAGTAGTGAGTCGGAGACGTGTGTTGGAAGCCATGTTCATCTTGTTGGATCCTCTGTCTCCTTCAAGAAGATTTTTTATCAGCTCCCATTCACTCCCCCCCTCTCTGGTTCGCTATTTCGGTCCTTCAAGTGGTATCAAAGCCAGTTACAGGTCTTGATTGACTCCAACCAGTCTAAGATCCAAGGATGGTGTACCAAGAATGGGGTTCGGGTCCTCCACACTTCGATGGCAAAAAGTACCAGATGTGGAGTAAGCGGATGGCGGCGTTCCTCCGCGGAAAGGGTCAGATCCTTTGGGATGTCACGGTGGACATAGGCTATGTCCAGCTGATGAACTTCCTCTCTCCAGGATCGAGGGACATGTTCGACGCCAACAACAAGGCGGTCGACTACTTGTTTCATGCTCTATGTCAACCTGAATTCGGTCGGGTGCATACGGAGAGCTTGGCTCGTAGAATCTGGTCGGTGTTGAAGGAAGCTCATGTTGGAAATGCTTAGGTTCAGGCTCGGATGTATGCGACTTACTAGAGAGAGTATGAGAATTTCACTCACCTCCATGGTGAGTCCATCAATGCCTTGTTTCAGAGGTTTACAGATGTGCTGAACAACATGAGGGCCAATGTGGACGTGCTCTCGTACGATAATCATGATAGAGCCATCAAGCTCTTACACTCGTTGGATCGCACAGTTTGGGGCGGAAAGTTCGAGGCCATTGTAGAGTCTGAGAAGTATGACACCTTGACGATGACGAGCTGTTCTCGAAGCCAAGTCAGCAGAGGTGGATCGGGGCATGACAGTCAAGATTGAGGGCCCGACTAACTCTCATAGTCTCGCCCTCATCGGTGGCTCGAAAGGAAAGTCTAACGCTAACCCATCCACCAGGATGTTCTCCTTGTCCTCTTTGATGTCTTTGCCAGATGAGGAGTTCGACGTGCTCGGAGATGACCAGGCGGTTCGAGAAGATGCACGAGAACCGAGTGAACTTGAGGAGGAACACGAGGACATGCTTCTAGTGCGGCAAGCCGGGACACTTCGTCGTCGACTGCCCGGAGAAGGTTGAGAACAAGGACAACTACAAGTACAAGTCTAATACGGATGGAAAGTACCGTTCAAGGCGTGACCACAAGCACTAGGAAAGCACAAGGACAAGTGACGATCGAGGAAGAAGGAGAGCCGAGGCAAGGCCCGAGCAATGGTTGGAGCGAGCGACGTCGACTCCAGTTCTGCGTACTCCACCTCGAGCTCGAGTAGCAGTGAAGATGAAGGTGATCGGAGCAAGGGCAGGAAGCCATCCAAGAACCTGAGTGGGCTGAGCTACTTCGCTAGAGATGGCTTCTGCACCATGGCGCTTAGCTCCGGCAGCAAGAAGAGCAACCAGAGCGACTCAGACTCTGACTCCGACGACGAGGTACGTGATGAACTTCCCTTCTTGTGTTAAGAGAATGAATGACTTGGCTTGTTGCTTGATAATCGTGATGATATGCTCAGATAGGCCAAGAAGATGAGGAAAGAGCTTAGGGCTTCACTTGAGCATGCTAGGACTAGAGTGCCTGAGTTAGGAACACAGAACTTGGATGCTAAGCTTGAAATTGATTCCCTTAAGGCTTCACCTGTTGTTTCTGATGAAGTTGAATGTGCTGATTGTCCCATCTTTCTAGCTGATCTTGCTATGTTTAAGGAAAAGCATGCCTCCAAGTGTGAGGAACTAGATGTGGTTAGGGTTGAAGTGGCTGAGCTTAAGTCTAGACCTGCTTTGCTAGGTCCTTGCACTTCTTGCCCTGTATTGCATGGAAAAATTGATGAGATGCATGCTTACATTGTTTCTCTTGAGCCTAAGCTAAAAGAACTTATTCCTACTTCTTGCTCTACTTGTGAATTGCATGCTTTGAAGAATATGGAACTTGCACATTATGTAGATCGCTTGCAGGATGAGAATGATGAATTGAGAAAAATGATGGGTTGGTTGTCTGGTCATGAGCCTCAGTTGAGGATAATGATCGAGACATATAAGCTTGGAGGATGGTGAAGGGCTTGGGGCAAACAAGGTTGGTGAGGGAAGTGGTGAGAATGAGGGGAAGATCAGAGATATCCCAGAGCCACCAAAAACCCACCACAAAAATGCTTTTATCCCTAAACCGAACCATCTTAGGAATCGATTAGACACACCCCTAGCTGCACCCATGTTTCCTCCACAAACCAACAACTTCCAAAAACCCATCAAGTTCAAGAGTGATTTGGGGAATGTGTTCTTTGGGAAGGAGAGTGACAAGCCAATTGAGGAGAAACCGGTTGAGAAGCCGAGTGAGGAGAAACCGATTGAGAAGCTGAGTGGAGAGAAACCAAGTGAGCATCCCCAAGACAAGCCTTAACCTAAGCTCGTGAGGTTCCATTGTGACTATTGTGGGAGAGATGGTCACAAGGGTGAGTTTTGCTTCAAGACGAAGCATGAGGAGAGAATGGCGAAGGAGTGGGCTAACAAGGACAAGTACCACCCTTCCAATGGTGTACTTGAGCCTCATGTGCAGATGCCCAGGGCCAAGGCGAGTGTGAGGACAGTTCCGGCTTGGGGAGAGCGAAAAGCTGCAGGAGGTGTTGCTGGACGAGCTACACCGGTCAGACCGGTGCGCCACACCGGTCAGACCAGCGCAGGTCTGGGCAGACAGGTGGCTGGTTTTCGTGCCCGTGATGAGTCTAGGTTTGGTTCAGGAGGTCGTGGTTCTGGTGGTTGGTCTGGAGAGTTTGCAGGTAGTCAGTTTGCTAGGCGTTCTCCCCTCGTGCTCAATACGGGATGGGAGGAGTCGTAGCATTGAGTTGGAGAGGAGGAAGGGTCCATGGTCTTCCTTTCGTGGTTTTGGTTTTCCTCCAGTTAGAGAGGGTTGGTTCCCTCAGTGTGGTTACCATGGTAATGTTCATTGATGTAGCTTTGGTAGGAGAGATGTTTTGGATTGTGCTAACCCCACTTGGAGCAAATGGCTCGGCACTGGTTTTACTCTTTTGGTACTAACCCTAGTGCTGAGTTGTTTGTTCGCTCACATGCTCATTTTTGAATGTCAGGTGGGAGACTTGAAGAACATTTGGTTGATTCACTCCGGTTGCTCGAGGTATAGGACCGAAGACAAGGGGTGGTTCTCAAGCTCGTCCCGGTGGTGACAAAGAGGTACATCACCTTTGGGGGCAATGGGCGAGGGCGTGTGTTGTCAGAAGGTGAGATTAAGGTGAGTGAAAAGATCACTCTCAGGTGTGTTACTCTTGTTCAATCACTTGGATACAATTTGCTTTCCGTGTCCCAGCTATTGGATGAGGGGTTTGAGGTGTTGTTTCGGTCTGGTGGTTCTCGGATTTTGGATTCTCGAGGGGACCTTGTCTGTATGGTCGTTCCCGAGAGTCAGGTGTTTCGAGCTGATTTTTCTCAGTCTTCTGGTGTTGAGCGTTGTTTCTTGGCTGGTTCTTCGAGTGAGTTGTTGAAGTAGCATAGGAAGTTGGGTCACTTGAGCTTTGACCTTTTGTCTCACTTGAGTAAACTCAATTTGGTCCGAGGATTGCCACGGTTAAGGCTTGAAAAAGAGTTGGTTTGTCCGCCGTGTAGGCAAGCTAAGATGGTAGCCTCTTTTCACCCGCCTCTCACCGATGTGATGACTGAGCGTCCATGCGAGCTGCTCCATATGGACCTTGTTGGCCCAACTCGTGTGTGATCTGCGGGTGGGAAGTGGTACGTCCTTGTTGTGGTGGACGACTACTCTCGGTATGCGTGGGTGTTCTTTCTTGAGGAGAAAGGGGAGACGTTTGGTTTTGTTCGAGATCTTGTCTTGAGGTTGAGGAACGAGAGGCATGGAGATGCCATATGAGCAATCTGCAGTGACAATGGCTCAGAATTCAGAAACTCTCGTTTTGAAACCTTTTGCCATGACTTGGGTCTTGAACACCAGTTTTCGAGTCCGTATACGCCTCCCCAGAATGGTGTTGTGGAAAGGAAAAACAAAACCTTGTGTGAGATGGCTTGGACGATGCTTGATGAGTATAGGACTCCGAGAAGGTTCTGGGCTGAGGCGGTGAATACCGCGTGCTATGTTTCGAACAGGATCTACCTCAAAGTGCATAAGAAGAAAACATGTTACGAGTTGATGCACGGTCGCATACCCAAGGTGAGTCACTTTCATGTCTTTGGTTGCAAGTGCTTTATCCTTAAGAAAGGGAAGAAGTTGGACAAGTTTGAGGCTAGGTCGGTCGACGGTATTTTCTTTAGTTATGCATCTCACTCTAGAGCATATCATGTGCTAAATCTTGAAACTAACCAAATCATGGAGATTTGCGAGGTAACCTTCGACGAGACACAACCATGTAGTCAGCTTGTTTTTTGAGTGTGCAGGCGATGATGAGGGCGAGGAGATCTTTCAGGAGGAGGAGCATGAACATGGAGATGATGAAGATGGTGGAATGGTGCCTCCGGCTGAGCATGTACCTACTACTTCGACTACGGTAATGGATGGCCCCTCTCCCACACCTATGATGACAAACCAAGATCAAGGAGAAACTACCGTTAAGGGGGAGGTAGCATCAAGGCGAGAACCTCCCCGGTGAGTACAAGTGGATCACCCAGCTTCAAGGATGTTGACGGTTAAATAACGTGTCAAGTTACGATCCGCAAGCGCACGGGTCAGTTGTAGCTTTTCCCTTAAGAGCATTCCCCCAAGGTTAATCAATCCGTGGAACAAGTGGATTGCTATGCTCAACTAAGTGCTAATGTTGTTGATTTAAAGCTCTTTATCAAATATGTGTAAGTAAGGAACTTAATCTAATTTAATCTATGTTAAAGAAGTAAAGAGTGATGGAAAGGAGATTCAAGAACGTAGAACGCTTGTCCAATGGATCTAGGATCACTTGAAGATGTAACCACTTAGCAAGAACAACCCGATCTAATCTATTAAAGGTAAAAGTGCATGGAGTCCAACCCTTTCCCTCTCGCATACTAGTCACTACACGAGGGTAATCCGTGATCGAACACTAAGTGCACAAGATGTTGATGTGTTCTAGGCATGCATGATCAAAGGTGTGAACCAAGTTCATTATGTTTTCCCTCTTGTGCACTGTCACTACACGACGGTAATCGCATAAAGAACAAAGGCACACGATAGCGAAGCTACGAGTGATGCATCCCCAAAGCAAGCCGTCCGACCAATATGATTAAAGCACCATCAACATGAACATGAATATGATAGCAAAAGATTCAAAACATAGGTTCGGTGATTACAACTCAAGATCCCCCTTCAACCCCTAGGACAAACAAGGACTTTACCCCATAATGTTACTCATTGTATCGCTAATCATGCTGTAGAATCCCCCGAAGTAGATGAAGGCCACGAGTGCTCCCTTCGCGATCGAATCTGCTTCTTGTTCTCGGTCTTGTGGTGGCGGATGATGAATGAATTTTTCACGTGGCTCTTGGCCAGGGGCTATAAATAGCACGAGAGGCAACTAGGTCAAAGGAGGCGTCGAACCGGACCCGGAATGGACTGGACCGGTCGGCCCAGGCCAGCCGGCCCAGGACCGTTTCGGCCCCGGTTTCCTCCCCGGTTGCTTCTCGCGCGATTCCCTACTTGTTTGCACTTGCATGTGGGCCTTTGGCGTCGTTTCCTTCACTGTTAAGGCTTGAATCTTTCTATCCAAGCTTCGCCGTTTTTTGGTTGGGTCCTTGAAGATTTGCATGTTGACACTTCGTTCCTCGAGTCATTTGGAGTCATGTTTATCACATGTCTTGACTCTTGTCAAGCTTCATGATCTTCTTCTCGAAGTGCTTAACGAACTTATCCCGAAACTCTCCTATTTAGCGTAGATTTCCTGTGTAAACAATAAACTCCAAAATCGACATGCAAGAGTGAACTTGTTATATACGGGGGGCTTGTTCTAGTGGTTAGAATAATAAATCAATGCCAACATTAAAGGTAAATTCATGGCTAGGTTGACGGAAATTCACCGTCAACAAAGGATCATCGGCGACATGAATGAACGTACTACACGGTCGAGAGTTCAGAACAATTCTCATTTCGCTCATGCTGCTTTTGTTGCCACCTTTGAGCCCAAAGATATTAGACACACACTATCTGATCATAATTGGGTTAATTTGATGCATGAGGAGTTGGAGAACTTTGAGAGGAACCAAGTTTGGGAATGGGTTGACCCTCCTCTAGGGTGTAAGCCGATTGGGACAAAATGGGTGTGGAAGAACAAAGAGGGAGAGAAAGGTGAAGTGGTGAGAAACAAGTCAAGGCTTGTTGCTCAGGGGTATAGTCAGAAAGAGGCGATCGACTATGAGGAGACCTTTGCTCCCGTAGCTCGTTTGGAGGCAATCAGGATCCTTCTAGCCATTTCCGTGGCTATAGGGTTCAAGTTAGACTAGATGGATGTGAAGAGTGCTTTCTTGAATGGTGTGTTGGAGGAAGAAGTGTATGTGAGGAAGCCACCGAGGTTTGAGAGTGAGAAGTACCCCCACCGGTGTACAAGTTGAGGAAGGCGTTGTATGGGTTGAAGCAGACACCTAGAGCTTGGTACGGTAGGTTGAGGGGTTCCTTCTTGAGAGAGAGTTCGAGATGGGGAAGGTCGATCATGCCTTGTTTCTTCTCAGGCAAGGCAGAGATATCCTGATTGTGCAGGTGTACGTGGATGATATTGTCTTTGGTGGCTCGTCTAACTCTCTTATGGCAAGGTTTGCAGATGATATGGCAGGGAATTTGAGATGAGCATGATGAGTGAGTTGCAGTTCTTCCTCGGGCTACAAATCAAGCAATCAAAGGAAGGAAACATTTGTGCACCAAGCTAAGTACACCAAGCACATTGTGAGGAAGTTCAAGATGGAGGACTCCAAGGCCATGGTGACGCCTATGAGTATGACTGCAACTCTTAATGCTAATGAGGAAGGTGAACACGTGGACCAAAAGGAGTACCGAAGCATGATCGGGTCACTCCTCTACTTGACGGCAACGAGGCCAGACATCCAGTTCTCGGTATGTCTGTGCGCTCGTTTTCAAGCGTCTCCAAGGACTTCGCATCAGCAAGCGGTCAAGCGCATATTCAGGTACTTGCGTCACACTCCCGACTTTGGCCTTTGGTACTCCGCGTTTTCTTCTTTGGCTCTTCATGGTTTTTCAGACCCGGATTTTGCCGGGTGTCGGTTGGATAGGAAGTCCACTTCTGGGACTTGCCAGTTCTTGGGAGCTCCTTTGGTGTCTTGGTCTTCCTGCAAACAGTCGAGTGTTGCTTAATCCACTACCGAGGCAGAGTACGTTGCCGCAACTAGTTGTTGCTCTCAGCTCCTTTGGATCACAAACACCATGAGTGACTTTGGTGAGGAGTATACCCATGTTCCACTTCAATGTGACAGCACCAGTGCCATAAGTGTTGCAAAGAACCCAGTGCTTCATTCCAAAACCAAGCACATAGAAGTGAGATACCATTTTCTGAGAGACAATGTAGAGAAAGGGAAGATAGCTTTGATCCATGTACCCACACATGATCAACTAGCCGATATTTTCACCAAGCCCCTAGATCAGGCAACTTTCACTCGTTTGCGGGGGGAGCTTAGTGTTTGTTTGATTTTTTGAGTTGGGTGTGTGGGAGCTCCTTTCTAGGATATGTATAGCATTCCTTTGTGCATTTCTTGCATTTGGCATTGCATATGTAACATGATGTATAGGCATCCTTGTATCTTAGATTGCATGCATTTTGTATCATATGCATTGGGTAGGAAAAGCTTCTCCTATATACACTGTTCACCATGGAATGATATTTATGTCTTTGTGAGCTTGTTTGGTATGATATGCTTAGTTTGGCTTAGCTCTTGATAATCTTGGTTTATATTCATGGTTGATGGCTATGTTTTTGAAAAATTTCATATGTATGCTCTCTTGTGAGTAAATGCCTTTATATGATCTTGACATGTTTTAGTGGCTTGGCTATGCTTAATTTGTGGTTGGATAGTTTATTTTGATCATATGGGTGTTGACGGTGAAAATCCGTCAACCTAGCCATGAGTTTACCTTCGGTGTTGGCATAACTTTTGTATCTTATTCATTGGTACTAACCCCCGTGGTATAACAAGTTCACTTGTGCATGTCGGTTTTGGAGTTATGTGTTTACGCAGGGTTTTAACGTTGAAAGCAAGACTTCCGGGATAAGTTCATTAAGCACCTCATGACAAGATCTTGAAGCCCGATACAAGTCAAGCAATGAAGTGAACATGACTCCAAGAGCCCAAGGACCAAGCCCGAGAAGATGATAAACTCCGAGGACTGAACCAGAAAAGTGCTGAATCTTGCAAGACAAGGAGTTGAGTCCAATTCGGAGAGAAACCGACGTCAAGGGCCCACATGCAAAAGGGGAGAACATCTAGAAGACGTGGGAAGCAACACGGGCGAAGCAGGCCGCGGGATGGGCCGAATTGGGCCCAGGCCGGCCGGCCCAGCCCAATTCGGGGCCCAATCGGCCTCTCCTTTGACCTAATTGCTTCTCAGGCTATAAATAGCCCCCTGACCGAGAGCCACGCAGAACCGAAGTCGTAATCCGCCGCCGAGGAGCAGAGAAGCTTGAGGGACACCATCTCGGAGATGAGGGTCGTGCTAGTTGTCTAGGGTTTCCCTAGCCGACGTGGGAACCTTGCATGGAAGACCACGTCGGAGCTCCGGAGCGAGGATCAAGATCGAGGGAGGGCCCCGGTGGTGATCTTGTTCATGTAATCATTCATGGTGAAGTTTGTAAGTGAATTCGATTTCTAGCGATCAAGTGCCTTCTCGATGATTTTGTTTTCTTCTTGGTTTTGCTTCTTCTACGATCTATACTTAAGATAGATTACATAGGGTGCTCTTGTAGCCGCGGTGGCTAGAGGTGCATACCGGACCGGCCAAGTGATTTCAACTTGTTCTATCGAACTCGCCCTAGACTACCCGCATGAATAGGAATACGTTGTGACAGAACGGGGGTTCCGAAAGGCGGGCGTTTTCGGAGTCGGATGGGAAGGCCACGATTTAAAGATGCTTTTAATGAGATTCGCTTTACTATCTTCATCTATCTTGTTTGGAGCTACAACATAAGCATGATCTAGATTCTCTAGATTGGTTATCTCTTGCTTTCTCTTGCTACATCTTTAGTAGATTAGATTAGATTCGTTTTCTTTATGAGTTAGTAGATTAGATGCAACTTACCTTCATAAGATAGCTTACCTTGCTTTACTAGATTGAATCCTTGCGTTGCACATTGTTCCACGGATTCGATACCTTGGGTTCACCACTCGAGGGAAGAAGGGTCCCTTGACTACGACGGGAGACTTGTCCGCTTGCAAGTCACAAACGAACTTTGATACAAATATTAACCGTCAACAAGCCCCTTTTTCCGGCGCCGTTGCTTCGGGGAACAAGCAATCAAGATCCGATCTAGTATCGCTTATCTTTCAGCTTTTCTTTTGATTTTCTTCTCGCATCTCTTAAGTTTGATCATCCTCAAAAAGAAAAAAAAATTCAATCTAATCTAGTTTTGATTAACCCTAGTTTTTATGTTTAGATTCTTGTTTTATTACTAACCCTAACCGGAGATGGTTGGCTACCTCTCCAAGAAACCCAAACTTTTTTGTGGATGATCCAGGAAAACTTTACAGGCAAAGGTGACGTGCAACACAAGCTAAAGGGTTGGAAACCCTAGATTCAAAAGTCAAACTCGAAGGACCGTCGAAATCTCCAAGGGAATCACCACCTCCAAGTCAAGACGCCGGAAGGCCGTTCAAGATCAACGAGGATGGAGAAGATGGAGATGGAGAAAGAAGCTCAACACCTAAAGGCTGCCAAGGCAAGATCCACATGCGGGGTGTTCATCGTGATGAAGATGTTAGAGACGCAAGTGGGACAACTTGCCGGACAACCGATGGGTGACAAAGAAGAATATCCGAGACAACTCCAAGGTCCCAAGACGGCGAAGGCTACTCAAACTCATTCGGGAGAGATGAAGGATCACACTAGAGACCATGAAGATCACGACCGAAGGACCGGAGTTCGAGATGCCGAGCCACAAGGAAGTTGTTGCATCCGTCAAGACCAAAGGACAAAGCCGACTGTGAAGACCAAAAAAATTGACTAAGCCAAAGTGGGTACCCAAGATTGCAACGCCCACAAAGAGCGTTGATCCGAAGTAATCAAGTGAAGAAGTCTAGCCATGGACTATAAACGAAGCGCTAGGCGGGAGGAAACCCATTTCGTCAAGTCAAGAATAAGCTACGGGAGGACAACCCGATTCCAGGTTTTTCAAGTCTTTATAATTCAGTTTTGAATTTTACTACGCAAAACATTAGACTTAGAATGGTTGAACAATATTAGAGACATAATTCTTGGTTGAATATTTTGCTTGATCATAAACCCTTTACATGAGCCATCCTATGTGTTTGTTTGCTTCTTTTCGAGAAACCACAACCAAAAAGAAAAAAAAAATTTCAGAACCTAACTCAACCCTTCACCCTCATTATGGTGCTGTGGTTGACTTGTTTTTCATGCTAAAAACACTCGAGTAGAGCCACGACTTGTATCTAGATGTTATTTAAATTTCAGCACGTGGGGGGACTCGCGTGAACCTAGAAACTTGATTTTTGGTTGGTTCAAAAATCCATATCCTTGGTTTCTCTAAGATTAGAATTTTTCTAAGCCTCACTTAATTTTATTTCATTCAAAATCTCTCTCATCTAATCAAAAGTAGGACCTAAACCTATGCCCCCATGATCAAGCGGGAAAAGCTTGCTCTCAACTAATGAAGGCAAACTATACCGGTGAGACCGCAATCGACGTAGTCGAAAAATATTTTCAACTTACATTTGTTTTTAATGGTTTAAAAACTTCTCTAAATTTATGCTTGAGCTCTTGCATGGCTCTGAAAAATATTTTTAAATTTCGAAATTAGAGGAGTGCTTAGCCTTAAACACACTTAAAGGGAGGCAATCTAGTTAACCTAACCATGCATGCACCATGATACATCACGGGATGCCCCTCCAACATATTTAAACCACATGCAAAGTACAAGCATGCGGGCAGCCAAGGCCTTGTTTTGTAGGAATATCATGGATGCATGTGAGGCAATGGAGTATGGAAGTGAATCAAGCGAAAACATCAAGTGGAAGGAGCAATAATGCGAGCGAAGGAGTGGACGGGAACATTTGGAAGGTGTACGCGATCACGAAGCAACATGAATGCACTAGAGAAGAACCGAGCCAAGAGGAGGAGAGAGGTAAGTCTTTCATCCAACTCTTTGTTCGTGTGCTCTAGTTTGTAGGCCGGAATCACCTTAGACTTAGCCATCCACCGCGTTTGTTTCGTGCAACAAATCACATCCTTAATCCACACAAAGTCCGTACTCCAAAATAATATTTGTGTACCTTGTTACCGGTGAAAACCCCGGATATATATTTGTGAGGGAGAGTGCTGCAATCATGGAGGAAAACTACAAGCCTTTTCACCGAAGAAGGGATCATCGTCGTTTAAGCCATCAACCTCTTCGAGGAGGCACTCGGTTTCCGAGTTTCCTCGGAGTATGGAGGAGGACACGGCACCGCCGAGGAGGAACCACTCTTCTCCTTGGTGGCATGAGGGACACACGAAACTCGTTTATGAGGTTTACCAAACTTCAATAACATATGGAGGAGCCGCTCGTCCAACCTCGCCACTTGACACGATCATCCGCTCCACCTCCATATGCTCCGCGGTATTCCGAGGGGTATGTCATCATGACGGAGGAGGAGAAGAAGCTCGCTCGCCTTAAGTAGAGGCTTGTAGCGAACGTCGACATCGACGACCAAGCTCTCCACATATTGGGTTTCACACGGGACACGGGTGCAATTCTCTAACGGAGTGTCGGCAAACACCCACAAGGAATTCGCCTAGGAAATTTTCATGACCATGGCGCATACCCTTGATGAAGGAGTGCTGAGTCTCTCATTCCGTTGGAGGGAGCCCACAAGTGGAGAAGAAGGAAGACACCGTCGGAAGGGTAACCTTGATCAATGATGCTATTTCTAGCACCTTGATGGGGTAATCTCCTTTCATCCATGGGTTGCAATCGATCTTGAGATGCAATCATACTTTGTTGGATTATCTATCTATCATTTTACACCGTGACCATCATAGGTCTAGTCATGAATACCTTCGCGTAGTGAGAGTACGAGAGGAGGGAAAGGGCGAAACCGTGGTCACAACTCCCGATAGATAAGATTGGTTTTCATGTTCAAAACGATTGCATGTTCTAGTATCGTAGACCCATGGGCGAGTGTCCCCTTCAAAAGGGAGCTCCGGAACAAGTGAATGTGCATGAAGGCACATGGGAAGGTTTTTGGAGTATGATCACGGGAAGAGACCATCAACGAAGAAATACTATCCGAACCCCATCATCCAAGTGTGTCACTTTTGTGCAAGTGGATTTTTGGGAGAACAAGAGAGACAAAGATAACTAACACGGAGTTGAATTGGCTTTACTCGGCTTTGATTGCCAAGTGGCCAATAGACCCCACTCACCTATGATCAACCGGTGGTGTTGTTAGCAACATCGAGTTCGGAAGATATTGGTTCGGGGTGTTGCCTCTCCATATTAGCTATCTCTTTAAAACCGGGTATTACAAGGAACCCAAATCATCTCCTACCCGAGACTTCCCTAGGAATATATGAAGAAAGGAAAATATAAGAGTGAAGATGAGAGAGGAGGCTTCCAAGTGGCCTAGGTGAATTTGCCCCTTCCGGATTGAAGATTAAGACTTTTCTTGAGGGGAAGAAGATCGGTTAGAGGAAGGACTTCTTGTGCCGGCGAAGAAAAAAAAATAATAAAGAAAAGAATTATAGGAGAAGGATCTTCTATGGCCCAAGAAGGAGGTGCACAACAAAATTATGTTCCACCATTCGGAGAAATTCCGGCATCGCCAAATTACTACGGTGGTGTACCAATGCAAGCATGGGGGAGTGGTGCAGCCATACCCCCACCATTTTTGTGGTGCCCAACGTAGCCTTTGCGGAGCCATATGCACACCTTCCTCAACCACAACAAAATGTGGCCACCATTGGAGGATACGCTGCAAGAAACATGCAAAATATTGCAGCCATCCAAACCAATGCAAACCAAATGGGTGAAGGTAATGCAACATTCGCTTATGAGCTTTGACACCTTCACCTAGCACCGTCGGACAATTCATAGGAGGAGTGGTGCATTCTTACAAGTAAGGGTACAACAACCAAGACTATCAATATCAACCGCCGGCGGAAGATTAGAGAGAGGAGGAGCTCTAGTTATCTTTCCTTTACCCCCTTTTCTTTAATTTTCAGCTTGGATGTGCCTATGTTTGCGTAGTATTTTCAGCTTTGCTTTAATTTTCAGTTTTTAGTTTAATTTTCAGCATGTATCTTAGTGTTTATTTTCATCATGAATAATGTCACCACCTAGTTTTTACCTTTGGTAAAGTTACAAAGTTTGTGCCATGATGATATATGATTATAATTGCCGCTTTGTTTATCTTTGTAATTGATTTATGCATGTTTAACCTAGTGCTCTCTTAAAAATACAAATTTGAAATTATCTAAATGCTAGCTTAATCTTTAGCGGAGGTTTTGATTAAAATATAGACCCATAGTGTTTTATGTGCTCTCAAGTTATGAATAGATTAAAGATGTCTTTTATGCTAAAAAAATATTGCTAACCTTGTCATAAATATCACTTGTGTGTTGCTCAACCTATCCGCAGCCTTATATATATTTGAGTGCATAAACTCTAGTGTACAAGATTTATTTTTGAGTGAGTTATTGCAGGCCATGATTTCTCTGCGGCCCAAGACTAAGAAGCTGGTCATTCCGTTTTTGTGTATCTATCTTTCTCGCTAGCCTTTTATCCGTGCATTGTGTATCCCCGCATCGGAGATCTCACAAACCTCGCCGGATATCCACCCTTAAACCAAATATCATCTTTTGTGATTACCTCCTTGACCACAACCTATCGTTGAGAATGGATCATCAATTCAAGGAAGATCGCAAGACGGTGCCAACGTTGAAGATTTCAAGTATCTCTCCAAGGAAAAATATCTCCGGTACCTACCTTATTTTTTGCCTCTTTGCTCGAGGACGAGCAACGTTTAAGCATGGGGGAGGAGGTAGGTACGGTGCGGTTTTAGAGTTCAAAAGGGAGTATTTTAAAATATATATATATATATATATATAATGATGAAAGAAAAAATTCGGCGATGTACGTGACTTCCAAGGTGAAGAAAGAAAAAAAAACATATATATATAAGAAAGAAAGAAAGAAAGAAAGAAAGAAAGAAAGAAAAGAATGAGAAATATGAGAAAGAAAAAAAAATATATGTGCGTAAAGCGAACTCCCCGGTTCTCTAAGAGTGCATTCAAGGCTTCAAGTTAAAAAGATCCATTCTCATTTTCCAACCATGTGCAATCCGATAACGAGGACTTCCTTTGTGCCTCGGGATCACTCTTTGCCATTTGCACATGTCCACTCATCTAAAAGCGTGTGTATTTTTCTCTTTCCCCTCCTTGACTTAACATTATTTTCCAATGACCTTTTTGACGAGTCTCGGTAAGACCATGAGAAGCTTGTCTTGTTTTGACAACACCTCATTTATAAAATCTTGTTAGGACTAAACTTTCCCAAAGCTCCATATAAAGCCTACCACACATATATATTATGAGAGGGAAAGGAGTAGAATATATAGGCTTGAGAGACAAGTGAGATGAGAGTTCATGAGCAATATACAAGATGATTTAAATTTATGAACTTGGTTTAGCTTTTCTTTATCTCGTTCTTTATTTCAAAAATTCTCGAGGTCTATTTAAACTTTGTGAGCATGTTAATACTTGTGGGATAAGCTTAATAAGAATCTACCCTCCGTAGAGGTGAAGGCTAGTACATTATGGAACTTTAACGAATTAAACTTTTGAGAGCATTATGTTTTTTTCATGTATGATCTTGTGCAAGGTTTAAACATTGTTTGGCAATGATGATATCCATCGAAGGCTTACTCGAGGATGAGCAAGGTTTAAGCATGGGGGAGATGTTGACGGTGAAAATCCGTCAACCTAGCCATGAGTTTACCTTCGTTGTTGGCATAACTTTTGTATCTTATTCATTGGTACTAACCCCCGTGGTATAACAAGTTCACTTGTGCATGTCGGTTTTGGAGTTATGTGTTTACGCGGGGTTTTAACGTTGAAAGCAAGACTTCCGGGATAAGTTCATTAAGCACCTCATGACAAGATCTTGAAGCCCGATACAAGTCAAGCAATGAAGTGAACATGACTCCAAGAGCCCAAGGACCAAGCCCGAGAAGATGATAAACTCCGAGGACCGAACCGGAAAAGTCTCGAATCTTGCAAGACAAGGAGTTGAGTCCAATTCGGAGAGAAACCGACGTCAAGGGCCCACATGCAAAAGGGGAGAACATCTAGAAGACGTGGGAAGCAACACCGAGCGAAGCGAGCCGCGGGATGGGCCGACTTGGGCCCGGGCCGGCCGGCCCGGCTCAATTCGGGGCCCAATCGGCCTCTCCTTTGACCTAATTGCTTCTCGGGCTATAAATAGCCCCCCGACCGAGAGCCACGCGAACCGAAGTCGTAATCCGCCGCCGAGGAGCGAGAGAAGCTTGAGGGACACCATCTCGAAGATGAGGGTCGTGCTAGTTGTCTAGGGTTTCCCTAGCCGACGTGGGAACCTTGCATGGAAGACCACGTCGGAGCTCCGGAGCGAGGATCAAGATCGAGGGAGGGCCCGGTGGTGATCTTGTTCATGTAATCATTCATGGTGAAGTTTGTAAGTGAATTCGATTTCTAGCGATCAAGTGCCTTCTCGATGATTTTTGTTTTCTTCTTGGTTTTGCTTCTTCTACGATCTATACTTAAGATAGATTACATAGGGTGCTCCTGTAGCCGCGGTGGCTAGAGGTGCATACCGGACCGGCCAAGTGATTTCAACTTGTTCTATCGAACTCGCCCTAGACTACCCGCATGAATAGGAATACGTTGTGACAGAACGGGGGTTTCGAAAGGCGGGCGTTTTCGGAGTCGGATGGGAAGGCCACGATTTAAAGATGCTTTTAATGAGATTCGCTTTACTATCTTCATCTATCTTGTTTGGAGCTACAACATAAGCATGATCTAGGTTCTCTAGATTGGTCATCTCTTGCTTTGTCTTGCTACCTCTTTAGTAGATTAGATTAGATTCGTTTTCTTTATGAGTTAGTAGATTAGATGCAACTTACCTTCATAAGATAGCTTACCTTGCTTTACTAGATTGAATCCTTGCGTTGCACATTGTTCCACGGATTCGATACCTTGGGTTCACCACTCGAGGGAAGAAGGGTCCCTTGACTACGATGGGAGACTTGTCCGCTTGCAAGTCACAAACGAACTTTGATACAAATATTAACCGTCAACAATGGGGCCAAAGGCTCATTTGCCATCATGGATGTTTAGCCCTCATGCTTTATCTTGTGGAGGGGCATAAGTTCCTTTTTGTCGCAAAGACATTTCATGTACCAAATATGAATCTTAAAGTGAAATGTAAATTGCTTTGAAATTGTGCTCATATGTCATATGTGCTAAATGTAATTTGCTTTGGGTGCTAAACCGTTGCGTGATGCCTACCAATGAGAAGTCTCATATATAGAAGTAGGCACATGGCTCGGTGGCTTTGACATGACATGAGTTGCTTGTGGGTGTTTGTGATGGTCTTATGATTAGAATGGTCGTCCTAGCATGAAGTTTGTGTGGCTTTGCTATTTTGACATGTCTTGCTCATGTTTAGGACTTTGCTCATGAGAGGGAAAATTTTCACAAAATTGCTCAATTCTATCTTAGCTTTGTCCAATGGTTGTGAAACTTGGTGATCATGTAGTTGATGTCAATACGAAGCTATAGAGTATCCAACTTGCTCATTTGGACATGTGTAGCATCCTATGCTGAATTTTGTCTATTTGAGAAGCTCTAGGTTGCATTTTTTATATTTTTGGCTTGATTCATGCATTGTCAAAAAGGGGGAGAAGTTTGAGCTTGTTTTGGGCTATTGAATGCATTTAGAAAGTTTTCAGGTGGTTTCGAGCCATTTCTGGGCTCTGGTGTGCACCGGTCTGACCGGTTGGAGACACCGGTCTGACCGGTCAGGGTCTGGCCCTGTTCACATGTTGCGCACCGGTCAGACCAGTGGTGTCGACCGGTCTGACCAGTCAGAGTTGAGCTGATGCAAGTGCTCTATTTTCTTCAAGTGGTTTGCATGCATTCGTCCAGGGGGAGTTGCATTGGTTCAGGGGGAGCTTGCACGTGTGCAGGGGGAGCTCTTTGTGATTTTTCGAGCTTTGTTTTGGTGGTTTTGGCTATTTGCTTGAGCATAGTTTTGTCTCAGATGTGTCGAGCCGTTGCCCTTGCCTAAGGGGTCCGAGACTTGTCTTCTTCAGGTGATCTTTCTCTTTGCCTTTGTTTGTCTTTCGATCGCTTGTTGGAGTTTCTTTTTATTCATTTCTTTTCTTTTTCTTTTTTCTCAGGTTACTATGTGTGTGTGTTGTCAATGCACTCATCAAGGGGGAGATTGAGGTCCATGTGTGGTTTGAGGACTGGTGTATGGTCGCTTCCTGGTGTGATGAGTGATTGACAACGTTGTGTGGACAATTGACTAAGTATTGCAAATGAAGGTTGTGGCTTGACTGGTGTTGGTGCAGGTGAAGAACAAGCGCGAAAGGTCATTGCCGGTGAGGTCTCCAAGTGTGGAGAAGACAAGTAGGCTTCGTTCGAGGGACCCGGTGGCCAATGGAGTTAAGTCACGGACGGTTTCTTGGTTGAGCCTCAAAACCAAGGTCGAGCCGAGACTACGTGGGAGCCGAGTCATGAGTGGAAATTGCGGGAGGCTACAACGAGTTCGCGGGGTTTCCAGTGGTTTATGAGAAAATCACTGGGTTTTTTTGTTGATCCACAAAGCCAAGACCGAAGAACCGAAGACGGAAGTGCAGCAGCATTGGACCAGTCTGACTGGTAGGTACCAGTCTGGCCAGTGAGGAGCACCGATCCGACCGGTGTGCGACGACGCAGTCCGGAGACTTCGAAGTGAAGGACACGCGTCGAGATCGCAAGGCTTGCATCGAGGCTAAGCAAGTTTGTGGTCGTTGGGCATCCGTCCGATGGAGTGATGACAAAGATTTCCGATTTCACCCTCGAGGGGCATGTATCCCTAATTATCTAGTAAGGGTATTTTAGACTTTCGGTTGCCTCCATATAACCCAAGTGGTGAGAGGACGGAAGCCATCCTTGGAACCCTAGCTGATTTTGTTTTGCTATTTTCCTCTTCCTTTTCCCTTGGAATTTCGATAGGACTAGCTTGAGATCTTCATGGTGAGATCTTGTGAGAGGGATGGGTGATCGGATGACAAGCTAGACCTTGTATGAACCTCTTTGTGATGTATAGATGATTCGGCGTGGTTCCTCAAGGCTTGGACGTGTTGTTCCCGTTCGTTCTTTTTGGTGGTTTTCGTAACCTTTTCTAGGCGATTTTCTTGGTGCGATTTCGAGACCTTTCTCTTTGGGATTTGGTGGGTGATGTATGCTTGAACCCTTCGTGGTTCTTTTCCCTTTGATTCCCCTCCCAAATCCGTGAGCAAAGGGGCTCGATTTTGGGGTTTTCGGTGCTCTAGGGTTAGAGATGTTCTTGGAGGGATTTCTTCGATTCTCCTTGATTTAGCAAGTTTTGGTGGACAAAATCTTGGCTATGGAGTACCCATGAGGTGTTCCTACTATCCCCAAAGTCTTGCGCAAATTCGTGGAGCGATTCGGGAGATCAGGAGTTGGATTTGGGGGAGTTGACCCACGGGTGCTGTTCATCCTGAGAGCTCAGGTCACACCGATCTGACCGGTGCCTCCCACCAGTCTGACCGGTGCGGACGCTTGTTGAGTTTTGCTCTGGTGAACGTTTGGGTGAGTTCGCTGTTGTCCCATGTCGCTACTGTTTCAAGTTTGGGTTAGTTTGGAGCTCCGTAGGACTGTTTGGTAGATTTGGGGTTTCCTGGCTTGAACCGGTCTGACCGGTGAGCTACACCGGCCTGACCGGTGTAGGGCCTTTCTGTGGAAGTTCCCAAGTTTCACCAGCAGGGACCGGTCTGACCGGTGGTGCTCACCGGCCTGACCGGTGTAGGTCAGTGAGGCTCGAGTTGGTGTTCCGCTGCGTTCTCGGGTCCATGAAGTTGGTTGTTGGTTCCTAGGGCTAGTAGCACTCCAGTGGTTGCGTGGTCTTGGCCAACTTGGGTAGTGAGTCGGAAACATGTGTTAGAAGCCGTGTTCATCTTGTTGGAGCCTCTATCTCCTTCGAGAAGAATTTTTATCGGCTCCCATTCGCTCCCCCCTCTCTGGTTCGCCGTTTCGGTCCTTCAATAGTCACTATTGGTGTGCATTTGCACAGGCCCAACTTCAAATCTTTACACTACAGCTACGAAGCCCATATTCACGACACCAAAAAATATTCAACTTCGGTCTATTACTCCAAAGCCCGCTTCGGCCCAACTGTTAAGTTGCCGAAGCCCAGGCCTTGGGCTATAACGCCCCACATGCCCTTTTTATTCATCACTAGGTCAAGGAAATGAAGCCCAACTTTGTTTCGATCACCTCGGAATTATCTCGGTGGCTTTTCACGAGATGATTTCTTATATTTACACAGTACAACGCAGACGCTCACAACACGCACGCACATTCACCCCTATGAATACACGTACGCAATCCCTACCCCTATGAGCACCTCTGAAGGACCCAACACTGACAAATCTTTAGATTCTAGAAGTCACCAATTGCGCCTCGTTGTCGACGGGAATGTTTGTTGACGGTGAATTTCCGTCAACCTAGAATACTTGTTATACATTGGTTTCGATTATGATTTGCAACTAACCCGCCACTAGGCATACTAATGATGTAACAAGTTCACTAGTGAATGTGGTATTTGGAGTATGTTGTTTACGCAGGATTTAGGTACTAAAAGGAGCACTTCCGGGAGAAGTTCAATGAGCACTTTGCTAGAAGATCATGAAGCCCGGTACAAGTCAACACTTGAGGTAAACATGACTCCAAATGACCCAAGGACCACAATGTGAAGGCACAAAACTCCGGGGACCTAGACGGAAGATACGGAGGCTTGTACGACAAGACCTCCTAAGTATTCATGTGGATAAAGAAGTCAAAAGGCCACACAATTGTGAAGACAAAAGCTCACAATTGCAATAGAAGCCCGACCGCGAAAGATGGGCCCGAAACATGCCAAAAAGCCCCTGGGCCGGCTGGCCCATGCAGACCGGCCCAGCCCATTTTCGTGGTGGTTCGAGCCCCCCTTTGGACTAGGGTTGCTTTGGGTATTATTAGTCTTTCTGCAAAAATTTGGCGGCATCCATCCAGAGGAACTTGGCGAAACCTAGGAGAGAGCGACGACGGCCGCCGCGAGTCCTCGAAGTTGTCTAGGAGATTGCCTAGGCCTACCCTAGCCGCCATGGCCGCCTTGCACGGTTGAGCCATGGCGGAGTTCCGGAGCTAGTTGAGGTCACCAATGGTATGTACTCGGTGGAGATGATCTAAACATGTTTATTATGTGAGTAAAGTACTTCATGTCATCCGATCTTTTAGCGACTCGATTCCTCCTTTTATGATTTTGCTCTCGCTTGGCTTTGCTTCATCTTCAATCTCTTCTAGATAGATTGCTTGGGGTGCTCTTGTAGTCATGGTGGCTAGAGGTGCGTACTGGATCGACCAAGTGTTTTCAACTTGTTCTTCTTGAACTCGCCCTAGGCTAACCCACACGAATAGGAGTGCGTTTTGATAGGACAGTGGCTCCAAAAGGCGGGCGTCTTCAGAATTGGACCGGAGGATAGTAGTTTGAAGATGGCTTTGGATGAGATGCATGTCACGCTTGCTCTTTTGGCTAGAACTACGACTAGAAGACGATAGGCCTTTGTTTCCCTTGCTTGCTCCTTACCTTGTCGACGTTCATGGATGCGATCAACCTTATGCTATAACTCATATATCTTTAAGGTTTATCTTCTTATGCAATCCGTGCTTCATGTTAGGATAGATCAATAGGTTAGATGGAGAATCCTAGGAGTTTGCTTCCGATCCTTGGATTGACAAATCTAGGGAGGACCCTCCTTGGTGAAAAAGGCACTAAGTCATCCGTAGGGTTGCGGTGAACTTGAGCACGGTTTTAAACCGTCAACAAGCCCCTTTTTCTGGTGTCGTTGCCGGGGTTCGGCAACTCGAACTCTAGGGAGATCCATCTATCTCTTTGACTAACTCTAATTTTTATTTTTGCATATATGCTTGCTTTTTTGTTTGTGTCCTTCAAAGTAGGTGAAAAGCTAGACACAAGACGTTCGACAAGTTCACAATCCACTCCGACAAGATGATGACTACATCAAGATTCACTCTTTAGTGGTAGGTGCTAGCTTTTGTTAGTGGCCCATCATCCGCTATTGAGTCCACACCCTACACGGGCGATGTTAAACAAGGTATGTGAATGTGTCAATTAATGTTTTATGACTAATGTTTTGTGGAGGTTTGTTTGTCCAAGCAATAGGTGTTGGAAGCAATCACGTTGCGAAAGAAGTACCCGTCACTTTGGCTAAAGCAAAATCATGAAGAAGACACACCATTGCCATCATGCTACTTGCTGGTCTAGCAATGCAGATGACTTAAAGCCGAAGGAGACGTGACGTAACGCCCCGAAGACCACAAGATCAAGGTCGTCAACATATTCGGATCAAATCACAAGAAGTTTATGTTCCCATCAATTTCTGCACAACCTCAAGGGAGAACAGCAGGATATCTTTGGATATTTAGAAGCCCCATGAAGTTATGCTCCCAACGAATCAAGAATCAAGTCAATCGGAGGTTCCTACAAGCGGATATGGCCGAATTACCGAAGGTTGCGCGTTCTGAAATTTTCTGGACAGCATGCAAGAGCGGAAACAAAACGGCCATAGCTTCCTCATTTGGGCTCCGATTAAGATGAATGAGTACCCGTTGTAAAGGTAATTTTATAAAGTTTTCAATGGAACAATATTTTGTTATATTTTCTGTTATGTACACAGGGGAAAATCCACGAAAAAGAGGCAGCAGCAACATGATGAGAACAAGATAGTAGAGATGAGGACGACGACAACAAAGAGAAGCTTGGGCAACGCTTCCATTGGACCACACGAGATGAAATTCAGAAGGTTGGAACAAAACAAAGACCCCAAGAGCATTGGCAAGAGAAGGAACAAGTTGGCAACATCCGACGCTAGGAGATGTTAGAAGCAAATCACGATGGATTACACACAAACGATGACATCCAATGGCGCGGATACTCTGGGCTCTCACACGAAGGATCATAGAGCTACATGAAGATATTTGAGACATGTGTGAAGTCCCGCAAATGAATAAGAAGAGTGAGTCCACACAAGGTATCCTTGATGATGTGTGGTGCAAACGAAGGAATTGCGAAAAGACGATACAAGCCACCGATCATTGAAGATTGTTTGCTTTCAACTCCGAGAGACCACTCATGATGAAAAGCTTGAAGGCCAAGGTACAAATTAACCTCTCAAGATACATTTCGAGCTGATAATATTCCTTTGATATATCTACGATTCATATCCAATAGTGAGGTTGATTCAATATTATGCCTTGTTCTTATGATGGTCATGATAGGCTAGAATTTCTTGAGAGTGATAAAGAGGCTTTGTTGTGCTTAAAATTTGTTTCATGCCTAATGAACCTTTGCCTAATGAGAGCTTAGCGCTGAGCAAGAAAACTTGTGCTACAATTAATCACAACTTACTTTGTCATAAATTGTGGTTATGAATGCGTTTGTTTGTGATATGATTTGTAAATCTTGGACTTACTTTGTGCTCGGTCAAGCTAGTGACCTTAAAAGAGCAAATTGTGGGAGAAATCCCAAGTTTCACTAACCATGCACGGCATTAAACATAAATTAATAGGAGAGAAGTCATACCCAAAGGAATTGCAAACCCGTGCATCACCGTCACCGAACCTCAAGAAACGGATGTCGCTGTTTTCATCAATCTTGAGGACCTAGTCAAACATGTTTAAGGAAGACAAAGTTGAAAATCATAAGCTCCATGAAGTGTCGGTTCTAATGCATCCAAGATCGATGAATTTGAAGACCCGTAAAAGGAGATATGGCAAAAACATTGAGCGATGCGCAGTCTGAAATCAGTTTTGGACAGATTGCAGCGCCGGAGAAGAACGGGCATAACTCACTCGATCGGAGTACGTTGGGGTGAATAAATACTTGATGGAAAGACAATTTCATGCCCCACGCATGGAAGCTATTGTTTTCTACATGGTCTTATCTGGACAGAGAGGAAAATTTATGAAAGAAGAGGCAGTGACAAAGAGCAATGGAGAAGGTGATGATGATGATGCAAGGAAACGTTTGGGCAAGCCTCTCATCGAGGACAAGTGATCGTGTCAAGCATGGAGAGTGGATCAGATGCATGAACACCTTCAGATCTTGCATGAAGGATCATGGCTCCGCAACAATAAAAAGGTATGTGAGAAAGTCGAGCTCTATGACTTTAGATGAAGCGCTTTGCGGGAGTCAACTCGGTTTATATATATAAATACACACACACACATGACCGTCTACATTGTGCTCTTTAATTGAACCATCAAATAATATTGTACCATTGCTCTAATAAAAAACACAACACCATGTTGTATGTTCTTATTGCTATTGAGGGAGCGCTTTGTTATTTGATCTTGGAAAACTTGTAGACCCTTTTGTTTGCCGAGTTTGGAGTCTTTTTATTTTGAGTCTTTTTAGAGAGATATATGAAGTTGGCACCATCCTTTGATTCTAAACTTGTGGCTAGTTAATTTAGGCTAATGTTTGTTTTTGTTTTAGACCACCGCATATCATGTCATATCATTTTGTTCATCCCCCTTGCATCGCATTGCATGTTTGAGTTGATCTAACTTTTTGTCCAACCAACCTAAGCCTTCCTATAACCCCCACCAAAAACCATAGTCAATAGAGGTAGAATTGCTTGAGTTGACCGGGGGCTGTCACCCTCCGAGTTGAACAAGTCTATCCCTTCCCTCTTTTCTAATTAAAAACTTTGGCTAGCCTCCCTATAAAATCCTTAGGAAAACTTCCCCTACCTATAGACATCCTTAAACCATAGGTTTATAGAAAGACTCTAACACCACCTTAGTTAGAATTTCTAGACTTGACTTCCTCTCTTCAAAATCCTCGTTTGAGCCAAAAATATAGGATACCCATAACCTACCATTAAACCTTGTTAGTTTGGTTGATTGATTCTTTTCGATGGGTTACTTCCTTGTTGACAATGCTTACCTCGTATGAAGTGTGAGATCAAGCTTTGTCTATTACTTATTATAGATCACATCAAAAGTGTTTTTAAAACCTTGCTAATGTTTGCTTGTGATAACATCTTGCATTTTCATTTTGCATCCATCTCTTTGTCATCATCCACTTTATGTTAGCTTGGGATCTTTTGTGAAGCTTTATGATGAATGCTTTCATACCTATGCTAATGCTTCATATGATGATATGGGCATTTTTCTTTTTGTAATCTTGTGTAAACATGGTGTTTATAAATGATTGGAGACCCACATCACTCAGTTTTATATACCTTGCTATCATGTTGCATTGGTTGGTTTATAAACTTAGCAATGCGCCCTACTTTTCTTGCATTATAAAGAATTGTTGATCTTGGGATGAACATGGTGTTTTGACCTTGGTTAATAAATCTCTATGAGAATAGAAAGTTTGGCAACCACTTTGTAAGCATGGAGCTTAGAATTTGGTGTAAACATTATTTTGTTTTTATGCCATCCTATCATTTGCATGCACGCTTGCACTCACGTACACCCATTAGGATTTTCGCTAGATTAACTATGCCACAAGTGAAGATCTTAGGGATGTCATGGTTTGTTGGCATAGGGTGAGTATTCCCGATCGTCACCTCGGGGGTACTTTGTGCATTATAGTTATTTTGCAGGCATGGCGAATCACTCCCATGAGTTTGTAGTAAAAGCTGAAATCAAGATCATCAACACCTCAAAAATCCCGAAAGGAGCACTGCTGTTTTCATCAAAATTAAGCACATGTTCGGAGATGTAAAAAAGGGAAAATTGGATATTAAAGTAGTCCATTAAGTCTTCTTTCCAATGCATCGAGAATCAACATTTTAGGAGACCCATGCAAGAAGTTACAACCAAATCTTTGGGTGTCATACATTCTGAAATCAGCCTGGGACAGCTTGCACCAACAAAGTAAAAAGGGTGTAACTCTCTTGTTAGGAGTCTGATCGAGATGAATGACCACTCATTGGAAATATAATTTCAAGCACACTGCAATGGAGCTATTATTCAGTACATACTTAGTTCTGGAAGTAGAAGAAAAACTCGTGGAAGATGAACCAGCAATAAAGGACAACATGGAAGGAGGAGAAGATGGGATGAGAAACATTTGGGATCAAGGCTTGTGGCAAAGGGCGGACATTGAAGGATGAACAAAGGCAACAATGGGATGATGATCTCCTCGCATGACGGTAGGACTTCAAGAATTGGACGAAAGAAGACCGCATGGAGTTCAAGGATCACGATTGTTGCAGATGCCGATCTTCCTTCTTCCATGCCAGGCACAATGCTTAAGCATGGGGGAGGGCGCGCTACATCACGAGCATCAAAGGACGGTAACAATTCCTCAACCCTCTCTTTGTCCTTGTCTTTCTAAATGCTTGTATATATATATATATATATATATATATATATATATATATATATATATATATATATATATATATATATATATATATATATATATATATATATATATATATATATATGTATGTATATATATGCCTTCAACAACCTTAGTTGCAACTTTTGTATGTCTCTCTTACTAAATAACATGGCTTCTAGGAGTACAACCTGGCTTTAGTTTTTGTTTATTGTCATCACCTTGTGCTCACCATGATGAAATAATTTCGGCTTGATCTTGCTCGTTGATATATGATGACCGTTGCCGCTTTGTTTAAACTTTGTGCTTGTTTATGCATGATTATGCTATTGCTCTCTCTAATACAAATCTGAAATTAATTAAATACTAGCTTAATCTTTTGTGGAGGTCATGATAAAAATAAAGACCCATGGTTTCTTTATGCTCTTAACTTTGGATGGGTCGAAGGACATATTACTTTTTGTTTTAAAAGTCATGCTAGCCTTGTCATTAATACCTCTTACATTTTGCTCTACCTATCCAAAGCCTTATATATTGAGTGCAACCATAGATTACAAGAGTTATTGTTGGGTGAATTGATTCAAGGCTCGATTCTTTGGCTCATGACTAAGAAGCTGGTCATTCCGTGTTTTGCGTAAATTATCTTTTGGTAGCCTATTCTATCTGTGCATTGTGAGCTCCCAAATCGGAAGCTTTGCAAACCTCGTCGGATATCCACCCTTTAAACCAACATCATCTTTTGTGTTAACCTCCTTGACCTACCTATCACTTGAGTATGGAGACAACATGTCACAAGAAGGTGCTTCAAAGGGAAGATTCAAGATCCCTCTCATCAAGACATCTGGTACCTACCTTAACACCACTTCCTCTTTGCTTGGGGACGAGCAAACGTCTAAGCATGGGGAGGAGGTAGGTACTATGCAAATTAGAGTTCTAGGGGAGATAAAAAATTGAATAAGATAAGAGGAAAAAATAAACAAAATTCAAAGAACCTCGCACATGTCAAAAAGAAAAAAAAGAAGAAGAAAAAAGAAAAAGAAAAAAAGAGAATAATAATAATCTCCCCCGGTTCTCTAGTTGCTTAAGGATTTTTCAAGGACTTCAAGATCAAGACTCATACTCATTTTTCCAACCATGTGCAATCCGATAACAAGGACTTCGTTGGGGCCTCGGGATCATTCTTTGCCTTTTGCACATGTCCACCAATCTAAAAGTTCCCTCCTTCTTGTGAACATTATTTTTCCAATTACCATTATGACGAGTCATGTTAAGTCCATGAGAAGCTTGCCTTGTTTTGATAATAGTCTCAACTTTAGCATCTTGGTAGGATAAAAACTTTCCTATGAGCTCCAAATAAAACCCTTCCACATACAAACATGAGAGGAAAAGGATATAGATCAAGTAGTCTTGAGAGAGTTGTGAGATGAGAGAGTTCATGAGCAAGATGCAAGAAGGTTTAAATTTTTGTACTTGGTTTAGCTCTTTTATTCACCTCGTTCTTCACTTCAAAAGTTTCTAAGACCTATTCGAATTTTGTGGAGCATGATTGAATACTTGTGGAAAGATCTTAAATTATGTCTACCCTCCATAGAGATGAAAGCTAGTTACATTATGGAATTTTAACAAATATAAACTTGGAGAGCATTATGCTTTCCCATGTGTGATCAAGTGCAAAGTATGAGCAATGAAAGGCAATGCTGATATCCATTGAAAACTTACTCGAGGACGAGCAAGTTTAAGCATGGGGGAGATGTTGACAGTGAATTTCCGTCAACCTAGAGTACTTGTTATACATTGGTTTCGATTATGATTTGCAATTAACCCGCCACTAGGCATACTAATGATGTAACAAGTTCACTTGTGAATGTGGTATTTGGAGTATGTTGTTTACGCAGGATTTAGGCACTAAAAGGTGCACTTCCGGGAGAAGTTCAATGAGCACTTTGCGAGAAGATCATGAAGCCCGGTACAAGTCAACACTCGAGGTAAACATGACTCCAAATGACCCAACGACTAGAATGTGAAGGCACAAAACTCCGGGGACTTAGACGGAAGATATAGAGGCTTGGACGACAAGACCTCCTAACTATTCACGCGGATAAAGACGTCAAAAGGCCACACAATCCTGAAGACAAAAGCTCACAATTGCAAGAGAAGCCCGACCGCGAAAGATGGGCCCGAAACGGGTCGAAAAGCCCCTGGGTCGGCCGGCCCATGCGGACCGGCCCAGCCCATTTTCGTGGTGGTTCGAGCCCCCCTTTGGACTAGGGTTGCTTTGGGTATTAATAGTCTCGCTGCAAAAATTCAGCGGCATCCATCCAGAGGAACTCGGTGAAACCTAGGAGAGAGCGATGACGGCCGCCGTGAATCCTCGAAGTTGTCTAGGAGATGGCTTAGGCCTACCCTAGCCGCGGCTGCCTTGCACGGTTGAGCCATGACGGAGTTCCAGAGCTAGTTGAGGTCATCAATGGTATGTACTCGGTGGAGATGATCTAAACATGTTAATTATGTGAGTAAAGTACTTCATGTCATCCGATCTTTTAGCAATGTACTCGGTGGAGATGATCTAAACATGTTTATTATGCGGCAGCAAATTAACGATGTTGTCGGCCTGCAGTTTCCTTGTGAGCTACGACATTGACTTTCAACTTCATCTTCAGCATCTACCGCACCAACGTCAACGGGACTTTGGCTCCAGGGGCTTCAGCGTCTACTTCGTCGACATCGACTTTCAACTTCATCTTCGGCGTCTACCGCACCGACGTCGACAGGACTTCAGCTCGATGGGCTTCGTCATCTACCTTGTCAACGTCGACTTTCAACTTCATCTTCGGTATCTACTGAACCGACGTCGACAAGTCTTCGGCTCGAGGGGCTTCGTCGTCTACCTCATCGACATCGACTTTCGACTTCGTCTTCGTCGACTACTTCACCGATGTCGACTCTGGCTTTGTCTTCATCAATACGTACTTCGTCACACGTGGTGTACAACGTTAGGTCCTTCGTCACAATCACCGGACAAGAGGTGCTATGGTGGCATCTGGATGAGTGACGTCACCCCGAAGCATGAAGCCTTGCCCGGTGATCGTGACCGAAGGAGAAGAGGCGACGCATCATCATCGACTACATTCCGAAAGAGGAACCAAATCGAAAAGAGAAGCACGTGAAGGCTCCGAAGGCAAGGCCAAAGCAGATGGAGCAGAAGCGTCGAGGATAAAGGCTATCTTAGAAACAACGATGAAGCTGACGTCATTACTGAAGGCATCCTCCACCATCGAAACGAGACCGAAGACTACTAGTTTGGCTGGCTGATAACTTCATGTGCATGTAAATCCGCTACGCGTACATGCTCTTTTCTCCATTCTGGTTTTTCCCACTTGGTTTTTCGGAGTGGAGTGTTTAGTGAGGCATACGGGCGGAGGGTCTTGAGGGCATTCCTTAGGGTCGAAGTTGCAGGAAGGTTTGGCCCAGTCCATATCTATTCAGCTACTCCGCTTTATTGTGCCAGCCAAACCGAAGTAGCTGAAGGGCTACTATTGGGGAAATGGCCCAACCCATGTAGTGGTTAATGGACCTTTGTGAGGGCTCAAGGGTTTTATTGTAAATATTGTATCCATTAGGGGCTTAGGGGAAAATTGCCAGCTACCCTCATCCCTATATATAGGAGAGTCTTTGTAACTAATGGGACAAGCATTGGGAATGGGGAGAGAATTCCAAGGTACTGAGTTTTTATTTGGTTCTTTACTTTCTGCCTTCTAGCAGTAATAGAAGTAGAAGAGATAGTTGCAACAGTAGTAGAAGTAGCAGTAATGGAGGAAGAGTAGTCCTCCAAAGGTGCCTTCGGCTCTATGCCTACTTCTTCAGGAATGATGTTGATGTAAGCCTGATGATGTGGAGATGGTGACGTGGAAGCAAGTAGCAGAGTGGGAGAGTTAACATTTGAATTCAAGATGTTGAAGCGCGCAAGCAGTTGTCGCAGGATGGCGACCATGTGCACGACGCGAGGCTCTTCAGGCAGTTGCATCAAATTGCTCTGTATCTTTGTTTCTGTAAGTGTGGGTGTTAGAGTCGTGTGTTGTAAAACCTTGATATAAGGTTGGATCACTCCGAACGTGTGTTAGTGCTTAGGAGTTGGTTGTAAACTCGTCTGTACTCGTTCTTTCACAAGCGAAAAGGGGCGCTTCACCCTGGCAGCTACTGCCCGTCTTGTCCCCGACGAGTTTGTTTCATGTTCTCATGTTCTAGGATAGCCAGAAGATCATAGCGTGCTGTGATTTGTGCTGTTGAATCCAACATCTGGTATCAGAGCCGGTAATCACAGTACGCTGCGTTGCGTTTGATCATGCATGGGAGCTCGAGGTGGAGGCGGAGGCGGAAGTGGCGGCGGCGACAAGATCGTGTATCCGGTGCTCACTTCAACCAACTATACGAGTTGGAGCATTCGAGTCCAGGCGATTATGGAGGATCAAGGTGTGTGGGAAGTGATCGAGCCGCCGGAGAGCACGTCAGAGCAAGCGACGGTCTTGCCGGCGGCAGCGGCGAAGAAGAAGGATACAAAGGCTCGTGCTCATCTTCTACAGTGCCTGCTAGATGATCTGCTGATGCAAGTGGCCTCGAAGAAAACCGGGAAAGAGGTTTGGGACTCACTCAAGGCAAGATTTGTTGGTCAAGCCAGGGTCAAGGAGGCGCGGTTGCAGACATTGATGAGCGAATTTGATGCTTTGAAGATGAAGGAAGATGAATCGGTGGATTCGTATGCTGGAAAACTGACGGGCATGTGAGTCAAGTATGCAAATCTCGGTGGTTCACTCAGCGATGCAGCGCTGGTGAAGAAGATGTTCGATTCTGTGCCTGAGCGGTATATCAATGTTATCGCTGGCATAGAACAGTTCTTCGATTTGAAGACAATTGCCTTTGATGAGGCAGTGGGACGACTGAAGGCGTTTGAAGAAAGAACAAGGCGGGAAACTGGTGGTTCTCGATCAGACATCGGTCAATTACTCCTGACGCGGGCGGAGTGGGAAGCTCGACAGAAGAAGGTGTCAGGGGAGGGATCATGGTGGAGGAAGAGGTCACGGTAGTACACGTGGTCGTGGCCATGGCCGTGGCGGAGGGAGTAGTGGCCGGGGCAGTGGAGATGTTGGCAAGGAGGGCACCGGGAGGCGTGACAAAAGCCATATCAAATGCTTCAAATGCAAGAATTATGGACACTATGCAAATAGATGTCCAGGTGAAGCAAGGAAGGAGGAAGAAGCCCATCATGTCAAGAGAGTCGATTATGAACCGGCGGTGCTGATGGATGAAACGATTTTTGAATCAGGACAGTCAGAACAATTGTTATCGGAAAAGGTTCAGACAAAGAAACTGGTGTATCTGCATGAGGCAGTTCGTGATCCGGAGTTGCTCTTCACTGGTGATGGTGAATCAAGTGAAGACCTGTGGTATCTTGATAATGGCGCCAGCAATCATATGTCTGGCAATCGACACAAGTTCAGAGATCTCGACACCTCCATTGGTGGCAAGGTACGTTTTGGTGATGGCTCATCTGTTGAAATTCATGGTAGAGGTTCCATGTTGTTTCAAGGTCTGTCAGGTGAACAGTGGATACTGTATGATTTTTATTTCATTCCTAAACTGAAAAGAAATCTCATTAGCTTGGGACAGTTAACTGAGATAGGTTATAGAGTAGAAATGGATGAATATTTGATAAAAGTGACAGATAAGAAAACTTGGAAGATAATCATGAGGGTTCAAAGAGCTGCCAATAGATTGTATATGATTGTTCTGAAATCTGTTGAGCCAGTGAGTTTTCTTGCTAGTGTTGGTGATCAATCTTGGCTCTGGCATGGGAGGTTGTGACATGTAAATTTCATTCCATCAAAATGTTGGTAGAAAAGGAGATGGCAGGGGGTGTGCCACTGATCAGTCACCCAGATCAAGTGTGCCATGCTTGTTTAGCAGGGAAACAAACAAGAATGTCATTTCCAAAATCAGCACAGTGGAGAGCAGATGAGCCTCTACAGTTAGTGCATGTTGATTTATGTGGACCTGTAACACCTGAAACAGCTGGAGGTAACAAGTATTTCATGTTGCTTGTTGATGATTGTAGTAGATGGATGTCAGTCCAATTCCTGAAGACTAAAGATCAAGCAGCTTCTGCTTTTGTGAAATTTAAGGATGAAGCAGAGAATTGTGTTGGGTATAGAATTAAGACAATGAGGTCTGATAGAGGTGGGGAGTTCCTAGCAGCAACTTTCAAGGATGTATGTGAACAAGCTGGTATTGTGAGGCATTTCACTGCACCTTACTCTTCACAGCAAAATGGAGTAGTTGAAAGGAGAAACAGGACTGTCATGGAGATGGCTAGATCAATGCTCAAGGGCATGGGTGTACCTGGTCGTTTCTGGGGAGAAGAAGTTAAACATTCAGTATACTTGTTGAACAGACTGCCAACTAGAGCTATGGGTAATAGAACTCCTTTTGAGGGGTGGAATGGCAGAAAGCCACAGTAGGGACATGTGAAGGTGTTTGGGTGCTGAGCTAATGTGAGACCTGCAGTAACACACTTGAAGAAACTAGATGACAGAAGTGTATCCGTGGTATATTTTGGTGTTGAAAGTGGAAGCAAGGCTCATAGAATGTACAATCCTAACACTGGGAAAATAGTGGTTAGTAGAGATGTGGTGTTTGAAGAGACAACTGCTTGGAGGTGGGAATCTGAAATTTCAGAGAGCTCAGAGTTTGTGGTGGAGAATGACTGGGGAGAGGTCAGTCAGCCACATGATAACCATCAGCTAACTGATGGAGGTGATGTTGAGCCCACTGTTGACAACACACAAGCAGATGAGGGAGAAAACTCAAGAGCTGCAGCTACTGACCAAGAACCAGATGAAATTGTACTTGAAGACACAGTGGATCAAGATGAGGATGTACCTGTGAAATACAGGAGCATAAATGATATATACCAAGATTCAGAGGAGGTGGAGTTACCATCTGGAACTGATGTTGAAGCCATGTTGGCAGTGATGGAGGAGCCTGCAAATTTTCAGGATGCAGTTGCTAATGAGAATTGGGTAGCAGCAATGGACAGTGAGATCCAATCCATCAGTAAGAACCAGACTTGGCAAACCTCCTGGATGAAAACCTATAGGGCTGAAGTGGGTATACAAACTGAAGAAAAATGCAAAGGGTGAAATAGTGAAGTACAAAGCCAGGTTAGTTGCTAAAGGCTATGTTCAGAAACAAGGCATTGACTATGAAGAAGTGTTTGCACCTGTTGCAAGACTAGACACAGTCAGGCTTTTGTTGACTATGGCAGCAAATTGGGGCTGGGAAGTACATCATTTGGATGAGAAAACTGCATTTTTAAATGGAGGTCTAGTGGAAGATGTATATGTTTCACAGCCAGAAGGTTATGTGATAAAGGGGAAGGAGCAACATGTGCTAAAATTGAGCAAAGCATTGTATGGTCTCAAACAAGCTCCCAGAGCTTGGAATATTAAACTTGATTGCAGCTTAAAGAAACTGAAATTCAGGAGGTGTCTTACTGAATCTGCAGTATACATCAGAGGTGAGGGAGCAACAACTGTGATCATTGGAGTTTATGTGGATGACTTGATAGTAACAGGAGGAGATCGTGCAGAAATCATGTCCTTCAAGAAGCAGATGACCTCAGAATTTGATATGAGTGACTTGGGAGTACTGTCATTCTATCTTGGGTTAGAGGTAGAGCAACAGAAGGACTACATTACTGTCAGACAGACAAGCTATGCAAAGAAAGTTTTGACTCAATTTGGAATGGGTGATTGCAATCTGACAAGAGTGCCAATGGATCCTGGAACTAAGTTGGATGCAGACAAACAGGGGGAGAAAGTTGATGCTACTGAATATAGAAAGATCATTGGATGTCTTAGGTATTTGTTACACACCACCAGACCAGATCTTTCATTCGCAGTAGGCTTGGCCAACAGATTTATGGAAAAGCCCACAGTGAAACACCTCAATGTTGTCAAACAGATCATGAGGTATCTGAAGGGGACTTTGGATTTTGGGTTGGTCTATACTCAAGAGAGAAAGGAAGAAATGTTGGTGGGATACACTGATAGTGACCTTGGTGGAGATCTTGTGGGGAGAAGAAGCACAGGAGGAATGGTATTCTATCTAAATGATAGTTTGATAACTTGGTGCTCTTATAAGGAAAAGACTGTGGCACTGTCATCCTGTGAAGCAGAGTTCATGGCAGCAACAGAGGCAGCGAAGCAGAGCATTTGGCTTAGCAATCTGTTAAGTGAGCTGACAACAAGAAAGGTGAAGATAGTGACCATCTATGTTGACAATAATTCAGCAATTGCACTTATGAAGAATCCAGTGTTTCATGGTAGAAGCAAACACATTGATATTCAGTATCACTTCATCAGGCAATGTGTTGAACGCAGCCGGATTACAGTCAAGAGGGTTAGCACTTTGGAACAAAAGGCTGATTCTCTGACCAAGGCACTGTCAGCAATGAAGTTTGGGGTGATGAGACACCTGCTAGGTGTTCGAGAGCTTGAAGTTCATCAGGCTTAAGGGGGAGATTGTTGATGTAAGCCTGATGATGTGGAGATGGTGACGTGGAAGCAAGCAGCAGAGCGGGAGCGTGAACATTTGAATTCAAGATGTTGAAGCGCACAAGCAGTTGTTGCAGGATGGCGACCATGTGCACGACGCGAGGCTCTTCAGGCAGTTGCATCAAATTTCTCTGTATCTTTGTTTCTGTAAGTGTGGGTGTTAGAGTCGTGTGTTGTAAAACCTTGATATAAGGTTGGATCACTCAGAACGTGTGTTAGTTCTTAGGAGTTGGTTGTAAACTCGTCTGTACTTGTTCTTTCACAAGCGAAAAGGGGTGCTTCACCCTGGCGGCTACTGCCCGTCTTGTCCCCGGCGAGTTTGCTTCATGTTCTCGTGTTCTAGGATAGCCAGAAGATCATAGCGTGCTGTGATTTGTGCTGTTGAATCCAACAAATGAAAGGAAGCATTCTCAAAAAAGGAATGAAAGGAAGAAAATCATTTTAATGATCTGATAGCCCCTTCTTTATGGACTCCATACATCATGTATGAAATGAGACAAGCTACGAGACAGAAGTGAAAAATCACACCTTAACTCCCTGCCATCCATGGATCTGTTCAACTACATTAACATCATACAAGCTAGATTTCAACGAATTGATTTTTCAGCACAACACACAAGTTTGTCTGCGCCACCACAGACCACACCCACATTTTTCTTATTTTTCCTTGCGTATTATTTCCATGCTATTTTCCTCATGGACGACTGACAGACGCCGAATCGAGGCACCGGATCCTGATGGTTGGCACAAGTTGGCAGGGTAAGCCGTATGAGCTGGCCCGAAACATGGGAGGCTTAATGTGTCCACATGTGCTGACCTCCTTTGCCTGATCCTATGCTATTAGATTGGATCACACAAGTAGCACCGGTGGCCCTTCTTCTCCCTTTTGTGACAACGGCAAGAAGCTTACCGGTGCTCTATAGATAGGTGAGGATAAAGGTAAGAAATGGAGCTTCTTTGCATCTACCTTCTTTCTGCGCAACCCAAATCAACAGAGTAAGAAATGGAGGCAGCGATGCATGTGGCACGGAATTATCTTTTTTTTTTTGAAGTAAACGACATGGAATTATCACCACATGGGAATGCTGAATGCAAGCCTTTTCGGGACTTAATTGAGTGAGGCGTGCTGTTACAGCATGCCTGTTGCATCATTTTGCCATTGATGATGAACTGTGTGCTTGGTTGGGGATATAATAATACAAACTTAGGAGGCATTAGAGCTCACAAAATCTTTCTGTTCAAAAGTGGAAAATTAGGAAAAATCAAAATTACTCCCCTCAATTATACGGCTAAAAGATCGCATAAGTTTCCTTTTCAATGTACTGCCACAGCAATGTTTATTGTTCCAAGTCATCCCTTAAGAGTTTCGATCAGGTAGGTGATCCTTTTGTGAAAACTGCACGAATAATAAAGCAGTCAGTTAATTGATTTTAATTAATTAATTTCATCCCAGGTATAGTTTGGGCCCAATCTGGTCTTTCCGTGCCCAAACGGAATCTAGCTCGCTAGGCGGCTCTCCTGGGCATGGGAACCGTCTGCATCGCTCGTTGCAGCGCCATTGTTAGATCGCTTGCCGAGCTGATGGGCATGGCGACGCCGTGCAGCGCTGCGGCAAGTGCGACCGGCTCGACTAAAGTTCTTGTAGCCTAGTTGGTTACAGGGGCTAATGTATGGTCGCAACTAGTAGACTCAGATTTGATTCTTTATTAGAGCAAATTATGGAGTTGGTTTTAAAAAAAACTTCGCTAGCGAAGCGAGAGTTCGGGAATTTTCCAGCTTGAGAGAAGATTTCTTTTTCTTAATGAAAACCTATAGGGCGGTCTTACCTCACCGGCCTAGTTTTTAAGTGCGGCCGGCTCAGCTCTAGAGGGCGAGTACATCTTTGTTGTCACGAAGGGCCCGTTTGGTACAGCTTCATGAGCGGCTTCACTAGCAGCTTCACAACTTCAATAGCCAAACAGCCAGCTCTCTGCCTAGCTCTCTGGTCAGCTTCTCTGAAAACTCTCTCACAGAGTTAAGCACACGGTGAAGCTGCAAAAACATGGCTCTCCCCCGCTCATGAAGTTGCTCATGAAGTTGTTTTATAAAAAACAGCTCTATTGGTGGAGCTGAGTTGTACCAAACAGGGCCGAAGTTGGCTAATTGGCTTAATGTCTATGCACGCCACGACATCAATGACATCGCTCCTGCCCTCTTCCATGTCGTTGAATACCTTGACCTTGACAACATCACTAGCTGTAGCACCAGAACCACTCGATCGATTTGCTGTAAATCACCGCAACTCCACAATTGACCTCCACGCTGCACCAGCGCGTGCCCTCCATGATCCCTATTGCAGTTTTCAGCACAACATATATATTGATCTATAATGAGATAGGTTTTCTGCTCCAAACCCCATGAGTGTTGGGAACATATATGTACATGAGTATGACAAGATAGGCAGATATCACACCGTCCTGCAATCATGTACCGTTGTGTGGGTTTGTTGGCCGGTCACAAGTTTCAAATTAATTTTTACCATAATTTTGGTGCAGGAGTGGAATGACAAAGCCATTGAAGCTTCAAGCTTCCTTGGTAGTAAAAAAAAGAATCTAACTGAATAAGAGCAACTCGAGCAGAGGCCTGCAAATGAGTGTAAGGAATCGGATGCCCGTTAGCCTAAGAGGGGGAGGGGGTGAATTAGGCAACTAAAAACCTTAACCTATGGCTTCACTAATTTTGCGCAAAGGTAAACTAGAACATACTATCTATATGTGCAACTACGGTTGTTCTAGTGTGAAACTCCCATCCCAAAAGAAGGTTTGCAACCTATAGCCAATCCTAGCATGATACTACTCTAGGAAAGTAGAGGCAAGCAAAGATTGCAATAGAGTAAATGCGGAAACGTAAAGGGGATGAGAGGAAGCAAACTCTTGACACGTGATTTATCCCGTGGTATCGGTAGGCACTAAGCCACCCCTAGTCCACGTTGTTGAAGCACTCACACAAGAGTATTGCTTCCCGGTCACCAAGTCTCTCCCAAGAGCACCAACTTGACTTGCCACAAAGGCTAGCCACTTAGGCACTTGTCAAGCTCCCTTGGTCACCTTGATGCCGCCTCCACTAAGGAGCTTCTCCACCAAGGAAGGGGGTCTCCACGTCCCCCGCACAAAGTGTCATCGCCGCTCCACACCAAGCCGGAGGGTCGATGACGATTGCCGGTGAGCCACTTAGGCCCCAAGGCTTCCGGCGAACCTTGTACAACAGGATTCACTCAAGAATCACCTCACAAGGTTGGCACAACCTTGCACTCACTCGCTCTAAGCTAAGCCTAGCACTAAGCACATACACAAAGCATATGCAAGTCTAAGGATGAGCAATTAAGCACTTGGATGGATTGGATATGATCTTCAATGTGTCTTGAACTCCTCTCGCACTTCCACACAATCCAGCGGCCTCAAATGAGTGAGTGGAGGGGGTATAAAAAGCCCAAGGCATCAAACTAGCCATTGGCTAACGTCCACCGAAAAAGGTACCGTCGGATGATCCGACGCTATGCTTTTCCGGGCGTCGGTTCATCCGGTGCCCCTCCCACGTCACGTAGCCGTTGAGGTTCTCTCGACACAACCGCTCCGACGCTATGCTCCGACGCTACGTCGGATCATCCGTCTTCGAAGGCCTCGCGTCCGGGTCGGTGCATCGTTAGCTTCCTACGGACCGTCGGATAGACCGACGCTATGCCTTGACCAAGGCGTCGGATCATCCGGTCTTGAAGGCTTCGTCTTGGCGCGTCTCGTAGGAATTCAAACGATCATCGGATAGACCGACGGGGTCCCCACTTAGACCGTCGGATCATCCGGTGCTACGCCTTCCTTGCTCTTCCTCTCGCAACTCGTCCGACGCCCGTAGAAATTGGACCGTCGGTTCATCCGACGGTACCTAGGGTTTCACCCCGTGTACCAACTCGTCCGACGATTGCACCGACGCTTGTAAGTGAGGACCGTCGGTTCATCCGACGGTGTCTTGTCTTTTCCTTTTCTTGCTTGGTTTTGACCCTTCGTTTTGGCATTTTTGCATGGGGTTTTCTTGCATCCTTGGGACCTAGAAATGTCTACAAAGACATGCTAGACAATGAGGTTAGTCCCAATGATCATGTTGTCATGAATCACCAAAATCAAACTCCGAACTAATGGCATGTGAGGCCATGTTCGCTACAATCTCCCCCTTTTTGGTGATTTATGACAACACAACCAAAGCAAGCATAAATCTGCTAGAATTGACAGAATTAGAACCACTTACACTTGCTTGGATGCTTACCATCATCCAAACTCCCCCTAGATCACACTTCCCCTTTTTTGATCTTATGTTCACATTCTCCCCCTTTGGTCTCATATTCTTGAAATCACTTGTAAGCATCCTTGAGCCCACTTGTAAGCTTAAGCCACAAGCTTGCTTTGGTCCCACATTCCCCCCTTTGGAATAAAATCTCCAAAAAGTCCAAAGCAAATGGGTCCAAGGAAACTAGCAAGATCTAGCAACCATAGCTCAAAGGAGAGATGTTAAATGCAAGGGAGAAAGCCGCATGAACTATGATCCATATGTATGATATCGATGAAGATACCACATGTGAGAATAACTAAGGTGGATCACATGCTCATGAGACTAGCATGATACAAACTAGGCTCCCCCTAAGTGTGTGCATAAAAAGAATACCACTTGCAAGACAAGGGTAGTGAGAGACAAGTGCACAACTACAACTTGTAAAACAAGGAAGCTTAGAGCATATCATGCAAAGAGGTAGATTAAAGGACAAGAGATAAAACAAATGGGTTCTTGTTACATTACCACTTGTAGATATCACTTGTAGTCTTTTGATCATTGCATACCTCCGGGGGTTGATCCTCTCTACCTTGTTGGAACCACATTGAGATGAGCCACTTGTAAATGATATCACTCGGTGACACCACTTGAAAGAAGCTTGTAGAAGACACTTGGGGTACCACAAGGATTAGGAATGTATGAGTACATTGCCTTTGAACTTATATAGAGACATAAGCTCGCAAGGACATGACTCAATAGCATGAAGCTCATATTGCTATATTCACTCTTTTAGAGATGTTAGATCACATTGAGAGTGAAATAGCATTCTCTTAGAATGAAACGCCACACCGGAACGCGTCGCTAAGGGACTACATAAGATAAGCTTGAAACAATGTTAGTCCCATAACCAAACCATAGGATCAGCTCCCCCTAAATGTGTGCATTTAGTGTTTGAATCACCAACCAAATGTATGCACATTGTTTATGATAACGAAAGGGAAGCTAACCCTATAGCTTGCTCATGATGCAAAGAGATATATATATATGAAAACATGCACCATGAAAGAACAAGTGTAGCTTTCCTACACACTGATCAAACCATGTAGATTGCTCATGGGTTAGCACATGACACAAGCAACCTACCATATGTAAATATTGCAACAAATGCAACCTAAACAAGGCAATGGAGCTACAATGATACAAGAGATAGGTACTAGTTTCCATTACCTCAATTGGGGAACTTGGGCAACACATATCCAATTTGCAAGCTTGGCTTGTAGGCATGAATTTCCGCAACTTCTTTGTGCCAAGCCTCCCAAGTCCCCGTCCTTAAGGCCTTCAAGTGGCCTTTGGAACCCAAACCATTTGAGGCCCCTTCATGTTGGTGATGACTTCCTTGGGCACCCAAATGGATTGGTTCCTACCCCGCTCTTCCTTCATCTTCCCAACCTTGTGTGCAACCACCTTGCCATTTGCTTTCTTCTTGATGACGTAGGTGTTGCTCTTGGTCTTGTTCTTGCGGTTGGGCTTAGTGTAGATGAGGGAGCTCTTGATGGTGGGCTTCAATTTCTTCTTTGCACCCTTGTCCATCTTCTTGACAAATTGAGGGCATTTGTAGAACTTGTGCCCTTCTCCATGACACTTGTAGCAAGTCACGGTTGCACCCTTCTCAAGCTTCTTCACCATGGGATCACGGTTATCTTGAGAAGGTTGGACTTGGCTCTTCATGTCTTGAGAGATGTCCACTTGTTCCTCATCATTCTTGCCCTTGCCTATTAAGTTTGCCAACCTCTCTCGGAGCCATTTCACTTCTTGCTTGAGCTCATCATTTTCCTTGCCTATGAGACAATCACATGATTCTACAACAACATTCTCATGGCAAGATGGTAAGCAAGATTCATCAATTAAATCAATGCAAGAAGTTGAAGCATCTACCTTGGATATAGGAATTGCACAAGGGATAGATGTTTCATCAAGCTCAAAGGAATTACTTGTTTTAGTCTCATTGCTCTCAAGCTTAGATTTTAGCTCATCACACTCCTTGCTAAGCAATTTGAATTTGCACAACAAATGTTCATAATTTGTAGCAAGGGTGTCACTAAGATCATTGAGAGCATTGAGTTCTTTAATTTCATTAGCTTGTTGTTCAAGCATTCCTTTTTGCTCATGGATTAGCTCAACAAGATCATTGAGAGAGGTGGTGTCGGATTCGTCATTACTTACATTGCTTTCATACATTTGGCCATAAGGCACATGTGTGATGATGAAGGACCTTGCATGAAGCGGGTGGTGAAGTTCTTTCTTGATTCATCGCTTCGGCTAGAAGAACTTGATGCACCACTTGTCCACTCGCGGACGGCGAAGGTTGCTTCTTGCCTTGGTCTTCTCTCCTTGACCACCTTCTTCTTGGGCTTGTGCTTGATCTTGGTGAACTTGATGTGTTGATGATGACGCCCTTCTCTCAAGTGGATGTTGTAGCCGTACATGTTGACTTTCTTCACATACTTGAAGATCTTCTTCACGTACTCGGCCACCATAGATTCAACCTCTTCATCACTTGAGGAATCTTCATTGTCACCATCATCCTCACTTGAGCTTCCATGAGTAGCCATTCTACTCAACACCTTCTCTTGTCGGCTTGAGAGAGCATGGCTTGTGGTTGGAGAAGATGGTTCTTGGGGCTTTTCTTGGGGCGCCTTCTTTGACTTGGGCATTAGTTGAAGCTCATGTGCCATGATCTTGCTCAGGATATGCGATGGCTTCAAATCTTCGAGCTTCTTCTCGTAGATGATTGCTTTCACCAAGTCATAGTCGGGCTTCCGGAGACTTTGAAGGATCTTGCGGTTGATGTTCAAGTCCGTGATGTCCTTCACACCTAAGGCATTAATCTCATTGACAAGCACATTTAGGCGTGAGTACATAGATTCGGCATTTTCATTAGCAAGTTGCTTAAAGCTATTGAATTCCTCAAGGAGACAACCGTAGTGTTCATTAGCAACTTCTTTTGAACCCTCATTTTGCTCCTTGATGGTTTTCCATAGCTCATGAGCATTTTCACAAGTAAAAACTCTATTGAAAACGCCTACATCTAGTGAGGACAAAATGATAATCTTAGCAATCACATCAAATTGCTTTTCCTTTCTAGTACCATTTTTCATGCCCTCATCGGTGACTCTCCAAACATCGAGGTCCCTTGCTTTGAGATAGGCCTCCATGAGAACCTTCCACCGAGGATAGCCCGTACCATCGAAATGTGGAGCCAAACCTAAGGTATCCACCCCTTTCATCCCTCTATAGAGCAACTCACTAGGCGGTGAAGCCTAACCGTTCCAATGAGCCGGTTTTCACAATTTACCAATCGAATTGGTGTATCCTTGTGAAGGAAGTGAGTCCCGGCTCTGATACCACTTGTAAGGAATCGGATGCCCGTTAGCCTAAGAGGGGGAGGGGGTGAATTAGGCAACTAAAAACCTTAACCTATGGCTTCACTAATTTTGCGCAAAGGTAAACTAGAACATACTATCTATATGTGCAACTACGGTTGTTCTAGTGTGAAATTCCCATCCCAAAAGAAGGTTTGCAACCTATAGCCAATCCTAGCATGATACTACTCTTGGAAAGTAGAGGCAAACAAAGATTGCAATAGAGTGAATGCGGAAACGTGAAGGGGATGAGAGGAAGCAAACTCTTGACACGCGATTTATCATGTGGTTTCGGTAGGCACTAAGCCACCCCTAGTCCACGTTGTTGAAGCACTCACACAAGAGTATTGCTTCCCGGTCACCAAGTCTCTCCCAAGAGCACCAACTTGACTTGCCACAAAGGCTAGCCACTTAGGCACTTGTCAAGCTCCCTTGGTCACCTTGATGCCGCCTCCACTAAGGAGCTTCTCCACCAAGGAAGGGGGTCTACACGTCCCCCGCACAAAGTGTCCTCGCCGCTCCACACCAAGTCGGAGGGTCGATGACGATTGCCGGTGAGCCACTTAGGCCCCAAGGCTTCCGGCGAACCTTGTACAACAGGATTCACTCAAGAATCACCTCACAAGGTTGGCACAACCTTGCACTCACTCAGCTCTAAGCTAAGCCTAGCACTAAGCACATACACAAAGCATATGCAAGTCTAAGGATGAGCAATTAAGCACTTGGATGGATTGGATATGATCTTCAATTTGTGTTGAACTCCTCTCGCACTTCCACACAATCCAGCAGCCTCAAATGAGTGAGTGGAGGGGGTATAAATAGCCCAAGGCATCAAACTAGCCATTGGCGAACGTCCACCGAAAAAGGTACCGTCGGATGATCCGACACTATGCTTTTCCGGGCGTCGGTTCATCCGGTGCCCCTCCCACGTCACGTAGCGGTTGAGGTTCTCCGATACAAGCGCTCCCGACGCTATGCTCCGACGCTACGTCGGATCATCTCGTGCCGAAGGCCTCGCGTCCGGGTCGGTGCATCGTTAGCTTCCTACGGACCGTCGGATAGACCGACGCTATGCCTTGACCAAGGCGTCGGATCATCCGGTCTTGAAGGCTTCGTCTTGGCGCGTCTCTCGTATGAATTCAAACCGATCATCGGATAGACCGACGGGGTCCCTACTTAGACCGTCGGATCATCCGGTGCTACCGCCTTCCTTGCTCTTCCTCTCGCAACTCGTCCGACGCATGTAGAAATTGGACCGTCGGTTCATCCGACGGTACCTAGGGTTTCACCCCGTGTACCAACTCGTCCGACGATTGCACCGACGCTTGTAAATGAGGGACCGTCGGTTCATCCGACGGTGTCTTGTCTTTTCCTTTTCTTGCTTGGTTTTGACCCTTCGTTTTGGCATTTTTGCATGGGGTTTTCTTGTATCCTTGGGACCTAGAAATGTCTACAAAGACATGCTAGACAATGAGGTTAGTCCCAATGATCATGTTGTCATGAATCACCAAAATCAAACTCCGAACTAATGGCATGTGAGGCCATGTTAGCTACAATGAGGCCTCCAAAACACATTTGAAGGCCCAACTCAAAGTATTGGGCCAAATCTCACCTCCAGATCTCACCTCCAGTGGAGACCCACAAATTGAGCCTCCATTTTGCTGTGGACCCCATCTATCAATTGTGCTGCCTCCCTATCTCTCTCCCTTGCACCCGTCGAGTAACATCCTTGATATTTGTTTGGTTGTAGAAATGTGGGATTTCAAAAACTTGATTTGAATTTGATTGCTTATGAAATAATTAAGAGTGTCTTCATTTTCCCCTTCCTAAAGTCCGAGGCTTGTATTTGCTTCAACCCAAAAATATTAGGGGTTATAAATGTTAGTGTGAGAAGTTGGATTTTATTTGAACTTATTTGAGTGAATTGAATAGGAAATAGGAGTAAGTTAAATAGGAAACCTTAGCCCCCTACGTGGGCCGCAGCCAAACAACTGGCCCATCTTCCCCTTTCGGCCCAAGCGCGGCCCGCGAGCGCTGCAACCTACCGTGCCCGGGCTGCACCCGCTGACCGGTGGGACCCGCGTGACGCCACGCCGACGTCGGCATGACGTCGCCATCGTCACCCTCCTTCTTTCTTGTTTAGTGATGCCGGTGGGCCGAGCGCCGCCGTTCCGGACCGGGGGCGCCCGTCGCGATGCGGCCACGCGCCCGTCCGCGCATCCGCGCCGTCCACGCGTCCATCGCGGCCCGCTGCTATAAGTAGAGCACAACCGCGCCTCCCGGCGCTCCCAACCTTAGCCGCCTCGGGGATTCCATCCCCTGTCCACACCGCCGCGCACCGAGGGAGGAGAAGAATAAGGGGGAAGGAGAAGGAGGAATCGACCGTTGGAGCCGGAGGCCGCCCGTGGAGTCCCAGGGCTCCGGGAAGCCCCTCACCTCGACGTCGCGCCTCCTCTGCTTCCTCTACCAGCACTGCCGCCATCCTCGTCACCGCGTCGCACATCTCTTCACCGCCGCCTTCACCTTCTGGTCGCGTAGACCGTAGTGAGCGCCTTGCCATCCTACCCTCTTGTGGCGCCCGACCCTCGAGTCGAGGTCGCCACCATGTCCAGGAACGCCGCCGCGCACGCGCTGTGTGATGTCGGCTGACAGACATGGGTACCCATGGGTCCCCACCGACCAGGGTCTCAGCCGTCCCCGAAAGGCGGGCCCGACCTACCAGAAGACCCGCCAACCTGTCTGTGGACCCTGCTCGACCTGACATGTGGGCCCAAAGACATGAAGACAGCTTGGTGTACAAGACAAGACAGTCCAGCTCAGATAAGCTTTCCATGTTGTAACCGAGTAGGATAGATGGAAACCGACTTGTAACCCAAGGCACGCCAGCCAATATAAGGCGGTCTGGGGCGCCCCTCAAGGGTACGACCGATCACGTCGTCGTCGACTCCCTCTTCGAGGGGAGTTCACCTCTTCCACATAATCCCACGAAACTAGACGTAGGGTTTAATTCTCCGGAGGCACAAACCAGCATAAATCGCTGTGTCTCTCGTGTCTCGCTGAGATTTCCGAGTTCTTCCAGCGAACTACGCTCTTAGGTCCCGATCCCCCATCAGTCAACCTACAACCGATTGGGTAGCCCCTTTGCGGATCTGTCCAGGTCTCACCCCCTGACAGTTGGCGCGCCAGATAGGGGTGATCGCGAACTCGTTGTGCAGCATGGTGGCCCAACCCAGTGTCATCTTCGGTGACGGCACAAAGAACTTCCTCGACGACGACCTTCTCATCGGCGCCCTCCGATCTAATCGCGAGGCTGACATCTTCATTCTCGGGATGGCGCACAAGAAATTTCTTCAGTCGGGAAGGTCGTGCATGCACTTGACGTCCATCACGTCGGCGAGATGTGATTCACTTTGCGAGTGACCTCATCATGCTGCATGTTGCTGGCCTCCGGGCGTGGATGCAACGCGACGAGATTAATCTACTGCATGCTGGCCTCTGGGCCTAGATGCGACACGACGTCTTCCTAAAAAGGTGGGCGCACACTGTTCCACGTGAATCTGGTTGACTGAGACTCCGTGTCCATCACGTGTGGCAAGGAGAAAATCAATCTACAGCATGCCGACGGGGAAGATCTACATGGAAGCTACGTATGAACAGGGAATATTGCATCTTGTGGATGGCTGCCCCCCTGTGCATGCCACGTCCCCATGCACAAGCTCGTGACGCGACCTGCACGTGAGCTATGGAAGCAATTCAATCCACAAGTCATAATCCCACGCGATGGCTGTGATGATTCGACGACGAACACTCGGACTGGGCTCTTGCCAACATCAACCGGCGTAGCAACTACTCCGACCTAATTACTTAATCGCGCTCAGAGCTGACTCATAGGCAGCATGGCGTGAGTCCGCCTAGCATGGTCCGCGACCTAGCTCTTCAATGTCTCGACCATGACGCGACTTCAACGACCCATCAGCGACATGTTCGGAGTCTCGAGCTCGCCACGTGTCACATCCAGATTTAAGGGCAAATCCGAATGCAATAATACATGTGCGCCAGGATCAATTTACACACATGCATCGACGCAGTGAATACCAAAAACACAGTGTAAAGCGTAAAGAGAGTATTAAACAGTTATTAAATGACCGAATGTCTCAACTAAACAAACGTTCGAGTTGCTAACAGCGGAAAAGAAACACACGCAGAAGTCCTCCACAGGTAGCTGACTGGAGAACGAACGCCTAGAACCCATCTAATTCTTCATTGTAGTCCTCAAAACGTCCATCTGAGCAGCAGCCGGGTAGTGTAGATGCAATAAAGGAACAACAAGCATGAGCACATATCGTACTCAACAAGGGAAAAGTTCTATAACAACATGCAAGGCTTTATGGTGGAAGCTGATGGTTCATAAGCAAGTCAGCATTTTAGTTGGTCAAGTTTTATTAAGCAACTGTTACTAGCAAGTGTAAGTATATACCAAACCCAGATAATAAAATGCAATAGATCCATAGAATGCAATGCACAAGTTTAAAAGTTCCATCTTCCATAGTATTAATCATGTGAGGGTCCAGGCCGCCCTTGACCATGGGCACGGCTAACTAGTTAGTTTTACACTCTGCAGAGGTCGTACATCTTTACCCACAAGTCGCGTAAAAACTCCGAAGAGTTTTGGACCCAACCATGCGGTGTTTGCAAGGCACTATACCACACTACCGAGATGTGATTGCATATGGACGCTACGAGGCCGTTACAAAGATCCCCAGATGAAGGCCGCCCGCTAGGTTACCTGGTCAGTGCAACGTATAAAGCTCCCGAGTACCGTGTCTTAGCTAAGCCCACACCTACGTCCGAGCAGGTCCATACGCCACTACCCGCCAGCCCCCAACCCTTATCAGGTAATGCATACCTAACACCCGGTTCACTAATTATTAAGCCAAGACAGAGCCATATGTCTTGTGGTTGCACTGTTTTCCTGGGTGGTTCTACATGTTCCGATTAACAAGCATAAAGTGTTCTTGCATTACATGAATGATAGCAGAAATAAATACATATTAACAAGTGTTCATTAAACCACCCGAAACCACATAAAGCGCTAGCATGTGCTACCCAACATAAATTAAACCCAGGTTGATCAAGGCATAGGATAACAAAGCTAGTCAAACCTTAGCAATAGGACCCATCAATTTAATGCATAGCAATAATAAGCAACAGTGTAATTAAAATGCATGTTGTAATAGGAATTTAACGGGAATGCAGCAAAGACTTGCCTTTTACCAAGCACCGGAAACTTCTCGTGGGTCTTGATACTCTTCAACAGCAGCGAAGTCCCCGAACTGCTCGTACGCTACGCTCCAAACATCACATACAAGCATACAATGGAAACAAATAAGAAACAGTACACCAATCATCTCCAACAGAAGTAAAAACAACAGAAAACTATTCTACTCGTCGAGACGATCGCGTGGACATAAAGAACGCTAAAAACAGAGCTAAAACGACTAAGTTATGGCTAAAACAATTTTTTTGACTAATCTGTAAAGAATTTTAAGTTTTCAGGCTAAACTGAAGAAAACAGGACCTATACGTAAGGGTTTCCTTAAGGTGGGAGGACCGGGTTGCAAAACTGGAGAAAGTCGGGGTTTTATTTGCAAAAGTGCGGGGTTAAGCTGGAGGGATGGATCTGATCCGCTGGATCTAGATCGGGCGGCCAAGATCTAATGTGGGCGCGGGGTTTAGGGTTGACCGGTAAACTGGTTGACCGGTAGGGTTCAATCTAATCTGAGCCGTTGGTTTAAGATCCGACGGCCCTGGACAAACGCGAGCGGGCAGCGGCGGGGCGCTGCCGGCGGGCGACGCCGGCGCGGTGGCGCGGCCGACGGCGAGCGGCGGCGCAAATGCACATACAGCGGCGGGGTGCACCGTTTGCGCGGGGGTTGCACCGAACGTCGAGCACGCGCGTGCGAACTCAACAGGGAGGTGCCGGGGTGGCGACGGCGAGGCGCGGCGGTGGACGGCGAGCAACGGCGGCGGCGGAGCTCCGGTGAGGAAGACCCGACGACGCGGCGCACGGGGACGTCTCCAAGCAAGCCGGGCGACTTCCTTACCTAGCGGCGGAGGCACGACGACGGGCCGCTCGACGACGGGAGACGGCGGAGGCGCGGGTCAACGGCGGCGGCTCGGCAAGGACGGCGGCGACGCCGATGAGCTAGGGTTAGGGCGGCGGGAGACGATGGCTAGGGTTCGGAGCACGAGAGGCGGCGCGCTTTAAATAGGGGCGCGGACTACCCGGCTTGCGGGCCGGAACGCGGGGCGGCGGGGGCGCGGACGCCGAGTCGGGCACGCCCCCGGCTCGGACGCGGACTCAACCGGCGGCGCGAGGAAGAAGCCGATGCGCGGGCCCCGCGCGTCGGGGGACGGGGGGGAGCGACGGCGCGCGCGGGTAGGCCGCCGGGCGGGGAAGCGCGCGGGCGGGCCGTGCGCCGGGAAAGGAGTGCGCTGCGGAGCTGGGCTGCGGAGCGGCCTGCGCGGAAAGGTTTGCTCTATTCTTTTTTCTATTTCTATTTCCTATTTAAAACAAGCAAACAAATTTGAATTCAAACCAAGATTTGAATCCAAACACCCAAAAACAATGCACTAGCATGAATGCAACAGTAAACTCCTATATTTCATTAAGTAATTAAGAAAAATGATTAAATGCCTATAAGAGCACAATATCCTTATATTCCTTAAGCGAGATCGCATTGTTGCTAAGCAAGTTTTAATTAAAATCAAACAGTGGAATTTAGGGTGTTACACCACGTCGACCTCTGGTCACGACCCTAGTCGCGTCACCGGTGACGTCGACACCTCGGCATCTTCCTCGACCGCACGGCACGACATCAGCCTGTGCCGGCGACCACGATGATCTCTTCAACGCACAAGCTAAGTGTTATTTGCAATTAATATTTTTATGGCTTCATGTTTCATCGATAGTCTCCGTGAATTTCGCCGAGCCGGCTTCATGTTTCATCGATAGTCTCCGTGAATTTCGCCGACCTGCTTTACATACTTCTTCCTGCCTTATTTTCCTTCCCCCTTCGACACGCTCGGGGGCTTGGTGTAGCCGACCTCTACACGCTCGGGGGCTTGACTTTGCCAATCTAAGGGTCGTCAGACCTGAGGGACTTAATTAACTTCTGTGTGTTTTCCCTTTAAATGTCTTTTATTTATTATGCGAATTCTTAAGTCGTGTGGTTGCGAGACCTTGGGTCCAAGGCCCCCCTCCGCGCGTCGGATGCACCTAAGCCTCCACGCTGAGCCGTGCAGTCGGTAAGTCGTTCCTCCACTGAGTTGGGTTAGCGGAGGGGACACGTTTTGTAGCTTCATAGCATTTGAGTTCGCATAATTTGCACTAGCACGATGAGGGGAATGCTTTATCAAATAAAACCAATTGCAAGCATGTCTTAGGCCCAAGCCAAATTTTCATTATATTTACGAATTAATACACTGTCTTTGCATCTATTTTGTTTACAGGCCCAGCTCTATGACGACCTGGTGTGTCTCTCGTTGCCTAGCGGACCTCTCTGGCTCGCGGAAGGAGGCGACTCAGCGCTTCTGCGACTTCTCCGGCTTCCACGCTCGGGGGCTGGTCGCTTTTTGTAGGTCTTCGGACCTCCCGGCGGCTCCTTCATCGCCGTCTGTAGGTCTACGGACCTCCTGGCGTCTCCGTCGTCGCCCGCTGTAGGTCTACGGACCTCCCGGCGTCTCCGTCGTCGCCCGCTGTAGGTCTACGGACCTCCCGGCATCTCCGTCGTCGCCTCGCTGTAGGTCTACGGACCTCCCAGCATCTCCATCATCGCCTTCTGTAGCTCTACAGACCTCCCGGTGTCTCTGTCGTCGCCCCGCTGTAGGTCTACAAACTCACAGTAGGTCTACAGACCTCCCGGGGGCTCCCTCGTCGCCCGCTGTAGGTCTACGGACCCTCCGGTGTCTCCGTCGTCGCCCCGCTGTAGGTCTACAGACCTCCCGACATCTCCATCGTCACACGTTGTAGGCCTACGGACCTCCCGACGTCTCCGTCGTCGCCCGTTGTAGGTCTACGGACCTCCCGACATCTCCGCCGTCGCCCGGTGTAGGTCTACGGACCTCCCGGCGGCTCCGTCATCGCCCTTTTGTAGGTCTACGGACCTCTCGGCGGCTCCGTCTTTGCCCTGCTGTAGGTCTACAGATCTCTCGGCGGCTCCGTCATCACCCTTCTGTAGGTCTACGAACCTCTCGGCGGCTCTGTCGTCACCCTGCTGTAGGTCTACGGATCTCCCGGTGGGTCCATCGTCGCCCTTTTGTAGGTCTATAGACCTCTCGGTGGCTCCGTCGTCACCCCGTTGTAGGTCTATGGACCTCCCGGCGGCTCCCTCGTCGCTCGCTGCAGGTCTTCAAACCTCTCAGCGGCTCTGTCGTCGCCCTACTGTAGGCCTAACCGCCCTTCTGTAGGTCTACGGATGTCTTGGCGTCTCCGTCGTTGCCTGCTGTAGGTCTATGGACCTCCCAGCGTCTCCATCGTCGCCTATCCGTAGGTCTACGAACGTCTTGGCATCTCCGTCGTCCCCCGTTGTAGATCTCCGGACCTCTCGGCATCTCCATCGTCGTCCACTTCAGCAGAAGGCCGTCACAGAAGCTCCTTTGTGTTACCTGATTTCGGTCAGGTCGGCAGTTCTTTAGGCAACGACAGCGCCTTGTCTTCACTTCAAGCCCCTGGATCTACTCTCCACAGACTTGATGTTCGCCTGTGTACGCGCTCAGGAGGATTTTCTTTTTTGATCCCCATGCACCCTATGCGACTTCATCGATGCCGCGTCTTCGCTTCGCATCGACATGACTTCTTCTCCACCGCTTCGCCTACACATCGATCGGGGCTTGACAAACGTGGGTACCCATGGGTCCTCACCGACCAGGGTCTCAGTCGTCCCCGACAGGCGGGCCCGACCTACCAGAAGACCCGCCGACCTGTCTGTAGACCCTGCCCAACTTGACATGTGGTCCCAAAGACATGAAGACAACTTGGTGTACAAGACAAGATAGTCCAGCTCAAATAAGCTTTTCATGTTGTAACCGAGTAGGATATATGGAAACCGACTTGTAAACCAAGGCACGCTAGCCAATATAAGGCGGTGTGGGGTGCCCCTCAAGGGCACGATAGGTCACGTCGTCGTCGACTCCCTCTTCGAGGGGAGTACACCTCTTCCACATAATCCCACCAAACTGGACATAGGGTTTTACTCTCCGGAGGCCAGAACCAGTATAAATCACCGTGTCTCTCATGTCTCGCTGAGATTTCCGAGTTCTTCTAGTGAACTACCACCTACGCTTTTTAGGTCCCGATCCCCCATCAGTCAACTTACAACTACTTGGGTAGCCCCTTTACAGATATTTCTAGGTCTCACCCCCTGACACCGGCCGTCGAGCCAGGCTGGGATTTTGTTTCTTGCAGGTGCCGCTGCCGACTTCGCCGCACGTGCAGCCCCGCTAGCCGGCCTTTCTTCCTCATTCCGTTTCTTGTGTTTCCCCGAACGCCGTGTCTCCGCCAATGTCCTGGCCGTCTCCATGGCCGTGGCCTCGGCGCACACACGTACTCACCCATGTGCATATCCGTGCACCCGTGCACGAGCACGCATTCTCCTGGGAAGGGTTCAAGCCTAGCCCTTTGTCTTTCTGTTGCACGATTGAGCCGAGCTCGCCGGGGTTTCGCCACGGCAAGCCGAGGCGTCGCCTCCCTGTGGTATTCGTTCCGCCTGAGGTGCGAGCACCGGGTCGTTCATGCGCTCGCGCGCCTGTTCTCGTGCTCGCACGTGCGGACCATCACAGGCCGTGGCCACCCGAATATCGCCGCTGAGCCGCTCTACGTCTGTTTGCCGCGCCGCCGCGCACCCACGTGTGCACTCTCCACCCGTTCTCGCAGTTGTGCTTCTAAGCACGCACACGCGCCCACGTACACCGCGAGGACGCGAACCAACCACCTGTGCCAGGCTCCCCACCGGCCGCAGGCCGCAGACATTGCGCCGTCCCCGCCGCCGTGTCGGCCATGGTTTCAACCTCACCGCGCCGGTCTCCCCTTCCTTGTTCGTTCCCTTCGAGCCCTTGCAACCAAGTTGGAACCCGCAAACCTCGTTGTGGCACGTGTGGTCCCGGAGCCGCGAGACCTCACTATCGGTGAGGCAATCCCGCGCCGCCGCTCCTTTGGGGCATTCCATCGAACGCCGGCGGCGCACTCTAAAACCCGCAGGGGTTTTGCCCGACACACGCTAGGCCATACGTGGGTGCGGCCAAAGCCGATCCGCCGGATCCGGTGCGGCCCACCAATCACATATTGAGCCGCACGTGTGCCCCGCACGGTGTCACGCCGCGGCAAATCCCGTAGGGATCCCGTGCGGCCGGCCACACTAGCGGCCAAATGGGCCGCACTCGGGCTTATAACAACCCGCGTGGCGGCCACATCGGCGCCGTAGCCAGCCCTTCGACCCACCGGTAGTTAGGATTTAGCCCCTTGGAGCCGGTCATTAGTCGGCCTATAGTGTGTGCTATTGTGTATGCGTATTTTATTTTCGAGAAAACTATTTTAACTTTGGAAAATCCTAGTAAATCCAATTTTGCCCGAAAAATATAAAACCTTTTCCGTAAATTCTCTAAAATCTTAAACTCGGTGCTAGGCTAGTGTTTGCTCTCTTTTTGTTCTTAATTGTCGTTCTTTTGGAGTTAATTGCATCATGGCCACCGTTTACTTTCTTTTACATGGTAATAGGAGCAGCCGGAGCCGGGGAGCCGATCCCGAGTACGACTACGCCAACGACTTCACCGCGGAGGACTACCCGACCCCATGTTCAGGCCCGACTAACTTTGAAACCCATAGACATTGCAATGTAGTTTGCTAGCGCTTTATTTTATATGCATGATGATGAACCTTGCACTGCCTACTTTAAATATATTGTCCTTGATTGCCCTACTATTATATATGTTTATAAGCATGTATATACGCCGAGCTTCGCGATGCATGTGTTGGGATGGGAATAGTGGTTCTTGGCGTGAGTTGGATAAAACCGGTAGGAGAAAGCTTTTTGGGTACTTTGGTGGCGGTGAGCTCGAGACCACCGATCCGGGATCGGGGATAGGGGCTCCTCGGTGTATCCCTACTTTGACGGTTTTCGAAGCCAAGGTGTTGGGGTTTTACTTGCGTTTGGAGGATATGAGCTCGCCCCGTCCGAAACCGAGTGGATCAACTTGTTGATAGGACCTTCGTACACACCACTTCGCCGAGCGTGGGGTTAGGGCTGAGTTGAGCTCGGCAAGTGCGGAACCATACATACCGGGAGGATTGCGGGGTATCAGTGGGGGAGCAGTGGAGGTGAGACCACCCTCTCAGAGCGACTCCCCTGTAGCCACACGGGGGAATTTCAGGGTTTTAGTGTCGTCCCTTCTGAGGGGGGGGGGTACCGTTTTGAGGGCCGGATGCAGGATGGGACCGTAACTACCGAGAGTTCGCCCGGTAGGATGGGCTCGGTCGGCCGTACACCGGTCGAGTGCCATTCCGGGATGGGTATAGGTGGACACACTCTGCAGAGTTGTTTGATCTATAGCTATAGCCGCGTCCTCAGTCATGGACAAGGCCTAGAAGACATGTTCATTCCTCATGTTTTGGGATTTCTACCTCCCCCTATAGATGAGTGTATGGTGAGCCGTGGTTGTAGTCGGTTAGAGGAGAGAGGCTCCATCTACCTCGTTGTCCGATTGCAATCATTGAGGTGCGAGGAGAGGAAGTTCTTGCATCGCCCCTAGACAGGAGTAGGTTGAGGAGACAGGGCCCTGGGTGACCAGGTGGTTCCGAACTGGGTTGAGAGCTATGGGCATGGGATCTTGCTGGAGATATCTTATTTAGTACCCTGCTGTTGCATACGAAACCAGAGCCGCTTCCTTGTCTCTCTTGCTCCCTTTAGATGTTAGGCCACTTAAAGCTGCATACAGTTGGTGATGTGGACCTATCCCACTCCTTGGGGATAGACTTTGGGTGTGCAGGGTACGAGACCGATTACGACAACAATGTCGATGGATGGTACGACTGAGGCATGCGTCGCTTGACTCAAGGATACACGTAGCGAGAAGAATAAAAGATGGAGACCCTTTTGAGTTGCTGGCTACCATTGCGTAGAATTTCACCATGATTCAGCCAAGAGGCTTGTAATGATGTACTCCATAATGGACATGTAATAAATTATGTACTTTTACTCTTATGTGATGCGAATTATGACTTTGTGTATTTATCTGTGAGACGTTCTATACGCGATAGCCACTGATCCAGGGACTATCACGATGGTACAGGGATTCGGATTTTCTATGAAAATCTGGGGTTTTACAGGTGGTACCAGAGCCATACTTGACCGTAGCACGTATCCCTAGAAATGGCCGATAGAGTTAGGACTCTATACGCTCTACTTCTATATTTATACCCTTGAGCTATGTTATAAAAACTTATCCCTTTTTGAAAACATCTTACTCACATGCTCTAACCAAGATTTCTTACGTTTCACAGAAGATGGAGTGCCAGGTCGCTGAGATCACCCCCGAGACGTGCGGGGTGATCTGCCACTGAATGGAGAGGGCCATTCTCTGGCTTGGGGTCCCTCCGACCTACGTCACGTAACGCGCTGAGTACGTACCCGCCGTGATAGGGTGGATGGTGCTCTGCACGGTCGCCGTTCTACCTCACCCAAGCCTTCCAGGATTAAAGGGAGAGGTCTGCTATAGCACTGCGCTCACCGTCGCGACCGCGCTGGTCGTCGCCTGTCAACAGGCACTAGGCTGCCTTCTCACTAAGTACCGCGCCTCCTTCGAGACCGTGATGCTCCGACTTCTACCCTGGGACTACCGACACCTAGCACCGCTCATGGACGGAGTTCCTTCGCATGAGGGGATCTAGGACGACGTCGACGCTGCACCCTTCCGTGAGACCGACGAGACCTTGGTGGAGACGACCAGCTACTTGGTCAACCTCGACAAGTACGCACGCCGCCTGGAGGACGAGTCATGTACCCTCTTCGGCAAGATCAGAGACGCCACCATCGACGCCCACCAGTACCAGCCATGTTGTGTCCAGCTGGAGAGAGAGAACAGCACGCTACGCTAGCGTGTTCGTCAGCTCGAGCAGAGCCTCGACCGTGCGACCACTGTCCTGTTGCAGTCTGAGAGGGAGGACCTCCACAGGTTGACAGCGCAAGGACGACCTGCTCACGGTGTGCTCTCACATGCTTGGTTGTGAGCGGATCAAGGTGGAGAAGCTGGAGAAGAACAGGGTGGAGAACGTCGCCAACCTAGCGTGGCTCACGCGCACAGCCATCTACCTGAGGGACAAGGCCAAGAGACTGAGGAGGACTTGGGAGGACGCCAACTCACTTCGCGTGGACGAGCTCTTTGAGCTCAACACCGAGACCTTCGAGCTGCACTAGTCCCGTCTCAAGCTTCACCTGTGCCAGATGGCCTGGCTGCCGACCCCCGTCGAGACTGAGGAGGTTTGAGAGGCTCACGCCTTGGTGTCCCGGATCTTTCCGCCTGACTACCCCATTGAAGACCGCTACCCCGTCTCGTACAAGAAGGCTCGCACTAGGTAGAGAGCTGAGCGAGGGCATGACCTCGAGTAATGTTGTATGCTAGTAGTCTCCATGAGTAATTCCATGCAGCCGCGAGCATGTTCCGGTGCATGAAGAGAGTCATGTCACATCTTGTAGGCACTACCCTTTTGACCATGTATCGATGTGTTAGAGCGTTGATTTGAGCTGCTACCCCTAAGGTCTGAGTCAGCCTCGGGGAAGCATATGTACTACTCATGCTTGATTTATGCTTGGATCTTAATGGAGTTATTCGTGTCTCAATGCTTCTTCTCATTGTGTGTAGGTTATATAAATAGTCGTATTTTCATGCTTGTCTCGGACTCTTATGTGTGTTGGTGAGTGACGTTGTGTGAAGTCCTTTTCTTCCCCTCTTATGTTTTCAGAAGGATGTTGATCCGTCGATCCAATTGGCTGATGGCTCGCCTCGAGGAGGCCGCTGTTGAGGAAGGCCGTGGACGCGGACATGGCCATGAACGCCTGCCCCTGTGTGGAGGAGCTTTGGGAGCTCGAGGCCGGGGTGCCGGAGCACCGCCACCACCGCCCGAGGGACCTGAGGCTGAAGCAGCACATGGAGGAGCCGAGCATGAACGAGAGCAAGGTCAGCCTGAGCCGGACCAGCCCCTGCCACCCCCACCTAACTTCGTGGAAGTGATGGCGGTCCAGACTCAGCTGATGCAGAGGATGGCAGAAGCCATGCAGCACTGTGGCAACGGTGGGAACCGCGCCGCTCCGCAGGACGAGGACCTCACGAAGATCGGGAGGTTCATCCGCCTGAAGGCCCCCACTTTCAGCTACTCGGATGACCCACTCGAAGTTGACGACTGGCTGAGGGTGATCGAGACCAAGATCGACCTCACTGTCTCCTCTGACGAGGAGTGCATCGCCATCGCCGCGCACCAGCTGAAGGGTCCTACCAAGGCGTGGTGGGGCAACTACACCGCCACCAACCCGAACCCAGCATTCATCACCTGGCTGAAGTTCTGCGAGGCGTTCCGCGAGCAATACCTGTCCGGTGAGCTGCTGGTCCAGAAGGAGTAGGAGTTTCGCACCATGACCCAGGGTGTGATGAGGGTCGAGGAGTACGAGCGCCACTTCATGAAGATGATGCGGTACGCCCCCGATGACACCAACACCGACCAGAAGAAGCATTTCTAGTTCCTACGAGGCCTACACCATGGCCTTCGTCAGGCGCTGAAGGTGAGCGAGCACAAGTCCCTTCGCCACCTCGTCAACCGCGCCATCGCGGTCGAGGATGAGAGGAGGAGCCACGAGGAGCGCATGAGGGGCAAGAAGAGGTCGGGAGATCACGATCACCACGACCCAACCTTCCAGAAGCCGAGGAGCGGACAGAGAACATGCTGAGGGGGAGCTGCCACCCGGGGCACAACCAGCCTAGGCGTGGCTTCGGAGGTGGAGGATGTAGCTCGTCCCCCGGAGGGAGGAACCCCGGCTACCCCTAGCAGACTGGAGGCTACACTCGTGCGCCACCAAGCACTGCGAGACCTACCGCAGGAGGCTTCACCGTCACCTGCTTCGCCTGTGGCAAGCCTGGCCACAAGTCCTATGACTGGCTAGACAAGAAGGCCGCTGCTACACCCGTGAGAGGACCTACTCTAGGAGGCCGACTTCCTCAGGCTGCACCACCACCGACTGTCGACCGTGGGAGGCTGAACCACCTAACCGAGTAGGAGGTTGCCAACGCTTCTAACGTCGTGATGGGTGAGTTTTTATTTTGTGGTACAAGTGCTTTGGTTCTCTAGATTCGTGAACAAACTTCCCCTCCCTACAACCACCCGATCGACTCCTATCATCACGAGTTCACCACTTGGATATATTCGATGCACCTTGCTGTGCAAAAGAGTGGATGTGGTCATCCAGGACCACAAGTTCTTTTGGGATCTGACAGTGTTGCCTTCCAATGGCAGCGATGTGATACTGGGGATGGATTGGATCACTGCTCACAAAGGAGTCATCTCCACTTCACCGAGACTTGTGAAATTTGTACACCCTGACGGGACTAGAGTCACCTTTGAGCCAATGAAGTCTCGAGACATACCAGCCGTGTATTGTCTTCACACAAAAGCCATCTCTGATGTACCAGTGGTTTGTGAGTTTGAGGATGTGTTCCCAAAGGAGCTGCCCTGTTTACCACCCGACTATGATGTGGAGTTTGTGATCAACTTGGTGCCAAGGACTGCCCCAATAGCCTAGAGCTCGTATCGCATGGCAGAGGTTGAGCTGAAGTTGTTGAAGGCAGAGTTAGACTCACTGCTCGAGAAGGGGTTCATCCGACCAAGTGCTTCACCGTGGGGTTCACCGGCACTGTTCGTGCCGAAGAAGGATGGAACTCAACGTCTGTGTGTTGATTATCACGCCCTAAATGCAGTAACTATCAAGAACAAGTACCCGTTACCATGGATCGATGACCTGATGGATTAGCTAAGGCAAGCTAAGTTCTTTAGCAAGATTGATCTCCGATCAGGCTATCACGAGATGAAGATTCGATCGGAGGATATCCACAAGACAACATTTGTGACCCGGTATGGATAGTACGAGTACACTGTCGTATCGTTCGGTCTTACGAACGCCCCGGCGTACTTCATGAACATGATGAACAAGGTATTCATGGATGAGTTGGACAAGTGTGTCGTTGTCTTCATTGATGACATACTGGTCTTCTCCAAGACCACAGAGGAGCATAAAGAGCACCTGAGGATCGTGTTGGGAAAGCTCAGATAACATCAGCTGTATGCCAAGTTCAGAAAGTGTGAGTTCTGGATTGAAGAGGTCGCCTTTCTTGGTCATGTGTTGTCAGCTAAAGGAGTGGTCGTAGATCAGAGCAAGATAAAAGCAGTGTCCAAGTGGTAGTCACCGAAGTCTGTGACAGAGATCCGTAGTTTTCTCGGTTTAGCCGGATACTACCGCCGGTTTATCGAGAACTTCTCCAAGACTGCAAAGCCCATGACAAAGCTATTGAAGATCAACACGCGATATGTGTGGTCGGACAAGTGTGAAGCCAGCTTTTAGGAGCTCAAGACTTGCCTCACCACTACACCAGTCCTGACTCTTCCCTATGCGAGCAAGGACTTCGTGGTGTACTGTGATGCATCGAGACAAGGACTCGGTTGCATGTTGATGCAAGGAGGCAAAGTGGTTGCCTATGCCAACTACCCCACACATGACCTTGAGCTAGCTGTTGTCGTTCAGGCTTTGAAGATATGGAGACACTACCTAATGGGCAACAAATGCGACATCTATACCGACCATAAGAGTATGAAGTATATCTTCACACAGTCAGAGTTGAACTTGAGGCAAAGAAGATGGCTAGAGCTGATTAAGGACTACGACTTGAACATTCACTACCACCCAGGCAAGGCAAACGTCGTAGCCGATGCATTGAGTCGCAAGCACTACTACAACAATCTAATGGTACAGAAAGAACAACCGGCATTGTATGAGGAAATGGAGAGGTTGAGTCTGGAGATAGTCGAGGAAGGACAATTGAATGAGTTGAGGGTGAAGTACACACTCGAGGACTAGATCCGGCAAGATCAAAAAGGATGTCCAGAGATGGAGGAAGTGAAGTCCCTGATGGCAAGAGGCAAGGCAGTCGACTACCGCCTCGACGAGCAGGGCACGCTATGGTTGAAGGACCGCATATGCGTACCACGGAGCAAGGAGATTCGAGACTCGATTTTGAAAGAAGGCTACAACTCTCGATACTCGATCCACCATGGATGCACAAAAATGTACAAAGATCTGAAGGTACGGTTTTGGTGGGAGAAGATGAGGGAAGACATTGCCGAGTACATTGCTCGATGCAACACGTGTCAGAGAGTGAAGGCAGAACACCAGAGACCCGCCGGCTTGTTGGAACCGCTAGAGATACCCATGTGGAAGTGGGATGATATCAGTATGGACTTCATTATGGGATTGCCGCGTACACAAAAAGGGAATGACTCCATTTGGGTGATTGTCGACCGATTGACCAAAGTAGCACACTTCTTGCCAGTGAAAGCCAACTACAGTTTGAGCCGACTTGCGGAACTTTATGTGGACAAGATCCTGAAGCTTCATGGGGCTCCGAGGAGTATTGTGTCAGACAAAGGGCCATTACCGCACAGTTCTGGAAGAGTCTACATGCTTCCATGGGCACCTAGTTGAACTACATCACGCTTTCCACCCCCAGACGGATGGTCAAACGGAGAGAGTGAATCAAGTCCTAGAAGACCTGCTGAGGGCTTGTGTGTTGACCTACGGGTCCGATTGGGAAAAGAGTCTGTCCTATGCCGAGTTCTCGTACAACAACAACTACCAGGCCAGTTTGAAGATAGCTCCCTTTGAAGCTCTTTACGGCAGAAAGTGTCGAACACCGTCTGAAGATAGCTCAGAGCAGGCAAAAGAGCTACGTTGACCCCAAGAGGAAAGACATCTTGTTCAAGGTGGGAGAGCACGTCTACTTGAAGGAGTTATGCCTCCGGGGTACAAAGAGGTTCCATGTCAAGGGAAAGTTGTCGCCAAGGTACGTCGGCCCGTATCCGATTGTGAAGAGGATCGGGAAGGTGCCTTACAAGCTCGAGCTACCTCCGGACCTTACCGGAGTGCATCCGGTATTCCATGTGTCTCAGCTCTGGAAGTGTGTGGTCATCGAGAAGAGGGTGCCCGCTCAGGCACTCGATGTTCAGGAGACCCTGGAGTACCTGGAGTACCCAGTCCGGATCCTGGACTGGGCAGAGAAGTCAACCAGGAGCACCACCACGCACTTCTTCAAGGTGCTTTGGAGTAATCACTCTGAGTGCGAAGCGACGTGGGAGAAGGTGTCCGTCATGAGGGAGAAGTACCCTCACCTCTTCGAACCGGAGGTAACTTCTCAATCTCGGGGACGAGATTCTTGTGAGGGGGAGTTTTGTAACATCCTTGATTTTTGTTTGGTTGTAAAAATGTGGGATTTCAAAAACTTGATTTGAATTTGATTTCTTATGAAAATAATTAAGAGTGTCTTCTATTTCCCCTTCCCTAAAGTCCTAGGATTGTATTTGCTTCAACCTAAAAATATTAGGGCTTATAAATGTTAGTGTGAGAAGTTGGATTTTTATTTGGACTTATTTGAGTGGATTCAAATTTGAATTGGAATTCAAATTTGAATTGAATAGGAAATAGGAGTAACATAAATAGGAAACATTAACCCCCTACGTGGGCTGCAGCCAACCAACCGGCCCGTCTTCCCTTTCGGCCCAAGCGCGGCCCGCGAACGCCGCCACCTATCGCGCCCGGTGTGCACCCGCTGACCGGTGGGACTCGCGTGACGCCTTGCTGACGTCAGCATGACGTCTCCATCAGCACCCTCCTTCTTTCTTCTTTAGCAACGCTAGTGGGCCGAGTGCCGTCGCGCCGGGCTGGGGGCGCCATCGTGATGCGGCCACACGCCTGTTCGCGCATCCGCGCGTCCACGCGTAAACCACCGCCCGCTGCTATAAGTAGAGCACAACCACACCTCCCCGCACTCCCAACCCTAGCTTCCTCAGGGGGATTCCATCCCCTGTCCACACCGCCCCGCGCCGGGGGAGGATAAGAAGAAGGGGGAAGGAGAAGGAGGAATCGACAGCGGGAGCCGGAGGCCGCCCGTGGAGTCCCAGGGCGTCGGGAAGCCCCACACCTCGACGTCGCGCGTCCTCTTCTTCCTCTACCAGCACCGCCACCATCCTCGTCACCGCATCGCGCATCTGTTCACCACCGTCTTCACCTTCTGGTCCCGTAGACCGTAGGTGAGCGCCTGACCCTCTTGTAGCACCCGACCCTCGAGTTGAGGTCGTGCGTCGAGCCTGGTGTGCTCGCCACCATGTCTAGGAACGCCGCCGTGCACACGCTGTGTGATACCAGCCATCGAGCCAGGCTGGGATTTTCTTTCTTGCAGGTGCCACTACCGACTTCGCCGGGCGCACATCCCCGCTAGCCGGCCTTTCTTCCTCATTCTGCCGCTTCGATTTCCCCGAACATCGTGTCACCGCCAATCTCTCAGTCGTCGCTATGGCCGTGGCCTCGACGCGCGCATGTACTCGCCCACATGCATATCCGTGCACCCGCGCACGAGCACGCGTTATCCTGGGAAGGGTTCAAGCCCAGCCCTTTGTCTTTCTGTTCCACGACCGAGCTGAGCTCGCCGGCGTTTCACCACGGCGAGCCGAGGCGTCACCTCCATGGTATTCATTCCACCCGGAGCTATGAGCGCCGGGTCGTTCATGCGCTCGCGTGCCTGTTCTCGTGCTCGCACGTGCAGACCATCACAGGCCGTGGCCACCCGAATCTCACCGCCGACCCGCTCTGCGTCTGTTTGCCGCGCCGCTGCGCGCCCACGCGTGCGCTCGCCACCCATTCTCGCGGTTGTGCTTTTGAGCACGCACACGCGCCCGTGTACACCGCGAGGACACGAACCGACCACCTGTGCCAGGCCCCCGCCGGGCCAGAGGCCAGAGACGTTGCGCCGTCCTGCCGCCGTGTCGGCCATGGTTTCAACCACACCACGCCAGTCTCCCCTTCCTTGTTCGTTCCCTTCGAGCCCTAGCAACCCAGTAGGTACCCGCAAACCTCGTTGTGGCATGTGTGGTCCTGGCGCCGCGAGACCTCACCGTCGGTGAGGCCATCCCGCGCCGCCGCTCCTTTGGGGCATTCCATCGAACGCCAGGCTTCGCACTCTATAACCCAGAGGGGTTTTGCTCGACGCACGCTGGGCCATACGTGGGTGCGGCTGTAGCCCATCCGCCGGATCCGGTGCGGCCTGCCAATCACATGTCAAGCCGCACGTGTGCCTACACAGCACCGCGCCGCAGCGAATCCCGCAGGGATCCTGTGCGTCGGGCCACAACAACGGTCACATGGGCTGCAGCTGGGCTTATAGCTGCCCGCGTGGCGGCCACATTACTGCCTGTACCCAGCCTTCAGCCAGGCAGTAGTTAGCTTTTAGTCCCTTGGAGCCAGTCATTAGTCAGCCTATAGTGTGCGCTATTGTGTATGTGTATTTTCTTTTCAGAAAACTATTTTGACTTTGGAAAATCCTAGTAAATCCAATTTTCCCGCGAAAAATATAAAACTTTTTCTAGTAAATCCAATGCTAGGCTAGTGTTTGCTCTCTTTTGGCTCTTAATTGTCGTTCTTTTGGAGTTAATTGCATTAGGACCGCTGTTTATTTTAATTTACACGCTAATAGGAGCAGCTAGAGCCGGGGAGCTGATCCCGGAGTATGACTACGCCAACGACTTCACCGCGGAGGACTACCCGACCCCATGTTCAGGCCCGACTAACTTTGAAACCCATAGACATTGCAATGTAGTTTGCTAGCGCTTTATTTTATATGCATGATGATGAACCTTGCACTGCCTACTTTAAATATATTGTCCTTGATTGCCCTACTATTATATATGTTTATAAGCGTGTATATACGCTGAGCTTCGCGATGTATGTGTTGGGATGGGAATAGTGGTTCTTGGCGTGAGTTGGATAAAACCGGTAGGAGAAAGCTTTTTGGGTACTTTGGTGGGGGCGAGCTCGAGACAACTGATATGGGATCAGGGATAGGGGTGCACTCCTCGGTGTATCCCTACTTTGATGGTTTTCGAAGCCTAGGTGTTGGGGTTTACTTGCGCTTGGAGGATATGAGCTCGCCCCGGTCTGAAACCGAGTGGTTCAACTTGTCCATAGGACCTTCGTACACACCACTCCGCTGAGCGTGGGGTTAGGGCCGAGTTGAGCTCGGCATGTGCGGAACCATACCTGCTAGGAGGATAGCGGGGTATCAGTGGGGGAGCGGTGGAGGTGAGACCACCCTCTCAGAGCGACTCTCGTGTGGCCACACAGGGGCATTTCACAGTTCTGGTGCCGTAACTTTTGAGGGGGGGCCGTTTTGAGGGCCGGATGCAGGATGGGACCGTAACTACCGAGTTCGCCCGGTAGGATGGGCTAAGTCCGCCGTACACCGGTCGAGTGCCATTCCGGGATGGGTACAGGTGTACACACTCTGTAGAGTTGTTTGATCTATAGCTATAGCCGCGTCCTCGGTCATGGACAAAGCCTAGAAGACATGTTCGTTCCTCATGTTTTGGGATTTCTACCTCCCCCTATAGATGAGTGTATGGTGGGCCGTGGTTGCAGTCGGTTAGAGGAGAGAGGCTCCATCTACCTCGTTGATCCGATTGCAATCATTGAGGTGCGAGGAGAGGAAGTTCTTGCATTGCCCCTAGATAGGAGTAGGTTGAGGAGATGGGGCCCTGGGTGACCAGGTGGTTCCGAACTGGGTTGAGAGCTTTGGACATGGGATCTTGCTGGAGATATCTTGTTTAAAACTCTGCTGCTGCTACATAAGAAACCAGGGCAGCTTCCTTGTCTCTGTTTCTCCCTTTAGATGTTAGGCCACTTAAAGGTGCATACAGTTGGTGTCGTAGACCTATCCCACTCCTTAGGGATAGACTTTGGGTGTGCATGGTACGGGACCGAGTACGACAACAACACCGATGGATGGTACGACTGAGGGATGCGTCGCTTTGCTCAAAGAGGCTTGTGGCGAGAAGAATAAAAGATGGAGACCCTTCTGAGTTGCTAGCTACCGTTGCGTAGAATTTCACCATGATTCAGCCAAAAGGCTTGTAATGATGTACTCCATAATGGACATGTAATAAATTATGTACTTTTACTCTTATGTGATCCGATGTATGATTTTGTGTATTTATCTGTGAGACGTTCTGTACGTGATAGCCACTTATCTAGGGACTATCGCGATGGTACAGGGATTTAGATTTTCTATGAAAATCTGGGATTTTACATGCCCGACCGACCTCCTCCCTCCGCCGGCTCATCGTAGGGCCAAACCATGCGCCTCCTAGAGCGACACGTGGATGTCACATGGATTGAAAGGCCCACCAGGGGACCAAACCACCTCAAAAACTACATACAAGTAGAACCGCCTTAGGGACCCACCTACTAGTCGCCCAGAGGAACCACACCACGAGAGGAGCCCCACAGGCATTGGTCGAGCCATCATTGTGTGGGTTCATCTCGGCCTTCCACGTGGTGCTTCCCCATTGGTCCTAAAGGCCATTTCGGGGTGTTTTGCAGCAAGTTGTGGCTCGGACCTAGGGTTTAGTAGGCCTATATATAGAAGGGGAGGGGGCACATTTCTAAGACACACCACTCTTGATTCACTTCTCTCTCTTTTTAATTTCCAAGGCTAGGGAGTAGGGTAGAGTAGCTCTTATTCTACTCCTAAGTCTACTTTGGGATCTGGGTTTAAGTTCTATTATACCTTTATTTCTTTGTATGAATTTGATCTACTTCAGTAATATATCTATTTCATATAAAGTTGTGTCACATGGGTGATATGTTCTTGAGTTCTTTGTTAGTTCATCATTTGAAGGCTCGAGTTCTTCATGAACTAAACCTTTCGATCTTGTTAATTAGATATAAGAAATTTTGTATCTGTTGGTATGACTAGCCTCAGTTTGATATGGATGGTTAGTTTACATCTGCTGTGTTGCATGAAGTTTGTGTTTATGCTACTGTATTCGGTCTAAGTGGTGAGTCATCTGGTTGCTTTGACTTCGGTCAGGGTCACAACATCCCGGGCCGGTGGGAGTCTAGCAACAACGTAAGCATGGTGATTAGGTTGCGTAGCTGTGATAGATATGAGGATCCCCCCATATAGATAGAGGTAGGCCACTAGTGACAACTGTTGGACTCTTTGTACTCCTCCATGCCGAGATTTTCCTTAAAGAGTTTGTAAATGTAGCAATTGTTGTTGTGCTTAAGCGACACAGGGGCTATCCCCCTGTTTGTATTTGGGTGCTGGACATACAATAATGCAATGTTGAAGTGTATATTTTTTCATATCTGTTGAACTTTGTATGTATAGTATATTAGAACCTAGAGCTAGCTCATAGAGTCCTTCCAATGTCGTAGTGTTTCTTCGAGATGAACTACGACAACTACGACTTTGTATGAAATGATATTGTCATGTGTCAACTATTCATATCATTATCATTTATCTTACTCCTGTATTTGAGATTGTTGTTTCTTCCCCGATCTTTAGTTTTATTAGAACAGGTGCCGCGCGTTGCGCGCCCTATCGTGCCAACAATCAAATATAAGAATCAAGTATAAGTGAATAGTGTGGATCTATGTAACCAATAATTACATGTTTAGACTCCAATTCTCAACATCTAGTATACATGACCTCAAGATGTGTTTAACACAAGTAAGCAGCGGCCTTTGCACAACCACCATTGTCATCTCTAGGCTCTTCTGCAGACTTGTCATGAAATGTTTGCTAGGAAAATGCAAACATATGGAAAGCACTAGACGAGGGACCAAATCACTTTGAAATGTTTTTTTAAGCCCACAAAGCTTGCCACAGCCATAAGAAAATACAGAACGTGTATAACATCAGGCACAATACAATTAAAGGTTAAATGATCCAATGAAAATACAACTTAACTGAATGTTCAATAGAAAAATAACTGGCTAACCCTACATCTTTCCTAAATGATTTGTCAGCTTAGAGACATCACAGTCAAGGTACAAACCAGATTTGTGGTTAGCCTAGCTGGCATGCTCCAAAGGAAAACTAATTAGTGCTCAATAAAATGATAAAATTCAGGAGCAGGTGGCACATTGTTGAACATATCAAAATACCAGGTTTTGGTATGTGTGAGCATAACTACAATCCATTGAGTGCCAGGTCAAGCAATTAAACCCACAACTTAGTTTCTGGATATTAATGTGCTACCATTAAGCATTGGCTACACCAAACTACGTCATATATTAACCGGAATGATCGAGTTCAGAAAAACAAATTCCTTACATGAACAAAAAGCATAGGAGGGTATGATGTCAAACATGTTATTCTAGGTAATAAGTCAGATTTGGAAAAAAATTGTCTCATTTCAGTTAAGGCAGCAAGTAAACCACAATTGAAGTCATCATTAGCATTCAAATAGCTTATTAATGGAAATGAAATCATCTTAAAGAAAGAAAGGACAAAGAAAATCATCTTAAAGAAAGAAAGAACAAAGAAAGAAAGATACCTGAATGTTATTGCCCAACCAACAAGGCCACAAAGCTCACTGAAGGCAACAGAAAAAGGATTAGACAGGTACTCAATTCTAATAAGATGTCATAAAAAACAAATAGCATAAATACGTAGTGATCTGTTTGACATGCACATGTGATAAAAATCATGATAACAAAGCAAGAAAGCATGGTTTCTAACTTACAGTGAGGCCCTTATAGACCATCATATGTGTTCCTGGCTTCGCATTTTTCTTAGCAATCACTTTATCATATGCACATTGGGGCACTTTATCCTCTAATCTTGCCTTTTCTTTTTTCCTCTGTCGTCACAAAAACAAAATACAAAGAGGGAACATGTCAAATTACCGGAAGAACTTGTTTTTGAGTCTAGATTTCAATTTTATCCTTTAATTATCTACATTTCAAGAGAATAATTTAACCCTAGCATCCAGCAAAAAGAGATGGAGGGAGTTACACACTGTTGACGGTGAAAATCCGTCAACCTAGCCATGAGTTTACCTTCGGTGTTGGCATAAGTTTTATACCTTATCCATTGGTACTAACCCCCGTGGTATAACAAGTTCACGTGTGCATGTAGGTTTTGGAGTTTAGTGTTTATGCAGGGTTTTAGCGTTGAAAGCAAGACTTTCGGGATAAGTTCATCAAGCACCTTATGACAAGACCTTGAAGCCCCGTACAAGTCATGCAATGAAGCAAACTTAACTCCAAGAAGTCAGGGACTTGATTCGAGAAGACGACAAACTCCGAGGACCTAACCTGAAAAGTGCTGAATCTTGCAAGACAAGGAGTTATGCCCAATTCAGAGAGAAACTGATGACATGGACCTACATGCAGAAGGGGGCAACATCCAGGAAGCAAGGGAACCGACGTAGAGCAAAGGAGGCCTCGGGGCCGGGCTCGGATGGACCCGGCCGGCCGGCCCCGGGCCGGTCGGCCGCCGATCTGTCCGGGGCCCGTTTGCCCCCTCCTTTGCCCTAGCCGCCATTCGGGCTATTTATAGCCCCCTGACCAAGAGCCACACATCATCCAATTTGTCATCAGCCACCGAGGAGCAGAGAAGAGAGGGACACCATCTCGGAGAGGAGAGGGTCGAGCTAGTTGACTAGGGTTTCCCTAGCCGACGTGGGAACCTTGCACGGAAGACCACGTCGGAGTTCCCGGAGCTAGAAGCAAGATCAAGGAAGGATCCCGGTGGTGATCTTGTGTATGTATCATTGTCATAGTTTAATTATCAAGTTGAATCTTTTCCTAGCGATCAAGTGTTTCCTCGAAGATTTCGTTTTTCGATCGGCTTTGCTTATTCCAATTCTATTCTCGAGATTGATTACATAGGGTGTTCTTATAGCCGCGGTGGCTAGAGGTACACGTCGGATCTTCCGAAAGATTCTCGACTTGTCTTTTGACTCGCCCTAGACTCCCCGCATGAGTCGGGATACGTTGTGACAGAACGGGGGTTCCGAAAGGCGGATGTTTTCGGATGTGGACGGGAAACCACGGTTTAAAGAGGCTTCTAATAAGATTCGATTTGCTACTTCTTCTCTTGCTTGGAACTTCAACAAAAGGCTTATCCCGATCTCTCTAGATCGGTTTATGTACCCAATCTTACTTTGTTATCTCTGGTCTTTAGTAGATTAGATTAGTTCCGTGTCTTTTACCTAGATGCATTAGGGTTTCTCTTTTACCGAAGATTGAAGTTACTTGGATTTACTAGATCAACTTTTGCGTCACACTTTTGTTCCACGGATTCGATACCTTGGGTTCACCACTCGAGGGAAGAAGGGTCCCTTGACTACGACGGGAGACTTGTCCGCTTGCAAGTCATAAATGAACTTTGATACAACTATTAACCGTCAACAAGCCCCTTTTTCTGGCGCTGTTGCCGGGGAACAAGTGATCAAGATTTGATTTTTTATTGCCTTTTCTTGTAATTTTCAGTTTTCTTTTAATTTTTTTGCATCTACTAAATTTTGATCATCCTCAAAATATATCTAATCTAGTTTGTCTAACCCTGATTTGTATAGATTTGTTTTTACTTTCTAGTTTTTGCATACTTTGTTTATTGCTAACCCTAACAGGAGATGGACGGCTACCTCTCCAACAAACCCGATAATTTTGTGGATGATCCAGAAAAACTTTACAGGCTAAGGAGACGCGAAGCACATCAAGCTAAAAAGCTGGATTTTGTACATTCGGAGTCGGAAGACAAAGGATCGAAGGAATCTCTGAAGAATTCACCTCCTCAAAGTCCTCGGGAGAATCGACTTCCACCGATGGGTGACCAACCACCGCAAGAACACAAGATTGGGGAGCTATGCACCCCGGACATCATCGACCTACCAATCTTGAACCTTGAGGAGATCGGAAGACCGTTCGAGATCAAGACCTCAACAATCCGTATGGTGCAATATTCACCCTTCACCGGTAAAGAGGATCCGAAACTTCACCTCCAAGCATTCATTCAACTATGTCAGACTTTCAACATGGATGGGGTGACTCAAGATCAAATGAGGGCAAGGCTTTTTCCGCTCTCACTTCTCGGGAAGGCTTTGCAATGGTTCCACTCTCAACCGGCAGAGACGGTGCAAAATTGGAACACGTTGACGACGGCTTTCATGAAGGAATACTACTCGCCGGGTAAAACTCAAAGCTTGCGTAATAAGATTGCCACCTTTGTTAAATATCCTACGGAAACAACCTCGGAGGCATTCGAGCGCTTCAACGAGTACACTCGGGTGGTTCCACATCACAAGTTCCCAAAGGAAGACCTCATGCAAAAGTTCTATCAAGGACTCACCATGGCGTCAAGGACGATCATCGATGCATCGGCGGGAGGATCCATCATCGAACTTACGCCGACGGAAGCTTTCACTCTATTCAAGAAGGTCGCGGACAATGACACATGGGCGTCATCCGGGCGCCTACATCCGGTTCAACCCGCGGGGAACGTCAAGGGAGTCTTGCAAGTGGACAAGGAGAAGCAAGATCGACTTGCTCATGAGGAGGCTGGAGAAGATGGAGATGGAAAAGAAAGAGGCTCAAGACTTGAAGGCCGCCGAAGCAAGGTCCACATGCGAAGAATGTGGAGAGTATGGCCATGTCCGCAAAGATTGTCCGGAGGAAGCCAAAACGCTCGACTACATGAGGAAGGGAGAACTGCCGAACTTCCGCTACGGGCAAGGTAGACCTCAATTTAATGCAAGCTCATCTATTCCTAACGTGGTTCCGTTTCGTATGCAATTGAAGGAGTTCATGGACGAGCAAGCTAAGATCAACAAGGACACCATCACCAAGTTCATGACCATAGACAAGGTGTTGGAGAACATCGATAGCAAAGTGACGGAGGTCGGAAGTTCCAATCATCAAGTGTTCAACATGATGTAGATGCTCGAGACGCAAGTTGGACAACTTGCGGGGCGCCTCACTAACGATGAAGGGAAGCTTCCGGGACAACCTAAAAGTCCCGAATCGGCGAAGGCCATTCAAACACGTTCGGGGAAGGAGACTGAAGATCCGGAACGTTCCGCGGGAGCAAGGAAGCTTAAACCATCCACCGAGGTGGAAGGAGTTGCTAAAGAGAAGGTTACGGGGATTGTCACCGAAGAGCCCAAATTTGAGATGCCGGAGGAAGACATGAGGATACCGCAACTCAAGCCACGCTTCTTCCAAGGTAAACTTGACAACCACTTTGAGAAGTTTGTGGAGGTTGTGCGTAGACTTAGCATCAACATGCCATTACTAGATGCCCTACAAGTACCTAAATATTCTCGTTACTTTAAAGACATACTTGCAAATAAATATGAGATAGCAACACTCGGGGTAGATCATGTCAAGATGTCCGAGGAGTGTAGTGCCGCTATTGCTAATGGGCTAGAGAAGCAAAAGGACCCCGGATGCCCTACAATTCCATGTTCGGTTGGTTCTTTCAACTTCGAAAAGGCGTTATGCGACCTTGGAGCAAGTGTCAGCGTCATGCCGAGGGATGTGTTCGAGAAGCTACGCCTACCAATGGAGCCTACGGGTATATGTTTGGAGTTGGGAGATAACTCCATTCGCTATCCCTTGGGCGTAGCCGAAGATGTACCCGTGAAGGTCGGACACCACTTCATCCCCGTCAACTTCATTGTGCTCGAGATGGGAGAGAGGGAGAAGCCGCCGCTCATCCTTGGGAGGCCTTTCCTCAAGACCGTAGGAGCTACTATTGATGTTGGCAAGGGGGAGATCATGTTCGATATCAACGGAGAAAGGAGTTCCTTCAAGTTACGTCCAAGAATTGAGGTATGCAACATGATTGGAGTAAAGGGAGAACCAAAGGAAAAGGAGGGGCTGAAAAAGAAGGAGCCGAAAAAAATGAACGTAAAGAAAATCAAAGAAGGTGTTGCATTCGTCAAGACAAAGGAAGAGAAGCCGCCTGTGAAGACCAAAAAAATGACTAAGCCGGAAGACAAACCCGTGCCCAAGATGGTGCGGAAGTGGGTACCCAAGATTGCAACGCCCGCAAAGAGCGTTGATCCGAAGTAATCAAGTGAAGAAGTCTAGCTATAAACTATAAACGAAGCGCTACCGGGAGGACAACCCGATTCTAGGTTTTTCGAGTCTTTTTAATAATTTAATTTTGAATTTTATTACGCAAAGACATTAGACTTAGAAGTGGTTGAACAATATTAGAGACATAATTCTTGATTGAATATTTTGCTCTATCATAAAACCTTTGCATGAACCCTCTTATGTGCTTGTTTGTTCTTTTCCTTTCGAGAAACCTCAACCAAATAATTTCAGAACCTAAATCAACCTTTCACCCTCATCATGGTGCTGAGGTTGACTTATTTTTTATGCTAAAACCACACGAGTAGAGCCACGACTTATACCTAGGAGTTAATTAAATTTCAGCGTGGGGTAGGACTCGCGTGAACCTAGAAATTAAAACTTTTGGTTGGTTTTTAAAAATCTATATCCTTGGTTTCTCTAAGATTAGAATTTTTCTAAGCCTCATTGAATTTCGTTTTATTCAAAATCTCTCTTATTTAGCCAAAATTAGAACCTAAACCTATGCCCCCATGATCAAGCCGGGAAAAGTTTGCTCTCAACCGATGAAGGCAAACTATACCGGTGAGACCGATATCAACGTAGTCGGAAAATATTTTCGACTTACATTTGTTTTTAATGGTTTAAAAACTTCTCTAAATTTATGCTTGAGCTCTTGCATGGCTCTGAAAAATATTTTTAAATTTTGAATTAGAGGAGTGCTTAACCTTAAACACACCTAAAGGGAGGCAATCTAGTTTGAATTAATCATGCATGCACCATTGGATACTCTTTCATCAACGTTCACCAAGTCCACATGCAAAGGACAAGCATGGTGGGCAGCAAGCATCAACTTTGCAGGAATTTCATGGTGGCATGTGAAGCAAGTGGAGCTAGGGAGCATGGACATGACCCAAAGCATGAAGCATCAAGTGGAAGGACCAATAATGCAAGAAAAGGAGTGGACGAGAGCGTTTGGGCGGTGCAACTCGTGGAGCACGCGGGCGGGGAAAGTTGCGGAGGAGAAATTATCGTGCTGGAAGAAAGCCGAGGCGGGGAGGAGCCAGAAGCCACCCAGGCCGGTCGGCCCAGGCCGGCCAGCCTCCCCTACTTAAGGAGCCTCCCGGCTCCCGTTTTCTGCAGGCAAGCTTCCCTCTCCTTCCTTAGTTTGTGTGTTCAAGTTTGTGTGCCCAGAACCTCCGTAGACATAGCCAACCTTCCCAAGCTTGATAGCTCAAAAAATCCACATCCTTAATCCACCCAAAGTCCACATCCCGAAGTAAGATTTTAAGTGCCTAGTTACCGGTTGCAACCCAGAGTTTTAGTGGAGAGAAGATTGCAGCAACCATGTGGAAGAAAACCACAAGTCTCTTCTCCAAGAAGAAGGGTTCATCGTCATCCAAGCGGTCGTCGACGACGTCTTCGAGGAGGCACTCGGTTTCCGAGTCTCCTCGGAGCATGGAGACGGATACGACACCACCAAGGAGGAACGATGCTCTCCTCCTTGGTGGTATGAGGGCTGCAAGGAGCACGTCCATGAGGTTTACCGAACCTCAAGGGCACACGGAGGAGCCGCCCGTGCCACCATGACGATCGACCTGTTCGACCGCGCCACCTCCATACACTCTGATATATTCCTCGTAAGGCTTCATCATTTTGTCGGAGGAGGAGGAGGAGAGGCTCTCTCATCTTGAGAAGAGGCTTGTGCCCAACGTCGAGTTTGACGACCAAGCACTCTACAACTTGGGTTTCGGCACCGACATATACTACATGTTGGGTCACCTTGGATGGGTGCAATTCTCCAACGGAGTGTCGGCGGACACCCACAAGGAGTTCGCCTTGGAAATCTTGATGACCATTGCACCTATCCTTGATGATGGGGTGCAAAGTTTATCATTTCGTTTGGAGGGAGTCCAACAAGTGGTTTCCTGCGAGCATGTTAGGGAGCTACTTGGATTCCATAAGGGAGCTCCGGAGAAAGTTGACGTGCCACCCGGCATGTTAGATGGATTTTGGAATTTGATCTTCAGAGAAGCCCACCAACAACGCAATTGCATCCGCAACCCCATTATCCGAATATTCCACTCTTGGATGTGCAAGAGGGTATTGGGGAGGATGAGGGAGACAAAGGTGACCGACACGGAGTCGAATTGGCTCTACTCGGCTTTAATTGCCAAGCAGCCAATAGACCCCTCATACCATATGATCAACCGTTGGTGTTGCGAGTCAACATCGGGAGCGGGACATATTGGTTCGGGGTGCTACCTCTCTATGTTGGCCTTCTCCCTACGGCCGGGGATCACAAGAAACCCCGAACATCTTTTGCGTGGTACCTCTCTCGGCATTGAGTATTTGCGACAAGGCAAATAATTAGTGGATATGAGAGAGGAGGTTTTCATTTAGCCACGGTGAACCTACCCCTTTCGGATGCAAGGCTTAGGCTTTTCATCCAAGGGAGGGAAGATTGGTTGGAAGAAGGACTCCTTGTCCCGGCAAGGAAAAATAAAAGAGGAAGAATTGTAGAGGAGGGATCCTCCTCCGCACAAGCGGGTAGTGCGCAACCCAATGTTGCGCCAACTTTCGGCGGGATTCCTCCTCCACCAAGTTATTACGGAGGGCCACAAGAGCAAGCATGGGGGGGTGGTGCACCGGTACCCCCACCAAATTATGTGGTGCCCAACGTAAACTTCGCGGAGCCCTGCGCACAATATCCCCAACCGCAACAAAGCGTGGCCATAATTGGAGGGCATGTTGCGAGAAACGCCCAAAACGTCGCAGCCATCTAAGCCAACGCGGCTCAACTTGGTGAGGGCAATGCAAATATTGCCTATGACTTTGGACACCTTCATCTAGTGGAGCCGGATCAATTCGTTGGAGGGGATGTCCAACCATACTATGAGCAAGGGTACTACTATCAAGATTATCAACACCAACCACCGGCGGAGGACTAGGAAGATTAAGGAACTTTAGTTTTTTTTCTTTTCCCTTTCTCTGTAATTTTCAGCTTTTGTTTGTGTGTGTTTGCGTAATATTTTCTGTTTTTATTTAAATTTCAGCAAGTGTGTTTGTTTATTTTCAGCTTGTATTTCAACTTGATTTCATCATTAATAAAGACACCACCTTGATTATATCATTGGAAAAGTTACAAAAATTTGTGCCATGATGATATATGATTATAATTGCTGCTTTGTTTATCTTTGTAATCGTTTTATGCATGTTAAAGCTAGTGCTCTCTTAAAATATGAATCTGAATTTATTTAAATGCTAGCTTAATCTTTAGCGGAGGTTATGATTAAAATAAAACCCATAGTGTTTTATGTGCTCTCAAGTTATGAATAGATTAAAGATGGTTTTTATGCTCAAAAATATTGCTAACCTTGTCACAAATATCACTTGTGTGTTGCTCAACCTATCCAAAGCCTAATATATATTTGAGTGCATAAACCTTAGTGTACAAGATTTATTTTTGAGTGACTTATTGCAGGCCATGATTTCTCTGGCCCGAGACTAAGAAGCTGGTCATTTCGTTTTTGCGTATCTATCTTTTTGCTAGCCTTTTATCCGTGCATTGTGTATCCCCGCATCGGAGATCTCACAAACCTCACCGGATATCCACCCTTAAAACTAAATATCATCTTTTGTGATTAACTCCTTGACCACAACCTATTGTTGAGAATGGATCATCAATTCAAGATCACAAGACGGTGCCAATATTGAAGAATTCAAGTATCTCTCCAAGGAAAAATATTTCCGGTACCTACCTTATTTATCGCCTCTTTTCTCGAGGACGAGCAACGTCTAAGCATGGGGGAGGAGGTAGGTACGATGCAATTTTTAGAGTTCAAAGGGGAGAGCAATTAAAAAAAAAGAGAGAAAGTTTAAAAGGGGTGCAATTAAAAAAAATCAAAATCCCGATGTGAAAGTCTCATGACCGAATGTATGACAAAAAGTAAGAGAAAGAAAAAAAATGAATGAATGAGAAAAAAAAGAAAGAAAGAAAGAAAGAAAAGAAGGAGAAATATGAGAAAGAGAAAAAAATATGAGTATGCGTAAAGTGAACTCCCCGGTTCTCTAAAGTGCATTAGGAAATTCAAGGCTTCAAGTTTAAAAGATCCATTCTCATTTTCCAACCATGTGCAATCCGATAACGAGGACTTCCTTTGTGCCTCGGGATCACCCTTTGCCATTTGCACATGTCCACTCATCTCAAGTGTGTGTATTTTTCTCTTTCCTCTCCTTGATATGACATTATTTTCCAATGACCTTTTTGACGAGTCTCGGTAAGACCATGAGAAGCTTGTCTTGTTTTGACAACACCTCATTATAATATCTTAGTGGGACTAAACTTTCCCAAAAGCTCCGTATAAAGCTTACCACACATATATGTTATGAGAGGGAAAGGAGTAGAATTATAGGATTGAGAGACAAGCGAGTTGAGAGTTCATGAGCAATATACAAGATGATTTAAATTTGTGAACTTGGTTTAGCTTTTCTTTATCTCGTTCTTTATTTCAAAAATTTTGAGATATATTTAAACTTTGTGAGCATATGAATACTTGTGGGATAAGCTTAATTAAGAATCTACCCTCCGTAGAGATGAAGGCTAGTACATTATTGAACTTTAATGAATTAAAATTTTGAGAGCATTATGTTTTCTCATGTATGATCAAGTGCAAAGTTTAAACATTGTTTGGCAACGATGATATCCATCGAAGGCTTACTCGAGGAAGATCAAGGTTTAAGCATGGGGGAGATGTTGACGGTGAAAATCTGTCAACCTAGCCATGAGTTTACCTTTGGTGTTGGCATAAGTTTTATACCTTATCCATTGGTACTAACCCCCGTGGTATAACAAGTTCACGTGTGCATGTCGGTTTTGGAGTTTAGTGTTTATGCAGGGTTTTAGCGTTGAAAGCAAGACTTTCGGGATAAGTTCATCAAGCACCTTATGACAAGACCTTGAAGCCCCGTACAAGTCATGCAATGAAGCAAACTTAACTCCAAGAAGTTAGGGACTTGATCCGAGAAGACGACAAACTCTGAGGACCTAACCTGAGAAGTGCTGAATCTTGCAAGATAAGGAGTTATGCCCAATTCGGAGAGAAACTGACGACATGGACCTACATGTAGAATGGGGAAACATCCAGGAAGCAAGGGAACCGACGTAGAGCAAAGGAGGCCTCGAGGCCGGGCTCCGGATGGGCCCAGGCCGGCCGGCCCAGGCCGGTCGGCCCAGCCCTGTCCAGAGCCCGTTTGCCCCCTCCTTTGCCCTAGCCACCATTCGGGCTTTTTATAGCCCCCTGACCGAGAGCCACGCATCATCCAATTCTTCATCGGCCGCCGAGGAGCAGAGAAGAGAGGGACACCATCTCAGAGAGGAGAGGGTCGAGCTAGTTGACTAGGGTTTCCTTAGCCGACGTGGGAACCTTGCACGGAAGACCACGTCGGAATTCCCAGAGCTAGAAGCAAGATCAAGGAAGGATCCCGGTGGTGATCTTGTGTACGTATCATTGTCATAGTTGAATTATCAAGTTGAATCTTTTCCTAGCGGTCAAGTGTTTCCTCGAAGATTTCGTTTTTCGATCGGCTTTGCATATTCCAATTCTATTCTCGAGATAGATTACATAGGGTGTTCTTGTAGCCGCGGTGGCTACAGGTACGCGCCGGATCTTCCGAAAGAATCTCGACTTGTCTTTTGACTCGCCCTAGACTCCCCGCATGAGTAGGGATACGTTGTGACAGAACGGGGGTTCCGAAAGGCGGATGTTTTCGGATTTGGACGGGAAACCACGGTTTAAAGAGGCTTCTAATAAGATTCAATTTGCTACTTCTCTTGCTTGGAACTTCAACAAAAGGCTTATCCCGATCTCTCTAGATCGGTTTATCTACCCAATCTTACTTTGTTATCTCCGGTCTTTAGTAGATTAGATTAGTTTCGTGTCTTTTACCTAGATGCATTAGTGTTTCTCTTTTACCGAAGATTGAAGTTACTTGGCTTTACTAGATCAACTTTTGCGTCACACTTTTGTTCCACGGATTCGATACCTAGGGTTCACCACTCGAGGGAAGAAGGGTCCCTTGACTACGACGGGAGACTTGTCCGCTTGCAAGTCATAAACGAACTTTGATACAACTATTAACCGTCAACACACACCTAGTTGGAGGAGTAGCAGCAGCAGCAGAAGCTGCTGCCATCTACTGAAACCTAGCATGAAAAAAGAAGATAGACGAGAAAAGAAATAGGAGGGGATGACGTGGAGGTGGAGATGGAAGGAAGGGAGGAGGAGGAGGCGTATCTGCCGCAATGCACTCCTGCTGGCTTGACCCGCCCATCGAGGAGAGTGAGGAGGACATCACCTTCCAGGGGGAGAGAGGACATGGAGCCACCGCACACCAGCGTCAAGGAGGAATAGGAGCATGATGCCGATGATGACCGCTGCTAGTGTGGTCCGCCATGGCCATCTCCACTGCATCCCCTTTCCTTCTCTCCGCCGCGGGCATCCATGCCTCTACCTATCGGTGTGAAAAGTAGCCCCGACACTAACTAGTAAGATGTGCTAAGATCGATCTCTCGATGGCCGGTGCTAAGCAATGAGGGGACACGAGTTTATCCTGGTTCCGGCCGTGGGGGCCGTACGTCCAGTAGGTTTGCGCTTGTGGCGCTATATTGCAATGCACTGTGGCGCTCGTAGAGGGGGGCTACAAGCGAGAAGGGAGAGGAGGAGAAGCCCCCAAGTCCCTATTGGATGATTGAGGCTAGTGCAAATATCTGGGGAGTTATCGCGTGTGAGAGAATGCGAGTGAGTGTGTTGTTGTATGTTGATGCTATCCCCGTGGCTGGGCGGCCTCCTCCTCCTTTTATAGACCAAGGGGAGGCGGCTTACAGTTGTGCCACGTGGTCTTTTGTATAGAGTCATGGTACCGGCGTGCAGTGCTTGTGATTTGAAGGTTGTCTTGATGAATCTTAGTCCTTGCACGCGTTGTGGTGACTCCCATGCTGGTTTGGAGGCGGTTTCGAGGGTGGTCCTACCGGCGCCTGCGTCTGGTCGTCGTTCGTACACCGATTTTAGGGTCTAGTTGACGAGGGAGCCTGGGCTGCATAACATCTGGCGTGGTGGTGTCCCGTCAGCATAAGTCCCCATAGTGTCGAGGATGGCTTTGCAGTGCCTGGGATGGTGGCACAACGCCGGGGATGGCCGCACGGGGTCGGAGGTGACAGAGGGGATGTGTTCCGTTCCCCTTGTGTCATGGCGTCGTCTTGGACAGGTGCCGGGTTGGTGGTCATACGCCCCTCGAGGGCGTCGATGTCCCTTTTTGAGGGGTGCGGCGTGGAGGAAGGATGGGAGCAGGTCGCACAATGCCAAGGAATGACAACGGGCATCCCGCACAACCCATGCACAGCACCGAGGATGGACGCACAGTGGCGGGTTGTTCGAACAGCGTCGGGATTAGATTCCCAGGCCGTGTCAGTAGATCGACGTGGAGGGGATTCACCTTTGACCGGGTGACAAGGGCCCGGATTAGGGCCCCCTTTGACGGTGAGAAGATCTCCCTTAAGCACAAGGTAACCCAACACCATGGACAACGTGAAGGCCAAGATTGACAATGTCAAGGCCAAGATTCAAGACGAGGAGGACTGAGGACCCCGGTCAAGACCGACACTGGCAAGACATCAAGTCTCCAACCAGTTGGCAGCATCTCCGACCAGTTCCCTACAAGAGGGACCCCCCGAGAAGTCTCCGCCTCGCACGATAAGTCTCCACCTCGCACAACAAGTCTCCGCCTCACACGACCTCCCCCCGGCTTTGACTGGTGTGTGGCCCATGACACGCGGCGCAAGCCCAAGCTAGGCACATTTTCCACCACCGGGGAACGGTTCCCCGCGCCACGCAATTACACCAGCTGGCGGTCATGCAAGCAGCTGACCCCGACAAGAGCCTTAATGCTGGTCAGCCCGGCTGCGCGGCCATCCCATCAACATCATCTCCCACTCTACCACACGCAAGCTCAACCCGAGGCACTCAAGCACCTTCTACAACACGCTCAAGCCTAGGCTTAGGCCCAAGCGTGGCAGGCTAGTCAAGTACTCGATCAAGCTAAGACAACAGCAAACTACTCGGAGGAGGTGACAAGCGTCCCGGGGTGAACAGCCACACCGGGCCACGCGACAGCTCCCACAACCTAGCTGCTCGACTCCACTTCAATGCATCTGTTCATGGTGTATATTCGTATTAAAGTTCAAGTGGACTTGCAAGCGGACAAATCCTCCATCGTAGTCAAGGGACCCTTCTTCCCTCAAGTGTGAACCCAATGTATCGAATCTGTGGAACAAATGTGCAATGCAAGAATCAATATAATAAAACCGAGAACTTTGATCTTCAAAGGAGAATCTAATGCATCTAATTTAGAGAACATCACGAAAACGAATCTAATCTAAGAAAACCAGAGGTAGCAAGAGATAGAGGGGGGTAGATAAACCAATCGAGAGAGATTGGAGAATTAAACAAGTTAAATCTCATAAAAAGCGTCATTAAATCACGGTTTCCCGTCCGACTCCAAAAACACCTGCCTTTTGGATCCACCGTTCTGTCACAAAGCACCCCTATTCGTGTGGGTTAGTCTATGGCGAGTCCAAGGACAAGTTGAAATCTCTCGAAAGGTCAGGCATGCACCTCTAGCCACCACGGCTACAAGAACATCCTCGATGATCTATCTCGAGAATAGATCTTAAGATACGAAAAGCCGATTGAAATCAAAGTCATAGGAGAAACACTCAATTGCTAGAAATCGGATTGCAACTTGATCACCACCAGGATCCAACCTTGATCATGATTCTAGCTCCGAGAACTCCAACGTGGTCTTCCTTGCAAGGTTCCCATGCCGGCTAGGGAGATCCTAGTCAACTAGCTCGACCCTCTCCTCTCTGAGATGGTGTCCCTCTCTTCTCTGCTCCTCAGCGCCAGATGGCGAATGAGTTCTTGCGTGGCACCTGGCCTCGGGGCTATATATAGCCTGAATGGCGACTAGGTCAAGGGGGGGGGGGGGGGGGGCGACGGGGCCCCGAAATGGGCTGGGCCGGCTGGCCTGGGCCCATTTCAGCCCAGTCCGCGGCCTCCTTTGCCCGGTGTCTGTTCTCTAGTCTTCTAGAGTCTTCCCCAACTACATGTGGGCCCTTTTCGTTAGTTTCTCTTCAGATTAGATGTAGTTCCTTTTTCCGCAAGATTCGATAGTTTTCTGACTGGGTCCTCGGAGTTTTTCATCTTCTCGGGTTTGGTCCTTGGGCTTCTTGGAGTCATGTTTACTTCATTGCTTGACTTCTACCGGGCTTCAAGGTCTTGTCATGAGGTGCTTAATGAACTTATCCTAGAAGTCTTGCTTTCAACACTAAAATCCTGCATAAACACTAAACTCCAAAACCGACATGCACAAACGAACTTGTTATACCAAGGGGGTTAGTACCAATGGATAAGATATAAAATTCATGCCAACACCAAAGGTAAACTCATGGCTAGGTTGACGGAATTTCACCGTCAACATCTCCCCCATGCTTAAACCTTGCTCGTCCTCGAGTAAGCCGCCGATGGATATCATCGTTGCCCTTCATTGTTTAAACCTTGCACTTGATCATACACGAGAAAACATAATGCTCTCAAAAATTTTAGTTCGTTTAAAGTTTCATAATGTACTAGCCTTCATCCCTACAGAGGGTAGATTATTAATTAAGCTTATCCCACAAGTATTAACATGCTCCCAAAATTCAAATAGATCTCAGAAATTTTGAAATAAAGAACGAGATGAAAAAGAGCTAAACCAAGTTCACAAATTTAAATCATTTTGCATCTTGCTCATGAACTCTCATCTCATCTTTTCCTGAAGCCTATTTATTCTACTCTTTTCCCTCTCATAACATTCATATAAGTGGTAGGATTTATATGGAGCTTCTTGGGAAAGTTTATTCCTACCAAGATTTTATAAATGAGATGTTGTCAAAGAAAGACAAGCTTCTCATGGTCTTACCGAGACTCGTCAAAAAGGTCATTGGAAAATAATGTTATATCTAGGAGGGGGAGAGAAAAATGCAGACACTTGAGATAGGTGGACATGTGCAAATGGCAAAGAGTGATCCCGAGGCACAAAGGAAGTCCTCATTATCGGATTGCACATGGTTGGAAAAATGAGTTTGGATCTTTTAAACTTGAAACCTTGAAATTCCTAATGGACTTTAGAGAACCGAGGAGTTCACTTTATTTTATTTTTACACATACTCATATTTTTTCCCTTTTCTTATATATTATTTTTATTTTCTTTATACTCATTTTTTCTTTTTATTTCTTTTTTTATTTTCTCCCCTTGAACTCTAAAATTGCAATGTACCTACCTCCTCCCCCATGCTTAGACGTTTGCTCGTCCTCGTGCAAAGAGGTGATAGAGATAAGGTAGGTACTAGAAATATTTTTCCTTTGGAGAGATACTTGAAATCTTAAATCTTGGCATCATCTTGCGATCCTCCTTGAATTGATGATCCATACTCAATGATAGGTTGTGGTCAAGGAGGTAATCACAAAAGATGATATTTAGTTTTAAGGATGGATATCCGGCGAGGTTTGTGAGATCTCCGGTGTGGGGATACACAATGCACAGATAAAAGGCTAGAAATAAAATAGGTATGCAAAAACGGAATGACCAGCTTCTTAGTCTCGGGCCAGAGAAATCATGGCATGAAATAACTCACCCAAAAATAAATCTTGTACACTAAGGTTTATGCACTCAAATATATATATGGCTCTGGATAGGTAGAGCAACACACATGTGATATTTATGACAATGTTAGCATTACTTTTAAGAATAAAAATCATCTTTAATCCATCTAAAACTTGAGAGCACATAAAACACTATGGGTCTTTATTTTTCTCATAACCCCCGCTAAAGATTAAGCTAGCAGTTAGATAATTTCAGATTTGCATTTAAAGAGAGCATAAGCTTAATCATGCAAAAAACAAATACAAAGATAAACAAAGCAGCAATTATAATCATATATCATCATGGCATAAACTTTGTAACTTTACCAAAGGTAAAAAGAAGGTGGTGACTTTATTCATGATGAAAATAAACTAACACACATGCTGAAAATTTAAATAAAAACTGAAAACACTACGCATACATAGGCAAACACAAGCTGAAAATTAAAGAAAAAGGGAGGAAAAAAGAAAACTAAAGGTCCTCCTTTCTCTAATCTTCCGTCGGTGCTTGGTATTGATAATCTTGGTGGTTATACCCTTGCTCATAATAGGATTGAACATCCCCTCCTATGAATTGTTCAGGCGGTGCTAGGTGAAGGCGTCCAAGCTCATAAGCAATGTTTGCATTGCCTTACACCTAATTGAGCCGCATTGGCTTGAATGGCTGCAATATTTTGCATGTTCCTTGCAGCATATCCTCCAATAATGGCCACACTTTGTTGTGGTTCAGGAAATTGTGCATAAGGCTCTGCAAATGTTATGTTGGGCACCACATAATTTGGTGGGGGCATGGCTGCACCACTCCCCCATGCTTGCATTGGTGGACCACCGTAGTAACTTGGTGGCGTCGGAATTCCTCCATATGGTGGCACATAGTTTTGTTGTGCACCTCCTTCTTATGCCGAGGAGGATCCTTCTTCTACAATTCTTCCTCTTTTATTTTTTCCTAGCCGGCACAAGGATTTCTTCCTCTAACCAATCTTCTTTCCCTTGAATAAACAGTCTTAGTCTTTCATCCGGAAGGGGTAAGTTCACTTTGGCCACTTTAAAGCCTCCTCTCTCATCTCCACTTATATATTTGCCTTGCTTCATATATTCAAATCCGAGAGAGGTCCTAAGGAGAAGATGCTCGGGGTTTCTTGGAATACCCGGTCTTAAAGAGATAGCGAACATGGAGAGGTAACACCCCGAACCAATATCTCCCGAACCCGATGTTGCTTCACAACACCATCGGTTGATCATGAGGTAGGAGGGGTCTATTGGCTGCCTGACAATTGAAGAAAAGAAAAGCCAATTCAACTCCGTGTCGGTCACCTTTGTTTCCCTCATTCTCCCCAAAATCCTTTTGCTCATCCATGAGTGAAACACTTAGATGATGGGGTTCCGTATAGAATTTCTTTGTTGGCGGGCTTCCCCCGAGATCATATTCCAAAACCCATCCAACATGCCTTCTGGCACATCTACTTTTTCCAGAGATTCCTTTTGAAAACCAAGTAACTCCTTAATATGTTCATAGGGAACCACTTGCTAAATTCTCTCCAACCGGAATGAGAGACTCGGCAACCCCTCATCAAGGATAGGCGCCATGGTCACAAGAATTTCCAAGGCAAATTCCTTGTGGGTGTTTGCCGACACACTATTGGAGAATTGCACCCATCCTAGGTGCCCCAACATATAATAAATGTTCATGCCAAAACCCAATGAGTTGAGAGCCTGATCGTCGAAGTCGACGTTCGCTACAAGCCTCTTCTCAAGGCCAGCGAGCTTATTCTCCTCCTCCAACATAATGATAAATCCATGTGTGGAGTACCACGGAGTGTACGGAGGTGGAGCGGATGATCGTGTTGATCAACGAGGTGGGACGGGCGGCTCCTTTGTACGTCCTTGAGGTTCGGTGAACCTCATGGACGAGCTCCTTGTGGCCCTCATGCCACCAAGGAGAAGAGTGTCGTTCCTCCTTGGTGGTGCCGTGTCCTCCTTCATACTCCGAGGAGATTCGGAAACCGAGTGCCTCCTTGAAGACATCGTCGAAGATGGCTTGGACAACAATGACCCCTTCTTCTTGGTAAAAAGGCTTTTGGTTTTCTTACATATGTTTACTGCACTCTCCTCCCTAATATAATCCCGGGGTTTCAACCGGTAACAAGGCAGACAAATATTATTTTGGAGTATGGACTTTGAGTTGATTTACGATGTGATTTGTTGGGAAAAACAAACTTGGAAGGATGGCTAAGTATAAGGTTCTTCTGGACTAAAAATTTGAGCACACAAACAGAGAGCTCGATGAGCTGCTTACCTGCCGGAGAGGAGCACCAGGGGCGCTTAAATAGCGGGAGGCCGGCTGGCCTGGGCCGACCGGCCTGAGTGGCCTAGTGCCCTCCCTGGCTCCGGTTTCTCCCAGCACACTCATCTTCACTTTGTGACCTTTGTGCCCGCGTGCTCCACGAGTTGCACTGCCCAAACTCTCTCATCCACTCCTTTGCTTGTATTATTGGTCCTTACACTTGATGTCTTTGCTTTGAGTCATGTCCATGCTCCTTTGCTTCACATGTCTCCATGATTTTTCTGCAATACAAGGCCTTGCTGCCCTCCCATGCTTGTCTTTTGCATGTGGCTTTGATGCATGATTTATTTAACTAGATTGCCTCCCTTTAAGCATGTCTTAAGGCTACGCACTCCTCTAATTTTGAAAATTTAAAATAAACTCAGAGCTATAATGAGCTTAAGCATAGATTTAGAGAAGTTTTTAAAACATTAAAAAAAATTTAAGTCGAAAATATTTTCCGACTACTTTTATGTTGGTCTCACCGGTATTGTTTGCCTTCATTAGTTGAGAGCAAACTTTTCCCGGATTGATCACGGGGGCATAGGTTTAGGTTCTAATTTTGGATAAATGAGAGAGATTTTGAATGAAATAAAATTAAGTGAGTCTTAGAAAAATTCTAATCTTAAAGAAACGAAGGATATAGATTTTTAATCTAACCAAAAGTCAAGCTTCTAGGTTCACGCCAGTCCTACCACGTGCTAAAATTTAAATAACATCTAGGTACAAGTCGTGGCTCTACTCATGTGTTTTTAGCATGTAAAACAAGTCAACCATAACAACATAAAGAGGATGAGAGGTTGAGATAGGTTCTGAATTTATTTGGTTTTGGTTTCTCGAAAAGAAGCAAATAACACATTGGATGGTTCATTTAAAGGGTTTATGATCCAAACAAGATATTCAACCAAGACTTATGTCTCTAATGTTGTTCAGCCACTCTAAGTCTAATGTCCTGCATAGTAAATTTCAAAACTAACTTACTTAAAAAGACTCAAAAAAATCTTGAAGGGGTTGTCCTCCCGGTAGCTTATTCTTGACTCGACGAAACGGGTTGCCTCCCGCCTAGCGCTTCATTTATACTCCATGGCTAGACTTCTTCACTCGATTACTTCAGATCAACGCTCTTTGCGGGCGTTGCAATCTTGGGTACCAACTTCTGTCGGTGTTTTACACCGGCAACCTACTAAGGGGAGTACCCGAAGTAGATGAATGTGGCCTCGCCGAGATCGGTAACTCGAAGGAAGAGGCACGTACCACACAATTTAGATAGGTTCGGGCCGCGAGGTGCGTAATACCCTACGTCCTGTATGCTGCGTAGCTCTGGATTGATTGGGTGTGATTACAAGATGGCATAATCTGATGCGTATCAGAGAGGAGGGGTCCCTGCCTCGCCTTATATAGCCCGGGAGGCAGGGTTACATGTCGGTTTAGGGAGAGAGTACTAGTCGTGTATGCCTAGGAGTCCTCTACACAGTACATGGTATGTATAGCTTCCTATCCGAGTACTTCTCCACCGTAGTCCTTGCGCCTCACGCCAGCAGGTACCGTGCGGCACAAGTCGAGTAGTCCCAGGGGCCCACTGAGTAGTCGGTCCTGGTACCCACCGAGGCAGTGGGCCCAGGGAGGTCCATACGACAAGCCCCCGAGTACTTTGTTGTTGATAGGATAGCTTCGAGTAGTCTTGACGGCCTTAACGAGTAGTCCTCAAGCGTCCCTGAGTACTACAAACCAAAAGTCCTCAAGAATATTTGAAGCATCCCAAGGCTGGAATGTACTCCAGCTGATATCTGAGTAATCCTGAAGTCTTCTCGAGTAGTCCCAAGCGTCCTCGAGTGCTGCTCTTGAAGGTCTTCAATAATGCCCATGTTGTCTTGAAGCCGAAGCTGATATGGAAGTGCGATTGCAAAATCGCACTCCATATGAAGCAGCCCCCGAGCCTTAGGTTGAGTTGTAGACTCTGGCTGAGGGTCCATCTGAAGTTCTGGCAAGATTATCCCAAAAAATCCGGAGAAAAACCAAAGGACACGTGGCACGGAGCCCCCGAGCCTTGAGTCGAGTACTTCCTCTCGAATTGAATGGTCATCTTGTATGTAGAAAGTGTCCTGAGTTGCTCTTGCATCTTGTCACTACCAAGGGAATTGAATAGATGTAGCCAAGCCCCCGAGATGAGGCGCGTCGACTAGTAGAAGTTGAAGGGTCAGGCGCCGCCGCTGAGTCAGCCGTCTGGGGACTTGTCCATCTGGCCGTTGGAGGTGCCGCCGTTGACTTATAAATAGAAACCGAAACCCTTAGGGTTTTTCATCCCACTCTCTTGCAGCCATTCCTAGCAAATCGTGCCTATAAACCACCGTCAGTGCACACTGCCGCCACAGAGGGGAGTGTAGATCCAAGCGCGCCGCCGCCGGAAACCACCGCCGTAGCCCGCGAGCGAATGCGAGTGAAGACCCGGTGTACTTGGAGGATGAAGCCTTCACCGTCGAAGAGCCTGACGACCGCCGGCGGGAAGAAGAGATCCCGCGAGGAGGCGGCTGGATCCGCCGCAGGGACGTCGCCGCCGGTGTCTCCGCCGCGGCCAAATCCCAACCAAGAGTGGAAGAAGTCCAAGGCCAAGGCTGAAGACTTGTTAGCGCTCCTTAACAGTGGCTTTCTGCGGTAGAAGGAAGTCGATATGTGGCGTGCCACTGCGGGAGATCCGTATACCATGGAGAAGAACCCTAGCGAGATCCCCATGTTCACGCGATTCGCGGAGCGAGGGTTGTCTCTCCCGGCGAGCGATTTCTTCAAGGGGCTGCTGCAGTACTATGACATCGAGTACCTCAACCTCAACCCAGCGGTATCTTCCACACCTCCGTCTTCGTACACTTCTGCAAAGCTTTCTTGGGGATCAAGCCCCGCTGGGTACTTTTCTGAAAATTCTTCCGAGTCAAGCCCCAGCCAAGCGCCAACAACCCTCGTGTAGTTGGAGGAGCCGGGATCCAGATGCGTGAGGATGCCGCGGAGCAGTACCTCGCGTACAAGCTGATCGACTCCAATCAAGATTGGAAGTCAAAGTGGTTCTACATCACCAATCACCACCCGGAGCTGCCGAAGCCGAGCGGGAAGCAGCTGAAGCACCGGCCCTGGTGGAACTCGGAGCCAACGATGCAGGAGGGTATCCAGCTACCCGAGCTGCTAGCGAAGATTAAGGCTTTGAGAAAAGCCGGGCCGAGGGCCGAACATGGGGCCTTCAACTTCATGAAGCGAAGTGTGCAGCCGCTGATGGCCCGCAACACCTTGGGCTACCAGTACACCGGTGACGACGACTCGTCGCGGATGCCCGGAGGTGAAGTAGATGACGACATCGTTGATAGGCTGGGCAGGATCTTCAAAGACATGCCGGCGTACACGCCGTGCCCTGTGCCCGAGTACTCCGCCGCGCGTCCACCCAATAAGGTCAGTAGCCGTACTGAAGTCGGGTACTGATTATGTAGTAGTAGTCGTACTCATCCAATATGCTTCTTGCAGGACGACATAGTGAAGTTCGTCTCTGAGCCGGCGTCGCCTCCTCGACTTGTCGAGATCCCAGATGAAGGGAAGGGGAAGGCCAAGGAGCGTCGCGAAGTCGGTGAAGAGGACGACATCGTAGTCGTGGAAGACACTTCGGAGGAAGACGATGAGGAGACGCTACAGGAGCGCTTCCAGCTGCGGTCGAGATTCAGCCGCCCTGGATTGCCGCATGTCCCTCTCGTTCAGGATCCGCCAACTAGCCTGGAGGCTAGTTTGCCCGCGCTGCCAAGGAGGCCGCGCAATGTGGCCCGCAAGCGCGTGACCAAGAAGCTGAAGGTCACAGAAACCACATCTCAGGAGATAAGCTTCCTTCAGTATGGTAGTCAAATACTTGTGTCTCGGCATGGTGTGCTGACGATGAAACTCTATTGCTTGCAAGAGATTCCACCTTCCGACCCCGTAGAGTAGGGGGACGAAGGCGACTAGGATGCGGTGGGGGAGCCAGCTGGTGGTAGTCGTAGCCCAGCCCCCACCGTGGAGGAACTCTTGGCGCAGCTGACGCGCCAGCCCCCAGTTGTTGAGGGGAGCACAAAACCGGCCGCTGCTGTCGCTGAAGAGGCAGCGGCTACTGAGGCGCAAGAGGAGGCGCCTGCCGAGGCTGGACTAGTCGACTTCACCAGCATCCTCAGCGCCTTGACCGTGACGGTAGTCCGATCGAGCCTGTAAGTGAAGATCCTTCCCGAGTAGTACATTTGGTTTGGTGGTTGTACCGGGTTGACAACCAGTTGTGTACTCTGGAGGAAATGGACGGACTTGACCTGGGATGGGGATGAACCCGCCGCAGCGGTGGCGGAAGAGGAACCCGCGCCGGCCGCTGAGGAGTCCGCTCCTGCCCCTCAGGCAGAACCCGAGGCGCCGGCCGTGGAAGCGACATTTCCGGAGGCCAGCATTGTTGAAGGTAAGTACAATGCACAAGCACATGTGTACTCAAGGAGTAGTCGTAGCCGCCAAGGGTGACTAATTCAACTGTCTTCTGATGACAGGGGCCGAAGCCGAGGGAAGCGCTGTCTCGTCGGCGGTGCCCGTTGTAGACTTGGTGCCGGAGAGCCAAGGAGCCGCCGGGGCAGCCCCCGAGCCCGCAGGGGTAGCCAGCGGGGAAGCCCCCGTGATGGCCATGGAGGAGCGCGGCGACGTACTGCAAAAATCAGCCATGGAGGTAGTCGTCCGCTCGCCGGAGATTCAAGATGCGGAGCCAATCCGCTCGGCTCCAATGCCCGAGGCCGCCACGAGTAGTTGTGGTGGGGTTGAGCTTCTGGCGGACGACCTTGTCGACCCGGCGGTCGTAGAGCGCCACTTGAAGGCGATGCAGCAAGCCGAGCAATGGATGAAGGTGAGTGATCAGCACCCTTGAGTAGTCAATCCTTTAGTGTTGAGTACCCAATTGACGTCGTATTGTCTGCTGCAGGATGTCGTGGAGAGATCCCGACAGAATTCCGACATGTTTCAGGGCTATGGGGACACAGTACTCCGGACGGAGGCCTCAGAAGAACAACTCGTGAAGTCCCGGAAGCACGCCACCATGTTGCAGTCGAAGCTTGATGGCGCCTTCGCCCAATATCACAACGAAATCCAAGATATGCAGGCGAAGAGCAACGAGCTGGTGCGGAAGAACAAGTCTCTCCGCAACAAGAATAAAGGTACATCGTTGTCATGCTGAGTACCCATTGGTAGTACCTTGAGGGAGTCTGACCCGCTTTGCCTTGTTGATTGCAGAGCTTGAGACCCGCGTCGACCAGCTGAAGGCTTCAGAGACCAACATATAGAACCTCTTCTACCGGGAGAAGGAGGCCCGCGAGGTACTAGAGTATGATTATAAGCAGCTTGCTTACGAGTGCGACAAGCACATGGAGCTTCGCATTGCGTCGGATCGTGACCTCGTCAACTGCTACAAATCTTTGCAGAAGCTGAACGAGGACTGCGAGAAGCTGCGGGCTCAGCTGAAAGAACTTGAGGAGGCCGCGCTTCCCATCGCGAGGCTACTGGTTCCTCACCCCGGGGGACCGAAGATAGCTCCATTGGTAGACCGGCTGAGGGAAGCCCAAGCCGCCTGGCGACGTACTTGAAGCACTCGGCGAAGTTGATCCCCAACCAGATCCTGGCGTATATGAAGTCGTACTTCCCGAAAGCTCCTGTTGACGTAGTCTCCGGCGGACTAGCCGCCAATTGCACGGACGAGCAGTACGCGGAGCTGTTGGAGCAGATGGCGCCCATTGCTGAACAAGTCGCCGAGAAGCTCAACCTCCAGTAGTCTTGTAGTGTTAGCTCGTAGCAGTAGTTGTAGATAAACAAAGTTGTAATGAAATTGTTTAAGTATGAATGAGAAAAAACTTCCATAAATGAGTACTCGTTGTCGTGATGTGTATTTGCGGAGTCCCATCATGGAGTTGTCACGAGTAGTCGTACTCGCCAGTAGACCCGTTAAGGGAAAAAGACAGTAAATCAGTTGATGAATAATCAAACTTTATTACTGAGAGAAGTACACCTTGATGGCCAGGGCTGTTATACAAAAGTAGTCGCTAGGACCCGGAGGCCGCCTACTGCTAAGTACTGCTAGGGTGTACAGCCGCTTACAGCAGTAGATCCGTTAGTAGCCGTGTAGGCTGGATCTAGGAGTACATGGTATCTCAGTAGACCGCTGCTGGAGTCCTTCGTTTGCTCGGAGCAGCCCAAGATCCGTTAGTAGCCGTTAGTGCTGGATCTTGGAGTAGAGTAGTGCGGAGACTGGTGCCTGGACCCAGAGGCCGCTTACGGCAAAGGGGTCTTTGAGTAGTCGTGTATACTTGAGCCCCTAGGGTAGTCGATAGACTAGGCGTAGAATCGTCAGAGCTGGTCGACGTTCCACGAGTTGTTGACGTCTTCGCCTTCAAGCGTCTGGAGGTGGTAGGAGCCCGGTCCGGTCACCTTTGCAACTGTGAAGGGACCTTCACAGGGCGAGCTGAGCTTGTGTAGTCCTTCCGTGTTATGGATGTGGCAGAGGACAAGATCGCCAATGTTGAAGGAGCGTTCCTTGACGTTGCGATCATGGTAGCGTTGGATACCCTCGAGGTACCTTGCTGATTGGACGAGGGCGGCACAGCGAGCTTCTTCGAGTCCATCGATGTCAACTCGTCTGCTGTCTTCATATATGCCTTCGTCGTGCAGCTCCACTGCCGGTGAGTCCCACATGACATCAGCGGGGAGTATTGCTTTGGAGCCGTAGGCTAGGAAGTATGGCGACTGTCCCATCGGCTTGGAGGGTTGAGTACGTAGCCCCCATAGCGCATTGGGTAGTTTCTTGATCCACTTGCCTCCTTTGGTGTTGGCAGCGCCGTGTAGCCGCTTCTTGAGAGCATCGAGCACCATCCCATTGGCGCGCTCGACTTGTCCATTGGCCCAAGGATGGGCAACTGAGACATATCGGATGTCGATCCCGCTGTTCTCGCAGTACTCCCAGAACTGGTGATTGTTGAAGTTGGAGCCCAGGTCTGTGATGATGCGATGGGGTAGTCTGTAGCGATGTACGAGTTCATCCAGGAAGTCGAGTACTCTGTCAGCCTTGGGGCATGTAACCGGCTTAACCTCGATCCACTTGGTGAACTTGTCGATGGACACCAGTACTCTGTTGAATCCACCTGGCGCAGTTGGGAGTGGCCCAATCATGTCGAGCCCCCAGCAGGCGAAAGGCCAGGTTGGCGGTATGTTGACTAGTTTGTAGGCCGGGACGTATTGTTGCTTGGCGAAGTATTAGCACCCTTGGCACCTTCTGACGAGTTCTTCGGCGTTGCCTAGAGCTGTGGGCCAATAGAAAGCTCATCGGAAGGCCTTGCTGACCAGCGTGCGAGAAGATGCGTGGTTGCCGCAGACGCCTTTGTGGATCTCCTCCAAGATGCCCTTGCCTTCTTCTCGGGGAACACAGTTCATGAGTACTCCAGAAGATGCGCCCCGCCTGTAGAGCTTGTCTCTGATTAGGACGTAGGACTTGGCACGGCGGATGAGTTGCTCGGCCAAGTTCTTGTCCGAGGGAACCTTCTGCTCACTGAGGTATTCGATGAAAGGTTGCCTCCAGTCCACGTCGATCATCATGACCTCCTGGCCAGCCAGGGGATGTGCTGGACCAGTGGTCGGTGGCGCCGGCTCCGAGATGGATGGTGCGTGAAGCTCGTGGACGAAGACACCCGCTGGTACTTGAGCGCGAGTAGAACCAAGCTTTGACAGGACGTCCGCTGCAACGTTGTTGTCGCGGACGACATGGTGGAACTCGAGACCGTAGAACTTGTTCTCGAGCTTGCGGACTTCTAGGCAGTAAGCGTCCATGTTTTCCTTGCTGCGGTCCCTGGACTTGTTGACTTGGTTGATGACCACTGCGGAGTCGCCGTAGACTAGTAGCCGCTTGATGCCCAGTGAAGTCGCGAGGCAGAGTCCGTGTAGTAGAGCTTCATACTCGGCTTCGTTGTTCGAGACCTTCCAAAAGATCTGCTGGACGTACTTGAGTTGTTCGCCCGTTGGAGAGATCAAGAGTACACCTGCCCCTGCGCCTTGGAGCTTGAGCGAGCCATCAAAGTACATCACCCAGTGCTCTGGGCGCTCGGTTGGAGTAGGTAGTTGATTCTCCCGCCACTCCGCCATGAAGTCGACTAGTGCCTGCGACTTGATGGCTGTGCGTGGCTTGAAGTCGATGTTGAGGGCACCGAGTTCGACCGCCCACTTGGAGATCCTTCCAGTTGCATCTTGGTTCCGCAGGATGTCGCTGAGCGGGTAGTCGGTGACGACGGAGATCGAGTACTTCTGGAAGTAGTGTCGTAACTTCCGCGAGGTGATGAGCACTGCGTAAAGAAGCTTCTGTACTGGCTGGTAGCGTGCCTTGGATTCTGAAAGGAACTCGCTGACGAAGTAGACTGGGCACTGGACTGGGTAGGCGTGGCCGTCTTACTGCCGCTCGACGATGATGGCAGTACTGACCACGTGAGTAGTGGCGGCGAGGTAGAGCGATGGTTGCTCGCCTTTGCGAGGAGCCGTGAGGACCGGTGGCTTCGATAGGAAGTCCTTGAGGCGGGCAAGGGCTTGGTCCGCCTCTCGGGGTCCACACGAACTTCTCTTGATGTTTGAGTAGTTTGAAGAAGGGGGAGGCCCCCGTTCTCCAAGCTTCGAGATGAATACGGTTCGGGGCCGCCATGCACCCGGTCGGCTTCGCACGTCTTTGATGCACGTGGGAGCTTTCATGCTTTGGTGATGGCGAGAGATCTTCTCGGGATTGGCTTCAATGCCGTGATGGGCTGCCGTTGAAGCCTAGTAGTTTGCCCGACGGTACGCCGAAGACGCACTTGTTCGGGTTGAGCTTCCAGCGGTACCCTCGCAGGGATGCGAAAGTCTCTTCAAGATCGGCGATGAGCGTGTTGGAGTTTCTGGTCTTGACGACCATGTCATCCATATAGGCTTCGACGTTCTTGTTGAGTTGCCTTTTGAAGCAGGCCTGGATAGCTCTTTGGTAGGTGGCGTCGGCGTTCTTCAACCCGAAAGACATGGTCGTGTAGCAGTACGTGCCAAACGGGGTGATGAACGCGATCTTCTCCTGGTCTTCTTCTTTGATCGCGATCTGGTGGTACCCGGAGTAGCAGTCGAGGAAGCAGAGCAGGTCGCAGCCCGCCGTGGAGTTGATGACTTGGTCAATCCGCGGCAACCTGAAGGGGTCCTTGGGGCAGTGCTTGTTGAGGTCGGTGTAGTCGACGCACATCCTCCACTCGTTCGAGTTCTTCTTGCGGACGAGGATGAGGTTGGCGAGCTACTCAGGATGGAAGACTTCTCTGATGAAGCCAGCCGCGAGTAGTTTGGCGAGTTCCTTCTTGATGGCGTCCCGTCTATCGTCAGCGAAGTGACGGAGGTGTTGTTGCTTCGGGGTAGCTTTAGGGTCGACGTTGAGGGAATGCTCAATCAACTCCCTGGGCACCCCTGGCATGTCCGCTGGTTTCCACGCGAAGATGTCGTGGTTAGCCCGAAGGAAGTTGATGAGCGCGTCTTTCTATTTCAGGTCGAGGCCCGCCCCGATGGTGGTGGTCTTGCTGCTGTCGCCTGTCCCGAGGTAATTTGTTTTGACCAGAACCTCCTCAGCTGGCTGAGACTTGTTGGCTTTGTCTGACTTCTCTGGGATGTCGAGTTCGCTTGGGGCAAGCTTCTTCGACACAGCGTACATCTCCATCATAGCGTTGGGAACTTGATTCGTGGATGCGATTTCCACGGCTTTGTGTGTCGCAGTCGTGCGATATCTTCAAGTCCCCTTGCAGTAAGAGTACACCCGCTAGACTCAGCATCTTGAGTACCAAGTAGGTGTAGTGGGGTACCGCCATGAACTTGGCGATAACCGGTCTGCCGAGGATGGCATGGTAGGACGTCTCGAAGTCAGCGACTTCGAACTTGACGTACTCGGTGAAGGATCAGATGGTGACTAGAGAGGGGGGGGAGTGAATAGGAGCCGGTAAAAATTCTTCCCAAAGAACCTGGCGTATGCCCTAGTCAATTCCCGGTCACACACAAGCGATGGATCGAATCACACACCAATCGCCAAGACAACGAGGTTATGGATCAACCTCTAGCCTTAGGAACAATTCCTTGAAGCACACGCGGAAGCACGAGAAAGGAAGGGAGGAATCGAACCAAGAAGCAAAGCTCACAGGCTCTGGCGGACCGTACGGCCAGGAGGGGCGGACCATCCGCACTGGCCTCGCGGACTGTCCAGCCTGCTACCGCGGACCGTCCGCTCCAACACCGCGGACCGTCCGGCCTACTCCGCAGACCGTCCGTTAAATCACACAAAACCAACAGAAGCAACCCACGAACCACGGACCGTCCGCGGGGAGCACGCGGACCGTCCGCCGTGCACCCGCGGACCGTCCGCCCTCTCGCGCGGACCGGTCCGAAACTCCGTCTAACCGAAAACCAAAATCGCGACGGATCGAAACGAAAGGCGAGCAAGAACACGAAGAACACGGGACGAACCCTAGCGGCGCGGACCGTCCGCCGGTCCTCACGGACCGTCCGCCGGTGCGGACGGAGCGAGAAAACGCCCGACCCCGAAAGTCAACTCCCCCAAATCATCATCGGATTTCCCAAACGGTTGAAGCTATGGAGATAAGGGTTTGGGGACTTGAAAAGCGTCGCACAAGGATGCTATAGCCCAAAAATCTTGCATCTTAACTCTCTAAATCACCGGGAATCGTGAATCCTTTGAGCACCACCAAAAGCTAGAGCACCGAACGAAAATCTACGAATCCAAGTGGTTTCCCGGCGCTTGAGGGCACAAGATCAATCACAAAGATGCACGAGACATCTATCCATGTTTCCCTCAAAGAAATCCGGGGAGAAAACCACTCAAATCCGCGGAATCACACCGAGAACAAAGGCACGAAAACAAGCACAAAAGACCACGAAAAACACAACTCCGAATCTTCTATACAAACCAGGAAAGATTCACAAGGTCTAGCATGCCGCCCTAGCATCCATTTCTCTCAACAAATCTCTCATGAAGCTCTCATGCTAGCCTAGAGAAAATGGAAGAAAAATAGCTACGAAAAGGAGAAATGGGAGGGAGGAAATGAAACCCTAAGTCGCGGAGAGAGAGAGCCACACACACACACTCATGGCTTATATATCGGGTCCCACCGGAGTGGTAAATGACTCGACTACCCCTAACTTAACTACCGACGATACAACCCATGTAGGGGCATTTAGGTAATGCTTGTGGGTCTTGCCATCGGACGGCCACGCCTTTGCCGCACCCCCGCGTCCTCCCGACGCAAGCCATGCGATGCCGCCGCGTGTCCTCCGCCTCGAAGCTTCCCGACACGCCGGATCCCGTCTCCATCGTGTTGGGCCCTCGCACTTGGTTTTGAGGCCCAAACCAAGAAACCGCCCGCCGATGGTTTTGTGGGCAAACCACCAAACCCCGCGTGCCCGGTCCGGCCTCCCGCCAAACCACTTGACTCGACCGCCACCGTGCACCGGCTCGATTGTCCATGACTTCGTCTTGCTCGTGTCGCCACCATGTGGCCCGCACCCGGGCCCCGCCGTCCACCGGGTCCCTCGAACCGAGCCTACTTGTCTCTCCATCTCCCGGAGGCCCCTCAAGGCTGAAGACCTTTCGCGCCCGTTCTTCACCTCGCAACAACACGAACTAGGCCGCGGCCTACACTCGCGCACTAAGCCAAGAGTCAGTCCAACACCCGTTGTCAATCACTCATCACTGAGGAGCGGTCATCCATCGACCACTGGGACGCTCCTGGTCCTCAATCTCCCCCTTGATGAGTGCATTGACAAGACACAACGCGAAATGAAATTCAGAGAAAGAAAGAAGAAAGAAAATAAAGAAGCTCAACTCATGACCAAAACCAAAGAAAGGTGAAGAAAGGTCACAAGCCAAGCAAAGCACAAACTCCACATCGAAAACAGCAAGAAAGTTCCCCCTGAACAAATGCAAGCTCCCCCTGAACATGTGGATGCAAACTTCCAGATTTCAGCTCACCTCTTCCGAATTTTCATTAAGCTCACCTCTTCTCCCCCTTGTTGACAATGTATGAATCAAGGTGAAAATGCGAAATGCAAAACAAAGCATATAAACATCTACATGAGCTTCTCAAATAGGCCAAATCTAGTGTCCAAGGCTAAAAATGAGACAAAGATCACACATATGAATCATAGCATAGTCAAAGCATTGCCACAAGTAATATATGAAAATACAAGCATGTGACGAGCAAAATTTTCAGATTTAAGCGGCTTTACCAAAAGAAGGCTCGCTTCACATGTAAAAGCCTATCCATGTCACACTTGAGCCACAAAGATGCATACCATTCAAAGATCATACAAGGATATCAAATTCTCATTAAAAGATCATGGCAAACACCCATAAAGCAAAGCATGTCATGTCAAAGCTCATGAGCCATGTGTCCACTTCGGGGAGACTTCTCCACAGGTGAACATCATGCAACATGTTTTGCACCCATATGTGAAAGATAAGACATTTTAAGCATAGACATGATGGATGGAGCATTTTTCAAGCATACACACTTCTTTTCAAGATTAATTCATTTTATGGTACATGAAGTGCCTTTGCGGCAAAAAGAAGCTTATGCTTCCCCATGAATGCAACATAGGCTAAACATTCACCATGATATTCGGCCTTTGGCCCATGCAAGAACAAGGCATCCAAGCACAATCTAAGCATGAAACACACATTTAGACCAAACTGTGACATGGATACACAACTACACATGGGTAGAGCACATTTCATCAAAAAATTAGTCAAGTTTAGCATTTATTGCAAGAAGGACTATCTCACCACACATATATCTCAAATATTCCAAGAGCATAGCCTCACATCACCATTTCTCCACACATATGACCAATATCTCACAAATAGCCAAAGAGACTCAAATATGGCATATGAAAAAAGCTCATCATCCTAAAATGCAAGATGATACAAATGCAACATGATATATGACAAGATGGCTATCCTACCATGGTTTATACATCAAACAAAGCATGTATATACATCAAAGTAAACATGGTATGATACATATGATACAAAAGGAAATCCCCCAAGAATCAACTAGAAAGGGCAACAAACCACAAGTTCCCCCCGCAAGCACACAAATGTAGCTTGGTCGAGAGGCTTTGTAAAGATGTCGGCTAGCTGATCTTGGGTAGGGACATGGCTCAACACAATGGTTCCTTTCTCCACATTGTCCCTCAAGAAATGATACCTCACTTCTATGTGTTTGGTTCGGAGTAAAGCACTCGGGTTTTTGGCTACGCTTATGGCACCGGTGCTATCACAAAGAAGTGGGATCCGGGTGCACTCCTCACCAAAGTCTCTCAAAGTGTATGAAATCCACAACAGTGGGAACAACAACTCGCGGCGAAAAACATACTCCGCCTCGGTGGTAGACCGAGCTACACTAGACCGCTTGCGGGAAGACCATGAGACCAACGAAGACCCAAGAAACCGGCAAGTACCGAAGTAGACTTCCTCTCGACTCGACAACCGGCAAAATCCGCATCGGAAAAACCATGAAGGGAAAGAGTCGAGGAGGAAGAATACCAAAGGCCAAGACCGGGGGCGGACGTAGATACCCGAAAATCCTCTTGACGACTCGTCGATGTGATGTCCACGGCGAAGCACGAAAACGAGCGCACAGACACACGCTGAACTGTATGTCTGGCCTCGTCGCCGTCAAGTAGAGGAGGGAGCCGATCATGCTCCTGTACTCCCGCTGGTCCACTGGTTCTCCGTCCTCGTCCGCATCCAAAGTGACCGTACTCCCCATGGGAGTCGACATCGGCTTCACATCTTGCATCTGGAACTTCTTCAGCATGTCTTTCGTGTACTTGGTCTGGTGCACGAATGTTCCATCCTTCACTTGCTTGATCTGCAGCCTGAGAAAATACTGCAACTCGCCCATCATGCTCATCTCGAACTCCCTGCTCATCTCATCTGCAAACTTGGCAACAAGGTTATGTGACGAGCCACCAAAGACAATATCATCCACGTATATCTGCACAATCAACAAGTCATTCCCATGCTTGAGGAGAAACAAAGTCCTATCCACGGTACCCATCACAAACCCTCTGCTCAATAGAAAACCTCTCAATCTCCCATACCAAGCACGGGGCGCCTGTTTCAACCCATACGAGCCCTTTTCAACCCGTACACCCCGTGTGGGTACAACTCGCTCTCAAACCTAGGTGGGTCGCTTCACATACACCTCCTCCTCTATGACCCCATTCGAAAAGCACTCTTCACGTCCATCCGAAACAACTTGAACCCTTTAGCCACGGCAAAGGCTAGAAGGATCCGAATTGCCTCAAGACGGGCCACGGGAGCAAAGGTCTCCTCATAGTCGATCCCCTCCTTCGACTAAACCCCCGAGCTACAAGTCCGGACTTGTTCCTCACAACCATCCCATTTTCTCCCTCTTTGTTCTTCCAAACCCACTTGGTTCCTATGGGATGGCAATTTGGAGGTGGTTCAACTAACTCCCACACACCGGTTCCTCTCAAAGTTTTCCAACTCCTCATGCATAGAATTGACCCGGTTTGCATCGGATAAAGCATGTCCAATGTCCTTGGGCTCAAAAGTAGCAACAAAAGCAGCATGAGCAAAATGAGAGGAATTCCTGGACCTCGACCGTGTAGTGCGTTCATCGATGTTCCCAATGATCTTCGACAGGGGATGCACTTCTTGAATCCGCCGGGGAGCCTCACGCCTCGAAACTACCTCCCCCTCAACTTCAGCTTCTCTCGCCTGGTCCTCTTGTTGCACCGTCGTTGTCCATGAAGTAGACGGTCCACGCTCTATAGTGGTCGTAGGGGAAGTAGTGGGTACACATTCAGCTTCTGGCGCATGGTTCTCCCCATCATCATCTCCAGCTTCATCCTTCTCCTCTTCAAAGAGGTCCTCGGCCATCTCTTCATCACCTGCACATTCAAAGCCAAGAGAGGTACATGGCATTGTCTCGTCGAAGGTCATCTCGCAAGTCTCCATGATTTTGTTAGTCTCAAGGTTAAGCACCCTATAGGCTCTAGAGTGGTTACCATATCCAAAGAAAATACCATCACTAGACCTAGCCTCAAACTTGACGAGTTTTCCCTTCTTAAGAATACAGCACTTGCAGCCAAAAACTCGGAAATGACTCACCTTGGGTGCCTGACCATGCATCAGCTCATAACAGGTCTTCTTCTTGAAAGCTCGCAATAAAATCCTGTTGGAAACATGACAAGCCGTATTGACCGCCTCAGCCCAATACCTCCTAGGAGTCCTGTGCTCATCGAGCATCGTCCTAGCCATCTCACAAAGAGTCCGATTTTTCCTTTCCACGACTCCATTTTGAGAGGGCACATAAGGGGTTGAATACTGATGTTCAAGACCTAGATCACGACAGAAGGCATCAAAACGGGAGTTCTTGAACTCAGAGCCATTATCACTGTGGATAGCTCGAATAGCATTCCCATGCCTCTCGTTTTCAACCTCACGATCAGATCTCGAACAAAACCAAATGTCTCACTCTTATCTTCCAAGAAAAACACCCAGGCATAGCGAGAGTAATCGTCCACCACAACAAGTACATACCACTTCCCACCCACCGAGCGAACTCGAGCTGGCCCAACAAGGTCCATATGCAACAGCTCTGTCGGACGCTCGGTCATGACATCGGTCAGGGGTGGATGGGGAGTGGCTACCATCTTGCCATGCCTAAACGGAGCACAAACCAAATCCCTCTCAAGCTTCAACCTCGGCAATCCTCGGACAAGGTCAAGACCACTCAAGCGGGAAACCAAATCAAAACTCAAGTGTCCCAACCGCCTATGCCATTTCCACAAATCAGAAGAAGGACCGACCATCAAACAAATGAGCGGGACCCAAAGAACGAGAGAAATCGCCACGAAAATCCGACCCTCGGGGATGATCATACAGACAAGATCACCTCGAGAATCAAGCAAACGAGACTCGCCAGACTTGAAACGCACCTCAAAACCCTCATCAAGCAACTGAGAAACCGAAAGCAAATTGAAACCCAAAGACTTCACAAGAGCCACTCTCTTCAACGTTACCTTGTCACTTACATGCACAACACCCTCCGAAAGCACCCTTCCTCGTCCATTGTCACCAACCGTGATGTACATCTTTTCCTTCACTGGGTTGAGGCTGTGGAACCACTTCTTATCTCCGGTCATGTGTCGAGAACATCCGGAACAAGAACGAGAGTGAGCTAACGACTCGACACTGGGGTTAGCACAAAGAAAGTTGAACCAGTGTCGAGCCATCTGCTCAAAGGAGGGGTTAGCAAACATCATTCCCTTGCCACCAAGCTTCCCATGTCCCATGGGCGGAGTACGAGCACCACGAGGGGGAAAACGTGGTCCGTAGTTCCTCTGGAACCCAAAGCTGCGATCATCTCCCCTAAACCCGTACTGAGGATGAGTAGGAGGACGTCCAACAAAACCACCACGAGCCCGACCAAACCTCTCACCAGCACGCACACCATCATCTCTCCTAGCAAACCTCTCACCACCACCTCTCGTGGGAACCCGCCAACACTCCTCACACTTCCCACACCCCGTGGAAGTGGCACTCTAGGCTCGGGAATACCATGAGACCGGCGATACCTATCCCGGTTTGCTTGCTCCCTAGCAAGCCTCTCATCCCTCTTCCTCTTGTAGCAAAACTCGCAAGATGCCTCTCCTTGCCACGGTACTCACACCCGAAGGGGATGGATTTTGGTTTTGGCTCGGCTTCTCTCTAGGCTTCTCACCCTTCTCACCCACAAACTTCACCGGTTTCGGAAGTCATTTGTCTTAGATGGGAATTTGGGTGGATCTTGGGTTGTGTCAAGCTTGTTGCAAAGGTGGTTGGGCTTTGCTTTGTGAAAGAGTTCTTGGGTGCTTTTGGAAGTGGGACTTGTATATCTCTAATCACCTCAAACTTGGGGTTAGACTCAACACACTTCTCATACACACTCTCCCCACTGTTCTCTCCTACTTTCTCACCCAACTTCTCAAAACCCAAACCACGACCATTAGCTCTCTTGGACTCCTCAATCATGATTTTCAATTGAGGTTCCTGCCCAGACAACCAACCCAACACCTTCCTCAAATAGTCATTCTCCTCATAGATGAGATTCAAACGGGAAGTAAGTTCAAGATTGCGCAAAGTAACTTCATCACAGCTAGTGCATGCATTGACAACAGGAGATTTCAAAGATGCTTCCAAAGAACTAATGGTAGAACGAGCATCAACGAGCTTAGCATGCATAGTCGGACATGATTTACAAGCACCAAGCAAAGTAGGTCTAGCCTTAAGCTCATCATATTCAGTCCTAAGAGCATCTAGTTTAGCCAAAGTGGAAGAATTCTTCTCATTAAGCAACTTGATCTCATTCGACCAAGCATCACACTCAACACATTCAACATCATCAGGAGTAGTAGGAGCAAGTTTCAAAGAGTCATTCTCAAGTTTCAATTCAAGCAATTTTGACTCTAACTCTCCTACTTTCTCACTAGCATTCTCAAGTTGAGCCCTAAGATCTTTTCTTATCTTTTTGGCATCTCTTAGCACACTATCACGGTTGTCAATCAAGCCATTCAACCTAGCAATCTCAGCAAGCAAAGAGTCGGGGTCACAGTTTACCTCATCCTCCGAGTCGGAGTCGCTGTCTTCCTTCTCGCTCTTCTTGCTGCTTGAGCTATGGGCCATGCCACAAAAGCCCTCAAGCGCCACACGGCCTCAACCCGCCGAGGTTCCGGCTTGCACTCTTCTTGCCCTTGCGCCTCTCGGCATCTTCATCTTCGCCGCTTGAGCTTGGATCGCTCGTCGCTTGAGCTTGAGTCGACGTCGCTTGCACCGGCCACCATCGCTCTTGCCTTGTTCTTCTTGTAGCCGCTCTTGCTCTGGTCGCCGCTTGTCCTTGTCCTTGCTCTTGGACTTGTTGAAGTGCTTGCCCTTGGAGGAGTACTTGTCTTCATGCCTCGAGTGCGCCTTGTACTCGTTCACCTTGTACTTGTTCTCCTCCGCTTCCGGCACTCGGCGATGAAGTGGCCACGCTTGCCACACTTGTAGCACGTCCCCGAGCTCGGCCTTGCATTCCTCCGACTCTCGTGTAGTCGATCAAACCTCCTTGAGAGCAAGGCCGGCTCCTCCTCGCCCAAGACATCAAACTTCTCATCCGGAATGGACATAAGAGAAAAAGAAAAATGTCGACGGGAAGGGTTAGATTTGCCCTTTGATCCGCCCACAAGAGCAAGACTATGGTCGGTCCGAGCCCTCATGCTTGGACCGCAACTTCCTCGTCAACCTCGGCCGACTTGAGCTTAGAAAAGAGGTCATCCAACTCAATAGTCAAATAATACCCGACTCCTTGATGGCCTCAACCTTAGCACCCCAAACATTTGGATCCAAGACATGCAAGAGCTTCAAAGCCTGATCATGCTCGGTGTAAGGAAAATCCTCAACATTAGCTTTCATGTTGTTCACGATGGCGGTGAACCTCTGAAACATCGCATCAATGTCCTCACCGGGAAGTGGAGTGAAATTCTCATATTGCATCCGGTAAGAGACAGAGAGACGAGCCTTCAAATGGTTATCACCACCGTGAGCAACCAACAACTTCTCCCAAATTTGCCAGGCAAGATTCAAATGGCGAACACGCTCAAACTCAGGATCACACAAGCTCGGGACCAAGTGATCAATGACTTTTGCATTAGCCTCATACTTGGCCTTAGCACCGGCATCGGTCACCATAAGAGTATGGATGTTGACCGGGATAGCATAGGTCTTGTCAAGCACAATGAAATCCAACAGCTTTCCACGAAGAAAGATCATCATAAGAGCCGCCCACTTGTGGTAACCCTTGCCATCGAAGTGCGGCGGACCGCCCCGCTCAACGTACGCCATCTTAGGATTCGAGACTTGTCAAAGTCGCAAAGAATCCGGCACCAAGCTCTGATACCAATTGAAGGATCAGATGGCGACTAGAGAGGGGGAGTGAATAGGAGCCGGTAAAAATTCATCCCAAAGAACCCGGCCTATACCCTAGTCAATTCCCGGTCACACACAAGAGATGGATCGAATCACACACCAATCGCCAAGACAACGAGGTTATGGAGCAACCTCTAGCCTTAGGAACGATTCCTTGAAGCACACGCGGAAGCACGAGAAAGGAAGGGAGGAATCGAACCAAGAAGCAAAGCTCACAGGCTCTGGCGGACCGTACGGCCGGAGGGGCGGACCGTCCGCACTGGCCTCGCGGACTGTCCGGCCTGCTATCGCGGACCGTCCGCTCCAACACCGCGGACCGTCCGGCCTACTCCGCGGACCATCCGTTAAATCACACAGAACCAACAAAAGCAACCCACGAACCACGGACCGTCCGCGGGGAGCACGCAGACTGTCCGCCAGGCACCCGCGGACCGTCCGCCCTCTACTGCGGACCGTCCGAAACTCCGTCCAACCGAAAACCAAAATCGCGACGGATCGAAATGAAAGGCGAGCAAGAACACGAAGAACACGGGACGAACCCTAGCGGCGCGGACCGTCCGCCAGGTCCTCACGGACCGTCCGCCGAGTGCGGACGGAGAGCGAGAAAAACGCCCGACCCCGAAAGTCAACTCCCCCAAATCATCATCGGATTTCCCAAACGGTTGAAGCTATGGAGATAAGGGTTTGGGGACTTGAAAAGCGTCGCACAAGGATGCTATAGCCCAAAAATCTTGCATCTTAACTCTCTAAATCACCGGAATCGTGAATCCTTTGAGCACCACCAAAAGCTAGAGCACCGAACGAAAATCTACGAATCCAAGTGGTTTCCGGCGTTTGAGGGCACAAGATCAATCACAAAGATGCACGACACATCTATCCATGTTTCCCTCAAAGAAATCCGGGAGAAAACCACTCAAATCCGCGGAATCACACCGAGAACAAAGGCACGAAAACAAGCACAAAAGACCACGAAAAACACAACTCCGAATCTTCTATACAAACCAGGAAAGATTCACAAGGTCTAGCATGCCGCCCTAGCATCCATCCCTCTCAACAAATCTCTCATGAAGCTCTCATGCTAGCCTAGAGAAAATGGAAGAAAAATAGCTACGAAAAAGAGAAATGGGAGGGAGGAAATGAAACCCTAAGTCGCGGAGAGAGAGAGCCACACACACACACACTCATGGCTTACATATCAGGTCCCGCCGGAGTGGTAAATGACTCGACTACCCCTAACTTAACTACTGGCGATACAACCCACGTAGGGGCATTTAGGTAATGTTTGTGGGTCTTGCCATCGGACGGCCACGCCTTTGCCACACCCCCGCGTTCTCCCGACGCAAGCCATGCGATCCCGCCTCGTGTCCTCCGCCTCGAAGCTTCCCGACACGCCCGGATCCCGTCTCCGTCGTGTTGGGCCCTCGGACTTGGTTTTGAGGCCCAAACCAAGAAACCGCCCGCCGATGGTTTTGTGGGCAAACCACCAAACCCCGCGTGCCCGGTCCGGCCTCCCGCCAAACCACTTGACTCGACCGCCACCGTGCACCGGCTCGATTGTCCATGACTTCGTCTTGCTCGTGTCGCCACCATGTGGCCCGCACCCAGTCCCGCTGTCCACCGGGTCCCTCGAACCGAGCCTACTTGTCTCTCCATCTCCCGGAGGCCCCTCAAGGCTGAAGACCTTTCGCGCCCGTTCTTCACCTGCAACAACACGAACTAGGCCGTAGCCTACACCTGCGCACTAAGCCAAGAGTCAGTCCAACACCCGTTGTCAATCACTCATCACTGAGGAGCGGTCATCCATCGACCACTGGGACGCTCCTGGTCCTCACTCGGTGCGGTAGTTGTCCCGTGTTTCCCTGAAGGTAACTAGCAGAACCATTGAGCCCAGTGGAATACCGCATTCCTGGGGACGATGCCGTAGAAGGGCGAGGTGCTCTTGGTGAGCATGTGGGTGATGTCGAGGTTCATCTTCTTCAAGGTCTTGGTGAAAAGGACGTTGAGCCCGCTTCCACCGTCGATGACGACCTTGTTGAGCTTGGAACCCGCGACCACCGGCTTCAAGACGAGTGGGAACCGTCCTGGTTCAGAGAAGCTTGTGCATTGATCCGCGCGGGAGAAGGTAATGGGTACCTCTGACCACCTGAGAGGGGTCGGGACCGCTGGTTCAATGCTCATGACTTCTCTACGGGTAGCTTTCTGAGCCCGTCGGCTGGGTAGTGCGCCGAAGAGGACGTTGACCGTCTTGTCGGGTTCCTGGAAGTCGTCGTTGCCTTCGTCGGTCTTCTTCTTGCCTTTCTTGTCGTGAGAGTGCCGTGGCTCTGGAGTATCCTTGAGTGCTCGCCGGAGTTGGTAGCAATACTCGGTGGTGTCGTTGTCGTCCAGATGCCACGAGCACTTCTCTTTCAGCAAGTCTTTGAAGCCGCCAGAAGTCTTCTTCGAGTTGTCCTTCGAGTGCTAGAGACCGTCTTGGAAGAGGTCGATGACTTCTTTGTCAGAGACATCGACTACTGTGGCGCGCTTGTCGAAGAAGCGCCACATGTACTTGCGAAGGGTCTCGCCTTGTTCCTGCTTCACCATAGCCAGGTCCATGCGAGTACCCGAGCGGCCCATAGCGCACGCGAAGTTGCTGGTGAACTGCTCCTTCAGCTGGTCCCACTTGTCGATCGAGTACTTCTCAAGTGACTCGAGCCATGTAAGCGGGGCTTGGTCCAGACAGAAGGGGAAGTAGAGGCACTTGGTGTCGTTGCCACCAGCGTTCTCGATGGAGAGGGCGTAGCATCTGAGCCACTGCACGGGATCTTGCTTCACGTCGTACTTGGTGATTCCCAGAGGCTTGAACTTCTATGAGAGGAGTAGGTTGCGAAGTCGCGTAGAGAAGGCAGGGAAGCCGTCGTTGTCGCTTGACGTGGAAGCCTTCTTGCGCCGTAGTTCCTCGATTTTCTGGCGGGCATCGAAGCCTCCACTGGAGGCGCCGGAGACGTGGCTATCCGCGTGGCCTCTACCGCCACGGTCGCCACCGCCCCCGGCTCTCCTGTAGGCCCCATGGTTGGAGCTCCAGCCGTCGCTGCCACCGCCTCCAGGATCGCGGTGAGGGACGATCTCCCGGTCACCACCAGCACTGTTGCCACCCTGAGAGGGTCCACCAACCGTTGCCCGAGTACGGTTGGGGTTGGCAGGTAGCTCCGCTCGAGTACGGTTGCGACCGATGTCCGCACTGCGACTTGTTGCTTCGTTGTTGCGGTTCCTGACGGGAGGTGGTTGAGCGACCCTGGTGTTGACTCACATGAAGTAGGCGTCTTCCGCGAGCTTGGCGATAACTTGTCCCGCGCGCATGCCCTGAGCCTGACGTGCTATCATAGTGATAGACATGAGGCATTGTTTTGGGGTAGTGTGTACCCGGCTCTCGACTTGGTCGAGTGCTTCAGCGAGGTTATGGATGGGGAGGGACTCGCGGTGACGTCGGCGCCGTTCGTTCTGCTTTCTGTTGCGTTCACGTCTGACGTCTTTGTTGGCGGCGGTCTCGTCGGCGGGCGCGTTGGCGGACAACTCGTCTGCTGAGATGTCCTCGAGGTACTGGTCAGGGACCGTCCCTGAGGGCCCTGGCGTCTTGCTGGTAGTCATGAAGACTTGCCGGTCGGGAGAGCCAAGGCTGGAGATGCTGGTTGCCACCTCTGTAGGAGTGTGCTCCCCGGCTGGAGCAAGCAGTGTTCCCTCCTGGAAGGGAGGTGAGTCGAGGTAGGCGACGCAGCGTGAGTTCCCTCCTGTCAGGTCTGCGGGCTTGCGGTCCGGCCGCAGACAAATCTCCCGGCGGGTGTAGATGTTATAACCAGGCCGGAGGCTGGTCCTGACAGGGGTTGCCCTGTGATGTTGTTCTCGGACTCGGGCTCATCGGGGTCCGACCCGAAGTCGAACTCGTAAGAGGAATCCGAGTAGAAGCCGGAGAGAGGGTTGGAGTTCGAGTTGTAGCCGGGGCGGTGTCGGAGTCCGAGTTGCACTCGGGTACGATCTCCTTGCCAGCTCGGCGTGTGGTGGGAGCCTTCGAGTGGGCCCTGCTGACATTGCGGGGGCCACATGCGAAGTGCTCATGGTGTGGGTAGGCCGCACGCGATGGCTGGGCAGCCGACTCGCATGCGGTAGCCCACGGGGACGTCGAGTTCGAGTTGGAGTCGGATCCGAGCTCGAAGTCGACGTGCTGGTTATAGAGCGAAATTTCGCCGAATTTTCCAGCGAGATTGCCCGTGACTACTTCGGGAAGCGTCACGAGCCCAGTCTCCGAGTTGGGCGGCATGGTGAGGCGGCGTTGGAAAGATCCAGTGCCGTCAGCAGTGCAGACCCAGGAGCCAAAGACAAAGGTGTCGCCACGGTTGAAGGCGACGGTTGGCTTGATGAAGATGGAAGCCGTCGAGTTCGCCATGTGATCTTCGGCGAGATCCCCTACCTGGCACGCCAGCTGTCGGTGTTTTAGATCGGCAACGTACTAAGGGGAGTACCCGAAGTAGATGAATGTGGCCTCGCCGAGATCGGTAACTCGAAGGAAGAGACACGTGGTACACAATTTAGACAGGTTCGGGCCGCGAGGTGTGTAATACCCTACGTCCTGTATGCTGCGTAGCTCTAGATTGATTGATTGTGATTACAAGATGGCATAATCTGATGCGTATGAGAGTGGAGAGGTCCCTGCCTCGCCTTATATAGCCCGGGAGGCAGGGTTACAAGTTGGTTTAGGGAGAGAGTACTAGTTGTGTACGTCTAGGAGTCCTCTACACAGTACATGGTATGTATAGCTTCCTCTCCGAGTACTTCTCCACCGTATTCCTTGCGCCTCACGCCAGCAGGTACCGTGGGGCACAAGTCAAGTAGTCCCAGGAGCCCACCGAGTAGTCGGTCCTGGTACCCACCGAGGCAGTGGGCCCAGGGAGGTCCATACGACAACTTCCACACCATCTTGGGTGCGGGCTTATTCTCCGGCTTAGTCATCTTTTTGGTCTTGACAGGCGGCTTTTGTTCCTTTATCATGACAGATGCAACAACATCTTTGATTTTCTTCACTTCCTTCTTGTTCGGCTCTTCCTTCTTCCTTGGCTATTCCTTAACAACACGACGATGAAACGGAATATATTTAACTTCAATCACGTTGTATACCTCAAGGCGTGGTCGAAACTTGAAGGAACTCCTTTCGCCGTTAATGTCGAACTTGATCTCCTCCTTGCCAACGTCAATGGTAGCTCCCATGGTCTTGAGGAAAGGCCTCCTAAGGATGAGTGGTGGCTTCTCCCTCTCTCCCATCTCGAGTACCACAAAGTCCACGGGGATGAAGTGGTGTCCGACCTTCACGGGCACATCTTCGGCGATGCCCAAGGGATAGCGAATGGAGTTATCACCCAACTCCAAGCACATGCCCGTAGGCTCCAATGGTAGGCGTAGCTTCTCGAACACATCTCTTGGCATGAGGCTCACACTTGCTCCAAGGTCGTGTAATGCCTTCTCAAACTTGAATGAACCAATGGAACATGGAATCGTCGGGCATCTGGGGTCTTTTTGCTTCTCTAGTACCTTTGCAATAGTGACACTACATTGCTGAAACATCTTGACATGATCTATCCCGATTGTTGCTATCTCATATTTATTTGCAAGAATATCTTTGAAGTAATGAGAATATGTAGGAACTTGAAGGGCATCCGATAACGGCATAACCTACGCACAACGTCCACAAACTTCTCAAAATGATTATCAAGTTTACCTTGGAAGTAGCATGGCTTAAGTTGTGATATCTTCGTGTCTTCTCCTGGAATCTCAAACTCAGGCTCTTCGGTGACGATCTCGGTAACTTCCTCCTTAGCAAGTTCCTCCATCTTAGCAGATGGTTTAGGCTTCCTTGCTCCCGCGGAACATTCCGAATCTTCGGTCTCCTTCCCCAAACAAGTTTGAATGGCCTTTGCCGTTTCAGGACCTTGAGGTTGTCCCGGAAGCTTCCCTTCATTAGCGGATAGGCGCCTGGCAAGTTGTCCCACTTGCGGCTCGAGCATCTTCATCATGTTGAGCAGTTGATGGTTGGAGCTTCCGACCTCCGTCACTTTGCTATCGATGTTATCCAACTCCTTGTCTATGGCTTTGAACTTGGTGACAGTGTCCTTGTTGATCTTAGCTTGCTTGTCCATGAAGTCCTTCAATTGTATACGATGCGGAACTTAATTCAGAATGGATGAGCTTGCATTAAATTGAGGTCTACCTTACCCATAGTGGTAGTTCAGCAAATCCCCCTTCCTCATGTAGTGGAGCACTTTGGCTTCCTCCGGGCAATCCTTGTGGACATGGCCATGTTCTCCACACTCTTCACATGTGGATCTTGGTTCGGCAGCCTTTAAGTCTTGAGCCTCTTTCTTTTCTATCTCCATCTTCTCCAACCTCTACATAAGTGAATCAATCTTGCCCTTGAGTATGTCTTCCTTCTCCACTTGCAAGACTCCTTTGACGTTCCCCGTGGGTTGAACCGGAAGTAAGCGTCCAGATGATGCCTACGTGTCATTGTCTGTGACCTTCTTGAATAGAGTGAAAGCTTGAGTCGGCGTAAGCTCGAAGATGGATCCTCCGCCGATGCATCAATAATCATCCTTGATGACATGGTGAGTCCTTGGTAAAACTTTTGAACGAGACTCTCCTTCGGGAACTTGTGATGTGGAACCGCCCGAGTGTACTCATTGAAGCGCTCAAATGCCTCTGATATGGTCTCCGTAGGATATTGAGCAAAAGTAGCAATTTGATTACGCAAGCTTTGAGTTTTACCCGGTGAGTAGTATTCCTTCATGAAGGCCCTCATCAACACGTCCCAACTTTGAACCGTCTCCGCCGGTTGAGAGTAGAACCATTGCAAAGCCTTCCCAAGTAGCGAGAACAGAAGGAGCCTTGCCCTCATTTGATCTTGAGTCACCCCGTCCATGTTGAATGTTTGACATAGTTGGATGAACGCTTGGAGGTGAAGGTTCGGATCTCCTTTACTAGTGAAGGGTGAATGTTGCACCATGCGGATTGTTGAGGTCTTGATCTCGAACGGCTTTCCGATCTCCACGAGGTTCAAGATTGGTAGGTCGACAATGTCCGGGGTGCATAGCTCCCCGATCTTGTGCTTTTGCGGTTGTTCTCCCATCGGTGAAAGTTGATTCTCCCTAGGGCTTTGAGGTGGTGATTCCTTTGGAGATTCCGATGATCCTTCGTCTTCCGCTTTTGAATCTACAAAATCCAGGTTTTTAGCTTGTGCTTCGCATCTCCTTAGCCTGTAAAGTTTTTCTGGATCATCCACAAAATTATCGGGTTTGTTTGAGAGGTAGCCGTCCATCTCCTGTTAGGGTTAGCGATAAACAAAATATACACAAAACGTGAAATAAAAACAAATCTAAGAAAACTAGGGTTAGACAAACGAGATTAGATTGATTTTGAGGATGATCAAAAGTTAGTAGATGCAAAAATAGAAACCAAAAGAAAACTGAAAACTATACAAAAAGCAATAAAATATTAAATCTTGATCACTTGTTCCCTGGCAACGGCGCCAGAAAAAGGGGCTTGTTGATAGTGTATATTCACATTAAAGTTCAAGTGGACTTGCAAGCGGACAAATCCTCCGCCGCAGTCAAGGGACCCTTCTTCCCTCAATTGTGAACCCAAGGTACCGAATCCGTGGAACAATTGTGCGATGCAAGAATCAATCTAATAAAGCCGAGAACTTTGATCTTCAAAGGAGAATCTAATGCATCTAATCTAGAGAACATCACGAAAACGAATCTAATCTAAGAAAACCGGAGGTAGCACGAGATAGAGGGGGATAGATAAACCAATCTAGAGAGATTGGATCAAGCCTTCGTTGAAGTTCTGACCAAAGAAGTAAGCAAGTTTAATCTCATAAAAAGCATCTTTAAATCATGGTTTCTTGTCCGACTCCGAAAACGCCCGCCTTTTGGAGCCACCGTTTTGTCACAACGCACCCCTATTCATGCAGGTTAGTCTAGGATGAGTCTAAGGACAAGTTGTAATCTCTCGGAATGTCAGGCATGCACCTCTAGCCACCACGGCTATAAGAACAACCTCGAGAATAGATCTTAAGATACGAAAAGCCGATTGAAATCCAAGTCATAGGAGAAATAATCGATCGCTAGAAATCGGATTGCAACTTGATAATTCAACATAATACATGATACATGAATCAAGATCACCACCGGGATCCTACCGTTGATCTTGCTTCTAGCTTCGGGAACTCCGACGTCATCTTCCTTGCAAGGTTCCCACACCGGCTAGGGAGATCCTAATCAACTAGCTCGACCCTCTCCTCTCCGAGATGGTGTCCCTCTCTTCTCTGCTCCTCGGCGGCAGATGGCGAATGAGTTTTTGCGTGGTGCCTGGCCTCGAGGCTATAAATAGCCTGAATGGTGTCTAGGTCAAAGGGGGGCCGACTGGGCCTCAAAATGGGTTGGGCCGTCGGCCTGGGCCAGCTGGCCTGGGCCCATTTCGGCCCAGTCCGCGGACTCCTTTTCCCGGTGTCTGTTCCCAAGTCTTCTAGAGTCTTGCCCCAACTGCATGTGGGCCCTTGTTGTCAGTTTCTCTTCAGATTAGATGAAGCTCCTTGTCCTGCAAGATTCAACAGTTTTCTGACCGGGTCCTTGGAGTTTTTCATCTTCTCGGGTTTGGTCCTTGGGCTTCTTGGAGTCATGTTTACTTCATTGCTTGACTTGTGCCGGGCTTCACGGTCTTTTCATGAGGTGCTTAATGAACTTATCCCAGAAGTCTTGCTTTCAACACTAAAATCCTGCATAAACACTAAACTCCAAAACTGACATGCACAAACGAACTTCTTATAGCAAGGGGGTTAGTACCAATGGATAAGATATAATATTAATGCCAACACTGAAGGTAAAGTCATGGCTAGGTTGACGGAATTTCACCGTCAACAACGTCCTGACAGACAGCGACGCGCGACGGGACATTCCAACAACCAAACATTGTGTTTCTTTTTTACTTCCCCCTTCTGCCCCTCCCCTTGTGACCATAAAAGGGAGAGGAGGGCAACCGTTACAAGGGTTAGACCTCCTACATATTGAACATCACTGCAAGGGACTTGGGTCTGACACCCTCTCCCGACCACCTTGTAACCCCTACTACAAGCACTCCTAGCTTGGGAACAAGACAGCTCGACACTAGACGTAGGGTATTACTCCTCGGAGGCCCGAACCAATCTAAATCCCGTTGTCTCCTGTGCTAACCTTCCGAGCCCGATGCACGATCGATACAAATTTACTACCGATGGTAGAGAACCCCGACAGTTGGCGCGCCAGGTAGGGCACATCGTGTGTCTCACCGAACTTTAGCGGATCGGATGGACAGCTGCGGGATCTCGTTCACTCCTGGGGCCACTCTATGCTTCGGCTCCCTCAGCTTCGTCTACACCAGGCTGACAGAGTCCGTCGCTGGGCGTACCTTCACCCAGTTGCCTCGTCCTAATGTCTGATGGGGGTTGCGGGATGTGAGGCTTTCGTGTGAGGCTTCTCGAACGAGACCATCATCGGCATGTTGGGGCCAAACCCAACGCAGGAGCGTTTTAGGCTCGCCGCCTACTGCCTCACCGACCTTGCCTTCCAGGTGTGACAACCCGCCCAGGAAAATACTGTACTATCGCCTAAGACCGATCCACTTTGGTCATTAAGCGATAATAAAGTATCATCCTGTCGTTAGTTGTTAGGTTAACGCCCGGTAAATCACTTGAAAAGCAACAAGGATCGAATATATGCATTAAAACTCACTCGAAGGCGAGTCCAGAGATACAACAACATTAATATCCAAATCCGTACCCCAAGGAGTTTATTTATTACAAACCATAGTTTTTGCCATGTTGAAATAGTTCAGAGTTTTCGAAAGCAGCGGAAATAAACTAACGGAAGAGAAGACTCCACGGGAGGCCATCCATGATGCTTTCAGTAGTCGTCCTCCACCCACCCAAGCTCCCAGCCGGGCGGGATCTCTCTGGGCCACACATCAGTGAAGGCATTACCTAGATCAACACATTATAGCAAGGCTGAGTATACTAATACTTTGCAAGACTTACCTGTCGGTGATAACTACTTCACCAAATCTAGACCATGAAAGGCTTTTTGGCTACTGGGTTGCTTTTGCTAAAAAGTAACAAAGAGTAGGTCCTTACTTTCAAGATTTTAGCACAAGTTCTAGTAGGTTTAATCTTTACTACATTAGCCAACTAGTACAAACAAAGTTGTACAATGCAATTAATCAAACATAATATTCATCATGTTCCATCATTAGGGATCTCATGACTAGTGGAGTAAGTAGTCTCGGATAACGGTGAGAGGCCGACAATCGATTGATTTAAAACCTTGCATGGTAGACCCAAACACACTGTAGGCTGCCCATAAAGGAACAACTTTCCTAGGCCGTTTCCAAAAATCCTCGGGTCGGGATGAAAGGCCACAGTCTTTGGTGCAGGCTATCCGGAATACCCCGCGAGATACCCGGAATCACCATACACCACCGGTAGCTAGCCGTGAGAGCGAATCCCAAGAGTAGTGACAGTTCCATCCCTAGCCGTTTCATTAAGGTACTAGGCTTACCGGTCCCATACCCGACATGTGCTTAGTACGTTCAAAAACTTAACCCACATAACCACTGGACCGGAGCCCAGATCCCATGCTCTTACCACGTGAGCAATCCATTTAAGGATATATTGTGATTCCTATATAGGAACCTATTCTCGCGAGTGAGGACATCACTCGACTTGTAACGGCCCTATAGCTTAGGAGCTATCGACCTATCATACTAGTAAGGACAAAGGTACCTATGGATCATGCATCTAGGGTTTCATTCAACTCCTGAACGTAAATGCACAATCATCCATAGATAATTGAATAAAGAATTTGAAACTAGGTTAGATGCACCGGAGCTTTCCTTCGTCGGCTAGGTTAGCCTGGGCACCCTCGGTGGCGAGCACTTCCACGTACTGCAGCGAAGCTTCCGCTCCTTCTTCCTCGGTTTCCTGGACAAGTGAGTAGTCACCGTCCGGAAGATCTACACGGAATGCAATGCAAGGTTTAGGTGATGTGATAGTTTGTTGTCTTATCCAACTCTTGTTGGTCATATTCACCTTAACAAGCATCTAGCTAGTGTTTCTCTTTTAGGAAGGTTACCAGTTGTACATGGGTTATTCTTTTATTGCACAATTGAATAAAGGTTTCTTTGTACATGTTATTTCATGTGAATATATAGCCTTTTTCCTTTCACAAGCAAGGTGTGAATAATATTTTTTTATTCATGAATTAATTTCTTATCAGCAAGGATATTTAATTATCTTTTAATTAAATTAGATAATACTTTCAAAAAGGAAAAATAATTAATTAGGGGCTTTCCTTTATTTATTTCTCTTTAATATTAAAGGGGCTTTTAAGCTTTTTATTAAGCAATTAAATTACCAAAAATTAAGGAAATGTTTCTTAACCATATTAGCACCTATCCTGGTCCATTGGACCCACATGTAGGTGTCGGATGCTAGGAAATTAAATACTATTGAAAATAACAAAGGCTAGCTAGTGATTCAAATTAAATGCATACAAAAATAAATAAGCCTCAAAATGATCCAAACTTTCTCATGCATGCTCTCTGGTCCTAAACAAGCCTGAAGAACCAGCATATTCACCTAGAAACTCTACTGATCTCAGCTTATTAATTTACAAGGGAAAACATGCGTAAATCAAGAATAAATATTTCTGGTAAGCCAAAAAATCATGATTAATTCACAAGATGTGTATTTTGACATCACAAGACAGTGTGCACAAGTTGAGCTCAAAAACATAAATATATTTAGCAAGAAAATTCATCTAGGCAGTTTTTGTAGGAATGGAAAACAATTTATTTAACAAGATCCACTGCATAACTATGTGCAATTTTTGGCACAAGAGCTAGTCATGTCCTAACACACAGCATATCCAAAATTGGGATACAAAAGAGTTATGGATTTTTCACACTCGTATTTTTCATGCTAAAATTATTTAGAATCCAGCCATGTGCAAATAATAAAAGTGGTGGGATTTCTCTTCCTGAACCCAACAAAATTGGTTTGGTATTTTTCTGATTTTTCTTCGATTTTCTAGAAATTTTCTAATGCGCTGGACTGAACTGTAAGAAAACCTAGATAGAGTTCTTTACAACCAGGCCCTAAATCTAGCACAAAACACCCTAGACAAATTTGAAGTGTTGCAATCCAGCCCTTGGCCGGAGGGGGCGGGCGGGCACGGCCGGCTCCGGCGAGCCGGCGGAGGCGCCGGCCGGGCTCGGCCGAGAAGCTCACCTAGGAGCCGTAGGTGGTCGAAATGGAGAGGTGGCCGACGACGGGGGTTCGGCGGCGGCGGCGGAGGTGGCCGCGGCGGCTCGGGGAAAGCCGGCGAGGAGGGCGGGATGCTCGGGCAATTGGAGAGCGCGCGAGCTACACTAGGGCGGTGAGCTCTAGCACCGGGCGGTGGCGGCGGGCGGCTCGGGATGGCGCGCGGAGGGGGCAAGGGGCTTTTATATGCGGCTCGGCGCGTCCATGGGTGACGAGGGGTGACGACGGAGATGCTCGCCGGTGCTACGGCGGCTCGGGGGCTCGCGCGTACGGCGGCGACGTCGCCGACGGACCGCCGGTCCGTGGCGCGCGTGCGTACGGCGGCGCTCGGCGTGGACTCGGCGCACCTCGGGGCGGGGAGGCGCGTTGGGGCACGGGTTGGCTCGGGCGGGGCGCGCCTTGGGCCGGGCGCGGCCTCGGGAGGCGTGGGCGCGCGACGTCGCGGCGCGCGGCGCTCTGGCTCAAATCCTTTCACTAGTGCCAACTTTGAAATTAAAAAACTCTAAATTTTTGTATAGAAGTCGACCAAGTGATGAATACCAAAGTTGTAGATCTAGCTACCCTTAACAATTTCTACAAATGCTATATAGTATTTTTCTGCACAGAATTGGAACTATTTGAATGCCAAAAGTGAATGTCAGCCTGTCTTGGCAAACAGTAAAATCTGCCTTGCAACTCATTTTCCAAGCTTTTCCCCTCAAAATTTGAAATGCCAATCTACATGAAAGTTGTGTCCCTCATCAAGATGGACAACTTTCATAAAGGTAGAATTTTAAGTGTTTAGGTGAATTTTGGAGAACGCGGCAAAAGTTCCGGCAGACACCTGTGGGCACAGGGGTGGCAAGGGGTTTGACCAAACCTTTGACCATGGGTTGGCCCCCACAAGTGTGTTTACTAGTCAAAAGGGATCACTAGGGTGGGTTAGTGAGTTTTTCGAGGTGAGGGCCCAGGTTGACCGTGATTTGACCACTGTTGACCATTTGACCGGCTATTAAGGCTAATTAAAAACCTGGGGCGTCACAGCCTACCCCCTTAAACGGAATCTCGTCCCGAGATTCGATTTGATAACGAAGAGATGGGGAGAAGAACTCTCGATTTCAAGATTGCAGGAAGCCCGGATACTTAGTGTTAAGATAGTCCTCCGTCTCCCACGTTGCTACTTCCTCCGTGTGATGACTCCATTGTATCTTGTACATCCGGACAGTCTGCCTTCGGGTCTTTCACTCTTTTTGGTCTAATACTTTCAATGGGTGCTCGATGAGCGAGAAATCCAGCTCAATCCAAGCATTAGCTTCTGTGATGTTTCGTTTTTCGGCACAGGCATTCCCTTCTTCAATTGAGTTACATGAAACACATTGTGAACTGCGGAAAACCGTTCTAGCAATTGGATACGGTAAGCCACAAGACCACATACTTCTATAACCTCATATGGTCCAATGTAGCGCGGGGCTAACTTTCCCTTGACTCCGAACCTTTGCACACCTTTGGTGGGGGGACACTTTCAAATATACAATCTCCCACTTCAAAGTGTCGAGGTGCGGTTCCCTTGTCATGGTAACTCTTTTGCCTCATCTGTGCCTGTCGGTGTTTTAGACCGGCAACCTACTACGGGAAGTACCGGAGTAGATGATTGTGACTCGCCGAGATCGGTAACTCGAAGGAAGAGACACGTGGCACACAATTTAGACGAGGTTCGGGCCGCGAGGTGCGTAATACCCTACGTCCCGTATGCTTTGCATAGCTCGGATTGATAGGGCACGATTACAAGATGGTGCAATGGTGCGCCGTGAGTTGTATGAGAGGAGATTGGATGCTAGAGATCGGTCCCTACCTCGCCTTATATAGTCCGGGAGGCAGGGTTACAAGTCGGAGTAGGGAGAGAGTACTAGTCGAGTACGTCTAGGAGTCCTCTATACAATGCGGAACATGTACAGCTCCCTAACCGAGTACTACTCCTGTGTAGTCCTTGTGCTCCACGCCTTCAGGTGCCGTGTAGCGCAAGCCGGGTAGTCCCAGGGGCCCACCGAGTAGTCGGTCCTGGTACCCACCGAGGTAGTGGGCCCAGGGAGGTCCATACGATAAGCCCCCGAGTACTTTGTAGTCGATAAGGATAGCTTCAAGTAGTCTTGACGGCCTTAACGAGTAGTCCTCAAGCGTCCCTGAGTGCTACGAGCCAAAAGTCCTCAAGAGTAGTTGAAGCATCCCGAGGCCGGAATGTACTCCGGACGATGTTTGAGCAATCTTGAAGTCTTTTCGAGTAGTTCCAAGCGTCCTCGAAAAGCGCCTTCGAAGGTCTTCAAAAGCTGCCCTTGTCTTGTCTTGAAGCCGAAGCTAGTATGGAGGTGCAATTTGCAAAACCGCACTCCACATAGAGTAGCCCCCGAGCCTTGAGCCACGGGCTCTAGGCGAGGGTTCATGCGAAATCTTGGCAAGAAAATCCCGAAAAATCCGGAGAGAAAAAACCGAAGGACACGTGGCACGGAGCCCCCGAGCCTTGAGTCGAGTACTTCCTCTCGAATTGAAGGGTCTTCTTGAAGAAATGTGTCCCGAGATGATCTTGAGACTAGCCGCTTCCCCGGGTAGTCGAGTAGAATTAGCCGAGCCCCCGAGGTGAGGCGCGTCGACTAGTAGAATACGAAGAGTCACGCGCGGCCCCGCCGACTCGGCCGCACGCGGACTTATCAAGCCGCCCGTTGCGGAGCCGATTTGGCTTATAAATAGAAGCCAAAAACCTTTAGGGTTTTCACCCATTCGAGCCGCAGTCATTCCATCTGAATCTTGAAGCAAATCCACTACCAGCGCCTGCTGCCGCCGTAGTAGATCCGAGCGCACCGCCACCCAAAGCCTTTAGGGTAGCCCCCGAGCGGATGCGAGTGAAGACGCCTTGCACTTGGAGGATGAAGCTGTCGCCGTCCAAGACGTCCAAGGCCGCCGGGAAGAAAAGGGGGCCGCGAGGAGGCCGCCGCGGGCGGCCACCGGAGCGGCGCCGCCCATGTCTCCACCGCGAGCGGATCCGAGCCGCGAGTGGAAGAAATCGAAGGCGAAGACGGAGGACTCGCCGACCTCGCCGAACGGTGGGTTCATCGGGGAGAAGGAAGTCGATATGTGGAAATCCGCCGCGGGAGATCCATATCGGATGGAGAAGGCCGAGGACAAGATCCCGATGTTCTCGCGATTCGTGGAGCGCGGTCTTGCGCTCCCGGCCCGGCGACTTCTTCAAGGGGCTGCTCGGGTACTACGGCGTCGAGTACCCGAACCCGAACCCCAACGACATCTTCCACACGTCGGTCTTCGTCCACTTCTGCGAGGTCTTCCTCGGAATCAAGCCGCACTGGGTGCTCTTCTGGAAGTTCTTCCGCGTCAAGCCGCAACCAAGTGCTACCAATCCCAGAGTAGTCGGAGGAGCCGGCATCCAGCTGAGGGAGGATGCCGCGGAGCAGTACTTGGCTTACAAGCTTGTCGACTCCAACGCGGATTGGAAAGCCAGGTGGTTCTACATCACAAACCACCACCCTGGACTGCCGAAGCCGAGCGGGCGGCGGCCGAGGCACCGTGAGTGGTGGAACACAAAGCTCAAGGTCGTCGATGAGGGTACCGGAGTCCCTGGTTTTGACAACCACGTCATCCACGTAGGCCTCGACGTTCTTGTTGAATTGCCGCTTGAAGCGAGCCTGGATGGCCCGTTGATAGGTAGCGCCGGCGTTCTTCAACCCGAATGACATGGTCGTGTAGCGATGACGCGCCAAACGGGGTGATGAACGCGGTCTTCTCCTGGTCTTCCTCCTTGATTGCGATCCGGTGGTACCGGAGTAGCGATCGAGGAAGCGAGAGCGGTCGCGGCCCGCCGTGGAGTCGATGACTTGATCAATCCGCGGCAACCCGAAGGGGTCCTTGGGGCAGTGCTTGTTGAGGTCGGTGTAGTCGACGCACATCCTCCACTCGTTCGAGTTCTTCTTGCGGACGAGGACGGGGTTGGCTAGCCACTCAGGATGGAAGACTTCTCTGATGAAGCCGGCTGCGAGTAGCTTGGCGAGCTCCTTCTTGATGGCGTCCCGTCTGTCGTCGGCAAATCGTCGGAGGTGTTGTCGTTTGGGGGTGGCCTTTGGATCGACGTTGAGGCAGTGCTCAATCAGCTCCCTGGGCACTCCTGGCATGTCCGTCGGCTTCCACGCGAAGATGTCGCGGTTAGCCCGAAGAAAGCCGATGAGCGCGTCTTCCTATTTGGGGTCGAGGCCGGCCCCCGATGGTGGTGGTCTTGCTTGGGGTCGCTCGTTCCGAAGTCGACCGTCTTGACGAGTACCTCCTCGGGTGGGCGAGGCTTGTTGGCGGCCGTCGGACTTCTCCGGGATGTCGAGTTCGCTTGTAGCAAGCTTCTTCGATGCGGTGTAGACCTCCATCATAGCGTTGGGTACTTGGTTTGTGGAAGCGATCGCCACGGCTTCGTGTCGCGGTCGTGGGAGATCTTCAAGTCCCCTTGGAGGGAGAGTACACCGGCCGGACTTGGCATCTTGAGTACCAAGTAGGTGTAGTGGGGCACCGCCATGAACTTGGCGATGGCCGGTCGCCGAGGATGGCGCGGTAAGAGGTCTCGAAATCCGCGACCTCGAACTTGATGTACTCGGTGCGGTAGTTGTCCCGAGACGCCTCGAAGGTAGCGGCGGTACCACTAAGCCCGGTGGGATAGCCGCGTTGCACCGGGACGATGCCGTAGAAGGGCGTCTTTGCTCTTGGTGAGCATGGGGGTGACGTCGAGCTTCATTTTCTTCAAGGTTTTGGTGAAGAGGACGTTGAGCCCGCTTCCACCGTCGATGAGCACCTTATTGAGCTTGGAGCCCGCCCTTTGTTGGCTTCGGGACGAGGGGGAACCGTCTCGGTTCGGAGAAGCTGGTCCATTGGTCCGCGCGGGAGAAGGTGATGGGTACCTCGACCACCTGAGAGGGGTCGGGACCGGCCCGGTTCGATGGACATCACTTCACGACGGGTAGCCTTCTGCTCCCGCCTGCTGGGCAGTCCGCCGAAGAGGACGTTGACGGTCTTCTCGGGTTCTTGGAAGTCGTTGTTGTCGCCGTCCTTCTTCTTGCCCTTTTGGTCGTGAGGGTGCGGTGGCTCCGGCGTGTCCTTGAGTGCATGCCTGAGTTGGTAGCACTGCTCGGTAGTGTGATTGCCGTTCGGATGCCACGGGCACTTCTCCTTCAGCAGGTCTTTGAACCCGCCTGAGTTCTTCTTCGAGTTCCCTTTCGCAGGGCGCTGGATAGCCGCGACGGTGTTGTCTGGCTTGCGCTTGCGGTTGGGACCCGAGTAGTTGTTGTTGTTGTTGTTGTTGTTGCGGCCGCCTTGGTTTGCATTGCTGCCGCCGCCGCCTTGGTTCTGCTTGGACTTGCCGCGGATGGCGTCGTATTTGGCGTTGGCCTTGTCCTCTTCATCCGCCCAGGACGTGATCATGTCCTTGAGGTGGGGGATGGACCTGGGGCGGCGACGACCGCGAGCCTCGAAGGTGCGGCGATGGTAGAGGCCGTCCTGGAAGAGGTCGATGACCTCCTTGTCGGTGACATCGACGACGGTAGCGCGCTTGTCGAAGAAACGACGCATGTACTTGCAGAGGGTCTCGCCCTGTTCCTGCTTGATCATGGCCAGATCCATGCGAGTACCCGAACAGCCCATGGAGCCCGCGAAGTTTCTCGTGAACTGCTCCTTCAGCTGGTCCCACTTGTCGATCAAGTGCTTGTCCAGCGACTCGAGCCATGTGAGAGGTGCTTGGTCCAGACAGAAGGGGAAGTAGAGGCATTTGGTGTCGCCGTTGCCGCCGCCGTTCTCGATGGAGAGGGCGTAGCATCGGAGCCCCTTGGATAGGATCTCGCTCCGCATCGTACTTGGTGATCCCCAAAGGCTTGAACTTGTCGGGGAGGAGCAAGTTGCGAAGTCGAGGTGAGAAGGCGGGGAAGCCGTCGCCTTCAGCGGCGGTGGTCGACTTCTTCCGCCGCAGCTCCTCAATCTTCTGGCGAGCGTCGTACCCGCCGTGTGAGGCGCCGGAGGCGTGGCTGTTCGCGTGGCCTCGGCCGCCGCGACTGCCGCCGCCTCCAGCTCTCCTGTTGGCCCCATGGTTGGAGCTGCCGCCGTCGCTGCCGCCACCGTCAGGGTCGTTGCCGCCACCACCGGCCGGAGCGCGGTGGGGGACAACTTCTCGGTTGCCTTGTTCTTGCCGTGGAAGGTCCGCCGGCGTTGGAGCGGCGTCGGTTTGGGTCAGGTGGAAGGTCAGCCCGAGTACGGTTGGGGCCAGCGTTGGCGCTGCGACTAGTAGCTTCGTTGTCGCGAGGTTTAGCTGGGGGGAGGTTGGTTGACCCCGTTGTCGACCCGCATGAAGTAGGCTTCTTCGGCGAGCTTGGCGATGACCTCTCCGGCGCGTATGCCCCGAGTCCGGCGAGTGATCATTGTGATTGACATGAGGCACCGCTCGGGAGTGGTGTGAACTCGCTCTCGACCGCCTCGAGAGCTTCCGCAAGGTTGCGGATGGGGAGGTTGTCCCCGAGCCGCCGGCGTCGTTCGCCGCGCCTTCTCGTTACGTTCGCGTCGAGCGTCCCCCGTTGACGGCGGTCTCGTCGCGGGGTGCATCGGCGGAGCCGGCTCGTCCGCGGAGATGTCCTCCGGTACCTGTCCTCGGCCGTGCCCCGAAGGTCCCGGGGTTTCGCCAGCAGCCATGAAGACTTGGCGATCGGGGGTGCCCAAGCTGGACTCAGAGGGTGCCACCTCAGTTGGTGTGTTTGAGTCCGCCGGGTTAGTGGCGTTCCCTCCTGGAACGGTAGCGAGTCGATGTAGGCGACGTAGCGTGAGTCTCCCTTTGCCGGTCGGCGGGCTTGCGGTCCGGCCGCAGACGTATCTCCCGGCCGGCGTTGATTTTATAACCGGCCCCGAGGCCGGACCCGACAAGGGAAGCTCGGTGGAGTTGTCTTCGGACTCGGGCTCCTCGGGGGTCCGACCCGAAGTCGAACTCGTAGTCCGGGTTCGAGTAGAACTCGAAGAGGGGGCCGGAGTCCGAAGCGCGGCCGGGGACGGCGTCGGAGTCCGAGTTGTACTCGGGCACGGGCTCCTTGCCGGCCGGCGGGGAAGTGGGAGCGCTCGTGCGGGCCGGCCGAGGGTGCACGGGCCACGCGCGAGTGCCCACGTGGTGAGGGGGGCTGCGATGGGCGAGCGGCCCGGCTCGCATGCGATGGCCCATGGCGACGTCGGGTTCGAGTTGGAGACGGACTCGAGCTCGAAGTCGGTGTGGTGGTCGAAGAGCGAAACTTCGCCGAACTTGCCGGCGAGTTCGCCCGTGACAACCTCGGGGAAGCGTCACGAGGCCTGTCCTCGGGTTGGGCTACATGGTCGGGCGCGGCGGGAAGGAGCCCGCGCCATCGGCGGTGCGGACCCGGGCGCCGAAGACGAAGGTGTCGCCGCGGTTGAAGGCGACGGTTGGCTTGAAGTGGACGGAAGCCGTCGAGTTCGCCATGTGATCTCGGGCGAGAGTCCCTACCCGGAGCGCTAGGCGTCGGTGTTTTAGACCGGCAACCTACTACGGGGAGTACCCGGAGTAGATGATTGTGACTCACCGAGATCGGTAACTCGAAGGAAGAGACACGTGGCACACAATTTAGACGAGGTTCGGGCCGCGAGGTGCGTAATACCCTACGTCCCGTATGCCGCATAGCTCGGATTGATAGGGCACGATTACAAGATGGTGCAATGGTGCGCCGTGAGTTGTATGAGAGGAGATTGGATGCTAGAGATCGGTCCCTGCCTCGCCTTATATAGTCCGGGAGGCAGGGTTACAAGTCGGAGTAGGGAGAGAGTACTAGTCGAGTACGTCTAGGAGTCCTCTATACAATGCGGAACATGTACAGCTCCCTAACCGAGTACTACTCCTGTGTAGTCCTTGTGCTCCACGCCTTCAGGTGCCGTGTAGCGCAAGCCGGGTAGTCCCAGGGGCCCACCGAGTAGTCGGTCCTGGCACCCACCGAGGTAGTGGGCCCGGGGAGGTCCATACGACGGTGCCATCTTCAAATTCTCTCTTATCACTTGCACTCTTTCGTCAGCCTCTTTAACTAATTCTGGTCCAAAGAGTGTTCTCTCTCCGGCCTCTGACCAATTCTGCGGAGTGCGGCATCTACGTCCGTAAAGAGCATCGAACGGTGCCATTTTCAAACTGGCTTGATAGCTGTTATTGTAGGAGAATTCTGCCAAGGACAAACACTTGTCCCAACTCTAATCAAAGTGCAAGATGCTTACTCTCAACATATCTTCCAAAATCTGATTTATTCTTTCCGTCTGACCATCTGTCTGCGGATGATAACTGGAACTGCGGATCAGCTGGGTTCCCAAACACTCATGCAATTGTTCCCAAAAACGAGCTACAAACTGAGTCCCTCTATCAGAGATTATAGTCTTTGGGATTCCATGCAAACGAACTATGTGATCCATGTACAATTCTGCATATTGTTGTACGGAGTAAGTGGTGTGCACGGCAATGAAGTGAGCGGTCTTGGTGAGTCTGTCCACAATTACCCAAATAGAGTCTTTCTTTCTAGCTGTTAGGGGTAAACCCACAATGAAATCCATACTAATATCGTCCCACTTCCACATAGGTATCGACAAGGGTTGGAGTACACCTACCGATTTCAAATGACTTGCTTTCATTCGGTGGCAAGTATCACACTCAGCTACATACTTGGCTACATCCACCTTCATATTGGACCACCAAAAGTTCTGTTTCAGATCTTGGTACATCTTGGTACTGCCGGGATGAATAGAGAATTTGGAATGTGAGCCTCATCTAGAATGATTTTCTTAATTTCCGGGTCAACGGGGACCACTAGGCGTTTCCCAAACCAGACCACATCCTGGTGATCCTTCTGGAAACAAGTGTACTTGGGGTCTCCCTCTGCTAGCTTCTGTTTGATGGTTTGAATGTCTACATCATTGCGCTGAGCAGTGACAATTCTATCATAAAGATCGGACTCTGCCGTCAAGGCATAAAGAATTCCCTGCGGTACCACTTCTAAGTTGAGCCTTCTCATTTTTTCACACAACGGTTCACTAATTGGTTCCAACTCTAGGTGGTTGCAATGATCTTTGCGGCTAAGAGCATCCACAACAACATTTGCCTTGCCGGGGTGATAGTGCACTTCTAAATCATAATCCTTAATCAACTCAAGCCATCTTCTCTGTCTCATATTCAATTCCGACTGGGTGAAGATGTATTTGAGGCTCTTGTGATCAGTCAAGATATTGCAACGATTACCCATTAGATAATGCCTCCATATCTTGAGGGCATGGACAACAGCAGCTAACTCAAGATCATGGGTAGGATAATTGAGCTCATGGGGTCGAAGTGCCCGTGAAGCATAGGCAATGACTTGGCCCTCTTGCATTAGGACACAGCCGAGACCTATCCCTGATGCGTCACAGAAAACTTCAAACAGTTTGGAATTATCTGGCTGCACTAACACTGGGGCTGAAGTTAGATGTTGCCTTAGGGTGTGGAAAGCTTTCTCACATGCTTCGCTCCACACGAATTTCACTCCTTTCTTGAGTAATTCGGTCATGGGTTTTGCGATTCTTGAAAAGTCAGGAATGAATTGGCAGTAATATCTCGCCAATCCTAAAAAACTGCGGATTTGGTGGACGGACTTGGGTGGTTTCCAATCCATCACCTCTTCGACTTTGCTGGGATCGATGGAGATACCATCATGGGAAATGGTGTGCCCTAAGAATTTCACACTTTTCAACCAGAATTCGCATTTGGAAAACTTAGTATAAAGCTTGTGCTCTCGCAAACGCTGAAGGACAACTCGGAGATGTTTGGCGTGTTCTTTCTCACTTTTGGAATATATGAGAATATCATCGATAAAGACCACGATGAATTTATCGAGTTCCGTCATGAACACAGAGTTCATGAGGTACATGAAGTAGGCTGGGGCATTTTTGAGTCCGAAAGACATTACCAAGAACTCGTAAAGACCATAACGAGTGGAAAAAGCGGTTTTAGGAATGTCGCAAGGTCGAATCGTGATTTGGTGGTAGCTAGAACGAAGGTCGATTTTAGAGAAGACTTTGGCACCAGCCAATTGATCAAAAAGAACATCGATTCGGGGAAGCGGGTATTCGTTTTTGATGGTGACTGCATTGAGTGGTCGGTAATCTACGCACATTCTCAAGCTACCATCTTTCTTCTTGACAAAGAGAGCAGGGCAACCCCAAGGACAAGAGCTCGGGTGAATATACCCCTTATCTAACAATTCCTGGAGTTGTGTTTTCAGCTCGTCTAACTCCTTGGGTGGCATGCGATAAGGTCTTTTGGAACTGGGTGCGGTACCGGGCTGTAGTTCGATCACAAACTCGACATCTCTGTCTGGTGGCATACCAGGCAACTCATCGGGAAAGACATCCGAGTACTCGCGCACTACTGGAATTTCATCAAGAGGGGAGATAATGGTCACATAGGCACAAGAATCGGTACCGTCCCTGAAAGGTAGGTACAAGGTAGTTTGCCCGACCGTAGGAGAATTGATCTCTACGACCCTATCTGATATATCTAGAATCACCTTATGTTGATTCATCCATTCCATACCCAAGATAACATCCATTCCAACCAAGGTTATGACGATAAGGTGTCAGAATAATTTTACTACCTAAACCCAAACTTACTCATCGGATTAAGATATTAGAGGTGATTTGTCCTCCGGGAGTAATTATCTTATAAGCGGAAGTGGTATGAGAACCCTTCAAACCCAGTTTGCTTATTAGCTTTGCACTGATGAAACTATGGGTAGCTCCTGAATCGAGTAAAATCTTAACAGGAGTGTCGTTCATAGAGAATGTACCCGTGAGCACTGAAGCTCCTTCTGGGATGTCACTCATGGCGGTGAAATTCAGCTTGCCCTGGCATACTTGAACCATGGGCTTCTTAGCCGGAGTGGCAGGCTTGTTTCCTGCATCCTGATTCTGCGGGTTGGGCTTGATATGTCTGGGCTTGGGGCACTCGTTGATGTAATGCCCTGGCTAGCCACAGTTGTAGCAACGACGATCACCAACGTTGCGAGGAGGTGCATTAGGCTTTGGAGCTTGCTGCTGAGCACTGCGGAACTAGAAGTTCCCTGTGGGTTTGCTCTAGGGTTGCGTCATCGTCCAGCGTCCAGTTGAAGATTGCTGGGATGGGCTGGGAGCATTCTTCTTCACAACGTGAAACTTCTTGCCCGTTCCGCTGCCTGGGGTGAAACCAGACATCCTTTTCTTGTCCCCGTGGGCTTTCTTCATAGCATCTTCTTGGGAGATAGCCTTATTCACTAGCTCATGAAAATTTGCGGGCTCGAGCAGGTTCAGACGCTCGTACAATTTGCCATCAAGCCCGTCACGGAACCTTTCCATCTTCTTTGCATCAGTATCAACGTGATGCCCGCCATATTGGCACAAGCTACTAAACTTCTGAGCATAGCGATACACTGTGTCAGATCCCTGCTTGAGGGCCAACAGCTCCCTCATCTTCCTATCCATCAGTCCCTTGGGAATGTGGTGGCTCTTGAAAGCCTGCTTGAACTCATCCCAAGTCATAGCGTGCCCTCGCTGCATTGACTTGAAATGGTCCCACCACATCAAAGCTTCTCCTCGCAGTTGAAGCGCTGCGAAGTTAGCCTTGTTCTCCTCAGAGCAAGGCAGCACAAAGGCAGAGATATTTGCCTCTATGGCCTTGATCCAAGCCTCAGCTTCCAGGGGGTCTTCTGCTTTAGCGAAGGTCGGCGGCTTCATAGCGATGAACTGGGAGTACGTGGTGACCTGATTAGGCCCCTCGTGGTTGGCCCCATGTGGCGGCCCTCGGTTCATTTGTTGGGCGATCTGCCGCTGTGTCTGCAGGATCTGGCGCAGCACTTCGGTTTGGGCGGCCATGAAGGCCTCCGACGGCGTCATGGGCGGGGGTGGCGGCAAGTCACCGCTACCACTTGCTCTGAAACCGTTGGGCGAGCTGCGCGTGGTTCCCACCATCTGAAAATCGAGCTTCATTAGTGAGATAGCCAAAAGCTTGCTCCAAAATGATGACAAGCATGATCGTGCATAACCACATCTCATTAGCATTTAAATGATGAGGACAGCATCAGTCGAACAATATTCCATAGCCACCAAGATTCATAGAATCATTTCCTTAACACGGTTAGGAATGTGATCACTCGAATGCACGGCCCACATTTACCCTCGGACAATTCCTGTCACTTCGGGTACCAACGAAGGTGGTATATGAACGAGCACTTAATCGCTGGCAACGAGTGATGCCCCTAGAAATGCTTTGGTTTACCAACGCTTTTAGGTGGAAATGCAAAATTGACAAGTGTGGTCATTTGCAACGGTTTATTCAAGAATTTGGGTAATCATACGCAAGAAGGTTTCAATTTGAACGACAAACGAATTTCACTTAAAGCACACATGCTTAAGCATTCTTTACTACAATAAGATAGGACAAGGTCCAAGGACAATACAACTCTCGAATTTTGAAAACAACAAGGCTTGACACGATACAAGCAGCTACTCGGCACGGAAACGTGCTGACAAGCCAACTCCTCTAAACATCTCAAGATAAATCGATAGGATCGACATCCTTCTTATTCCTGCTGTTGGCAACCTAGTTGCCCACCGAAGCACCACTGTACATAGGCAAAGCTGGGGGAGTCGGTAACGGTGGTCCTGCCTGACTCGTCTGATCCAGACCGGACAAACCCTGCTGCTCCTCCGGTGTGCTCATGCGGGGGCGGGGCTGTAAGGCCACTATCGCCTGCGAGGCTGCCACCTGTACCTCGGCCTCCTCCACCTGCTGTTGCATATCAGCAATGTTCTGAAGTAGCGTCAGCCTCTCAATCTCATGCACATCGGCATTCACCTCTAGTGTATGGTTCTCGGCCTCCAGATCTACAATCCTCTGTAGGCGGTCGCCTCTCTCTAGCTCTAACTGGAATCTCCTAGCACGCAGCCTATCATTCTCCTGCTGCACCTGAGTAAGAGTAAAGTTCAGCCGCCGATGTCTTTGCCGAAAGCCGCCAATCACGGCTAGATGCCTCCAAACGCTGCCCAATAATCATTGCGGTATTATAGCGCAGCCCCTGAAGTGTGAAGACCACGTTCAGACAGCGAGCTAGCGTCTGAGTAACATCCAACGGCTCTGCTAGTGTCAACAGCTCCCGTAGGTGATCCATACGGTCCAACCATGCTGGGTCGTGAGGACTCACGAGCGAGAAACAATTCAAACGGAGAGAGAGCTACCACGGTGGGGGTTGTGGTCACGAAATCTGTCGGCACTCTGAGGGCGGCTGACTCAACGGACTCGTGAGTGATAAATCCCCAGTAGATAAAACTCAAGTCGAACCAGTTGGCGTGGTCCGGGTGTGGCAGAACAGTGACGATCACTCTGCAACGGGGAATGCCATAACGCTCGAACTCCTTCACCTCGTAAGTCGGTGGTGTGAGGTAGCCTGCGGCGCTGAGTGCTTCCCACGCAAGGCGCGGAAAACCCTCCCAGTGCAACCCGTTGGTACGGATCGTACCGTCAGCGTCGAACTCGTGGAACACGGGGAAAGCCATCTGTACACAAATGTAACTCATGTCAGATCTCAAAGAGAACGACATGTCAAATGGTGAAGTTCTGGCAGCTGTGAATAAAAATTCATAACCAAAAATCCAGAAACCTCGAATCTTTCCCAAGTTTTCCCGGTTCAAAATAAATTCTTTAACACCTAATTAAATTTTAAGGTTGCCGCGAACAAGGAACAAGGTGGATGGTCCTGAACCTAGATGTGGCTAGGAAAGTGTAAACCAACCCAAAAGGAACTAGGATTGAGACTTGCGATTACAAGATAACTAGTTAAGGAGCAATTGCTTTTAACCATTTGATTTAATTAACCTAGTACAAGGTAAACAAACTTTTCAAAATTTTGGCAGCATGACGGCTAGGTATGAGAGGTACTCTATTTTATAAAAGCATACACTAGCAAAATCTTCCTTAGAGAGCATATAGAAGTTCGGTTTTGGGTCCATATTAGTTGTTTCGATTTTTAACATGCATGCAAGACGTCCTATCCGACCTCACATGTCCATCTAGCCAAAAATCGAAGTTAGTGCCGGTGGCAAGGCTTTTATTCGTCTCTCCCTATAATATCTAGTCGAGAGCTATACGGTACTTGCTTAACGACTAACGAAGCGCTGTTATGTACCTGCAAAAAACGAACCTTTCGTGCCAGCACGTCACGAAAGCGTCCACATACATTATCGTTCACTACAGAAACGGCATCCATGCATTAAGCCGCTGCATGGACAGCCTCCAACCTCGGACACCCTCCGTTTGAATGGAGTGTATCCTTGCCTCGCATGAGCGACATGCGGAATGCACACGTATGAAACACGTGGCGACACACAACTCATAAACAGACGTGAAGATGGGATCCGTGGAATGGATCACTCCATCAACCCTCGCAATTCCCGTGATGCAGAACAGCACAAGTATAAAACGCGTGGCTCCTAATTTGGTGTGCAAGAAAGTAATGTGCTGGGAGTTAGCAAAATAAACCATAAGTTATTTAAGCCACCTGAAAGAACCCAAAATTCCCTCTAGGGCCTCTCGGTCTAGTTTATCCTTAGCGGACCAACGTATTTTGAAAAATCAGACAATCTTGGCATATTTTATTCAAAAACCATTGATTAAGTTCATTAATTAATCTCTGGTGCATATAAGTTCTGATGCCAACTGTTACAACCCGCCCAGGAAAATACTGTACTATCGCCTAAGACCGATCCACTTTGGTCATTAAGCAATAATAAAGTATCATCCTGTCGTTAGTTGCCGGGTTAACGCCCGGTAAATCACTTGAAAAGCAAAAAGGATCGAATATATGCATTAAAACTCACTCGAAGGCGAGTCCAGAGATACAACAACATTAATATCCAAATTCATACCCCAAGGGGTTTATTTATTACAAACCATAGTTTTTGCCATGTTGAAATAGTTCAGAGTTTTCGAAAGCAGCGGAAATAAACTAACGGAAGCGAAGACACCACGGGAGGCCATCCATGATGCTTTCAGTAGTCGTCCTCCACCCACTCCAGCTCCCAGCCGGGCGGGATCTCTCTGGGCCACACATCACTGAAGGCATTACCTGGATCAACACATTATAGCAAGGCTGAGTATACTAATACTCAGCAAGACTTACCCGTCGGTGATAACTACTTCACCAAATCTAGACCATGAAAGGCTTTTTGGCTACTGGGTTGCTTTTGCTAAAAAGTAACAAAGAGTAGGTCCTTACTTTCAAGATTTTAGCACAAGTTCTAGTAGGTTTAATCTTTACTACATTAGCCAACTAGTACAAACAAAGTTGTACAATGCAATTAATCAAACATAATATTCATCATGTTCCATCATTAGGGATCTCATGACTAGTGGAGTAAGTAGTATCGGATAACGGTGAGAGGCCGACAATCGATTGATTTAAAACCTTGCAAGGTAAACCCAAACACACGGTAGGCTGCCCACAAAGGAACAACTTCCCCAGGCCGTTTCCAAAAATCCTCGGGTCGGGATGAAAGGCCACAGTCTTTGGTGCAGGCTATCCGGAATACCCCGCGAGATACCCGGAATCACCATACACCACCGGTAGCTAGCCGTGAGAGTGAATCCCAAGAGTAGTGGCAGTTCCATCCCTAGCTGTCTCATTAAGGTACTAGGCTTACCGGTTCCATACCCGACATGTGCTTAGTACGTTCAAAAACTTAACCCACATAACCACTGGATGGGAGCCCAAATCCCATGCTCTTACCATGTGAGCAATCTATTTAAGGATATATTGTGATTCCTATCTAGGAACCTATTCTCGCGAGTGAGGTCATCACTCGACTTGTAACGGCCCTATATCTTACCAGCTATCGACCTATCATACTAGTAAGGACAAAGGTACCTATGGATCATGCATCTAGGGTTTCATTCAACTCCTGAACGTAAATGCACAATCATCCATAGATAATTGAATAAAGAATTTGAAACTAGGTTAGATGCACCGGAGCTTGCCTTCGTCAGCTATGTTAGCCTGGGCACCCTCAGTGGCGAGCACTTCCACGTACTGCAGCGAAGCTTCCGCTCCTCCTTCCTCGGTTTTCGGGACAAGCGAGTAGTCACCGTCCGGAAGATCTACACGGAATGCAATGCAAGGTTTAGGTGATGTGGTAGTTTGTTGTCTTATCCAACTCTTGTTGGTCATATTCACCTTAACAAGCATCTAGCTAGTGTTTCTCTTTTAGGAAAGTTAGCAGTTGTACATGGGTTATTCTTTTATTGCACAATTGAATAAAGGTTTCTTTGTACTTGTTATTTCATGTGAATATAGAGCCTTTTTCCTTTCACAAGCAAGGTGTGCATAATTTTTTTATTCATGAATTAATTTCTTATCAGCAAGGATATTTAATTATATTATAATTAAACTAGATAATACTTTCAAAAAGGAAAAAGAATTAATTAGGGGCTTTCCTTTATTTATTTCTCTTTAATATTAAAGTGGCTTTTAAGCTTTTTATTAAGAAATTAAATTACCAAAAATTAAGGAAATGTTTCTTAACCATATTAGCACCTATCCTGGTCCATTGGACCCACATGTAGGTGTTGGATGCTAGGAAATTAAATACTATTGAAAATAACAAAGGCTTGCTAGTGATTCAAATTAAATGCATACAAAAATAAATAAGCCTCAAAATGATCCAAACTTTCTCATGCATGCTCTCTGGTCCTAAACAAGCCTGAAGAACCAGCATATTCACCTAGAGACTCTACTGATCTCAGCTTATTAATTTACAAGGTAAAACATGCATAAATCAAGAATAAATATTTCTGGTAAGCCAAAAAATCATGATTAATTCACAAGATGTTTTTTTTGACATCACAAGACAGTGTGCACAAGTTGAGCTCAAAAACTTAAATATATTTAGCAAGAAAAATCATCTAGGCAGTTTCTGCATGAATGGAAAAAAATTTATTTAACAAGATCCATTGCATAACTATGTGCAATTTTTGGCACAAGAGCTAGTCATGTCCTAACGCACAACATATCCAAAATTGGGATACAGAAGAGTTATGGATTTAAAGTTATGACAGATCTAGGTTTTTCACACTCGTATTTTTCATGCTAAAATTATTTAGAATCCAGCCATGTGCAAATAACAAAAGTGGTGGGATTTCTCTTCCTTAACCCAACAAAATTGGTTTGGTATTTTTCTGATTTTTCAATGATTTTCTAGAAATTTTCTAATGCGCTGGACTGAACTGTAAGAAAACCTAGATAGAGTACTTTACAACCAGGCCCTGAATCTAGCACAAAACACCCTAGACAAATTTGAAGTGTTGCAATCCAGCCCTTGGCCGGAGGGGGTGGCGCGAGCACGGTGGCCGGCGACGGGGTTCGGCGGCGGCCGGCGGCGGTGGCCGCGGCGGCTCGGGGAAAACCGGCGAGGAGGCGGGATGCTGGGCAATTGGCGAGCGCACGAGCAAAACTAGGGTCTAGAGGAGCTACCGGAGTAGTTGACCGGCGGCGAGCACGGGCGGTGAGCTCTAGCACCAGGGGCGGCGGCAATGGCGGCGGGCGGCTCGGGATGGCTCGCGGAGGGGGCAAGGGGCTTTTATACGCGGCTCGGCGCGTCCGTGGGTGACGAGGGGTGACGACGGAGATGCTCGCCGTGCTACGGCGGCTCGGGACTCGCGCGTACTCCGCGGCGCGCGCGCGTGCGGCGGCACTCCGGCGCGGACTCGGCGCACCTCGGGGCGGGGAGGCGCGTTGGGGCGCGGGTTGGCTCGGACGGGGCGCGCCTTGGGCCGGCGCGGTCTCGGGAGGTGCGGGCGCGGAAGCCGGAGCCGGCGGCGCGCGGCCGGCGACGGGCGGCGCGCGGGGCGCGCGACGCCGCGCGCGCGCGGCGCTCTGGCTCAAATCCTTTCACTGGTGCCAACTTTGTAATTGAAAACCTCAAAATTTTTGTATAGAAGTCGACCAAGTGATGAATACCAAAGTTGTAGATCTAGCTACCCTTAACAATTTCTACAAAGGCTATATAGTGTTTTTCTGCACAGTATTGGAACTATTTGAATGCCAAAAGTGAATGTCAGCCTATCTTGGCAAACAGTAAAATCTGCCTTGCAACTCATTTTCCAAGCTTTTTCCCTCAAAATTTGAAATGCCAATCTACATGAAAGTTGTTTCCCTCATCAAGATGGACAACTTTCATAAAGATAGAATTTAAAGTGTCTAGGTGAATTTTGGAGAACGTGGCAAAAGTTCCGGCAGACACCTGTGGGCACTGGGGTGGCAAGGGATTTGACCAAACCTTTGACCATGGGTTGGCCCCACAAGTGTGTTTACTAGTCAAAAGGGATCACTAGGGTGGGTTAGTGAGTTTTTCAAGGTGAGGGCCCAGGTTGACCGTGGTTTGACCACTGTTGACCATTTGACCGGCTATTAAGGCTAATTAAAAACCTGGGGCGTCACACCAGGCTAGCAGGGACGAGCCGCTGGCTTGGGGGGAGTTCATGGAGCGGTACATCGTGATGTACCCCCATGGACAGCTCGGCCTCCCAGATGACCTGGTGACGGCCTACGTCAACAACCTCTGCGCGACCAGCGCCACCCTTGGGTTTACAATGACTCAGAGGGTACGGACCACGCGACAACATGACCCCACGCGGGAATGCAACGTCTACGTGGCCTCAGCATCGAGCAACTCTGAACCGGAGCCGGCTCCGCACCACCCTGTCGCGAACGCCCAGTGGCGGGCGTGGCTCGAAGAGATCGCAGAGGCGAGGCGCCAGCTTGATGAAGAGTTGGCCCTTCTTCACCAAGAACTGGGGATGGATGCCGAGCCTCGCGACCGGCGACCTGCACAAGACATCCCCGTGCAGGAGGAGCCTCCTGAATGGAACGATGATCGATGTGAGCGCCGTTCGGCTGCGGAGCAACCGCATGGCAGCGCACAAATGCCTCGGGCACGAGGGCCAACACCTGACAACAGCCGACGCGCCAATGAAGGAGCGAACACCGACGCTGACGCCCCGCCGCTCTTTAAGACGGCGTTGCATAACCTTGCCGATGCGGCCATGCTGTTGTGCGGCTGCCCAGAGGCAGCGACCTCCGAGGAGCGACGAGTACGCCAGCAACTAAATGCATTACTTGAGGCGGCGGCGGTACAACAAGCGGAGACTTTACGCTAGAGCTCGGAGCGCGGGCGGGCAGGAGCACCATCCGCACACGACCCGAATCCGCCTCCTTCCCAGCATCGAGAGCGCGGGGAGGGAGGCGGAGCCGTGGCATCAACGATCAGGAGCTGCCTTGGGCCCAACCGCGACGAACGGAACACCATCGAGGCCCGACGACGGGCCGAGAGCATCGACAACCACCGCAACAACTGCTCGCACCACCATGACGATCGCGGACGCGGGTGTTGCCACGACAGTGACGACGACCGTGACCGCAGCTGGTCGCCGAACCAAAGGGGTCCACAGGATTTTAGCCAGAGCATCCGCGACGCAAAGTTCCCTTCGTGCTTTCATGCTCCGACCAACGTGTGTGGCTCGAGGACTACCGACTTTCTTCCCATGCTGAGGGGGCGACAGGCGACCTCTTCATCATCAAGAACCTGTCGCTCTACCTCGGCGACTCCACGTGGACATGGCTAGAGCACCTGCCGCGGGACAAGATCAACGACTGGACCGACCTTCGTCGGGTCTTCGTCGGGAACTTCCAAGGCACCTGCATGCGCCCCGTGTATGTGTTTTAAACCAGCAATGTACCAAGGGGAGTGCCTGAGGTAGATGAATGTGGCCTCGCCGATATCGGTAACTCGAAGGAAGAGACACATAGCACACAGGTTCGGGCCGCAATGTGCATAATACCCTACGTCCTATGTGTTGCGTAGCTCTAGATTGATTGGATGTGTTTACAAGATGATGCAGATGATGGGAGGGGGGATCCCTGCCTTGCCTCATATAGCCCGGGAGGCAGGGTTACAAGTCGGTTTGAGGAGAGAGTACTAGTCGTGTATGTCTAGAAGTTCTCTACATGGATCCGAACATGCATAGCTTCCTATTTGAGTACTCCTCCACCGTAGTCCTTGTGCTCCACGTCATCAGGTGCTGTGTAGCACAAGTCGAGTAGTCCCAGGGGCCCATTGAGTAGTCCCGCAGAGACGCGAAAGTCCCTTCAAGTTCGCCGATGAGTGTGTCGGAATTTCGGGTCTTGACGACCACGTCATCCACGTAAGCTTCGATGTTCTTGTTGAGCTACTTCTTGAAGCATGCCTGAATAGCTCGCTGGTAGGTAGCACCAGCATTCTTCAGCCAAAACGACATCGTCGTGTTGCAGTAGGCGCCGAATGGGGTGATGAACTCGTTCTTCTCCTGGTCTTCTTCCTTGATGGCAATCTAGTGGTACCCGGAGTAGCAGTCAAGGAAGCAGAGCAGGTCGCAACTCGCAGCTCGCTGTGGAGTCAATGACTTGATCAATCCGCAGCAACTCAAAGGGGTCCTTGGGGTAGTGCTTGTAGAGGTTGGTGTAGTCGACGCACATCCTCCACTCGTTGGTGTTCTACTTGCGGACGAGGACAGGGTTGGCAAGTCACTCATGATGGAAGACTTCTCGGATGAAGCCGGCCGCGAGTAGTTTGGCGAGTTCCTTCTTGATGGCATCCCGTCAGTCATCGGTGAAACGGTGGAGGTGTTCCCTCTTGGGGATATCTTTAGGATTGATGTTGAGTGAGTGCTTGATCAACTTCCTGGGAACCCCTAGCATGTCCACTGGTTTCCATGCGAAGATGTCTCGGTTAGCCTGAAGGAAGCTGACGAGCGTGTCTTCCTATTTCGGGTCAAGACTCGCCCCAATCATGGTAGTCTTGCTGTTGTCGCCCTTTCTGAGGTCGATGGCCTTCACTTGCACTTCCTTTGATGGTTGAGGCTTATTAGTTGTGTCGGTCTTTTCTAGGATCTCGAGTTCGATTGGGGCGAGCTTCTTGGATGCAGCATAGATCTCCATCATCGCGTTGGGTACTTGATTGGTCGTTATGAGTTCCACGGCTTCAGTGTTGCAATTGCAGGATATCTTCAAGTTCCCTTGCAATGAGAGTACTCCGACAGGGCTTGGCATCTTGAGTACCAAGTACGTGTCAGATGGTGAGATCTAGACAACCCACGGGGGTGCTAATCCAAGTGGTTTAGTTGTTTGGTGGGGCGGAATCTAAGGCTAAGAACTCGAAGGTCGCACACAAGTACGCTGAACACAGTGAACACAGCGAGTTTATACTGGTTCGGGCCTCCGGAGAGTAAAACCCTACGTCCAGTTGTTGGTGTAGATTGCTTGAGGATTGTGTATTTCGTACAAGGGGTCACCTCGTCCGCCTTATATTGGCCAGCGGACGAGTTCGGTTCCCAAACTCCTGGTCGGTTATGACCAGGAGAGCTAGGTCTATGTTACACATCTTGCCATATCCTATCGATCTGCTTTGGGCGAAATCCACAGAGGTCTTGTCTTGTACGCCAAGTCTTGAGGTCGTGCTGGATTAGATCGTCTGGGGAATCTTCTGGAAGATCTTCAGGAGGTCGTGTGGGCCGCCAACCAGGTCGGTTGGGCCCACTGACAGGTCGGCGAGTCTTCTGGTAGGTCAGACCCACATGTCGGGGACGGTCGTGAGCCTGCTCAGTGGGGACCCAGGGGTACCCATGTCTCACAAGCCCCCGAGCGAGGTGTTGGCGCAGCGACCTTAGAATGGTCATGACGACGTCATAGAGCTATCGACCTGTCAAATAGCATGCACGTCGGTCCAAGAAAAAGAACAAATCGACTTGGCAGCTGACCTGTTTGTTTTCTTGCCGAACGCAGAGAGGTCGAGTGACGACCTATAATAAGCAGGCTTCCGATGGATTGAAACAACAATGGAAAAATTGGAGGGCATCGAAGATGCACTCATAGAGTAGTATCCGAGCATCGTGGCGGGCAGGATGGCCGGTATGATGATCAAAAAAGAAAGAAGACAAAGTTGGTCGAGTAACGATGTGATGAGAAACAGGTTTCCCAGCGGGTCGATACAACAAGGAAAACAAGAGGGTGTCGAAGACGCACTCGTAGAGTAGTCCCCAAACATTGAAGTAGGCAGCATGGCTGGTTTGATGCTCAAAAAAGAGAAGAAAACTGAGTCATGGTCTTGATCGAACGAAGTGTAGAGACACCCAAATCTCCTATCATAGCTGCGAGGAGTCTGGCAGAGCCGACCTCGAGGAGGCCTTGTAGGTGTGTCGACCTTGAAGAGGCCTCGATCAACAATGTCCAGTATCTGAGGATACCCAAAAAGATTTTAAAAAGGTGCGTCGAATGAAGAGGTCTTCCGTGGTGGTTGAAATTGTTGACGATGAAGTTGTAGGAGTGACGTCGATCTTGAGTGAATGGAGTGTAGGGACATCCAAATATCCAGCATGGATGCAAGGAGTCTGGCAGAGCCACTCGAGGCATGCCGACCTCAGGAAGGTCTCAAAACAAAAGCACCCAAGCATGCAGAAGTTCTTGGCAGGGCCATTAGGCATGCCCTCTACAGGGAGGCCTTCATTTCCGACGTAAAAACCTTGGGTCTCCAGAGCGGGCTGGCAGGGCTTACAAGAGCACACCGACCTCGGATGGTCACGCATCCTGGGCGCCCAAATAGGTTGGTGGGGCCATAGTCATAGCTATGTATTTTAGGACCTAAGCATTGAGGCACGCCGACCTCAAGGAGGTCGTTTTGGTGTCCAGACGACCAACATAGCTGCTAGCCATCTAGCGAAGCCATCATACTAAGGTATTGGCGACCTCAGCAATAGGCACACCGACCGCAGGGGTCTGTTGACAGTGTATTTTGGTACACCAAACATGTTCATTACACTTTGGTTTGGATTTGATTATGGAACTAACCCTCCACTAGGCACACTAATCATATAACAAGTTCATCTTTTTGCATGCATTTGGAAGTGTTGTGTTTTTGTAGGAAAACATGGACATAAAGGACGGATTAGCAACAAGTTCAAAGGAGCATTTACGGAGTCTTGTTCGTGTTCATGAGCCTGATGAAATCACTTCCAATGGTGGCGAGGACCGAAGTGTTACGAAGGAACACCCCAGGGCATTGAAGCGTAAAAGACTGAACTTCATGCATGGAGAACCTCCATCTTGGACACGAGGATGACATCGTCAAAATCATGCAAGTGGAAGGGGAAAAGTGCATAAATGCATGAAGACCCACGGGAGCGAAGGAGCGACCGAACCGGACCGGGGTGGGCCCAGGCCGGTCAGCCCAGGCCAGCCAGCCCAGCCCACTTCGAGGGTCGGTTCGGCCCCCCTTTCCTTGCACCCGAAGGATTTTAACCCTAGAGCCCTGGAGGCATCGCCATTTGCAGAGGGGAGAGCCATTCGTACCAGGAGGCCATCCACAAGCTAGAGAGAGAGGAGGGAGATCTCCGGAGGGGGATCAACCACCTCGAAGAAAGCACCCACAAGTCGAGAAGAAGGAAGACACCGTCGGAAGGGTGACCAGGATCAACGGTGCTATGCCTAGCACATTGATAGGTAATCTCCTTATTCGTCCATGGGTTGTAATCGATCTTAAGATGTAATCGTACTTTGTTGGAACATCTATCTATCATCTTGTGTTGAATATACTTTAATGCTTAAGGTTAGCTACCATGTCGTAAAGGGAGTAGAGCTCCAATGCTCCCTTGGATCCATTCAATACGCCATGTCCATCATAGGTCTAGTCACGAATACCTTCACGTAGTGACAGTATGAGAGGAGGGAAGGGTGAAACCGTGGTCCCAACCCCCGATAGATTAGATTGGTTTTCTTGTTTAAAGCGATTGCATGTTCTAGGATTGTAGACCCATGGGCGAGTGTCTTTTATCTTGATTGCTTAATCATACTCTCTAGTGTAGTTTAGTTGTTTTCTAGTTTAATCATAGTTAGGGTTTGAGTAGTTAGTGAGTAGAGGTAGATCAAACGCTTGTAATCCCCTTGCTCCGCGGATTGACAAGAACCTTGGGAATCCCGTGGTGAAAAAGGTGTAGGTCCGTACGCTTGCGGATCGTAGGTGGATACGTCTTTTATCCGTCAACAAGCCCCTTTTTCTGGCGCCGTTGCCGGGGAGCAAGCTAGTTTACATCGTTTGGTTTGCATTTAATTTAGTTTTATATTTAGTTTATCTTTTATTTGCTATATCTAACACATATTACCTAGAAAACCACTTTGTTTGTTTTTGTTTTTGTTTTTATGTTGTTGTCTAGATGGCGTTCGTCAATCAACCTGTGGAAGAACCAGAGAAATCACTAAGGGATTACGCTAGCCCTCGATGTGAAGATATAAAAGTATAAGAGTCGGATTCAAAGCTCGAAGTGACCAAGTATGAGATTAAATCCAAGATCTTCAAGATGGTGGCGGCAAACCCGTTGGAAGGGATGGTTTCGGAGAACCCATATAGACACATAAGGCATTTCACGACACTATGCAACACGGTGCGTCAAGAAGGAGTTCCCGATGAATGGTTCAAATAGAATCTCTTTCCCTACTCACTTTCCGGTGAAGCAAAGACGTGGTACTCGTTTGCATCCTTTGAAGTTGAAGGCAATTGGAACAAGTTGACAAAGAAGTTTTGCGTGAAGTTCTTTCCAATTAGCAAGGTTCAACATCTAAGGAGGCAAGTGATCACATTCACGCAAGGAGAAGAGAAAGGGATAGACCAAGCTTGGAATAGGTTTAATGCGTTGATCGAACAAGGACCAAGACTCGGCTTCTCCGGTGATGTACTCTTGCATACATTTTTCTTTTCCCTAACCCCTAGTTGCATGCAACACTTCCAAATGTGTGCAGGTGGGGATCTCATGGAGAAAACACTCACAAAATCCGCTCAACTTCTACAAAAAATTAGTAAAGAGGCTGCCATGCGAAGAGATTGGGAAACAAGACTTGCGGGAGAGCTGAAATAAAACTCAAGGATGAAGAAGTGTGCTGAAATTTCTAAGGAGGCAACACCGAAAGTCACAAAAGAGGAGCCAATCTCAGAAAAGCTTGAAGAAGAGCACATCAAGTCAAGAACTACCCTGAGCGTTGACTTCGCCGAATCAAATGAAACAAACAAGAGAAGCATGTCGAGTGCGAAGCCACTAAGGGACTTCGAACCAATGGATTGGGTTCCAATTGGTTATGGAGAAGTATTCAATAAGAGAAGACCATTCCCTAATCAAAAGGGGATGGCAAGAGCATTGGAAGTGGATTTCCCACCAGAAAAGAAAGCGGAAGATTCATACGACCTTGAAACCACCGGTGAGATCTTTCAAAAGCTCTTTGGAGATGATGAAGTGGATCCGGAACACATTACCGAGGTGAAAAGAATCATGGGGATCAAGCCCGAAGCATCGCCATATGCTTGCCTCGCTGAAGTTTATGCGATAGGTTCCGAAGAAGAAGAGAGGACGACACCACACTTGAGTTGAGAGATCAACGGAGTTCAATGCAAAGCTTTATGAGACATCAGAGCCCAAGTCAGTGTCCTATCTTCTAAAATTTACAATAAAGTTCAATACCACAACCTAGACTTAGCTTTAACATTAACGAAATTAATTATGGGAGATGGTAGAACTATTAGACCTCTAGGTATTGCTTGCAACATGAATGTAAAAATCTCTAGAAAATGTATACCAACCGATTTCTTTGTTATTGATGCTTACCATAGTAATCATGATCATATAATTCTAGGTAGGCCCTTTCTTATGTTGGTTGATGTTGTGTTGGATGCCGGAAAAGGCAAAGTAACAATGAACCTTAATGGAAAGAAGTACACATATAACTTTTTTCGCGTTTCTAAACACCCTACACCCTTTCCTTCCGAAGACGAAGTAGAGGAGGTAGATAGTCTTTGTTTTGTTGAAGCTGGCCACCGGGTAGTACGTCCTTTTCACCAAGACCTTAAAGAAGATGAAGCTCGACATCACGCACATGCTCACATCGCCTTTCTACGGTATCGTCCCCGGGAACACGGCTATTCCACTGGGTTCAGTGGTCCTGCCAGTTACCTTTGGGGAAACCAGAGAAAACTACCGCACCGAGTACATCAAGTTTGAAGTCGCGGACTTCGAGACTTCCTACCATGCCATCCTTGGCAGACCAGCTATCGCCAAGTTCATGGCGGTACCCCACTACACATACTTGGTAGCCCGATCCGGTGTCTCTTCCCGGCGAGCATGGCGGATATCCTCGCCAACCTCGTGGAGATCTGCTTCGGCTCCTTCACGGTGACCTCGACCATGTTGGCGGTGGCGACCTCTTCGATGGCCTTTGTGAAGGCTCCGGCGACGCCTTCCCGCATTACACCTATTTGGTGCTGAAGATGCCGCTCCCCATGGAGTCCTCACAGACTACGGCGACCTGCTCATCTCGTTCAAGTGTGACAACGAGGCCCTGGAGATTGTTAACACCAAAAATTGGTACAGGAAAGGGACTGACTTGTGGGCCGAGTTTGGTAACGAAATGCTATTCCACAGGAAAAATCTCCTCAGAGGATTCGGTAAAGATGCTTGCGGTCGGCAATAAGCATCATTTGGCAAAAGGACTGTTTGCGCTTTTAAAAGGAAGTTTTCGGGAATGCATGATGACGTGGCCCAGATATAAGGAAGGGACGAATTGATGACGGGTACGAGATGGACATTGGCGCCAGAGCATTAATTTAGGTATTAAATGTTGTACTCGTAGTCGACCAGGAGTCGTATTAGGACAAGGGAATAAATATAAACCCTTGATGTCTGTAATAGGGATCGAACATATACACAACAAAACCGGCCCCGTGCCAAACTTCGAGTCCTTTAGTCGAGTCGTCGAGTTCTTCGAGAGGAGCCATCGATCTGTCGACCTCCGTAAGTACCGGCAACGTTGTATCATGTCTAGTATCATGCGGAGGATTTAGACCATGATGCAAGTAGTCTTGTTACCTTGCTTAGTATCATGCGGTGGATTTAAGCTTTGTTCAAGAGGGTTTCCTGTTAGATCATGAGCCATGTGGTAGGCTAAGATCCAGCTCGAAGCTTGTCGGTGTTTAAACCTCTCGACCTCCATGAGAGGTACCCGCAGCAAGGTAGAAGGTGGGGATCGCCATGATCTGGAACCCGAAGGTATGCGCGAGCACACAAGACACAAGATTTATACAGGTTCGGGTAGCCGGAGTAGCTACCCTACGTCCTGTTTGGGGTAGTATTGCGCCCTGCGCTTGGTGTTGTTCCCCGGAGGGATTGAGGATGTCCTCCTAGGTACCCGGCCCTCCTTTATATAGTCCAGGGGGCGGGTTCCTAGTCGGTTACAAGGCAGGAGTCCTAGTAGGATTACACAGAGCGAGTCCTAGTAGGAGTACAGGGGAATTCTAGTAGGAGTCCGTCTTCTACTCTTCCTCCTTCTTTGCATGAGTACCGGGGTGTATGCCCGACAAGCCCCCGAGCACGTTGGAGTCGAGAGTAGTAGTTCGAGTAGTCTTGAAGCCTCTTCGAGTAGTTCTTGAGCGTCCTCGAGTACGCTTGGAGAAGTCTTCAATAGTACTTGAACTGCCGCGAGGCTGGAAGGTGGTCCAGCTCATCAGTCTTGAAGTCGAGATTATATGGAAGTGCGATTGCAAAATCGCACTCCATATGGAGTAGCCCCCGAGCCTTAGGTTGAGTTGTAGACTCTGGCTGAGGGTCAATCTTGATTCTGCTTCCGTCTTGAAAAAATCAACTGATGGGTGTAGCCTAGTAGCCCCCGAGCCTTGGAACGATTGAAGAATCAGTCCGAGGGTCTTCAGTATTTGCGGAAGTCATCATTTGAGTACTCTTGTAGCGTTCAGCCCCCGAGCTCGTCGCCAGGTGAGCCGTAGGAGCCACGTCGAGTAGTTGTTGGTGCTGAGCCCCCGAGCTAGAGAGCTAGCGGAGACTACTCGAGTTGTTGTCGAGTAGTAATTTGGTGCGTAGCCCCCGAGTTTGGGAACTAGCCGCGCCAATGGAGGTACACGAAGCGTACCGGAAAGTCGTCGCCGGAGCTTGACCTGAAAGTAGAGATGCGTACATTATGTAGCATTTTTGTAGAAATTGAATCTACAAATGACAAATACAAATATGAATATAGATGTAAATGTCATGTGTCATGCTCTTGTTGTGGTCGTTAGGCGTCGAGTAGTTAGCCTGATGCGGTTTAGCGCCCAGTCTCTGTGGTCGCTGTTTAGCCATAGCCGCTGGGGGGCGTGGAGGCATGACAGAGAGCTGGTTTAAGCGCCCGGTCTCGAGGTCGCCGTTTAGCCATAGCCGCTGGGGGCGTGGAGGCATGACAGGAGAGCCGAGGCTTTGCGCGGATCAAGGCGTGTGCTACTGTAGCGAGACCATTAAGAGGTAGACGAAAGTAGTCGACATGGCGACAAGAGAGAGCGCGATTGCTCGTTGTTCCGCATGGCGGAGAGCAGGATGGCGCAGTGCCTCCTCAGGGTGTAGTTGTGCGCCTCCAGCACTCAGTACACGAAACGTCGTGGCAAGAGCCTCCTAATTTGGTGCACCAAGCCTGTGGCAGCAGTCAACATCCCCAAGGAATAGCTGGCACGGTGTAGCTCTCCGCCGGGCGGTAGCCGTTGAGAGGCGTACACAGAGTAGTCTTTAGCGTTGGTTCCTGTATGTGGAAAACAAGCCGAAGAAGAAATAATTACTGAAATAAGTGACTTAGCTTGATTCGCGGACGAGTGTCGACGAAGCCGTGGCGGTCAATGATGGAGCCGCGACGGTTGGAGCTGAAGTCGACTAGTTGGAGGTGGATCCGGACTAGTTGTTGATGTCGCGGGAGCCGTCATCGACTAGTTTTCTGGTTGAGACTAGTCGAGGTAAGTAGTCGAGGTAGTCGTACGCCCAGAAGAGACGTCGTGGCGGCGTATGGCGTAGTCGATGTAGAGCCGCTGCGGCCGGGAGACGAGTAGTCGCAGCGAACAACGAAGTTGATGTAGGGCCAGTGAGGCCGCTTGACGATGCAGTTGTACTTGCGTACATCTTGCCGTGTGCACCAAGCAAGGATCCTTGAAGTCTGCTGGTGTAGCTTTTGATGTGCACGTAGCCAAGAGCCAAATGCATTCCTTGGTCTTCACGTGCATGTGTTGCCAGCAAATAGATTGCTCAACTCTGTTTTTTTCGAAACGCATGCACTTTGATGAGAGACTCCACGGTAGGCACCAGACTTGTATACTGATTTGCTTTGCATTAACTCTGACGAGCCACGTGACGCAACCATCGTGAAAACAAACTCAATCTCGTAGTCGACGAGACCGAGAACGAATCTGACTAGAATTCACATCGCCGTTATGGTATGCGTAGGCAGGTTAGGTTGCTTGTACTGCATCCGCGTAGGACACCGTCAGCGACTTGATGGTTTAGCAGATTGATTTTGTAGATGAAGGTCCTCCGAATTCGCCTGATGACCGTGACGATGGCCCCACGGTGGGCGCCAGCTGTCGGTGTTTAAACCTCTCGACCTCCATGAGAGGTACCCGCAGCAAGGTAGAAGGTGGGGATCGCCATGATCTGGAACCCGAAGGTATGCGCGAGGACACAAGACACAAGATTTATACAGGTTCGGGTAGCCAGAGTAGCTACCCTACGTCCTGTTTGGAGTAGTATTGCGCCCTGCGCTTGGTGTTGTTCCCGGAGGGATTGAGGATGTCCTCCTAGGTACCCGGCCCTCCTTTATATAGTCCAGGGGGCGGGTTCCTAGTCGGTTACAAGGCAGGAGTCCTAGTAGGATTACACAGAGCGAGTCCTAGTAGGAGTACAGGGGAATTCTAGTAGGAATCTGTCTTCTACTCTTCCTCCTTCCTTGCATGAGTACCCGGGGTGTATGCCCGACAAAGCTAGCTATCGGCTCTATTAGATTTCGCAAGATAGAGATTCATTAAGTTACCACGTGTTGCTTTGGATTTTGCTTTATGTTTAAATTCATGTAACACTCTTTTTCCCAATCTAGATCGATTAGTTTTGGCTTTACCTCTTTGAGATCCATGTGATGTGCTTTCAAGTCTTTATTTGTTATAAAGGATCAAGTGCTCTCAATAGTCGAATGTAGATCAATCTAGATTGTCACGTGTTGCGGGTTCAAGCTTTTGACTTTCCAAATGTTTGTTCCTTCTGCACGGAACTCGGATCGGCTGTACAACTGTATTCGGTAGTGCTACCATAAGTGAAAAATATTCATAAGTTTGTTTTAAATAATGTACGCTTTTAGCCTTCCATATTTAGATCGTATCATGCGGTGGATTAATCTATTTGTGGTTGGTGGCTTGGTTTTAAACAAGTTGTATCATGCGGTGGATTAACTTGTTTGATGTCATGCTCGACGGGTTTGAAAGTGCCTAGACATGCGGTAGACTAGTGCTTTTGGCCTATACATGCTTGTTTACTTCATATTTATAATCATGCTTTCACCTTATTTATTTTAATTGTTATTTATCTTCAAAAATCGGTCATGTCCATGTACGAGCAACGATATCTAAACAAAGACCGATCTTTTGTCATGCTTACGTCATGCATTCGCCTATATCCTGATTTCATGTTTTAAAGCTCCCGAATGATATTTAAATTGCTGACAGATAGCTTGTTGTAGCTATATGTCATTTTAATTGGCTTTCTAGTCGAAAATACAGAACTGTCTGGTACCACCCAGCAAGTTCCAGGTTTTATCTAACTGTTTTTCATCCTTTGTCAGTTTCAGGAAAATTGACTAGCACCCTTCAGATCCGGCACGTGTGTTAAGCTAGCTTCGTTCGGCTTGCTGTGTGCTTGGCGCGAGGTGCTGATTTTGCGTCAACACACATTTTGGCACGCCCGGTGGGACCAATCTAGCTGATTCAAGATGCCTGATATTCATGATGTTATGGATGTCACCATGGATGACCTGTCTCCGGAACAGTGGATACAATTGAAGGATGCCATTGACCAGTTTCAACAAAAGTGTTTAATGTCATTTGGCAAGAATAGAAGTGGTGTGCCGTATCTCAAATCTGACATGCCAAGGGTTCTACTACCAGGGGAACCTGTCACCATGTCTGCTGAGGAGAAATAGGAGGCTATGAATGCTTTTCAGCAAACTAGGGAAAGCATAATGGTCAAACATCATACTGCTTTCTTGACTATGTTCAAGCAGATGATGGTTGGAGTCTTTGGCCTAGGCATGGAAAGGACGCTTAGTCGAGTATGACCTCAAGCATCTACTGTAGAGGTTGGAGAAACTAGTGCTGCTGTCAATAGCCAACCAGCTCGAGATGCGAGTGCTCAGCTGCCTTTGCAAAGTATGGGAGGTCAACCAATCCAGCCACCTCCGCAAAGCGTGGGAAGTCAACCGATCCAGCCGCCTCTACAAAGTACTGGGGGTCGCCCAGTCCAGCGGCAGAACCCTTATCAGGTGATGCCCAACAGGCCCACTTATGGAGATTTGGCATTCGGTTCTTCTGGAGTTCCACCTAATTCCACTTATAGGATAGCCCCAGCGAGCAACAGGCTACAGAAGAACATGTTCGGGGAAGGATATTCAGAAATCATGGATTACGGTGCCATTGATTCTTTCCCAAACCCTAGATATGGTGCGGCCACAGGAATGCCTACTGGACCTACTGGAAGGCCAGGGGATCAAAATGACAATGTTGATCTTATGGTGCAGAAAATGGCTGATGTTTTGCAAAATCAATTCAGCCTGAAACCTAAGATGCAGGGGAAAGTTTATACACCTCCTTTCCCAGAATGGTACCACAGGGTGGCTTTGCCACACAGGGTGAAACCTCCTGCAGATTTCACTAAATTTTCTGGGCAAGATGATACATGTACTGTGGAACACATAACCCGATACTTGATGCAGCTTGGGGAAGCTTCAGCTGATGAAGCGTTCAGGATCAGATACTTTCCCTTGTCATTGACAGGCCCGGCCTTTACATGGTTTGCTTCTTTGCCTGCTCAATCGATCTATTCTTGGAAGGATTTGGAATAGAAGTTCCATGCTCATTACTTCATTGGCAGTAATGAGAAAAAGCTAATTGATCTAACCACCCAGAGACAGAGGCACAATGAAACACCCATGGAATTTCTCAGAAGGTTCAGAGAGACCAAAGGCATGTGCTACTCTTTGAATCTGCCAGATGATCAATTGGTTGACATGGCTGTTGCGGGTATGTTGCCAGCTATTCGGGAAAAGCTATTCGGCATGGAGTTTGACAACCTTGGTAAACTATCACAGAGGTTGTCATTAATGAGCAATCAAGCTTACGGATTCAAGAAAGACTCCAGGTTTGTTACACACAACGATATAGCTGACATCTACAACCAATTCCTCGAAAGAGCTGATCAAGGGGAAGAAGTTGATGATGATGAGGAGATAGCCGCAGCTGAAATAGTGTGGGGCAAAGAGCCGTTAACTGTGAACCAGAGATGGATAAAGCAAGCCAAGGGCACATATGACTTTGATGTGACCAAAGCTGACAAGCTCTTTGAGTTCCTTGTAAAGGAAGGCCGAATCAAGTTGCCAAAAGGGCATTCTATGCTTCGGCCTGATGGTGTTAAAGAGAAAAGATATTATGGATTTCATGACAGGAATTCTCACTCCATCAACGATTGCATGGTTTTCAGGATGAGGAACCAGAAGGCTATCCAGGAAGGTCATTTGAAATTTGACAAAAAAATGAAGTTGGATGGCAACCCTTTTCCTCAGAAAATGGTTGGTTTTTCTGTTAACACGGTGACCACTGAGGAAAAGGGGAAAGTGAAGGTCTTAACTTTAGCAAGGGTGAAGCATAATGGATCAGTTGACCTTGCTCGGCAAATAACAGTGGAACAAGTCCACAAAGTAGCGCCTCGCATCCTGAAAAGCGAAATTCAGGTTAGGGAATCTTCTAAATCCAAGCCCAGGGTGACTACGCGTATTCTCCTGAACAAGTGGCAGCGTCAGCAAGAGATGGAACGCTACCAAAAACAGAAATACGAGGAGGAGAAACGAAGGTTTGAAGAGGAAGCGCACAAGAGGAAGCTAGAAGAGCATGCACGAGAGCAGGAGCGTGCACATTGGGGATGTGCGTTCTTCAGACACTGCTAGAATGAGGGTTTGAAGCTCCCCACGTTGAACAATTGTCCTGAGTGCAGTGACAAGTATATTGAGTATAGGCAGGATACTGTCAATCGCCGATCCGTCCATGAAAGAATTGGAAGGATACACCCTAGTGACGGTCGGCGCGTAAAAATAAATGAAGTAGATGATCACCCAAGGAAAAGATATGCTGATCAAAAGTGGGTTGATCAAGAAGAACAGGAGCGTGAATACATCTGGCAGGAAGGACAGTGGTGCCCACCTGGCTTGAGGAGAAGCCAAAAGAGAAGAGTTCAGCGCTTGAGGAATCAGGAGTTGAAACAAGCAGGGATCAAAAGAAAGCAGGTGTGGCGTCCAAAGGATAAGCCTGATGGATCTAGTCATTCGGCTCCAACATGCATGGTATGTTTCTTGCCGAATGAGTTCATGGCTCCAGCTAATCAGGTTGTGCAGGAAGAGGCGTCCCTAGATATTAATGAGGATGAGCAACTTGGGCTGATGGCACAGCTGGTGTTGGCCAAGCAGGCAACCTTCGACAAGCCGGCAAGAATCGACATATGAGACTGCTGTACTTGAGAGGATACGTCAATGGCAAGCCATTGACCAAGATGTTTGCTGATGGTGGAGCTGCGGTCAATGTGATGCCATACACCACGTTCAGGAAGCTTGGCATGGGCCCTGGAGATTTGATGCCAACAAGTATAATTCTGAATGATTTTGCTGGGAATCCTTCAGACACCAAGAGCTGCGTACATGTGGACCTGATGATCGGGTCTAAAACTTTGCTCACGACCTTCTTTGTCATTGAGGGCAAAGGGGCATATAGCTTGCTGCTTGGACGGGACTGGATTCATGCAAATTGATGTATCCCATCTACCATGCACCAATAGTTTGTTCAATGGGTAGATGATGATATAGAGGTGGTCAAGGCAGGTGATTCAGTGAGCGTGGCTAACGTGAAACCAGCCTTCTGGGCGTATCAAGGTATAGATTGCTTCTCAGGCAAGGACTGGGGTGAAGGTCTCGTTGAACCGATCGGCAGTGATCAACAGTCGATTCAAGCAGTCGGCTATTATAGCAATTTTTAATGGATAATCCAATTGATGGAACTGATGGAAAGTTAGGAAGTGGATTCATGTCGGCTGATAAATTGGAAGAAATTGACATTGGAAATGGTGACAAACCAAGGCCGACATTTATCAGTGCTAACTTAGACTCAAGTTTCAGAGATGGATTGATCAATCTACTGAAAGAATATAAAGATTGCTTCGCTTGGGATTATTTGGAGATGCCTTGTTTAGATCGTTCCATTGTTGAGCATCCGTTGCCAATCAAGCTTGGTTTTAAACCTTACAAGCAACCTCCCCGAAAGATCTACAAAGATGAAGTATTGGCCGACGTGAAAAAAGAAGTTGAGAGATTGATCGAAGCAAATTTCATTCGACCATGCAGATATGCGGAGTGGATCTCTAATATTGTCCCTGTTTACAAGAAAAACAGGAAGATGAGAGTTTGCATAGAATTTATAGATTTAAACAGAGCTACTCCCATGGATGGATATCCAATGCCTGTTGCTGATTTGTTGGTTGATGCCGCAGCTGGACATAAAGTTATTAGTTTCATGGATGGCAATGCAGGGTACAACAAAATGTTTATGGCAATAGAAGATATATCAAAGACAGCCTTCGGGTGTTCTGGACATATAGGCCTTTTTGAGTGGATTGTCATGACATTTGGGTTAAAAAATGTCGGTGCAACTTATCAAAGAGCCATGAATTATATCTTTCATGAGTTGATCGGCAAACTTGGGGAGATATACATTGATGATGTCGTGATCAAATCTTTGAATCATGAATCACACTTAGATGATGTGAGGAAAACTCTAGAGTGCACCCGAAAGCATGGGTTGAAGATGAATCTGAACAAGTGTGCCTTTGGGGTTTCAGCTGGAGAATTTTTGGGATTTTTGGTGCATGGAGGAGGAATAGAAGTTGCCAGGAAAAGCATGAAAGCTATTGATGAAGTTGTTCCTCCAACCAATCTCAAGGAGTTGCAATCATTGCTTGGCAAGATCAACTTTGTGAGAAGATTCATTTCAAATTTGTCACAAAAGGTGTTGCCTTTCTCTCCGCTATTGAGGATCAAGAAGGATCAGAAGTTTGTGTGGGGTGACGAACAACAAAAGGCTTTCGATGAAATCAAGCAGTACATGAAGGAACCACCAGTGTTGGTGCCTTCACAATTGAACAAGCCTTTCAAGTTGTACGTGGCGGCCGATACCCAAACTATTGGATCGGCCTTTATACAAGAATTTGAGAGAAAGGAACGGATAGTCGCGTACCTTAGCCAAAAATTGCTTGATCCTGAGTGTAACACCCCGTGTTTTTGCTCAGTTACAAATTGTGCTAATGACCACTTAATCACTCCTCTAACTAACCTTGAGGACCTTAGGTCAACCCTTGGTCAAAGCCCTAGCTCAAAACCCCTTTTATTCCCTTAACCCCTTGATGCCATTCTGGAACTTTGGCACGTTCTCCAAAATTTTCCTAAACACTTCAAAACCACCCATAGAGAAAAATGTGCAGAATGTTGAGGCACACAACTTTGCTGTTGATTGGCATTGGAAATTCGAAGGAAATCTTGGTGAAAAATGCTTGTGAAGGTGTCCTACTCCTGTTCACTGGTGCCGAGTTTTTGGCCACTTTGTGCGCCCGTTCCTGCCTAAACCAGTGAGAAAACCCCCTATACCCTTTGGCATTTTTGAAGATGGTAACTTGTTGGACAACTTCGGTATTCAAAGTTTGGGCCACTTTCATTTTGAAATCCGGAGAAAATTCGAATGGAAAAGGGGTAAGTCGAACTGACTTTGCACACTTGAGCCCTAGCGCATGACGTCGCGCTGTCGGCATGCCCCGTCGGTTCCGCCGCCGTACCGCTGGGCACGCACGCCGGAGCGAGCCGGTGACTCGCCGGTCCGTGGCGAGCCGCCCCGAGCACCGTGCGCCTATGAGCGTGATGAGCCTCCTACTCCTAGGCCGGTGACACGCGGCCACCGCACACACGCGCGCGGGCGCACCGCCATCCGCCACTGGCCGGAGCCCCGCCGCACGTCGTCCACCGCCTTGGCGCCCATGTCGCGGTTCTTGTAGGCACGACGCTCGGGTGATGTTGCTTGTGAAGCTCCTGACCTATAAAAACCTCTCCCGGTTCACTCCTTGCTCGCGCCCGAGAATACCACGTCGCCGCCGTCGCCATTAGCGCCGCCGCGGTGCGCCTGCTGCTCCGCCCATTCCCAAACCCGACCGAGCCTTTGGTCACCTTCCCCAACCTCCGCCAGAGCCTCCCCGATCACCTATAGCTTAGCTGTTCCCCCTCATTCACCGGGATCCTCACCGCCGTGGAGGTGCCGCGGGTGCCACGCCGCCGGCCATCACCGGGCCGTTCCCTGGCTAGGTCACCGGTGCCAATCGAACCCTAGTGAGTCCAATCGCACTCCCCACTTGCTTGTTTGCATCCTCAGGCCTCACCTCGCCACCGGCGAGCACGGCCACCGCCGTCGGGACACGGTTGGGAGGGCCGGAGGGCATATCTGTGAATTAGGGGCCTAGTTGTGATGATCTTTAACTAAGTTTTGTTTCAACTCAGTCCAGCACCTTGTAAAATAGATTAAAAATCGTAGAAAAATCCAAACATAGCAAACTCAATTTTGCTGTTCTCAGTGTAACAAGAACTACAACATTGTCCAAATATGTATATACTTTTGTGTTTTAGTTTTTGCTTGAAAAATAGGAGTGTGAAATACTTAGATTGGTGTTTCTACAAAATCCACCCAAGCTCTTGAGCTGGATTTTGGATATGTTGTGGTAACTAGTATGCCTAGCCTCTGTGCCAAAATTTGCACAAAGTTGTTGAAGGGATCTTCCTGAATAAATTATTTTGTAATATTGGTAAATCTGCCTAGATGATTTTTGTAGCTGGTTGCATAATTATTTTTGAGCCCCACTTCTGGCTGTGGTCATGTTATGCTAAAAAGCACCTTTTGTGAATTTACCGTGATTTTATCTCTGTTAGAAATATTTTTTCCTCATTTATGCTTGTTTTTAATCATAAATAGATGTAGCATGTTTCATAAAGGCTATATGTGTGTTTGTGGGCTCTTTAAGCTTGTTTTGGGCCTGAGGGTACGTAGGAGAATGATGGGACTCATTTCTGTCCTATTTAGTCCCACATGCATTACTTCCCTTTTATGCTACTAGGAATGCTCACATATTGGTGTATTTTATTCAATGGTGAGAAATCTTTTGCTTGCTGTCCATGAGTATGCTTTATTGGTCAATAGGACCAATGAGTGTTGCTGGATCATCTGGTTATGTTTGGTTATGCATGAGAAGCTCAAACTAGAATAATCTAGAAAAGGGAAAATAGGAAAAAGTCACCCTCTCTAGTGCATGACTTAAGAAGAAGTGTTAGGAAAAGTAAAATGGTGCTAGGAAAATAATGGCCTTGCTGTTTGTTTTTAAATTAAATATTTCTTTAATAGATGTGCACACAATCACCTTAAAGAGAAGGCTAAATAGGCTTTTGATTATTTCTTTTAAAAGGAAAAATGTGTAAATACTTTTGTTAAGATGAATATGGCCAACCATATACTCCTTGCAGCTGTTGCTGCTGTTTATGAATTAATTTAAAATAATTACACTCCTAATCCCTACATTGCATTCCCCATGTAGAAGTCCCCGACGGTAGCTATACGCTTGTGCCGGCTGACGAGGACGAGGGAGCAGGAGGAGACGTGCACTACGTGACTGTAGAGCAAGACCCAGGCCAAAGTCCGGAAGTTTGTGTGTCTTCTTGTACTGACGAAGGCAAGCCTCGGTTTATTCATTAACCCTAGTGTTTCTTTAAAACTTCTGAATTTACATTCTTGTTATTGTATGTGCATTTACGTTTAGGAGTTGAAATGAAGCCCTAGTTGCATGATCCATAAGTACCTATGATCTTTTACTAGCATGTTAGGTCACTAGTTGCTATGCTTAAGGATCCGGTACGAGTCGAGTGATGTTCGTCACTCGCGAGAGTAGGATCCCCTTTATGGAATCACCATATGTTAAAAGGATTGCTCATGTGGTAAGAGCATGGGATCTGGGCTCCGGTCCAATGGCTTTGCGGGCTAAGTGTTTGAACGTACTAAACACTTGTCGGAAATGGGTACGATAAGCCTAGTACCCAAATGAGACGGTACGGGGTTTTACTATCACTACTCTTAGGGTTGCGACCCCAGGCTCGCCACCCGAGTGCATGCGTGTGGCCGGGTGACCTTGGTGGCATAACCCGCATAAACCTTGTACTTAAGACTGTGAGCTATTATCCCCAAACTGAAGAATGACGGGAACCGCCTGGTTGGTGAACTCTTAGTGAGGGCACCTCCCGTGTGTTTAGGTCCACCTTGCAAGGTTATGAATCAATCGATTGTCGGCCTCCCACCGTTATCTGAGACTACTTACCCGACTGGCCATGGTATCCCTTTATGATGGAACTTTGTGAAGATTATTACTTGAATTAATTGTTTGTACAACTTTGGTTGCAATAGTTGCTTATCTAGTAATGATCACTTCTACTAGAACTTGAGCTAAAATGTGAAAGTAAGGATTCACTACTTAGTAGCTTTTTGGCAAACCAACCCACAAGCCAAAAGCCTTGCATGACTAGAGGTAAAGTCTTTCCTTTTGGACGGGTAAGTCTTGCTGAGTATTAGTATACTCAGCCTTGCTTTATAAATGTTGTTCCAGGTAATGCATCTGATGTGTGGCCCGGAGAACTTCCACCCGACTGGGAGCTGGAATGGGTGGATGACGAAGAGTGATTGCATCATGGACAGGCCTCCTATGATGTGATCATATCGTTTCGTTATCTTCCGCTGTTTTCAATAAACTCTGAACAATTTACTTTCATGTCAAAGAACTAAGTTTGTAATAATGACCCCTACGGGGATGTGATGGATAATTTGTAAGGCACTCTAGACTCTCCTTCGTGGGAGTTTTAATGCATTCGTTCGATCCTCTCTGTGTTTCCAAGTGATTTACCGGGTGTAAACCCGACAATACTCAACGGGATGCTTCTTTATTATCGCTTAATGACCAAATGGAGTGGTTTAGGCGATAGTACGAAATTATCTCGGGTGGGGTTGTCACATTGAGACCACGTATTCGGCTGTGGGGTAGCTTTGCCTGTGTGTTTATTACTCATGTACAAAGTTTCAGCACTATTTGTTGAATGTCGAATGCGTTGTATATTCAAAGTTTGATGTAATTAAACACATGTTATCTATGCCAATTTTGAATGGAAGGATTGGCAAGTGGATTTTGGCTTTATCTGAGTTTGAATTGAAGTTTGAATCGGCAAAAGCTATTAAAGGTCAGATTATTACTGATTTCATTACTGAACATCGTGATCCATCAATTGATTTGCTTGAAATTACTCCTTGGGCTTTATTCTTTGATGGATCCTCATGTGGTAAAGGTGGTGGAGAAGGAACTTTATTAATTTCACCCAGAGGTGAGATGATTGAGTTTGCTATCCCTATTCAGCCTACTGTCACAAATAATCAAGCTGAGTATGAAGCGTTGCTTATAAGGCTTCAATATTTGAAAGAAGCAAAGGCTATTTTAGTTGAAATTTAAGGAGATTCAGAGCTAGTTACAAAACAATTGAATGGCCAATATGAGTGTAGAAATGATATCCTGAGGAATTACTACGAGGAGTGCATGGAAATCTTGAAAAGTTTTCAGTTAGTAATTCTACAACATATTCCTAGGGAACACAATGAAGAGGCAAACAGGTTAGCTCAAAGCGCTTCGGGTTATAGAGAAAACCAAGAGGTGTTTGCCACGGCGGTGTGTGCTTTCGAAAGTGATCTGGCAGAAGATGATTGGAGAAAAGAGATTGTTGATTATCTGGAAAATCCATCCAGAAAGGTTTCTAGGAAGCTCAGGTATAAAGCTATAAAGTTTGTTCTTCTTGATGGGCGTTTGTTTTACAAATCATTAGATGGGGTGTTGCTGCAATGCTTGGGTCAAGAAGAAGCGAAGAAAATGATGAGTGAAGTGCACGATGGGCTGTGTGGAGCATATCAATCGGCTTATCGAATGAAATTGGTTATCAGGCACACTGGATGTTATTGGCCGACGATGCTGGAAGATTGCTTTAAGTATTACAAGGGTTGTCAAGATTGTCAGAAGTTTGGGAATATCCAAAGAGTCCCAGCATCAGCTCTGAATCCAATTATCAAGCCATGGCCATTCTGAGGATGGGGTATAGCTTTAATTGGCCAAATAAATCCTCCATCTAGCAAGGGGCATAAGTTTGTGCTTTTGGCAACAGATTATTTCACCAAATTGGTTGAGGCAAGTCCATTGAAGAAAGTAACATCAAAAAACACGGTTGAGTTTGTTAAAGAACACATCATCTACGAATTTGGGATTCCTCAAACAATTACAACTGATCAAGGAGCTCAATTTGTATCCTCATAGTTCAGAGAATTTGCTGAAAGCATGGGAATCAAATTATTGAATTCTTCTCCTTATTATGCCCAAGCTAATGGTCAAGCAGAGGCTTCTAACAAGATCATGATCAAGATTATACAAAAGAAGATTGATCAGAAGCCAAAGAGGTGGCATTCGGTACTCAATGAGGCCTTGTGGGCTTACCGAATGGCTCCTCATGGGGCTACAAAAACATCTCCTTATGAGTTGGTTTATGGGCATCATGTTGTTTTGCCTGGGGAAATACAATCAGATTCAAGGAGAGTAGTTTTGCAAAAGGATTTAAGTTCCAAAGACTACAGTGGCTTAATGATGGACGAGTTAGAGGATTTGCATATGATTCGTCTTAAGGCCCTGGAAAATATTTAAAAGAACAACATGCGAGTTGCTAAATATTACAACAAGAAAGTAAAAGTCAAGCAATTTCCAGAAGGGGATTTGGTTTGGAAAGCGTTACTACCGATCGAGACTAAGTACAGTGCGTTCGGCAAATGGTCCCCGAATTGGGAAGGTCCTTTTCGGGTAGTTAGATGTACACCTAGAAATGCTTATATCTTGAAAACTTTGCTAGGAGAGGAGTTTAGTGGTGCTATAAATGGAAGATATTTGAAGAAATATTATCCTAGTATTGAGGTTGATCGTTGATTACAAGCACCAGGATTACAAGCATCAGGAACACAGAGACAGCCGGCGTTCAGGACAGAAGCCGCCTTTAGAACAAAAAATCCTAACAGAGGAGATGGCTAATACTAGAGTGTATTGCCCTTAGCACAAAAATATTCTACATTACAAATGTTTCTTGCAGGCTTTTATTTGACAACCCAGCTACTTAAGATTACAAGAGGGTGGGAAGCAGAAGGCCTAGAGGAAGATGAGAAAGTATGCTTCATTCCTTTGATTCTGTGTTTTTACTCTTCAGCTCTTCCCTCTTCAGCTCTTCCAGGACCACTGTAATAGAGTTGTTGAATGTGAGATTTGAGCTTAAACGTGGGAATCATATGAAGATGAAGATCTTACCCCCTACCAACGCCTCCAAGCTCATGCGGCGTTCGCATTCGGCACTGTAGCGGGCTGTGATGTCTCGCAGGTTGTGTTCTAGATGTCGAATGCGGCGGCGCTTGGTGGTTTGTCCTTTGTTCCGGCGTGGCGTCTTCTCCTTTAGTGCAGGAATCGGAGAGGATGTACTCGGGAACCTCTTCAGTTCCAAAGATCTCCTCAGGGAGCAAGTCAAGGATGAAAACGAAGAGGGGTGGATCATAAGATTGCAATCGAGAGCAAAAGAAAGGATGACAGAAAACTTACTCTCGAATGGTGCGCTTCTTTTGTGGAGCGTTGCCTTCCTTGATGGGACAGAAAACTTACTCTCGAATGGTGTGCTTCTTTGGTGGAGCGTTGCCTTCCTTGATGGGTTGCTTTCCCTTGTTCGCCATGGCCTTGGGGTTTTTCCTTTGGAGCAGAGAGAGAAGATGTGAGGTGATGGAAGTGTATGCGAGTGGATTTGCAGGGCACCAAGGGGGCTATTTTATTAGCTCCGAGAGCGCATTGGGAGTGACGACTGGTTGGCGTACATTATTGGAATACCAAACGGCAGGGTTTTCTCTCCGAACGCGAAAGGTTTTCATTGAACAGTGTTTATGGTTCCTGAATTGAGGATTTTCTGCGGATTCTATGCCAAGAGGCAGGAGTTTTTTGCGTGTTCGGCTAAAATAAAGTTTTCGAATTCGTTAAAAAACAGTAAGGATTTGCGTCCACAAGCAAAAGGAGATCATTACAATACAAACGCATGAGTTAAAATTTCATTATTTATTTCCAAAATTCCAAACATCCCTAGTACAAACTAGTTAAAAAGCCTGTTCAGCATAGACTGGGGATGGATGGAGTCGGCAATGGCGTCGCCGTGGACGTCGAGGCGCTCCAGGATGACCTCGATTTCGTCGACGTCCTCCGGTGTGCCGCCCTGGAAGCCGCGCAGCTGCGTGGAGTAGTCGACGTTGGTGTGCGTCGCCATGGCGGCCAGGCCCAGGGTGGTGCCCAGGCGGACGCCGTGGAGGGCCACCTCATCGACGCGGTCGTCCACCGCGGCAATGCGGGCTGCCGGCATGTCCCCGGGGGCGTTCACCTTGTCCGCCAGTAGCTTCACCAATATCTTCAGCCAGTTGAGCTCAGCGTCGCGGTCTGCAGTATTACGGGGCAATGGCGGTTAGTTCCAAATTGAGTTAAATTGAAATCAATCAAGAGATCTACCGTCAATGGTCTCCAGCAGCTGCTTGCGCTGATGCTCCCATTCGAGCTCGGCGATTCCAGCCTTCTTGGAAACATCTTCCAGCTCGCGCCGGGTTTCTTCACGCTCCGCCTTGAACCGAAGGGCATCGCGCTCGTCGTAGAGTGAAGGAGAATAGTTGTACGACTCCGAGGAGTCATCCGGTAAGGCTGGATTCGTGGCCGGTGCAGGAGCCGGATTCCATTGGATAAGCCTGAAAATACAAAGAGGATCGTCAAAAACAAAAGGGAATCTGGGGAGAGCTGTAAAGAAAGTTGATGATCACCGCCTCGGACGAGCACCAGCGCGGCTTCCTTCAGCCTCGTCGCTAGCCCGACGCCTGTTGTTGCTGCCCGCGATCGAGTTTTTGGGAGTACTAGTGCTGGAGAAGGGAAGTTTAGATTGGCGAAGGCTTGAAGAAAAAAGGCTTGGTGAAAGGCTAGGGCACCCACGGTTCTTATTTATGGGACTGGCAAAGAAATCGTGGCCAGAGATCGTGCTGCATATCCCGAGAAATTTGGGAGGTGGAGAGACTTCCTTAACCGAATCGTCATCGGGTCGTTTGGAATTCAAGCTGAGTCATATTTGGTTGACTGGCTCGGTTGAGTTGTGGTCGGATCGCTGTTCGGGTCTAGTACTGTTTGATCAGAATTGCCGAATGGATCGTCTAAAGTTACTCGCAAGGCAAGACAGAAAGTGGAAAGTGAAATTTATGGTAAACAAAATTACAAGGACGATCAATCATTTGGCTACAAATTGTTTGACACAATCAAATGTTCAAATACTTTGAGATTACACTAGAAGCATCTGATATCATTTTGCTGATGTTCTCCAGTAGTTTCTGATCAGCTTCCTTAGTGTTGGACAGGGCAGAAAGTTTTGTCTTGAGTTGGTTTGATTCAATCAGGGCTGTTGAAGCTTCCTTTTGGATTTTCCTTGTTAATCCAGGGGGTTTGGCTATCTTCTTCTTATCAGCCTCGATTTCAGCTGTCAGATTTTTCAATTCAGCTTCTAGTGCAGCTTTCCAGGCAATTTTCAACTCAAGTGCAGGCTGCAGTTCAGCCAGCAATTCTTTGTTGCTCTGGATTTGAGCTTGTGATTCTTTAACAAATTGTTTGGCTTTAGCTCTTTTCTGTTCCAGGATTGGCCGATAGGATTGGTTCTTCAAGGCTCTCCTCACTACTGCAAAGTGATTGTCCAGTTGAGAGATAGGCTCCAGAGAGGCTTTGATATCATCAGGAAGCTCTTGATTGATGGATTCAAGCACTTCTTCTAGGAGATCCACATCCCTGACTTGGTCCTGGATATCTCTTTGCAGCAGAGAGAGGATTTCTCTCAGTTTTGCCCGGTTTTCCTCTGATAAAACTTGGCTTGAAGATCCTTCATCACCTTTTTCGGTAGATAAATCATCCACAGTGAATGAAAAGCTTGATGGTGATGCAACCTGATCCTGAAAGTTTTGCCGAATTAAGGATGATTTATTGAAAGAGAATAACAGAGCTGAATGCCCATACTTACTTCATTCCTGGCCTCCTGAATTGGAGAAGGGATTTTTTCAGGCTCAAAAGGAAGTTCCCGGGTGATCGAGCTGAGGAGGAGCTTGAGGAGATCCTGGTAAAGCTGAAGCTTCTAACTGAGGGGAAGCTGGTGGAGTCCTTGGTAAATTTGAAGCTTCTGGCTGAGGTGAAGATAAATCCATCCCTGGTGAAACGGGAGCTTCTGCTTGAGAAGGGGATGATTGAATCCTTGGTGAAGTTGAAGTTTCTGCTTGAGGGGAAGATGTTTGGACCCTTGGTGAATTTGGATTTGAAGCATGTTGAGGAGAAGAACTCCCCGCATGTTGATTCACCAATGTATCTTCTACAAATAATAAGTAGAGAATAAGTGCCAATGAAAAGAATGGTCTTTGAAAGGAAGTAAAATAGTAGGGACCATACCAGCAGATGGGGCATTGGCAGGTTCTGTGGTAGTTCATGGTTGCTGAACTCTGGTCTGACATTACACAAGATAAATTTATCAAAAATAAAGAATGGTTTTGTGCTCAAGAAGAAAAAGATGTTAACCTCAATAAGAACTCTTTTGGATGTTCTTTTCTTCTTGGCAGCTGGAGGAGCAACCAGGGATGGAGCTTTCCTCTTATCAGAAGGTGAACTGATAAGAGTTGGGTCTGATGTAGCATATCTGGACATCAGCTGAGCCAAAGTTGTGGATTTAAATCCCAAAATAGAGATTGGGCCTGCAGCATTGTAAGAAATTGTCCTAGTTCGAGGAGCAGGCACTGTATTCTGCAAGAAGTGGCAAAGAATCATGATCAGTAAGGGAGGACATGCCTGACTTCCAGCCAACTTCAAGGCAAAAAGAATGTACTGGCTCACTGAAGATGTGATCATGGAATTCTTGCCACCAGGAAGTAAAAGAGGGATGAGTTATTGATGTTGGTGGAAAAGGCCAAGTATAAACAGTTGGACTGCATTGATATTCAAAGACTCTTCTGGCTTGCAGGTTTTCTTTGATTTCCTCTCTAGGCTTAAGGAATTCATGAAGGATTAGCCTTGGAGGCACTTGGCCACATCCTAGCTGTTGGGCTATCATGTTTGGCTGATAATATTGAAAGGTGCTATGATTTTGTCTTCCTCCACAGAATTCTGCTAGCAGAATGCATGGATGGATGAAGATATTGAAAATTTCTATGGATCTTACATCATTGCATTCATTCTCAAAAGTGAATTCATAAGGGAGGGTCAAGTTATCATTATTCAAATAAGGAAGCAAAAGGGGATTGGTGAAACCTCTAAAAAATCTCAAAGAGTTGACTGAGATTATGATCAATGGATATGGTTGAGGTAGCTTCTCCATAAGTTTGGCATCCTTTGGTAATCTGAACTTCTCCTTCCTTATAGTTGGATGAAGGGAAATGCCGATTGTTGAGATCAATACCAAAGATCTGGTTCATGTATAGCTGCAGCCACATTTGTACAAACCACCAGGGGCCATTGACACAAGTAATCTTTTGGCTGGTGTGCATCAAATGGGTGGTCTGATGAAGCATATGGTATACACTCCCTAGGAGATACTTTCCAAAAGGAATGAGACGACCAGCAGCCAAATCTTCGGCCATTGCAATATGGTTCAGGGTTGGTTCATTGGCTTTGCCACAGAAGACAAATCTGCATAGCCACATGTTCAGGAAGGCCGTGTACTCAACTTCAATTAGGGGGCCGTCAGACATATGATTCTGGATATATGCCTTATATCCCATTCCTGTTTTCACTCCTCTTTGCCTGGTGGAGCCTTTGTAATTGTAAGAATACATGGATCCTATGATATCAAGTCCGGTCATCATACATACATCGGCCAGAGTAGGAGACATTGGTCCATGACCAAAAAGGAAGGCATTGACACCATTTGACCAGAAATGACAGGCTGCAATCAGAAGATTTTCATTCTTGGGAGTTTCGGCCAAAGATAACTCCAAACATTGGGCAATGCGAAGGCTATCCCAATTGCCGGTTTTTGCACTGTCATCGTCAAGTATCCTCTTATACCAGCTTCTCCAACCTACAATTGGGGGCAGGGGCCAGGTTTTGAAGGCATCTTGCCACTCATGGGGTCTTGACAAAGCTGCTTTAAAGGGGATTCTCTGAGGTTCGGCTTCAATGAACTCGAGGGGGTCAGAGGTTCCCACAGGTCCGAGGAAATAGGATGATGATTTGTCCTCAATGGGAATCAAAATCTCGGTGGATAGAGCCTATCAAGAAAAGACAGAAGAAGAAATTTAAGATGGGAATCGAAAAGGTAATACCGAATGGACCTTAAGGGGATGAGATTTACCTGGTGAAGGATCAGATGGCGACTAGAGAGGGGGGGGAGTGAATAGGAGCCGGTAAAAATTCTTCCAAAAGAACCCGGCCTATGCCCTAGTCAAATCCCGGTCACACACGAGCGATGGATCGAATCACACACCAATCGCCAAGACAACGAGGTTATGGATCAACCTCTAGCCTTAGGAACGATTCCTTGAATCACACGCGGAAGCACGAAAGAAGAAGCGAGAGGAATCGAACCAAGAAGCAAAGCACGCGGCCTTTGGCGGACCGTCCGGCCAGACAGGGCGGACCGTCCGCGATGAGCCGCGCGGACCGTCCGGTAGGGGTACCGCGGACCGTCCGCACCCTTGCCGCGCACGTCCGGCCTGAGCCACGGACCGTCCGTTAAAAACACACAGAAGCAACAGGGAGCACCCGCACCACGGGGACCGTCCACGGGGAGCACGCGGACTGTCCGCCAGGCACCCGCGGACCGTCCGCCCTCTGCTGCGGACCATCCGAAACTCCGTCCAACCGAAAACCAAAATCGCGACGGATCGAAACGAAAAGCGAGCAAGAACATGAAGAACACGGGACGAACCCTAGCGGAGCGGACCGTCCGCCAGGTCCTTGCGGACCATCCGCCAGGTGCGGATAGAGCAGAAAACGCCCGACCCCGAAAGTCAACTCCACCAAATCATCATCGGATTTCCCAAACGGTTGAAGCTGTGGAGACAAGGGTTTGGGGACTTGAAAAGCGTCACACAAGGATGCTATAGCCCAAAAATCTTGCCTCCTAACTCCCTAAATCACCGGGAATCGCGAATCCTTTGAGCACCACCAAAAACTTGAGCACCGAACGAAAATCTTCGAATCGAAGTGGTTTCCCGGCGTTTGAGGGCACAAGATCAATCACAAAGATGCACGAGACATCTATCCATGTTTTCCTCAAAGAAATCCGGGGAGAAACCCACTCAAATCCGCGGAATCGAACCGGGAACAAAGGCACGAAAACAAGCACAAAAAGACCACGAGAAACACAACTCCGAATCTTCTATACAAACCAGGAAAGATTCACAAGGTCTAGCATGCCGCCCTAGCATCCATCCCTCTCAACAAATCTCTCATGAAGCTCTCATGCTAGCCTAGAGAAAATGGAAGAAAAATAGCTACGAAAATGAGAAATGGGAGGGAGGAAATGAAACCCTAAGTCGCGGAGAGAGAGAGCCATCCACACACACTCATGGCTTATATATCAGGTCCCGCCGGAGTGGTAAATGACTCGACTACCCCTAACTTAACTACGGCGATACAACCCACGTAGGGGCATTTAGGTAATGTTTGTGGGTCTTGCCATCGGACGACCACGCCTTTGCCGCACCCCCCGCGTCCTCCCGACGCAAGCCATGCGATCCCGCCACGTGTCCTCCGCCTCGAAGCTTCCCGACACGCCCGGATCCCGTCTCCGTTGTGTTGGGCCCTCGGACTCTGGTTTTCGGGCACAAACCAAGAAACCGTCCGCCGATGGTTTTGTGGGCAAACCACCAAACCCCGCGTGCTCGGTCCGGCCTCCCGCCAAACCACTTGACTCGACCGCCACCGTGCACCGGCTCGATTGTCCATGACTTCGTCTTGCTCGTGTCGCCACCATGTAGCCCGCACCCAGTCCCGCTGTCCACCGGGTCCCTCGAACCGAGCTTACTTGTCTCTCCATCTCCCTGGAGGCCCTCAAGGCTGAATACCTTTCGCGCCCGTTCTTCACCTGCAACAACACGAACTAGGCCGCAGCCTACACCTGCACACTAAGCCAAGAGTCAGTCCAACACCCGTTGTCAATCACTCATCACTGAGGAGCGGTCACCCACTGACCACCGGGACGCTCCTGGTCCTCAATCTCCCCCTTGATGAGTGCATTGACAACACACAACAAGAAAAGAAATTCAGAGAAAAAGAGAAAGGAAGAAGAAAGAAAAACAAAGAAGCTCAACTCATGACAAAAACCAAAGAAAGGCAAAAAAAGGTCACAAGCCAAGCAAAGCACAAACTCCACACTGAAACCAGCAAGAAAGCTCCCCCTGAACATGTGGATGCAAACTCCCAAATTTTAGCTCACCTCTTCTGAATTTTCATTAAGCTCACCTCTTCTCCCCCTTGTTGGCAATGTATGAATCAAGGTGAAAATGCAGAAATGCAAAACAAAGCAAATAAACATCTACATGAGCTTCTCAAATAGGCCAAATCTAGTGTCAAAGGCTAAAAAATGAGACAAAGATCACACATATGAATCATAGCATAGTCAAAGCATTGCCACAAGTAATATATGAAAATACAAGCATGTGACAAAGCAAAATTTTCAGATTTAAGCAGTTTTACCAAAAGAAGGCTCGCTTCACATGTAAAAGCCTATCCATGTCACACTTGAGCCACAAACATGCATACCATTCAAAGATCATACGAGGATAGCAAATTCTCAGCAAAAGATCATGGCAAACACCCATAAAGCAAAGCATGTCATGTCAAAGCTCATGAGCCATGTGTCCACTTCGGGAGACTTCTCCACTAGTGAACATCATGCAACATGTTTTGCACCCATATGTGAAAGATAAAACATTTTAAGCATAGACATGATGGATGGAGCATTTTTCAAGCATTATACACTTCTTTTCAAGATTAAATCATTTCATGGTACATGAAGTGCCTTTGCGGCAAAAAGAAGCTTATGCTCCCCCATGAATTCAACATAGGCTAAACATTCACAATGATATTCGGCCTTTGGCCCAAATGCAAGAACAAGGTATCCAAGCACAATCTAAGCATGAATAGAACATTTAGACCAAACTGTGACATGGATACACAACTACATACGAGTGGAGCATATTTCATAAAAAAATAAGTCAAGATTAGCATTTATTTCAAAAAGGGCTATCTCACCACACATATATCTCAAATATTCCAAGGGCATAGCCTCACATCACCATTTCTCTACACATATGACCAATATCTCACAAATAGCCAAAGAAACTCAAATATGGCATATGAAAGAAGCTCATCATCCTAAAATGCAATATGATACAAATGCAACATGATATAAGACAAGATGGATATCCTACCATGGTTTATACATCAAGCAAAGCATGTATATACATCAAAGTAAACATGGTATGATACATATGATACAAAAAGGAAATCCCCCAAGAATCAACTAGAAAGGGCAACAAACCCCAAGTCCCCCCGCAAGCGCACAAATGTAGCTTGGTCGAGAGGCTTTGTAAAGATGTCGGCTAGCCGATCTTGGGTAGGGACATGGCTCAACACAATGGTTCCTTTTTCCACATTGTCCCTCAAGAAATGATACCTCACTTCGATGTGTTTAGTTCTGGAGTGAAGCACCGGGTTTTTGGCTACGCTTATGGCACCGGTGCTATCACAAAGAAGTGGGATCCGGGTGCACTCCTCACCAAAGTCTCTCAAAGTGTATGAAATCCACAACAACCGGGAACAACAACTCGTGGCAGCAACATACTCGCCTCGGTGGTAGACCGAGCTACACTAGACTCGCTTGCGGGAAGACCATGAAACCGGCGAAGACCCAAGAAACCGGCAAGTACCGGAAGTAGACTTCCTCTCGACTCGACAACCAAAAAATCCGCATCGGAAAAACCATGAAGAGAAAGAGTTGAGGAGGAAGAATACCAAAGGCCAAGACCGGGGCGGTGATCGTAGGTACCGAAAATCCTCTTGACGGCCTCGTCGATGTGATGTCCTCGGCGAAGCACGAAAACGAGCGCACGGACACACGGCCGAACCGTATGTCCGGCCTCGTCGCCGTCAAGTAGAGGAGGGAGCCGATCATGCTCCCGTACTCCCGCCGGTCCACTGGTTCTCCGTCCTCGTCCGCATCTAAAGTGGTCGTACTCCCCATGGGAGTCGACATCGGCTTCACATCTTGCATCTGGAACTTCCTCAGCATGTCTTTCGTGTACTTGGTCTGGTGCACAAATGTACCGTCCTTCACTTGCTTGATCTGCAGCTCGAGAAAGTACTGCAACTCGCCCATCATGCTCATCTCGAACTCCCAGCTCATCTCATCTGCAAACTTGGCAACAAGGTTATATGACGAGCCACCAAAGACAATATCATCCACGTATATCTGAACAATCAACAAGTCTTTCCCATGCTTGAGGAGGAACAAGGTCCTATCCACGGTACCCATCACAAACCCTCTGCTCAACAGAAAACCTCTCAATCTCCCATACCAAGCACGGGCGCCCGTTTCAACCCATACGAGCCCTTTTCAACCCGTACACCCCGTATGGGTACAACTCGCTCTCAAACCCGTGTGGTCGCTTCACATACACCTCTTCCTCTATGACCCCATTCAGAAAAGCACTCTTCACATCCATCTGAAACAACTTGAACCCTTTAGCCACGGCAAAGGCTAGAAGGATTCGAATTGCCTCAAGACGAGCCACAGGAGCAAAGGTCTCCTCATAGTCGATCCCCTCCTTCTGACTAAACCCCTGAGCAACAAGTCTGGACTTGTTCCTCACAACCATCCCATTCTCTCCCTCTTTGTTCTTCCAAACCCACTTGGTTCATATGGGATGGCAATTTGGAGGTGGTTCAACTAACTCCCACACCTGGTTCCTCTCAAAGTTTTCCAACTCCTCATGCATAGAATCGACCCAGTTTGCATCAGATAAAGCATGTCCAATGTCCTTTGGATCAAAGGTGGCAATAAAAGCAGCACGAGCAAAATGAGAGGAATTCCTGGACCTTGACCGTGTAGTGCGTTCATCGATGTTCCCAATGATCTTCGACAGGGGATGCACTTCTTGAATCCGCCGGGGAGCCTCACGCCTCGAGACTACCTCCCCCTCAACTTCAGCTTCTCTCGCCTGGTCCTCTTGTTGCACCGTCATTGTCCATGAAGTAGACGGTGCACGCTCCGTAGTGGTCATAGGGGAAGTAGTGGGAACACACTCAGCTTCAGGCGCATGGTTCTCTCCATCATCATCTCCAGCTTCATCCTTCTCCTCTTCAAAGAGGTCCTCGACCATCTCTTCATCACCTGCACATTCAAAGCCAAGAGAGGTACATGGCATTGTCTCGTCGAAGGTTACCTCGCAAGTCTCCATGATTTTGTTAGTCTCAAGGTTAAGCACCCTATAGGCTCTAGAATGGTTAGCATATCCAAAGAAAATACCATCATTAGACCTAGCCTCAAACTTGTCGAGTTTTCCCTTCTTCAGAATAAAGCATTTGGAGCCAAAGACTCGGAAATGACTCACCTTGGGTGCCCGACCATGCATCAGCTCATAACAGGTCTTCTTCTTGAAAGCTCGCAATAAAATCCTCGTTGGAAACATGACAAGCCGTATTGACCGCCTCGGCCCAATACCTCCTAGGAGTCCTATGCTCATCGAGCATCGTCCTAGCCATCTCACAAAGAGTCCGATTTTTTCCTTTCCACGACTCCATTTTGAGGGGGCACATAAGGAGTCGAATACCGATGTTCAAGCCCTAGATCACGACAAAAGGCATCAAAACGAGAGTTCTTGAACTCGAGCCATTATCACCGCGGATAGCTCGAATAGCATTCCCATGCCTCTCGTTTTTCAACCTCATGATCGGATCTCGAACAAAACCAAATGTCTCACCCTTATCTTCCAAGAAAAACACCCGGGCATAGCGAGAGTAATCGTCCACCACAACAAGGACATATCACTTCCCACCCACCGAGCGAACTCGAGCTAGCCCAACAAGGTCCATGTGCAACGGCTACGTCGGACACTAGGTCATGACATCGGTCGGGGGTGGATGGGGAGTGGCTACCATCTTGCCATGCCTACACGGAGCACAAACCAAATCCTTCTCAAGCTTCAACCTCGGCAATCCTCGGACAAGGTCAAGACCACTCAAGCGGGAAACCAAATCAAAGCTCAAGTGTCCCAACCGCCTATGCCATTTCCACAAATCAGAAGAAGGACCGGCCATCAAACAACGACCAGGACCCAAAGAACCAGAAAACTCAGCCCTGAAAATTTGACCCTCGGGGATGATCATACAGACAAGATCACCTCGAGAATCCAGCAAACGAGACTCGCCAGACTTGAAACGCACCTCAAAACCCTCATCAAGCAACTGAGAAACCGAAAGCAAATTGAAACCCAAAGACTTCACAAGAGCAACTCTCTTCAACGTTACCTTGTCACTCACATGCACAACACCCCTAGAAATCACCCTTCCTCGTCCATTGTCCCCAAATGTGATGTACAATTTTTCCTTCACTGGGGTGAGGCTGGAGAACCACTTCTTATCTCCGGTCATGTGTCGAGAACACCCAGAGTCGATCAACCAAATGTCCTCCAAGCCTCCTGCCTGTAGTCAGAAACAAGAACGAGAATGAGCTAGCGACTCGACACTGGGGGTTAGCACAAAGAAAGTTAAACCAGTGTCGAGCCATCTGCTCAAAAGAGGGGTTAGCAAACATCATTCCCTTGCCACCAAACTTCCCATGTCCCATGGGAGGAGTACGAGCACCACGAGGGGGAAAACGTGGTCCGTAGTTCCTCCGGAACCCAAAGCCGCGATCATCTCCCCTAAACCCGTAATGAGGACGAGTAGAAGGACGTCCGGCAAAACCACCACGAGCCCGACCAAACCTCTCACCAAAGACGCACACCATCATCTCTCCTAACAAACCTCTCACCACCACCTCTCCGTGGGAACCTACTACTCGAGCTCCAACTCTACCAACACTCTTCACACTTCCCACACCCCGTGGAAGTGGCACTCTATGCTCGTGGAATACCATGAGACCGGCGATACTGTCCCGTTTCGCTTGCTCCCTAGCAAGCCTCTCATCCCTCTTCCTCTTGTAGCAAAACTCTACAAGATGCCTCTCCTTGCCACAATACTCACACCGAAGGGGATAGGTTTTGGTTTTGGCTCGGCTTCTCTCTAGGCTTCTCACCCTTCTCACCCACAAACTTCACCTAGGTTTCGGAAGTCATTTGTCTTAGGTGGGAATTTGGGTGGATCTTGGGTTGTGTCAAGCTTGTTGCAAAGGTGGTTGGGCTTTGGTGTGAAAGAGTTCTTGGGTGCTTTTGGAAGTGGGACTTGAATATCTCCGATCACCTCAAACTCGGGGTTAGACTCAACACACTTCTCATACACACCCTCCCCACTGTTTTCTCCCACTTTCTCACCCAACTTCTCAAAACCCAAACCACGACCATCCGCTCTCTTGAACTCCTCAATCATGATTTTCAATTGAGGTTCCTGCCCAGACAACCAACCCAACACCTTCCTCAAATAGTCATTCTCCTCATAGATGACATCCAAACGGGAAGTAAGTTCAAGATTGTGCAAAGTAACTTCATCACAACTAGTGCATGCATTTACAACGGAGATTTCAAAGAAGCTTCCAAAGAGCTAATAGTAGAACGAGCATCAACAAGCTTAGCATGCATAGTAGGACATGATTTACAAGCACCAAGCAAAGTAGGTCTAGCCTTAAGCTCATCATACTCAGTCCTAAGAGCATCTAGTTTAGCCAAAGTGGAAGCATTCTTCTCATTAAGCAACTTGATCTCATTCAACCAAGCATCACACTCAAGGCATTCAACATCATCAGGAGTAGTAGGAGCAAGTTTCAAAGAGTCATTCTCAAGTTTCAATTCAAGTAATTTTGACTCTAACTCTACTACTTTCTCACTAGCATTCTCAAGTTGAGCCCTAAGATCTTTCCTCATCTTTTTGGCATCTCTTAGCACACTATCACGATTGTCAATCAAGCCATTCAACCTAGCGATCTCAGCAAGCAAAGAGTCGGGGTCACGATTTACCTCATCCTCCGAGTTGGAGTCGCAGTCTTCCTTCTCACTCTTCTTGCTGCTTGAGCTATGGGCCATGCCACAAAAGCCCTCAAGCGCCACACAGCTCAACCCGCCGAGGTTCCGCTTGCACTCTTCTTGCCCTTGTGCCTCCCGGCGTCTTCATCTTCGCCGCTTGAGCTTGATCGCTCCTCGCTTGAGCTTGAGTCAACGTCGCTCGCACCGCCACCATCGCTCTTGCCTTGTTCTTCTTGTAGCCGCTCTTGCTCGGTCGCCGCTTGTCCTTGTCCTTGCTCTTGGACTTGTTGAAGTGCTTGCCGTTGGAGGAGTACTTGTCTTCACGCCTCGGGTGCGCCTTGTACTCGTTCACCTTGTACTTGTTCTCCTCCGCTTCCGGGCACTCGCCGATGAAGTGGCCACGCTTGCGACACTTGTAGCACGTCCCTGAGCTCCGCCTTGTGTTCCTCCGACTCTCGTGTAGTCGATCAAACCTCTTTGAGAGCAAGGCCAGCTCCTCCTCGCCCAGCACATCAAACTCCTCATCTGGAATGGACATAAGAGAAGACAAGGAAAACTGGCGACAGGAAGGGTTAGATTTGCCCTTTGATCCGCCCACAAGAGCAAGGCTATGGTCAGTCGAGCCCTCATGCTTGGATTGCAACTTCCTGTCAACCTCAGCCGACTTGAGCTTGGAAAAGAGGTCATCCAACTCAATAGTCAAATAATGCCCAGACTCCTTGACGGCCTCAACCTTAGCACCCCAAACATTTGGGTCCAAGACATGCAAGAGCTTCAAAGCCTGATCATGCTCGGTGTAAGGAAAATCCTCAACATTAGCTTTCATGTTGTTCACGATGGCGGTGAACCTCTGAAACATCGCATCAATGTCCTCACCGGGAAGTGGAGTGAAGTTCTCATATTGCATCCGGTAAGAGACAAAGAGGCGAGCCTTCACATGGTTATCACCACCGTGAGCAACCAACAACTTCTCCCAAATTTGCCAAGCAAGATTCAAATGGCGAACATGCTCAAACTCAGGATCACACAAGCTCCGACCAAGTGATCAACGGCTTTTGCATTAGCCTCATACTTGGCCTTAGCACCGGCATCGGTCACCATAAGAGTATGGATGTTGACCGGAATAGCATAGGTCTTGTCAAGCACAATGAAATCCAACAGCTTTCCACGAAGAAAGATCATCATACGAGCCGCCCACTTGTGGTAACCCTTGCCATCGAAGTGCGGCGGACCGCCCCGCTCAACGTACGCCATCTTAGGATTCGAGACTTGTCAAAGTCACAAAGAATCTGGCACCAAGCTCTGATACCAATTGAATGATCAGATGGCGACTAGAGAGGGGGGAGTGAATAGGAGCCGGTAAAAATTCTTCCAAAAGAACCCGGCCTATGCCCTAGTCAAATCCCGGTCACACACGAGCGATGGATCAAATCACACACCAATCGCCAAGACAACGAGGTTATGGATCAACCTCTAGCCTTAGGAACGATTCCTTGAACCACACACGGAAGCACGAAAGAAGAAGGAGAGGAATCGAACCAAGAAGCAAAGCGCGCGGCCTCGGCGGACCGTCCGGCCGGACGGGCGGACCGTCCGCGATGAACCATGCGGATCGTCCGCACCCTTGCCGCGGACCGTACGGCCCGAGCAACGGACCGTTCGTTAAAAACACACAGAACCAACAGGGACGCACCCGCACCACGGACCGTCCGCGGGGAGCACGCGGACCGTCCGCCGGCACCCGCGACCGTCCGCCCTCTGCTGCGGACCATCCGAAACTCCGTCCAACCGAAAACCAAAATCGCGACGGATCGAAACAAAAAGCGAGCAAGAACACGAAGAACACGGGACGAACCCTAGCGGTGCGGACCGTCCCAGGTCCTCGTGGACCGTCCGCCAGGTGCGGACAGAGCAGAAAACACCCGACCCCGAAAGTCAACTCCACCAAATCATCATCGGATTTCCCAAACGGTTGAAGCTGTGGAGACAAGGGTTTGGGGACTTGAAAAGCGTCACACAAGGATGCTATAGCCCAAAAATCTTGCCTCCTAACTCCCTAAATCACCGGGAATCGCGAATCCTTTGAGCACCACCAAAAACTTGAGCACCGAACAAAAATCTTCGAATCGAAGTGGTTTCCCGGCGTTTGAGGACACAAGATCAATCACAAAGATGCACGAGACATCTATCCATGTTTTCCTCAAAGAAATCCGGGGAGAAACCCACTCAAATCTGCGGAATCGAACCGGGAACAAAGGCACGAAAAAAGCACAAAAAGACCACGAGAAACACAACTCCGAATCTTCTATACAAACCAGGAAAGATTCACAAGGTCTAGCATGCCGCCCTAGCATCCATCCCTCTCAACAAATCTCTCATGAAGCTCTCATGCTAGCCTAGAGAAAATGGAAGAAAAATAGCTACGAAAATGAGAAATGGGAGGGAGGAAATGAAACCCTAAGTCGCGGAGAGAGAGAGCCATCCACACACACTCATGGCTTATATATCAGGTCCCGCCAGAGTGGTAAATGACTCGACTACCCCTAACTTAACTACTGGCGATACAACCAACGTAGGGGCATTTAGGTAATGTTTGTGGGTCTTGCCATCGGACGGCCACGCCTTCGCCGCACCCCGCGTCCTCCCGACGCAAGCCATGCGATCCCGCCGCGTGTCCTCTGTCTCGAAGCTTCCCGACACGCCCGGATCCCATCTCCGTCGTGTTGGGCCCTCGGACTTGGTTTTCAGGCCCAAACCAAAAACCGTCCGCCGATGGTTTTGTGGGCAAACCACCAAACCCCGCGTGCTCGGTCCGGCCTCCCGCCAAACCACTTGACTCGACCACCACCGTGCACCGGCTCGATTGTCCATGACTTCGTCTTGCTCGTGTCGCCACCATGTGGCCCGCACCCAGTCGCGCTGTCCACTGGGTCCCTCGAACCGAGCCTACTTGTCTCTCCATCTCCCGGAGGCCTCTGAAGGCTGAAGACCTTTCGCGCCCGTTCTTCACCTGCAACAACACGAACTAGGCCGCAGCCTACACCTGCACAATAAGCCAAGAGTCAGTCCAACACCCGTTGTTAATCACTCATCACTGAGGAGCGGTCACCCACCGACCACCGGGACGCTCCTGGTCCTCACCTGGAAAGCTTGATCTTGGTCCGCCATTTGAAGAAGCTTGGGGATTGATGACCTAGGGTATGGATCTGAGCGGAGACTCCAACGGATTGCAAGGAGAAAGAATGGGTGTTGAACAGATTTAGCTCGGAGACGTTGAGCATTTATGGTCAATTCCGGAATACAATCACTTTTATCTCGTAATTGAAGGGGCATATGTTAACACCAAAAATTGGTACAGGAAAGGGACTGACATGTGGGACGAGTTTGGTAACGAAATGCCATTCGGCAGGAAAAATCTCCTCAGAGGATTCGGTAAAGATGCTTGCGGTCGGCAATAAGCCATCATTCGGCAAAAGGATTGTTTGCACTTTTAAAAGGAAGTTTTCGGGAATGCGTGATGACGTGGCCTGGATATAAGGAAGGGACGAATTGATGACGGGTACGAGATGGACATTGGCACCGGAGCATTAATTTAAGTATTAAATGTTGTACTCGTAGTCGACCAGGATGAATCAACCCATCGGGAAGAAAGACGTGATGAAGCTCACCGGCATGATGGCGGCCCTAGGTCGCTTCATCGGTGAACTCAGGGAAAATGGCCTGCCCTTCTTCAAGCTGCTGAAAAAAGTCTGACAGGTTCGAGTGGACAGACGAGGCGGATCAGGCACTCGAGGAGTTCAAGACCTTCCTCATGACGCCTCCGATCATGGTGCCCCTGGCACCCAAGGAGACCTTGCTGCTCTACATCTCCGCGTCCACCTAGGTGGTCAGCGCGGCCTTAGTGGCTGAGCGACCTGAAGAAGGCCACCAGTACCCCATCTAGTGACCTGTCTACTACGTTAGCGAGGTCTTATCTAACAGCAAGGTCATGTACTTGCAACCCAAGAAGATGTTATACGCTCTCATTATGTCACACAAGCTGCGGCATTACTTTCAGACGCACAAGATCAAGGTCGTCTCCAGCTTCCCTCTCGGAGAAATCTTACACAGCTGCAACACCGTGGGGCACATCCTCAAGTGGTTGGTCGAGCTGGACAAATTCGACCTTGAATTCTGCCTACGGTAGGGCACTAAGTCCCAGATCCTCGTTGATTTCGTCTCCGAGTGGACAGAGACCCAGCAACCCCCGCCGACGGAGAAGCCGGAGCACTGGAAAATGTACTTCGACGGTTCCCTGAACCTCGAAGGAGCAGGTGCAGGCATCCTCTTCATATCGCCCCAGGGCGATCATCTGAAGTACGTCCTACAGATCCACTACAAGGCGTCCAACAACAGCGTCGAGTATGAGGCCTTGATCCATGGGTTGTGCATCGTCGTTTCCCTCGAAATCAAGCGACTCATCGCATACGGCAACTCGAAGGTCGTCATCGACCAAGTCAACAAGGCCTACGACATTAAGGACTCGATGAACGCCTACTGCGTCGAGGTGCGCAAGCTCGAGGCTCACTTCGTGGGCCTGGAATTCCACCACGTCTCCCGCGACAACAACGTAGCAGCTGACATGCTCTCCAAGCTGTGATCCAAGTGCGCGCTGGTCCCAGCTGGCGTATTTGTTCAAGACTTACGCATGCCATCGATCAGGCTCCTCAGCAACCCGGAAACGTCTCAGAGCGACCTACACCTGCCAGGCAGCCGCGACGTCCTCATGGCGGAGGCTGAAGATGACTGGCGCCTCGACTTCATCACCTACATCCTAGAGAAACGCGTCCCAGAAGATAAGGTTGAGCTCGAGAAAATCATCAAGCGCAGCGCCAACTACGTCGTTATCGGCACCGAGCTGTACCGGAGGTCCGCCTCCAACGGCGTGCTGATGAAGTCCATCCTCCAATCTGAAGGCCTTCAGGTACTACAAGAGATCCATGGTGGAGAATGCGGCAACCACGCAGCCTCCGCAAATCTGGTGGGAAAGCCTTCAGGTCGATTTTCTACTTCCCAACTGCCCTGGCTGACGCTCAAGACCTGGTTCGGCGATGCAAAGGTTGCCAATTCTTCACCAAGTAGCAGCACGTCCCGACCCAAGCTCTAAGAACAATCCCTCCGTCCTGGCCCTTTGCCACATGGGTCCTCAACTCAGTGGGACCCTTCAAGATGGCCCCTGGCGACTACAAACATATCCTAGTGGCAGTGGACAAATTCACCAAGTGGATTGAGGACTGCACCGTCACTACGGTCATGTCGAAACAAGCTGCGAAATTCATAGAAGACATCACCCACCGATTCGGGGTACCCAATAGGATCGTCACCGACATGGGGAAGGCTATCACAGGGGAAGATTTCTGGGATTTCTCATCGACGTCTACTACTCCTCAACGAACAATCCACGCCGCAACGGTCAGGTCGAGTGAGGAAACGACATGGTTTTTCAAGGCATCAAAGACCGCATCATCGACGACACCTCGCAGTACGTGACCAGGTGGCTAGCCGAGCTGCCTCACGTGATATGGGGTCTCCGAACCCAGGTCAGCTGGGCTACAGGGTACTGACCCTTCTTCCTGGTGTATGGGTCAGAGGCGGTACTCCCCACTGACCTAGCCGTTGGTGCCCTGCGCATCCAGTACTACGAGGAAGGCACAGCCGACGAGATGTGCAAGGTCAACCTTGACAGCATCGAGCAGCAGCTACGCCGCTACAACGACCACAACATGTGAGAGCGGTTCTTCAACGTGGGAGACCTGGTCCTGCATCGCATCCAAACCACCAAGGGAATGCACAAGCTCTCCGCCCCTTGGGAAGGTCCCTTCATCGTGATGGAAGTTGTCAGCCCATCGACGTACCGCCTCCAGTGGGCTGACGGCCAAGGCGTTCCAAACGTCTGAAACATTGAGCACCTACGTCGCTTCTATGCTTAGAATATCTGTATCAGAATAAAGCTATGTACTCTCCCCTCCTGTAATTTCAATATAATAAAGAAAGAGATCTCTTGTTCGGCAACCCCTCTATCAACCTACTTTTTTAGTATCCCTCTTTTTTACTTTCAGTTCTTTTTCCTCCCCGTCGAAATGCTCAGGGGCTTGGTCAAGGTTAGGCCCCGAAGCGCTCGAGGGCTTGGCTTTGCCAACCTAAGGGTCTTGCGACCTGAAGGGGTTTTGTCTACACCTTATGCTTTCAAGTCCTCATCGTATACTTAGCTTTCGCTTTCCTTATAAACGTTCCTAAGTTGCTGGCTCGCAAGACCCAGGGTCCACAACCCCCCTCCGCGCGCCGGCCATGCCTAAGTCCCCACACTGTGCCGCACGGTCGGTAAGCCGTTTCTCCACTGAGGTCGGTGAGCGGAGGGTTCCTCTTACGACCTGGTTACTTTCGACGTGTATAATAATAGTTTTTTCTATCAAGGCGATGCATACATTTCATCATTGGCAAAAGCTTTTTATATTGCAAGTTTATTTACAACTATCACGCCCTAACTTACGTCTAAAGTTCGTTTCAGCACCACTTCAGTCAGTTCCAAAGTCAAACTTCTTGGCGACCTCTTCCGCGGCCACCACAATGTCCTCGCGTCTTACAAGATCGGACAAATCCATGTCTTCTGAGACCTTCTGTAGGTCAAAGGACGGGTCGTGGTACTTAACCGTCGACAGCGCCGCAGCCGCTGCAAGGTTGGCCGTATCCAGGAGCAGGCCCTTGATGCTACCTTCAGCTTTGTCGAGCCGGTCGATCAACGGTTTCGGCTCGCCCCCTCCTCCTGTGGAACATAGAGGTCCATGACATACTGTGTGGCATCTTCGAGCTCGCCAAGCTCCTTCTCCAGACCTGCATTTCAATTAAGCAACTTTAGACGCATGCTCGCCGACCAACCACGACACGTCGAGTAACTTCGCAACAATGGACAAGACGCTTACCGTGGCGGACCTCCGTGGTCCTCTCCTTAATGGCCGTCACCTGGTCCTTGACCGCGGCCAGCTCCTTCCTGAGGGTCTCCTCGATCTCCCGAGCGCCTGTAACGATTCAAGGTCGTAAACTCAGCAGTGAGACCTTACGAAGCATACAGAGCCAGCTCGAGGCAACGTCGGAAACATACCTTCTATCACGACTTGGAGGTCGGTGGCCGCGTCCTTGGCCCTCCGTTCGGTTTCCTCCAACTACTTCTTTAGGTCGGCTGCCTCCCTCTGCGCCTGGCGCGCCATGGCCTCCTTGACGCGTTGGATCTCCTGCGCGGCCTCGACCTGGGCCTGCAGCTTTGCCTCGCGGGCCACGATGGCCTCCACATGCTCATTAGCCGCTTCCCACAGCAGATCTGTCCAGGCTTGTGCTCGTTCCGCAAGAGACAACATCAACAAGCAAGCAACATAACCATCAGACCTTGCGGGACACAGTGACCCAAAGAAAGAAACTCAAATGGGCTCGCCAAGGACCCTTACCGATAGCACACGCCCAATCGTGCATGACGCCTCCTTGAATTCCTCCACATCACGGCGGTCAGTGATGACCTCCGCCTCCCATGGGGTGTCGACGTAAAGGCACTGGTGCAGGTCGTTGTCCACCCGTGCACCTCCCGCCATGACCGCCTGCGGGTCTGGCATCGGCAGCGGGCCGGGGTGTAGAGGTTGCCACCCTCATCCTCAGAGACACGAGCGGTACTGGTCCCGGCCCTGCCGGCTGTGCTTGTCACGTCGGCCGTTAAGATTGTCGGTGACTCCACCACCGGCGTCTCCTGGATCTTGCTCCCAAACGCCTCCTGGCCTGAGGCGTTCTTGCCACTTTCTGATGTCGTCGGGGGAGCTCTGCACATGCGAAAAGACCTCAGTCAAAAACAACGTGAGAGCTGGGACACGAAGCGAAGCAGAAAGCAGGTCTTGACTTACTTAGTTGCCGACCTAAGGCCGGGCATGCAGGGCTTCGGTGGAGCCTTCTTCACCCTCTTGTGCGACCAAGGTCGCCCACCAGATCGGTGCTTGACCTAGGGCGCTCTTGTGTCTTTGGCGCATGGCGAGGCGTCTCCACCGCCTGCTTTCCCGGCAACGCCGCCTTGCGAGGCGTCCTCGCAGACGAAGCTGCAATTGCCTTTGGCGACTCGATGTCGCCCCCTTCATCATCAACATCAATAGTCTTGACATCGGAACGGATCGCGGTGGTGTCTGCTGACACCTCGGACCTGGTTCGCTTCCTCTTCTTCTTTGCATCTGTGGTCTGGGTCGCGGCCAAAAAGGCAGATATCTTCCCCACCGTCTGCCGTGTACGCCGTGGTGCGGCGACCTTGTATGGCGCCATACGCGACGTGGCAGGAGCTTCGTCGGCACTCCCCACTGTCGAGTTGGAGACGTACTGCTTGCACGTCCGCCACGTCGCGGACCTTGTAACTGTGCTCGCCCTCGTCGCGCAGTGGTGCCGAGCACCAGTAGATGCCCTCGCGGTGCTGAAAACACAAGACGCAACACTGCAATCAGATTCAACACCAAAGACGTAAACTCGCATAGACCTTACTCGGATAAACATCAAGGTTGATGACGTATCGGGTCAGAGGGGCTGTACACCCCTAGTGACTTGGGACACTCCCTGTTGCAGATACACCCGCCGAAGATGTTCTTCGCACGGGCCATCATCTCTGCCTTGGAGACCTTGCGCTGCGTGACCCGAGTAGGGTCGGTTTGCCCCCAGTACTCGAAGGCCAGATGGGCCCGGTCCTGGAGAGGTTGGATGAGGCGGCAACAGAAGCTGATGGCTACCGCGGCACCAGTCAGACCCTCCGCCTTGAGCTGCTCCAAGCCATACAGCAAGGGCTGCAGCTCCTCGGTGTCCCGCGACGCCAGCTGGTTGGTCCACTCCTGGTACGGGACTGGCACCCGCCCCGTTCTCTCCTTCAGCGCCGGCGCGGGGTTGTCGAGGTAGAACCACCCCTGCTTCCAGTCGGTGGTGTTGTCAGGGAGCGTCAGGTCAATGTACTCCGACTTCATGTTCCGACGTAATATGAAGCCGACGCTGCCGACGACCACACCCTTGTCCGTCTTCTTCAGCTCGAAGAAGTGGTGCCACAGATGGAAGTGTGGCGTGATGCCGAGGTAGGCCTCACAGAGGTGGACGAAGGTGGAGATGATGGTGATCGAGTTCCGCGCCTGGCGCACCAGCTCGATGTGGTAGAAGTAGAGGAGCCTGCGTTGGAAATCGTCTGCCGAGACGCCGAACCCATGCTTGATGTGCACGAGGAAGACGACGGTTTCACCCGTCCCCTCCGTCGGGAACTCTAGCCGACCTCTAGCCGACCTGCGATTTGGGCCTCAGCAGCCCATGATCTACCAGCGACTGGATCTGCTCCTTTGTCACTATGGACGCCTCGCAGACGGTGCACGGATCCGGGATGGGAGCCTTCTCCATCTTGCCCTCCTCAAAGCTGGTGCACTTGGATCTAAAGGTCACAAGCGACTTGGTTCGCATGCGAGGTCACAGAAACGATGGACCTAAGCTTGGAGGCGCTACTGCTTTCTCTAAGCGCTGCAAGGCAGTGGAACCCTAGCTTTGAGTGGAAATGGAAGCAAGTGGAGGCCCTTGTGCCGTGGATCGGCCTTATATAACCAGGCCCCAGCGGCGTAACAGGCGGCCACGCCTTGAGGTCTATTCGGCACGAATCATGGCGGTGACATGGGTCGGAGGCAGTCCTCCCCATGGGCACAAGGTCTTTGTTTCCTACCGAAGGCACTGACACGTCTGCAGCAGGCCTGATGACATCTTTTCTGTCCTTGTCCTTTAGTGGCGGCAATGGCATCTCTACGTGTGGACAGGTTCTGCGCTGGTACAGTGCGCCCGTGGGTCACTACACAACAACAAGCCTGGTCACTCGGTGTCCTTGCGTGAAGGTTTCCGTTGCTTTCTCATTCAATGGGACAACAAGCGTAGGTTCTCGACTTTTTGTTCGACCATCAACCAGACCTTCTAGGTCGCCTTACTGCTCGAGGGCTACTCTATGAGTGTGTCTTTGTGACACGCTCTTTTCTTCCATCGCCTCGACCTACCAGAAGCATGCTTCTATTATGTCTCCACTCGACCTCCCTTTGGTTAGCATTGAGACCTTCCTTGAAGGTGTGTTGGTCTTACCCAATTCCGGTCAGGTCGGCGGTTCCTCAAGCAACGACAGCGCCTTGTCTTCACTTCAAGTCCCTAGACCTACTCTCCAGAAGCTCGATGTTCATCTTCATACGCACTCAGGAGGATTTTCTTTTTTGATCCCCGTGCATCCTACACAACCTCACCGGCGCCACGTCTTCACTTCGCATCGACGTAACTTTGCCTCCGCCAGCGACTGGATCTAAAGGTCACGAGCGACTTGGTTCGCATGCGAGGTCGCGTCGGTGGTGGAGCTAAGCTTGGCGGTGCTACTGCTTTCTCTGGCGCTGCACGGTGACGGAACCCTAGCTCTGAATGGAAATGGAAGCAAGTGGAGGCCCCTTAGCCGCTGATCAGCCTTATATAACCAGGCCCCAGCGGCGTAACGAGCGGCCATGCCTTGAGGTCTATCCAGCTGAATCACGGTGAACCATCGGTCTGGCGCCCTCAATGGATCTATTGCCCAACGGCTCTTTCTGTCCTAACGACTACTTGGTAGTAACGGCTAGTTCCGTGTGGGAATCTGCTTTCGCTGGCCTTCATTCGACGTTTCGGAAGACGTGAACTCGCTATACCTCACTTTAAGCCCCCAACATTAAAAACTCCGACTTAGTATTCAAGGTCGCCAGCGACCTACAAATGACCTATTACAGGTTGCCCAGGCACCAGTAGCCTTCCAGGTCACTTCGACCTTCTCTTAATGGGTTTCTCTTGCACCCCTTAGGCCCGGTTGCCTACATGCCTTCTAGGTCGCTACAACCTACAGTGGCCCCCCTATCAACAGCCCCGTGCTTAATGGCTCTACTGTCCATTGACGACCTCCATGGTCCTACTTACAGCTCTTCGTTGAGGCCTTGTAGCCTATCAGGTCGATCTCAACCTGCACATCCCAGGGTTGATGTCCCTGCGCTGTGCCACTGCGCAGCGGCCGTGTTGATCCAGGTCGACACAGACCCCTACGTCAGATGTTATGACCTTCCTAAGGTTGGCATACTGCCATAGTAGTACCGAGACCTTGGCCATGCCCTTGCTGTCTCGGGCGCCCAATCGTAGCAATCGACACACATCAGTTGCTACATAGCACTTGTGCATAAAAGCTTCTAATGCTACAAAAGACCTTGGCCCAAGGCCAAGTTACTATGAGACATGGCTACCCTTGGGTCCCCACCGACCAGGCTCACAGCCATCCCGACAAGTGGGTCCGGCCGACCAGAAAACCCACCGACCTGTCAGTGGGCCCAACCGACCTAGTTGGCAGCCCACATGATCTCCTGAAGACTTTCCAGAAGATTCCCCAAACAACCTAATCCATCACGACCTCAAGACTCGGCGTACAAGACAAGACCTCGGTGGATTTTGCCCAAAGCAGATCGACAGGATATGGCAAGATGTGTAACATAGACTTAGGTCTCCTATTCGTAACCGACCAGGAGTCTAGGAACTGACCTCATCCACTAGCCAATTTAAGGCAGACGAGGCGACCCCTTGTACAATCACGCAATCCTCAAGCAATCTACACCAACAACTGGATGTAGGGTTTTACTCTCCGGAGGCCCGAACCAGTATAGACTCGTCGTGTCCTCTGTGTTTCGTGTTCTCGTGTACGACCTTTGAGTTCTTAGCGTTAAATTCTGCCCCACCGAACAACTAAACCACTGGGATTAGCACCCCCATGGGTTGTCTAGATCTCACCATCTGACAGTTGGCGCGCCAGATAGGGGAGGAATCAAGGTTCTTCGTGCACTCGATGGCTTCGACCAATGACGTCATCTTCCCGGAGAGCATGGCGGACTTCCTCGCCAATCCCATCGACATCTGCTTTGGCTCGATGCCGGTGAAATCCACCGCTCCAGCCGCCTAGTTCGTCATCAAAGGCAACACGGTCGCTTGCCGGAAGCCCACCCACCCACTCCTAGCGATCTAATCGCTGGAATCGATCGCGTCGAAGGCATGCTCTCTAACACGATCAAAGTCTGTGAACGCGTCAAGTGCCCTCACAAAACCTCATCTCCATCCAGCACGCCTCTTGGCTTGTGGAACGCAGCTCACGTATCATCCCGCTACACGAAGCTGCAGGAACCACCTCGGCGAGCCCTATCCTATCCACGAGAATCCTTAACACACAACGCGCCATTGCCGTGTCATCAAGAAGCTTTGTCGACCTCTCACTGCGGCTCATCACCACCAGCTAAACGGAGAGTCGTCTCCGGTCCACCTCGCATTCCAGATCACCTGTACGACTATCTCCCCGAACTATCCGGTATAGGAGCTTGAGACCCTAGATTGTGTGATCTTGGTCGTCTCTGCAGATGTACCACCTCAAGATGGAGAGACAGATGAATAGTGCCAAGAGCACGAGAATGCCAACGCTGCCTGAGCTGTTCGACAACAACAAGAGCTTGTTGCGGGACAATATATAGCTAGGTGTACCAAAATCAACCGTCAAAGAGGGATGGCGCTCCCCACCTCCTCCGGTGTTCTACCCCTTGGCGATCTTGCTTCTGCAGTGCGTCTCCACAGCGGTCGGCGGTATGTGGAGCCCTAGTCTAAGCCTTGCCCCTTGTGAGATCTCCTTCGCTTCTTCTTGCTCTTCGGTGTTGTGGTTTTTGTTCCCTGACGGAATCTCCTGCTCAGGTCTTTGGTTTGTTGTTCTTGGCTTTCTTTGTTCCTTGTCCGAAGTTTCTCCCTCGTGGTTTCTCTGTATTTCTCCCTAGGTTTGGTTTTTGGCCATGGATTTCTTATGGTCAAAACTGGACTTTGAGATTGCTATGGATTTTGAAAAGAGCATTCTACGATCCATGATTCAGTTGGTGATGATAATGTGTTTCATGTATTGGCCACCTTCTGGAGATATCTGTTCTAGCTTAACGAAGATTCGGTTGCCATTGCTCTTCAATCATGTCTTGGTGGTCTTGCTCAACACATCTGTGTTTCATTTCAGAGCCATAATCACTTCAGATTCACAGTCTCTTGTAAGAAAGTGGGTTTTGCCATTTATAAGCTGAGGAGATTCATTGGGACTTCTTTTGATGTGTATTTTCATCTCTGGAGTAATGGTGCTCCTCATTGGGAGCGTGAGAAAAGACTGTGGGAAGCTGAGGAAGCTAGAAAATGGGAGAAGGTCATGTCAAGAAGTCAAAAACGTCTGATCTCCAAGTCTTCTAGATCTCCCAGAAAGCATCCTAAGAAAGTTCGTTTTGCTGAAAAACTTATTATGCATTCTCCAACTATTAAATCTATCCCCTCTGTGAGGCCTTCGACTATTAAGTTCGGTAGTTTTGTTTTTGATCTCCATTCTGAAGCCGAAACTGAGCGTCTCATTCATGGACTTTGTGGCATTCTCAAGAAACCTGGTTTTGTTTCTGATGAAGAGTTGTATTTTCAGATGGAGGGTGACACTACTCAATTTCTGACTTCGGATTGTTCTAAGGCTCAAGGCTCAGGCAATGTCTCTTCTTCTCTGGAAGGTTATAGAAACTTCCGTAATCTCAATTGTTCAGGCAACGATTCGTCTCCCTGAAGGACCGATACGACGAACCAGAGAGGGGGGAGTGAATGGGAGCCGATAAAAATTCTTCTCGAAGGAGATGGAACATTGAACAAGATGAACATGGCTTCCGACACACGTCTCCGACTCATTACCCAAGTTGGCCAAGCCCACGTAGCCACTGGACCTAGGAACCAACACACAACCTTCCGACCCGAGAACGCAGCAAAACACCAAACCTCGAGTCCACTGACCAACACCGGTCAGACTGGTGAGTACCACAGGTTGGACTGGTCCCTGCTGGTGAGAGTTGATGACTTCCACTAAGTGGCTTCACACCGGTCAGGCCGGTGCAACACACCGGTCAGACCGGTCCAAGCCTGAAAGCCCCCAAATCACCAAACAGGCCTACCGACCTCCAAACTGACCCAAGCTCGAAACAGCTGCAACACAAGACAACAGCGAACACACCCAGATGTTCACCCGAGCAAAAACCCACCAAGGGTTGCACCGGTCAGACCGGTCAAAAGCACCGGCCGACCGCCGTAGCTCGGGCGGCTTGGGACGAACAACACCCGCGGGTCAACTCCCCCAAATCCAAACTTCGATCTCCCGAATGGCTCCACGGACTTGAACAAGACTTTGGGGATAACAGGAACACCTCATGAGGAGTCCATAGCCAAGTTTAATCCCACCAAAACTTGTCCAAAAAGGAGGAATCGAAGAAATCCCGCCAAGAACACCTCTAACCCTAGAACTCGGAAAACCCCAAAATCGAGTCCCTTTACTCACGGATTTGGGAGGGGAATCACAGCCCAAAGAACCACGAAGGGTTCCCACAAACTTCCCCCATCAAATCCCCAAGAGAAAGGTCCTGAAAACAACCCAAGAAAAACTCCAAGAAAGGGCTCCGTAAATCACCACCAAGAACAATCGGGAACAACACAACAAGGCCTTGAGGAACCACGTCGAATCATCTATACATGCCACAAAGGTTCATACAAGGTCTAGCTTGCCGCCCGATCATCCAACTCTCTCACAAGATCTCACCATGAAGCTCTCAAGCTAGTCCTATAGAAATCCTAGGAAAATGGGAAGGGAAAATAGGAAAGCAAATGAACTAGGGTTTCAAGAGGTTGGCTGCCATCCTCTAACCTCATGGGTTATATGGAGGCAACCGAAAGTATAAAATACCCTTTCCTAACAACCAGGGATACAAGCCCCTCAAGGGCGGTTTTGGTAGTCTTCAAGCTTTCTCCATCGGACGGATGCCCGGCGACCGCAACCTGCTGAGCCTTGACGCAAGCCTTGCGATCCCGATGCGTGTCCTCCGCTTCGAAGATTCCCGGATCGCGTCGCCGCACACCGGTCGACCGGTGCTCCTCACCGGCCGACCGGTACCCACCGGCCGACCGATCGGACTCACCGATTAGACCGGTCCCGCACCGCCGCAAAGACCGTCTTCGGTTCTCCGGTCTTGGCTTTGTGGATCAACCAAGAAACCTAGTGGTTTTCTGGTGAACCACTGGAAACCCCGCGAACTCGGTGTAGCCTCCGCCAATCTCCACTCATGACTCGGCTCCCACGTAGTCCCGGCTCGACCTTGGTTTTGAGGCTCAACCAAGAAACCGTCCACGACTTCATCTTGCTGTTCATGCCACCATGCGGCCCGCACTTGACCCCCGCCGGCCACCGCGTCCCTCGAACGAAGCCTACTTGTCTTCTCCACACTTGGAGGCCTCACCCGCGACGACTTTTCATGCTTGTTCTTCACCCGCACCAACACCGGTCAAGCCGCAACCTTTGCACCTGCAATACTTAGCCAAGAATCAGTCCACACAACATTGTCAATCACCCATCACACAAGGAAGCGACCATCCACCGGTCCTCGAACCACACATGGTTCTCAATCTCCCCCTTGATGAGTGCATTGACAACACCCACACAAAGTAACACGAGAGAAAAGAAAAAGAAAAGAAACAAACAAAAAGAAACTCCAACAAGCGATCGAAAGCCAAACAAAGGCAAAGAGCAAGATCACTTGAAGAAGACAAGTCTCGGACCCCTTAGGCAAGGGTAACGGCTCGACATATCCGAGACAAAACAAAGCTCAAGCAAAGAGCGCAAACCACCGAAACAAAGCTCGAAAAACCACAAAGAGCTCTCCCTGCACACATGCAAGCTCCCCCTGAACCAATGCACCTCCCCCCCTGGACGAATGCATGCAAATCACTTGAAAATAGGGCAGCTACAACAACTTCAGCTCACACCGGTCAGACCGGTCACCACCACCAGTCAGATCGGTGCCCAACATGTGCACAGAACCAGCACTCTGACCGGTCAGACCGGTGACCTCAACCAGTCAGACCAGTGCACAACAGAGCCCAGAAATGGCTCGAAACCACCTAAAAACCTTCTAAATGCATCCATCAAGACATTTCAAGCTCAAACTTCTCCCCCTTGTTGGCAATGCATGAATCAAGCCAAAAATGCAAAACTTTCAACCTAGAGCTCCTCAAATAGACAAAATTCAACAAAGGATGCTACACATGTCCAAATAAGCAAGTTAGATACTCTATAGCTTCGTATCGACATCAACTACATGATTATCAAGTTTCACAACCATTGGACGAAGCTAAGATGGATTTGGGCAATTTTGCAAAAAATTTGCCTCTCATGAGCAAAGTCCTAAACATGATCAAAACATATCAAAATGGCAAAGCCACACAAACTTCATGCTAGGACAACCATTCTAATCATAAGACCATCACAAACACCCACAAGCACCTCATGTCATGTCAAAGCCACCGAGCCATGTGCCGACTTCTATGTATGAGACTTCTCATTGGTAGGCATCATGCAACGGTTTAGCACCCAAAGCAAATTAAATTCAGCACATATGACATGGGAGCACGTTTCCAAGCATTTTACATTTCATTTTCAGATTCGTAATTGGTACATGAAATGTCTTTGCGACAAAAAGGAACTTATGCCCCTCCACAAGATGAAGATGGGGGGCTAAACATTTATGATGGCAAATGAGCCTTTGGCCCCATATGATCAATAAACTAGCTATCCAACCACAAATTAAGCATAGCAAAGCCACTAAAACATGTCAAAATCATGTAAAAGCATTTACACATGAGAGAGCATATATGTGACATTTTTCAAAAACATAGCCATCAACCATGGATTATTCATCAAGATCATCAAGAGCTAAGCCACACTCACCATAGCATACCAAACGAGCTCACAAAGACATATATAGCATTCCATGGTAAACAATGTATATAGGAGAAGCTTTTCCTATCCAATGCATATGATACAAAATGCATGCAATCTAAGATACAAGGATGCCTATACATCATGTTACATATGCCATGCCAAATGCAAGAAATGCACAAAGGAAAGCTATACGTATGCTACAAAGGAGCTCCCACACACCCAACTCAAGAAATCAAACACACACCAAGTTCCCCCGCAAACGAGTGAAAGTTGCTTGATCTAGGGGTTTGGTGAAAATATCGGCTAGTTGGTCATGTGTGGGTACATGGATCAAAGCTATCTTTCCTTTCTCTACGTTGTCTCTCAGAAAATGATACCTCACTTCTATGTGTTTGATTTTGGAATGGAGCACTAGGTTCTTTGCAACGCTTATGGCACTGGTGCTATCACATTGAAGTGGGACATGGGTATACTCCTCACCGAAATCACTCATGGTGTATGAAATCCAAAGGAGCTGAAAGCAACAACTAGCAGCGGCAACGTACTCGGCCTCGGTAGTGGATTGTGCAACACTCAACTGTTTGCGGGAAGACCAAGACACCAAAGAAGAACCGAAAAACTGGCAAGTCCCTGAGGTGGACTTCCTATCCAACCAACACCCGACAAAATCCGCGTCTGAAAAACCATGAAGCGCCAAAGAAGAGGATGCGGAGTACCAAAGGCCGAAGTCGGGAGTGTAACGCAAGTACCTAAAAATTCGCTTCACAGCTTGCCGATGCGAAGTCCTCGGAGACGCTTGAAAATGAGCGCACAAACATATCGAGAACTGGATGTCCGGCCTCGTCGCCGTCAAGTAGAGGAGTGACCCGATCATGCTTCGGTACTCCTTCTTGTCCACGTGTTCACCTTCCTCGTCCGCATCAAGAGCTATAGTTGTACTCATCGGGGTCGTCATAGCCTTGGAATCCTCCATCTTGAACTTCTGCACAATGTCCTTGGTGCACAAATGTTCCTTCCTTTGATTGCTTGATTTGTAGCCTGAGGAAGAACTGCAACTCGCCCATCAGGTTCATCTCAAATTCCCTGCTCATATCCTCTGCAAACCTAGCAACAAGAGAGTTAGACGAGCCACCAAAGACAATATCATCAACGTACACTTGCACAATCAGAATATCTCTGCCCTGCCTCAGTAGAAACAAGGTATGATCGTCCTTCCCCATCTCAAAACCTCTCTAAAACAAGAACCCCCTCAACCTGCCATACCAAGCTCTAGGCGCCTGCTTCAACCCATACAGCGCCTTCCTCAACTTGTACACCCGGTGGGGGTACTTCTCACTCTCAAACCCCGGAGATTGCCTCACATACACTTCTTCCTCCAACACACCATTCAGAAAAGCACTCTTCACATCCATTTGGTGCAACTTGAACCCTTTAGCCACAGAAAAGGCTAGAAGGATCCTTATTGCCTCCAAACGAGCTACGGGAGCAAAGGTCTCCTCGTCGTCGATCCCCTCCTTCTGACTGAACCCCTGAGCAACAAGTCTCGACTTGTTTCTCACAACCTCACCTTTCTCTCCCTCTTTGTTCTTCCACACCCACTTTGTACCAATCGGCTTACACCCTGGGGGAGGGTCAACCAACTCCCAAACCTGATTCCTCTCAAAGTTCTCCAACTCCTCATGCATCGAATTAACCCAATTGTGATCAGATAGTGCGTGTCCAATGTCTTTGGGCCCCAAAGTAGCAACAAATGCAACATGAGCAAAATGAGAGTTGTTCCGAACCCTCGACCGTGTAGTGCGTTCATTCATGTCGCCGATGATCCTCGAAGCTGGGTGATCCACTTGTACTCGTCGGGGAGGTTCTCGCCTCAATGCTACCTCCCCCTCAACATCGCCTTCTCCTTGTTCTTGGTTTGTCGTCGTAGGTGTAGCAGAGGGTCCATCCATCATCGTAGTCGAAGTAGTGGGTACATGTTCAGCCGGGGGCACCACACCGCCATCTTCATCGTCTCCATGTTCATCCTCCTCCTCTTGAAAGATCTCCTCGCGAAGCTCATCATCACCTGCACACTCAAAGACAAGCTGACTACGTGTTTGTGTCTCATCGAAGGTTACCTCGCAAGTCTCCACGATTTGGTTAGTTTCAAGATTGAGCACACGATATGCTCTAGAATGAGAAGCATAACCAAAGAAAATACCATCGACAGACCTAGCCTCAAACTTATCCAACTTCTTGCCTTTCTTCAGAATGAAACACTTGCAACCAAAGACATGGAAGTGACTCACCTTGGGTGTGTGACCGTGCATCAGCTCATAGCAGGTTTTCTTCTTATTCACTCTGAGGTAGATCCTATTCGACACATAGCACGCGGTATTCACCGCCTCAGCCCAATACCTCCTCGGAGTCCTATGCTCATCAAGCATCGTCCGAGCCATCTCGCACAAGGTCTTGTTCTTCCTTTCCACAACACCATTCTGGGGAGGCGTATACGGACTCGAAAACTGGTGCTCAAGACCCAAGTCATGGCAAAAGGTTTCAAAATAAGAGTTTCTGAATTCTGAGCCATTGTCACTGCGGATTGCTCGTATGGCATCTCCGTGCCTCTCGTTCCTCAACCTCAAGACCAGATCTCGAACAAAACCAAACGGCTCCCCTTATCCTCGATAAAGAACACCCACGCATACCGAGAATAGTCGTCCACCACAACAAGGACATACCACTTCCCACCCGCAGATCGCACACGAGCTGGGCCAACAAGGTCCATATGGAGCAGCTCGCATGGACGCTGAGTCATCACATCGGTGAGAGGCGGTGAGAAGAGACTACTATCTTGGCATGCCTACACGGCGCACAAAACAACTCTTTCTCAATCCTCAACCGTGGAAATCCTCGGACCAAATTGAGTTTACTCAAGCGAGACAAAAGGTCAAAGCTCAAGTGACCCAACTTCTTATGCCACTTCCACAACTCACTTGAAGAACCAGTCAAGAAACAACGCTCCACACCCGAAGACTGAGAAAAATCAGCACGAAACACCTGGCCCTCGGGAACGACCATATAGACAAGGTCCCCTCGAGAGTCCAAAATCCGAGAACCACCTGGCCGAAACAACACCTCAATGCCCTCATCCAACAGCTGGGACACAGAAAACAAATTGTACCCCAACGATTGAACAAGAGCAACACGCCTGAGAGTGATCTTGTCACTAACCTTAATCTCACCTTCTGAAACCACACGCCCACGCCCATTGTCCCCAAAAGTGATGTACCTCCTTGTCACCACCGGGACGAGACTTGAGAACCACCCCCTGTCTCCGGTCATATGCCTTGAGCAACCGGAGTCAATCAACCAAATGTTCTTCAAGTCTCCTACCTGAAATTCAAAAACAAGCACGTGAGCGAACAAACGACTCAGCACTGGGGTTAGTACCAAAAGAGTAAAGCCAGTGCCGAGCCATTTGCTCGAAAGTGGGGTTAGCACAAACCAAACCATCTCTCCTACCAAAGCTACTTCCACGAGCACCACCACGGTGACCACCCTGAGGGAACCACCCCTCTCTACCTGGAGGAGGACTAAAACCACAAAAGAAAGCCCGTGGACCGTCCCTCCTCTCCTTCTCAAAGCTACGGCTCATCCAATCCCCGTAGTGAACTCAAGGGGGAGAATGCCTAGCAACCTGACCTCCTGCAAACTCTCCAGCCCAACCACCAAAACCACGACCTCTAGAAACAACCCTCGCACCTGTATGAGTGCGAAACCCAACCGCCGCTCGTCCGAGCTTGCACCGGTCCGACCGGTGCCCCACACCGGTCCGCCGGTGTAGCTCGGCAGCGGCACCTCCAACAGCCTTCTGTTCTCCCCAAGCCCGAACTGTCCTCACACTCGCCTTAGCCCTGGGCATCTGCACACGAGGCTCAAGTACACCATCGGAAGGGTGGTACTTGTCCTTGTTAGCCCACTCCTTTGCCATTCTCTCCTCTCGCTTCCTCTTGAAGCAAAACTCATCCTTATGGCCATCTCTCCCACAATAGCCACAATGGAAGCTCACAAGCTTAGGCTTAGGCTTGGGCTGTGGCTACTCACTTGGTTTCTCTCCACTCAAGTTCTCCACCGGTTTCTCCTCACTAGCCTTCTCACTTTCTTTCCCAAAGAACACTTTCCCGGAAGTGCTCACAAACTTGATAGGCTTTTGGAGATCATTTGTAGGAATAGGAAACACGGGTGGAGCTGGGGTTGTGTCTAGTCGGTTCCTAAGATGGTTTGGTTTAGGAGGGAAATCATTTTTGTGGTGGGTTTTTGGTGGCTCTGGGATATTCTCTCCACTTCCCTCACCAACCTTGTTTGCCCCAAGTCCCTCACCATCCTGCCTCTTAAATGCCTCGATCATCATCCTCAACTAAGGCTCATGACCAGATAACCAACCCATCAACTTTCTCAGCTCATCATTCTCATCCTGCAAACGATCAACATAGTGTGCAAGTTCCAAATTTTTCAAAGCATGCATTTCACAGGTAGAGCATGATGTAGGAATGGGTTCTTTCAGTTTGGCCTCAAGAGAACTAGTGTAAGCATGCATCTCATCAATTTTAGCATGTAAAACAGGGCAAGAAGTGCAAGCACCTAGCAAGGCAGATCTAGATTTAAGCTCAGCCACTTCAACCCTAAGCACATCTAGTTCCTCACACTTGGAGGCATGCTTTTCCTTGAACAAAGGAAGATCAGCAAGAAAAATGGAGCAATCAGCACAATCAACCTCATCAGAAACAACAGGGCTAGCCATAAGGGAATCAATCTCAAGCTTGCTATCAAGAACCTGTGTTTCTAGCTCAGCCACTCTAGTCCTAGCATCCTCGAGTGAAGCCCTAAGCTCTTTTCTCATTTTCTTGGCCTCTCTAAGCATGTCATCATGGTTATCAAGCAAAGAGCCAAGCCTCTCATTCTCCTGGCACAAGAAAGGAAGTTCATCACACACCTCGTCGTCGGAATCAGAGTCCGAGTCGCTCTGTGTGCTCTTCTTGCTGCTGGAGCTCAGCGCCATGGTGCAGAAGCCGTCTCTCATGAAGCAGCTCAGCCCGCTCAGGTTCTTGGACGACTTCCTGCTCTTGCGATGATCACCTTCATCTTCACTGCTTCTCGAGCTCGAGGTGGAGTACGCGGAACTGGAGTCGACGTCGCTCGCTCCAACCATCGCTCGGGCCTTGCCTCGGCTCTCCTTCTTCCTCGATCGTCGCTCATCCTTGTACTTGTTCTTGTACTTGCTCTTGTGGTTGTGCCTCAACCGGTACTTGCCATCCGTCCTCGACTTGTGCTTGTAGTCGTCCTTGTTCTCGACCTTCTCCGGGCAGTCGGCGACGAAGTGTCTCGGCTTGCCGCACTGGAAGCATGTCCTCGTGTTACTCCTCATGTTCACTCGGTTCTCGTGCAGCCTCTCGAACCGCCTCGTCAGGAGCGCCAGCTCGTCTTCTCCAAGCACGTCGAACTCCTCATCTGGCATAGACATCAAGGAGGACAAAGAGAACATCCTGGTGGATGGGTTAGTGTTAGCCTTTCCGTTCGAACCACCAACGAGGGCAAGACTATGGGAGTCAGTCAGACCCTCGAGCTTGGCAGTCATGCCCCTATCCACCTCAGCCGACTTGAGCTTCGAGAACAGCTTGTTCACCATCAGAGTGTCATACTTCTCTGACTCCACAATGGCCTCGAACTTTTCGCCCCATATTGTACGATCCAAAGAGTGTAAGAGCTTGACGGCTCTATCATAATCATCGTACGGGAGCACGTCCACATTGGCCCTCATGTTGTTCACAACCACCGTGAACCTCTCGAATCAAGGCATCGATGGACTCACCGGGAGATGAGTGAAGTTCTCGTACTCTCTCCGTAGGTCGCATACATCCGTGCTTGAACCCGGGCATTCCCAACATGAGCCTCCTTCAAAGACCGTCCAAATTCTACAAGCCAAGTGCTCGGTGTGCACCCGATCGAACTCGAGGCCGACACGAGCACGAAACAAGTAGTCGACCGCCTTATTGTTGGCGTCGAACATGTCCCTCGATCCTGGAGCAAAGAAGTTCATCGGCCGGACATAGCCCGTGTCCACCGTGACATCCCAAAGGATCTGACCCTTTCCTCTGAGAAACGCAGCCATCCGCTTACTCCACATCTGGTAGTTCTTGCCATCGAAGTGTGGAGGACCCGAACCCCATTTCTGGTACGCCAACCTTGGATCTTAGACTGGTTAGAGCCAACAAAGACCCGAACCGGCTCTGATACCACTTGGAGGACCAATACGGCGAACCAGAGAGGGGGGGGGAGTGAATGGAAGCCGATAAAAATTCTTCTCGAAGGAGATGGAAACTCCAACAAGATGAACACGGCTTCTGACACACGTCTCCGACTCACTGCCCAAGTTGCCAAGCCCACGTAGCCACTGGAGTGCCACTGGACCTAGGAACCAACACACAACCTTCCGACCTGAGAACACAGCGGAACACCAAACCTCGAGTCCACTGACCAACACCGGTCAGACCGGTGAGCACCACCGGTCAGACCGGTCCCTGCTAGTGAGAGTTGATGACTTCCACTAAGTGGCTTCACACCGGTCAGGCCGGTGCAACACACCAATCAGACCAGTCCAAGGCTGAAAGCCCCCAAATCACCAAACAAGCCTACCGACCTCCAAACTGACCCAAGCTCGAAACAGCTGCAACACAGGACAACAACGAAGACACCCAGACGTTCACCTGAGCAAAAACCCACCAAGGGTTGCACCGGTCAGACCGGTCAAAAGCACCGATCAGACCGGTGTAGCCTGGGCAGCTCGGGATGAACAGCACCCGCGAGTCAACTCCCCCAAATCCAAACTTCGATCTCCCGAATGGCTCCACGGACTTGAACAAGACTTTAGGGATAACAGGAACACCTCATGAGGAGTCCATAGCCAAGTTTAATCCCACCAATTCTTGTCCAAAAAGGAGGAATCGAAGAAATCCCGCCAAGAACACCTCTAACCCTAGAACTCGGAAAACCCCAAAATCGAGTCCCTTTACTCACAGATTTGGGAGGGGAATCACAGCCCAAAGAACCACGAAGGGTTCCCACAAATTTCCCCCATCAAATCTCCAAGAGAAAGGTCCCGAAAACAACCCAAGAAAAACACCAAGAAAGGGCTCTGAAAATCACCACCAAGAACAACCGGGAACAACACAACAAGGCCTTGAGGAACCACACCGAATCATCTATACATGCCAGAAAGGTTCATACAAGGTCTAGCTTGCCGCTCGATCATCCAACCCTCTCACAAGATCTCACCATGAATCTCTCAAGCTAGTCCTATAGAAATCCTAGGAAAATAGGAAGGGAAAATAGGAAAGCAAATGAACTAGGGTTTCAAGAGGTTGGCTGCCATCCTCTAACCTCATGGGTTATATGGAGGCAACCGAAAGTCTAAAATACCCTTTCCTAACAACTAGGGATACAAGCCCCTCAAGGGCGGTTTTGGAAGTCTTCAAGCTTTCTCCATGGGACGGATGCCCGGCGACCGCAACCTGCTTAGCCTTGACGCAAGCCTTGCGATCCCGACGCGTTTCCTCCGCTTTGAAGATTCCAGACTACGTCATCGCACACCGGTCAGACCGGTGGCACCGCCGCAAAGACCGTCTTCGGTTCTCCGGTCTTGGCTTTGTGCATCAACCAAGGAACCCATTGGTTTTTTGGTGAACCACCGGAAACCCCGCGAACTCGGTGTAGCTTCCGCCAATCTCCACTCATGACTCGGCTCCCACGTAGTCCCAGCTCGACCTTGGTTTTGAGGCTCAACCAAGAAACCGTCCACGACTTCATCTTGCTGTTCATGCCACCATGCGGCCCGCACTTGACCCCGCTGGCCACCAGGTCCCTCGAACAAAGCCTACTTGTCTTCTCCACACCTGGAGGCCTCACTGGCGACGACCTTTCGCGCTTGTTCTTCACCTGCACCAACACCAGTAAAGTTGCAACCTGCACCTGCAATACTTAGCCAAGAACCAATCCACACAATGTTGTCAATCACTCATCACACAAGGAAGCGACCATCCACCTGTCCTCAAACCACACATGGTCCTCACTCCCATGGAAGGCCCCAGAAGCTTCCCAAAGCTCCCAGGGTCATTAAGACTTATGTCCCTCTCGAGGTCATTGATAATGCACACCGCCTTGGATAGTGCCCTCGATGTTTTGGCTTTAATCACCGGCGAACGGAATGTCGTGCGCCGTTCAGATGCGCAGCTTGTTTCAAATATGGTCATGTTTTCAAATTCTGTTCTACGGCAACCCGGCCCAGGATTTTTTGGAGACCTAAGCCCATCCACGGTTTAAGTCCCGGAGAGGAAACTCAATGGTCGCCAATGGAAGACGATGAGTCGGGGGTTAACAGTGTTTCGCCCCCAATATACAGTACCTCTGCAGAAAACCCCAACAGCGCTGGAGAGATCACTCCGCCATTAGAGCCAGAAATCACCCGCCCATCTGGCACTAAGGCTTCTGGTGGCTGAACTGCTGAGGAGATGGAGAACTTTGAAGTCGACCCTGTTCCATTCGTCCCGGAGGGGATGAATGTAGAAGATCGGGCCCGTCCGGCTCGTGGGAGGATCATCATCACGACATGAAGAGTATGCTATCATCTCGATTGACCCCCCTCCTCTAGCAAATCAGATTTATTAAGCAATTGATGAGGTTCTGGAGTATTTCGAAGAAGAACATCGTGTGTGTTTCCGCTTTTGTTGTCCGTCTCCACTGGGTCTTTGTCATGCCCAAATCCCTTCGGCCATTGCTCGGCACGCCATGATCAACTTGAGCCCGCATCATTTTGGAAATGGCATAGAGTTGAGGGTGGTGGAGCATGACAGGGGAATTAATCTGAAAAATTCACCGTTTTCTGGAACCTACAGGGTTATGTTCCTCACTTTCCCTCTGGATTTTCAGACTCGTAAAATAGTGCAACAAGTTGTTGGCCTTTTTGGTTCAGTTGTTACTTGGACGGATAACTCCAGGTTTCGTTCCAGTGTCTTACTCAGATGCCGGGTTACTTTTGTTAGCAAGATCCCTAGAAGCATTGTCATCTCTGATAGCGGCACGGCTGCTGACGGTGGCCACTCTTGGACTGTACCTGTTTTTGTGTTGGATAGCAACCCAAATGATGTCCTGCCTGGAGATGAGGACCCCATTCCCCATAATGGGAACCCCCACCCAGAGGTTAATCAGCAGATGGATGAGGATCATCCATGGCATTTTGAAGATGTTGGGGATCTACAAGAAGTTCAACAAGCTAATCTTGGTCGGGATTGGCAAATCTCGTCTCCCCCCATCCTGCCCAGAATGATGGATGGGATGAGTGGCCACAACAAGAAGAGGAGTTGGTGAGTGAGAATGAGCTGAACCTTGTTAATAACCTTGCAAATCAGGTTGTTGAGAATGCCGTAGAAAATGGTCTTATGCAGCATCCTGATATCCCACAAGACAGCAGATCCATCAGTAGTGAGACTACAACCTTTCTCAGAGCACTAGGGGTTCCTGTCACACTTGAACTTCCTCTCCCCTCTAATGGTGATGTATTAAGAACTGCTAATCTGCCTCAGCTAACCGGCATTGAGTTTGACAGTGACTTCCTCATCAGGCAAATGGCAGACAGAATTGGGCTCCTTACTGGCTTTGGTCCACACCCATCAGTAGACATGTTGATCAGGGAATTGGCCCAGAGGGCCTCTTCTCTTCAGGCTATGCATCCAATGAAGACACCCTTGAAAGCCCATGAATGGAACTCTTTCCCTCAGTCACGGTTTGTGCCAGGAAATTGGTTCTTCAATGTTAATAATCCTCAATGGGGGAACATTGCAGAAGCTTCCAGCTCCACAGGGGTTAGAGTGCCTAGGCTTCAGCTTTTAGGCCCAGTACACTTCGAGCTGCAAACTTCTTCCAGTGGGACTGATTTCCATAACACCCATCAGATCATAGAAGACAATGAAGAGGCTAACCCTGGCACCAGTCAACAACTACAACTCAGTACTGATGAGCATTTGGCCCCAATTGGACAGGCAATTCATGTTGACCCACAACATAATACTGCAAAAACTAGTCAGCCCACATCTGAGATTGGGGTTAGTCTTTTAAACAATGAGCCTCTGATTGAGAGCATAACTGGGCAGAAGGATTTAGTTGATGCAAATAGTAGCTGGGATTTGCCACTGGACTCTGCTCCTCCTATGAGCACCCCTCCCCGCAGCACCACAAGAGGAAGACTCGATCCAAGACACCGGTTGTTGAGGATGAGGTGAGAAGGAGTGCAATGCTCAGAAGAAGTTCTGATGCCATTCATATTCAGTTGGAGAACGAGCCCAGGAGGAGAAAGGGAGCTGCAAGAAAGACTGTTATATACTCTGAGGTTGAGGAACTCAAGTCTGCCATCATCACTAGGAAGATTGAACACCATGACACTGAAGACTGGGAGATTGAAGACATTGCTGCCCCCTTGCTCGTGGAGCTGGTAACTGGCTTTTGTGGAGTTCCTCCTATGGAGCTGAACGTCTCCACACTGCAGGATTCCTATGAAGATTGATCCAATGAACTACAAACAATCTTACTTTTTTGGGCTCTGGTGTGATTTTATTTTGTCTAGTGCAAGCTCTGTGGAGCATTTCTTGTACTCTGTTCCTGGTGGTTATTTTGGTTTGCTGACTTGCAACAATATGTGGTGGATGTGTGTTTACTTACTGTTTCATCATATTTTGGTCGTCTTGGAGGCTATGCTTCCTTGCCCTTTGCTTTCTCCTCACTGTGTTGCCTAATAATGAATAGATCTTGGAATATCTTATGCTGGAATGTTCGAGGGCTAAATGACAAGGACAAATGGAGCTTGCTGAGAAATAAAATTGAAGAGAGTGGGGCAAATATTTTTTGTTTTTGGGAAACCAAAAGAGAGCTTATTGATATTCGTTTTCTGAAAAATTTCGCTCCCAAGAGGTTTGATAATTTTGAGTTTTGTTCCTCCACTGGTGCTTCTGGGGGCATTCTGGTTGCCTGTGTCTCTCATTCTTCACTATGATTGTTCATGAGAAGCATTCTTTCGCTATCAGACTCACGGTCACCTCTATTATCAACTCTCTTTCCTGGAACATGGTTGTGGTCTATGGACCCTGTCGGCAACCAGATCGTGATAATTTTGTTAACTGGCTTTATAATCTGGACTTTGATAAGGAGGAGTTGTGGATGTTCATGGCTGACTTCAACTTCTACAGGTATGTTGAAAATAGAAACAGTCCGGGAGGAAATTTTAATGATTTACTAGTTTTCAACAACATTATAAGCCATCTGGGTCTTGTTGAGATCCCAATCAAAGGCCGGAGCTTCACCTAGAGCAATATGCAATTGAGCCCGTTTCTGGAGGAAATTGACTGGTTTTTCACCTCCCCCTCGTGGACTACTCAGTTCCCTGTGACAACGGTGCTTCCTTTAGCCAAGACCACCTCTGATCACTTACCTTGTAAAATTAGGATTGGTACCAATATTCCCAAGGCTAATATCTTTAGATTTGAAAACTATTAGCTTAGTCACCCGTCTTGTTTTGAGCTGATCAGCAATGCATGGTCCACCCCCACTATTGGCACTTTGGATAGTGCCAGGACCATAAGTGCAAAGTTTAAATTGCTTAGAAGAATACCTAAGCTATGGGCTAGAAATCTCTCCAACCTCTCCAATTTAATTGCCAATTGTAACATGACCATTGTTTTTTTATAAGCTAGAAGAGTTCAGGCCCTTATCCCACCACGAACTTAAGTTCAGGGTGATCATTAAGGGACAAATCCAAAATCTTCTTGCCATGCAGAATACTTACTGGAGGCAAAGATTTACTCAGAGGTTTGTTCAGTTTGGTGATGAGAGCACAAAATTTTTCCATGCAATGGCCTCTAAGAGATACAAAAAAAATGTAATCAGTCAGATAGTTGATAACTCTGGAAGAATGATTTCAGATCATACAGTGAAAAGTACACTTTTCTATCAGGAATGGGATGCTTTGTCCCTATCAATCTGCAGTTCGAACTTCACAATATTGTACCCCGCTGTGGCAATCTGGATCATCTCTGTCTGCCTTTTAGCCACGAGAAAATTGATAATATTATTCTGGACTTGCCCTCTGACAAAGCCCTAGGGCCTGATGGATTTAGCAATATGTTTTTTAAACGAGCTTGGCATACCATAAAGAAAGACTTCTATAAGTTGTACACAGATTTCTATAATCATGCTGTTGATTTAAAGAGCATTAACCACTCATATATCACTCTGGTCCCCAAAGTTGATAATCCTAAAAGGGTTACTGACTTCAGGCCCATTTCTCTTATTAATTCTGCTCCCAAGCTGGTTGCCAAATTCCTGGCGAATAGATTACAAAAGGTGGCTATTCAGGTTGTGCATGAGAATCAATATGGTATTATCAAGGGTAAAACCATACATGATTGTCTCAGGTGGGCTTTTGAATTTCTGCACCAGTGCCATCAATCCAGAAGAGAAATAGTTATTTTGAAGCTTGACTTTGAAAAGGCTTTTGATCTTGTGGAATTCCCCATTGTGTTGGATATGCTCAGAGCCAAAGGCTCTCCTGCCAAATGGATCTTGTGGGTCGAATCACTCATGAATTCAGCCACCACATCAGTCTTGCTTAATGGCACTGCTGGGAAAGAATTTATGTGTAAAAGAGGTGTTCGTCAGGGGGATCCTCTCTCCCCTATCTTGTTTGCTGTTTCCGCTGATTTAATCCAGTGTGCCATAAATCATGAATATCAGCTTGGAAGACTGGCCCCCCCCCTTTTCCTCAATGTGATGATCTCCCCTTCCCTGTGGTTCAGTACGCAGATGACACTATCATTGTTATGCAGGGGGATGAGCAACAGTTGCTCACTCTGAAAGACATCCTCCAAAATATTTCGATCTCCAGTGGTCTGAAGGTGAATTACCACAAGTCCTATCTTGTGCCTATTAATGTTGATGCTCAGAAAGCTGAATTGCTGGCTGCAACTTTTGGATGCATTGTGGGATCCTTTCCTTTCACATACCTAGGTTTGCCACTGGGACATACTAAGCCTCTAGTCAGAGATTATGCCCCTCTTTTTTGCAGAGTGGAAAGGAGACTGGCAGTTTCCTCTCAGTTCCTCTCATATGCATGAAGGCTTCAGTTGATCAACTCGGTGCTCTCCTCTCTACCAACTTATTACATGTGCTCCCTCAAGCTCAAGGTGACAATGATTGAAGTCCTGGATAAGTACAGGAAAAACTGCCTTTGGAGAGGGAATGATTTCAACCAAAAGAAATACAATCTTGCAGCATGGGATCTAGTGAGAAGGCCAAAGAGCAAGGGGGTCTTGGTGTGGTTAACCTTAGTGTTCAGAATAATGCTCTTCTTCTGAAACAGCTAGATAAGTTTTATGGGAAAGCTATTGTGCAATGGGTTCGTCTCATATGGAAAAAATATTCTCAGAATGCAGTCCCTCACCTGGCCAGAGAAAAAGGGTCCTTTTGGTGGAAGGACAACCTTAGGCTCCATGTTCTTTATAGAGGGGTGTCAATTTGCTTGGCCTCTAGGGGAGATACTGTTGCTTTCTGGGATGAAATTATCAATGGAGCTCTGCAATCTGATATCTTTCCAAACCTTGTTGTCTATGCAAAGGATCCTAAGGCTTCCCTTTGGAAGCTCAGAAATGAAGGCAATCTAATCAACTGCTTCAACATACCCATGTCTAGGGCGGCATACAATGATTTCCTCCTACTGCAGCAATACTTTGATTCACTACCAGCCCCTGACCTTTGCGAAAAGGACTCTTGGCATTTCATTTGGGGACAACAAGTTTACAATACCAGCAAATATTATCAGTATCAGTCTAAAAACTTGCAGCCTAGCATGGTGATCCTTTGGGTTTGGAAATCAAAATGTACTCCCACAGTAAAATATTTTGCTTGGCTCCTCCTGAATGACAAACTGAATACGAGAAACATTCTGAGAAGAAGAAAAAAATTCCTTGAGGAAGGATATAACTGTGTTTTATGCCATTAGGGGATTGAGGAGACTTCTGAGCATCTCTTCTTTGAGTGTTCTACTGCTGCATGTAGGTGGTTTGCATTGAGAATTTCGTGGAGCAATTCCAACAATTCTCATAAGAATATTTACATGGCCAAACAAGCCTTTCCTCACCCCTTCTTCATGGAAATTTTTATGATTGCTGCTTGGTGCATTTGGAATGAAAGGAATAGGTTTATATTCAGTAACAAGCCCCCTGGTTTCTCCTCTTGGAAGCTATCTTTCAAGGAGGAAGTTCTCCAGCATATGATCAGAATCAAAAGCTCCCTGCATAAGTCCATCTTAGCTTGGCTTGAGGCTCTCTAGGAAGGCGCTCTCTTCTTTAGTTTGGCTTGAGGCTCTCTAGCTTTCTTCTTTTTATTCCTTTTTCTATTTTTTGTGGAGAGCCCTACCCTCCCCTTGTATATTTTGTTCTGTTGGCTCCCTCTCCCCCTAACTGCTGGTTAGGCGTTCTCTTCCTCAGTTGAACGTTGTAAGTTTGTTGGATCTCCCTCTTTTATTTAATGTTGCTGGGGGGCTTTTCCCTAGAGTTCTTTTCAAAACAAACAAGAGCTTGCTGTTGCTGCCCCAGGTGCAGGTTAACAACCAGGACAACAACCGCTCAACGCCGGACAAGTCAATGACAACGTTGTGAAACAAGCACATGCGACACCGGCTGCCCCTCATCAGTGACGCCACAACAATCAACATCACGCCAACCATATACGTGCTAGAGACCTCCTTAGAGACTTTGAGCGTGATGGCCTTGAAGTTTACAATTCTCCTCAAACCAACTTAGGAGCCGCTCCTGCCGCCCTAAACCATCTTGAAGATTCTCCGGTGGTCCAACGTCTTCAAGCTAACGTTCGCGTCGCCGCTGCGCATATCGAAGAAAGAGGCCCTGGATACAGTCGATCCACATCAAGTTCTTACTCCAAGAGTAGATCAGAACATCCTCGCCACCGACACCGCAGCCAGGGTCCCCTTGAGCTCGTGGCTGAAGAGGGACGAGGTGAAAACGAAGTCGTGCACCCGGTCAACCCCGCTGCCAATGTTGTAGCTAATGCTCCAGCTAACCCTGCAGCCAATGCCTCGGCAAACGCTCCAGCCAACACCGCTGGTAACGTCGCCAACAACACAGCTAACGCTGCCAACATTCTGGAAAATGTCGTCGCAAACCCAGGACAAAATGTAGGAGCTGAACCTCCTTTAATACAGGCCAATCACATAGAAGGAAACCAATGTCAACATATAAAAGATGAAGTGGAGATAGCACGATGTGCTAATTATGATCGTGAACATGGGGTCCCTAATGCTCTCGATGCCAACAAACCCGTCCAAGAAGCGGACCTCCAACATATGCACGACCAGGAACTCTTGCGACGTGCCCACTACGACCAAGACAATGGTCCTCCTGATGACCTTTACGTCATCCCGGCATCTTACTTCCCGTCAGCAAGCTCGGGAGCAGTCAACAACTTCCCTGCGTTCTCACGACGTCTCTGGATGATGAGATACCCTAAGGACTTCAAACCGGCCATTGAGAAGTATGACGGTCCCTCTGACCCAAGTATGTGGCTCAAGATTTATAGCATTGCAGCACGCGCCTCTGGAGGCAATGAAGACCACATGGCGGGATACTTCCCCCTTGTGATGGGCAAGGCACCGCTCTTGTGGCTCGACAATCTCCCAACAGAGTGCATCACCTCCTGGGCAATGCTGTCTTGCCTTTTCACGACCAACTACCAGGCAACCTATAATCGTCCTGGCAACACTCACCACCTCTCCAGAGTGCGGATGAGACGTGACGAAACTCTCTGAGAGTACACCAACTGTTACTTTGAAAACCACAACACCCTAGTAGGTGTCAAAGATGAGGACGTCATTGCCTAATACAAGAAGAGGATCACCAACATCAAACTATTTGAGAAGATCCATGAAGCTGACGCACATACCATCGGCGACCTCATGGCCTACGTCGACAAGCTAGTCGGCACTCAAGACGCGATGATGCACGACTTCAACGGCGAAGACCACGATGACGGAGGGAACAGGTCCCGCAAGCGATCTGGCAAAGCCTACATGATAGATCCACCAAGACCTTCCACCTTCCTCGAAGGTGAGTTTAACATGGTCACGGACGACCAGTGCCAGTTCCACTGCGACGCTAAGCATACCATGAGAGAGTGTGAGAAGTTGAAGCGTGCCCTTGGGGTCCCGTCTTCCTCTAAGAAGACCAAGAGCAGCAACAACGACGATCGGGACGGTGACCAACGCTTCGACAACCGTAATCGTCGACCCGATCGACATGATTCTCATGATCGTAGGCCCTACCGTCGCAATGATGATAGGGATAGACGTGATTATCGCCGCGACTACCACCGCGATGACAAACATGATGACTATCGTCACAATGACTGCAACGACAGGTGCAACGACCGCAAGGATGATCGTCGTGACGACCAACGAAATGATCGCCGGGATGACCGGCGCGATGACCGTCGTCGTCAAGATGACCACAACCGCCATGACAACAATCGAAAAGAACGGTCTCCACCACCACCGCCCAAAGGGTGCAACCCCAATGGTGCGTTCCAATCTGCCAGCCGAGAGATCAATTTCATCATCGGTGGTCGCCAAGCGACCAAAAGCAACAGACAGAACCGATCAAACGCCAGGGAGATCAGACATGTCAACATTGAAACTCCGTAGCCTCTGCATTGGTCTGAATTCCCAATCACTTTCTTCAGGAAAAATCATTGGGTTTACATCCCTGACCTAGGGACCTACCCACTGGTCGTTAACCCCATAGTCGATGGGGCCTTCAAGCCTAAGACCCTCATCGACGGGGGCAGCAGCTTGAACATCATCTTCACGGACTGCACAAGATGGAGATCGACTTCAACAAGATGACCTCCTCAGAGACATTGAGCGTGATGGACTTGAAGTTTACAATTCTCCTCAAACCAACTTAGGAGCCGCTCTTGCTGCCCTAAATCATCTCGAAGATTCTCTGGCGGTCCGACATCTTGAAGCTAACGTTCACGTCACCGCTGCCTAGATCGAAGAACGAGGCCTTGGATACAGTCGATCCGCATCAAGTTCTTATTCCAAGAGTAGAACGGAACATCCTCACCACTGACGCCGCAACCAAAGTCCCCTTGAGCCCGTGGCTGAAGAGGGACGAGGTGAAAACGAAGTTGTGCAGTAGGTCAACCCCGCTGCCAATGCTGCAGCTAATGCTGCAGCCAACCCTGCAGCCAATGCCCCGGCAAACGCTCCAGCCAGTGCCGCTGGTAACGTCGCCAACAACGCAGCTAACGCTGCCAATGTTCAGGGAAACACCGTCGCAAACCCAGGACACGATGCAGGAGCTCAATCTCCTCTTATATAGGCCAATCGCGCAGAAGGAAACCAGCGTCAACGTATAAGTGATGAAGTGGAGATACCACGACGTGCTAATTATGATCGTGAACATGGGGTCCGTGACGCCCTCGATTCCAACAACCCCGTCCAAGCAGCAGACCTCCGACATATGCACGACTAGGAACTCCTGCGGCATGCCCACTACGACCAAGACAATGGTCCTCCTGATGACCTATACGTCATCCCGGCAGCTTACGCCCCGTCCGCAAGCGCGGAAGCGGTCAACAACTTCCCCGCATTCTCACGACATCTCCGGACGATCAGATACCCCAAGGACTTCAAACCGACCATTGAGAAGTACGACAGTCACTCTGACCCAAGTATATGGCTCAAGATGTATAGCATTGCGGCACGCGCCTCTAGAGGCAATGAAGACCACATGGCGGGATACTTCCCCCTTGTGATGGGCAAGGCACCACTCCTGTGGCTCGACAAACTCCCAGCAGAGTGCATCACCTCCTGGGCAACGTTGTCTCGCCGTTTTACGACTAACTATCAGGCGACCTATTATCGTCCTGGCAACACTCACCACCTCGCCAGAGTGCGGATGAGACGTGATGAAACTCTCCGAGAGTACAACAACCGCTACTTCGAAAACCGCAACACCCTAACGGGTGTCAAGGACGAAGACATCATTGCCTACTACGAGAAGGGGATCACCAACATCAAACTATTTGAGAAGATCCATGAAGCTGACGCACATACCATCGGTAACCTCATGGCCTACGTTGACAAGCTATTCAACACTTGATGTGGTGATGCATGACTTCAACGGCGAAGACCACGATGACAGAGAGAGCAGATCACGCAAGCGATCTGGCGAAGCCTACATGACAGATCCACCAAGACCTTCCACCTCCCTCGAAGGTGACTTTAACATGGTCATGGACGACCAGTGCTAGTTCCACCGCGACGCTAAGCATACCATGAGGGAGTGTGAGAAGTTGAAGCATGCCCTTGGGGTCCCGTCCACCTCTAAGAAGACCAAGAGCAGCAACCACGACGATCGGGACGGTGACCAACGCTTCGACAACCGTAATCGTTGACCTGATCAACATGATTATCGCGATCGTAGGCCCTACCATCGCAATGATTATAGGGATCGACGTGATTATCACCATGACTACCGCCGCGACGACAGACGTGACGACTATTGTCACAATGACAACAATGATAGGCGCAATGACCGCAAGGATGATCGTCATGACGACCAGTGCAATGATAGCCGAGACGACCGACGTGATGACCGACGTCGCCAAGACAACCACAACCACCATGACAACAATCGAAAAGAACGAACTCCACCACCACTGCCTAAAGAGGGCAACCCCAATAGTGCGTTCCAATCTGCCAACCAAGAGATCAATTTCATCGTCAGCGGTCGCCAAGCGACCAAAAGCAACAGACAGAACTGATCAAACGCCAGGGAGATCAAACATGTCAACGCTGAAACCCCACAACCTCTGCGTTGGTCCGAATTTCCAATCACTTTCTCCAAGAAAGATCATTGGGTTCACATCCCTGACCCCGGGACTTACCCGCAGGTCGTTAATCCCATAGTCGATGGGGCCTTCTTGCCAAAGACCCTCATCGACCGGGGCAACAGCTTGAACATCATCTTCACGGAGACGCTGCGCAAGATGGAGTTTGACTTCAACAAGACGACTGCCTGTGATGAGCCCTTCAACGGGGTCGTGCCCGGCAAGGATGCATACCCCATAGGTTGTGTATGCCTACCAGTCACCTTTGGCACAAAGGAGAACTTCCGCACCGAATACTTGACGTTCGAGGTCGCGGACTTCTGCTCCTCATACCATGACATCCTCGGGCGACCCATGCTCGCCAAGTTCATGGCCATACCTCATCACACCTACCTCATCATGAAGATGCCAGCATGAGGACCATGTGTGTTTTGAGGACTGGTGGATGGTCGCTTCCTTGTGTGATGAGTGATTGACAACATTGTGTGGACTAATTCTTGGCTAAGTATTGCAGGTGCAGGTTGCGGCTTGACTGGTGTTGGTGCAGGTGAAGAACAAGCGCGAAAGGTCGCCACCGGTGAGGCCTCCAGGTGTGGAGAAGACAAGTAGGCTTTGTTCGAGGGACTCGGTGGCCAGCGGGGTCAAGTGCGGGCTGCATGGTGGCATGAATAGCAAGATGAAGTCATGTACGGTTTCTTGGTTGAGCCTCAAAACCAAGGTCGAGCCGGGACTACGTAGGAGCCGAGTCAAGAGTGGCGGTTGGCGGAGGCTACACCGAGTTCGTGGTGTTTCCAGTGGTTCACCAGAAAGCCAAGACCGAAGAACCGAAGACAAGGCCGCAGCGAGCTCCGCATCCGTCCGACCGGTGGGTCCGGACCGGTGGGTACCGGTATGACCGGTGAGGAGCATCGGTCTGACCGGTGTGCGATGACGCAGTCCAGAATCTTCGAAGCGGAGGACACGCGTCGGGATCGCATGGCTTGCGTCGAGGCTAAGCAGGGTGCGGTCGTCGGGCATCCGTCCGATGGAGAAAATCTGAAGACTTCCAAAACTGCCCTTGAGGGGCTCGTATCCCTAGTTATTAAGTAAGGGTATTTTAGACTTTCGGTTGCAACCTATATAACCCAAGAGGTGTGATGATGGCAGCCATCTCTTGGAACCCTAGTTCATTTGCTTTCCTATTTTCCCTTCCTATTTTCTTAGGATTTCTATAGGACTAGCTTGAGAGCTTCATGGTGAGATTTTGTGAGAGGGTTGGATGATTGGACGGCAAGCTAGACATTGTATGAACCTCCTTGGTATGCATAGATGATTCGGCATGGTTCCTCAAGGCTTTGTTGTGTTGTTCATGGTTGTTCTTGGTGGTGATTTTCGGAGCCCTCTCTTGGTGGTTTTCTCGGTGTGTTTTCGGGACCTTGCTCTTGGGGATTTGATGGGGGAAATTTGTGTGAACCCTTCGTGGTTCTTTTGCCTTTGATTCCCCTCCCAAATCCGTGAGTTAAGGGGCTCGATTTTTGGGTTTTTCGATGTTCTAGGGTTAGAGGAGTTCTTGGCGGGATTTCTTCGATTCCTCTTGATTTAGCAAGTTTTGGTGGACAAAATCTTGGCTATGGACTCCTCATGAGGTGTTCCTACTATCCCCAAAGTCTTGCTCAAGTCCGTGGAGTGATTCGGGAGATCGAAGTTTGGATTTGGAGGAGTTGACCCGCGGGTGCTGTTCATCCCGAGCTGCCCAGGTTACACCGGTCTGACCGGTGCTCTTGACCAGTGTGACCGGTGCGAGCCACTTGTGGGATTTGTCTCGGGTGAACTTCTTGACTCGTGTGTCTTTGGGTCTTGGTGCTGCTGATCAGTTCTTGGTCTATTTGGAGCTGTTTTGTTAGGTTTTGTGTAGGGTTTTCCTTCCATGCAGATTGTGTTTTGGGGGTGTTTTTTGTTCCATGTCCTAGAGAAGTCACTGAGGCTCTCTGGAACGCTTGTTGTGCGGCTGTTGTAGCCACCGGCCTGACCGGCACTGTCCACCGGTCTGACCGGTGTCACCGGTTTGACCGGCGCAGGCCATCGGTCTGACCGGCGCAGGCCATCGGTCTGACCGGTGCAGCACAGGTAGCAAGCCGTGTAAGTTTCCGCTGTGCGTGTTGGTGTGTTTTGGCGTGGAAGGTTGTTTGTTGGTTCCTAGGTCTAGTAGCACTTCAGTGGTTATGTGGGCTTGGACAACTTGGGTAGTGAGTCAGAGACGTGTGTTGGAGCCATGTTCGTCTTGTTGGAGTCTCCATCTCCTTCGAGAAGAATTTTTATCGGCTCCCATTCACTCCCCCCTCTCTGGTTCACCATATCGGTCCTTCAAGTGGTTACGGGTCTTGATTGACTCTAACCAGTCTAAGATCCAAGGATGGCATACCAGGAGCGGGGTTCGGGTCCTCCACACTTCGATGGCAAGAACTACCAGATGTGGAGTAAGCGGATGGTGGCGTTCCTCCACGGAAAGGGTCAGATCCTTTGGGATGTCACGGTGGACAACAGTTGTGTCCAGCCAATGAACTTCCTTGCTCCAGGATCGAGGGACATGTTCGACGCCAACAATAAGGCGGTGGACAACTTGTTTCGTGCTTTGTGTCAGCCTGAATTCCATCAGGTGCACACGGAGAGCTTGGCTTGTAGAATCTGGTCGGTGTTGAAGGAAGCTCATGTTGGGAATGCCCAAATTCAGGCTCAGATGTATGCGACTTACCGGAGAGAGTACGAGAATTTCACTCATCTCCCTGGCGAGTCCATCGATGCCTTGTTTCAGAGGTTCACGGTGGTTGTGAACAACATGAGGGCCAATGTGGACGTGCTCCCGTACGATGATCATGATAGAGCCATCAAGCTCTTACACTCTTTGGATCATACGATTTGGGGCGGAAAGTTCGAGGCCATTGTCGAGTCGGAGAAGTATGACACTCTGTAAGTGAATGAGCTATTCTCGAAGATCAAGTCGGCTGAGGTGGATAGGGGCATGACAGCCGAGCTCGAGGGCCCGACTGAATCACATAGTCGTGGTCTCGTCGGTGGTTCAAAAGGAAAGGCTAACACTAACCCATCCACCGGGATGTTCTCTTTGTCCTCTTTGATGTCTATGCCGGATGAGGAGTTCGACGTGCTTCGAGAGGACGAGCCGGCGTTGCTGATGAGGAGGTTCGAGAGGCTGCACGAGAATCGGGTGAACATGAGGAAGAACACGAGGACATGCTTCCAGTGTGGCAAGCCGGGACACTTGGTCGCTGACTACCCAGAGAAAGTCGAGAACAAGGATGGCTACAAGCACAAATTAAGAACGGATGGCAAGTACCGGTCGAGGCGCGACCAAAAGAGCAAGCACAAGAACAAGCACAAGCACGAGCGACGATCGAGGAAGAAGGAGAGCCGAGGCAAGGCCCGAGCGATGGTTGGAGCGAGCGACGTCGACTCCAGTTACACGTACTCCACCTCGAGCTCAAGCAGCAGTGAAGATGAAGGTGATCATCGAAAGGGCAGGAGTTCGTCCAAGAACCTGAGCGGGCTGAGCTGCACCACTAGAGACGGCTTCTGCACCATGGCACTGAGCTCCAGCAGCAAGAAGAGCACACAGAGCAACTCGGACTCCGATTCCGATTACTAGGTGCGTGATGAACTTCCCTTCTTGCGTTAGGAGAATGAACGGCTGGCTTGTTGCTTGATAATCGTGATGACATGCTTAGAGAGGCTAAGAAAATGAGGAAAGAGCTTAGGGCTTCATTCGAGGATGCTAGGACTAGAGTGGCTGAGCTAGAAACACAGAATTTGGATGCTAAACTTGAAATTGATTTTCTGAAAGCATCACCTATTGTTTCTGATGAAGTTGAATGTGCTGATTGTCCTATTTTCCTTGCTGATCTTGCCTTGTTTAAGGAAAAGCATGCCTCCAAGTGTGAGGAACTAGATGTGCTTAGGGTTGAAGTGGCTGAGCTTAAGTCTAGACCTGCTTTGCTAGGTGCTTGCACTTCTTGCCCTGTCTTTTATGCTAACATTGATGAGATGCATGCTTACACTGTTTCTCTTGAGGCTGAGTTGAGAGAACCAATTCCAACATCTTGCTGTACCTGTGAAATGCATGCTTTGAAGAATTTGGAACTTGCACATTATGTTGATCGTTTGCAGGATGAGAATGATGAGCTGAGAAAGTTGATGGGTTGGTTGTCTGGTCATGAGCCTCAGTTGAGGATAATGATCGAGACATTCAAGAGGCAGGATGGTGAGGGACTTGGGGCAAACAAGGTTGGTGAGGGAAGTGGAGAAAACATTCCAGAGCCACCAAAAACCCACCACAAAAATGATTTCCCTCCTAAACCTAACCATCTTAGGAACCGACTAGACACAACCCCAGCTCCACCCGTATTTTCCCCACAAACAAATGATTTTCAAAAGCCTATCAAGTTTGTGAGCACTTCTGCGAAAGTGTTCTTTGGGAAGGAATTTGAGAAGGCTAGTGAGGAGAAACCGGTGGAGAAGCCAAGTGGAGAGAAACCAAGTGAGCAGCCCAAACCCAAGCCTAAACCTAAGCTTGTGAGGTTCCATTGTGGCTATTGTGGGAGAGATGGCCATAAGGATGAGTTTTGCTTCAAGAGGAAGCGAGAGGAGATAATGGCGAAGGAGTGGGCTAACAAGGACAAGTACCACCCTTCCGATGGTGTATTTGAGCCTTGTGTGCAGATGCCCAGGGCCAAGGCGAGTGTGAGGACAGTTCCGACTTGGGGAGAGCGAAAGGTCGTTGGAGGTGCCGCTGGCGGCGGGCTACACCGGTCGGACGGTGAGGGGCACCGGTCGGACCGGTGCGAGCCGGACAGCGAGCGCTTCGGGTTTCGTGCTCGTACAGGTGCGAGGTTTGGTTCTAGAGGTCGTGGTTCTGGTGGTTGGGCTGGAAAGTTTGCAGGAGGTCAGTTTGCTAGGCATTCTCCCCCTCGTGCTCAATATGAGGATGGGAGGAGTCGTAGTTTTGAGATGGAGAGGAGGGACGCTCCATGGTACTCCTTTGTGGTTTTGGTCCTCCTCCAGGTGGAGAAGGTTGGTTCCCTCATAGTGGTTACCGTGGTGGTGTTTGTGGAGGTAACTTTGGTAGGAAAGATGGTTTGGTTTGTGCTAACCCCACTTTCAAGCAAATGGCTCGGCATTGATTTTACTCTTTTGGTACTAACCCCAGTGCTGAAGGTGGGAGACTAGAAGAACATTTGGTTGATTGACTCTGGTTGCTCGAGGCATATGACCGGAGACAAGGGGTGGTTCTCACGTCTCGTCCCGGTGGTGACAAAGAGGTACATCACCTTTGGGGACAATGGGTGTGGGCATGTGCTTTCAGAAGGTGAGGTTAAGGTGAGTGACAAGATCACTCTCAGGCGTGTTGCTCTTATTCAATCGCTTGGATACAATTTGCTTTTTGTGTCCTAGCTGTTAGATGAGGGTTTTGAGGTGTTGTTTCGGCCTGATGGTTCTCAGATTTTGGACTCTCGAGGGGATCTTGTTTGTATTGTCATTCCTGAGGGTCAGGTGTTTCGAGCTAATTTTTCTCAGTCTTCTGGTGTTGAGCATTGTTTCTTGGTTGGTTCTTCGAGTGAGTTGTGGAAGTGGCATAGGAAGTTGGGTCACTTGTGCTTTGAACTTTTGTCTCGCTTGAGTAAACTCAATTTGGTCCGAGGATTGCCACGGTTGATGCTTGAGAAAGAGTTGGTTTGTGCTCCGTGTAGGCATGCCAAGATAGTAGCCTCTTCTCACCCGCCTCTCACCGATGTGATGACTGAGCGTCCATGCGAGCTGCTCCATATGGACCTTGTTGGCCCAGCTTGTGTACGATCTGTGGGTGGGAAGTGGTACGTCCTTGCTGTGGTGGACGACTATTCTCGATATGTGCGGGTGTTTTTCTCGAGTATAAGAGGGAGACATTTGGTTTTGTTCGAGATCTTGTCTTGAGGTTGAGGAATGAGAGGCACGGAGATGCCATACGAGCAATCCGCAGTGATAATGGCTCAGAATTCAGAAACTCTCGTTTTGAAACCTTTTGCCATGACTTGGGTCTTGAACTCCAGTTTTCGAGTCCGTATACGCCTCCCCAGAATGGTGTTGCGGAAAGGAAGAACAGAACCTTGTGTGAGATGGCTCGGACGATGCTTGATAACCATAGGACTTCGAGAAGGTTCTGGGTTGAGGCGGTGAATACCGCGTGCTATGTGTCAGCTTGAAGACGAGTGCATAAGAAGAAAACATGCTACGAGTTGATGCACGGTCGCACACCCAAGGTGAGTCACTTCCATGTCTTTGGTTGCAAGTGCTTTATTCTGAAGAAAGGGAAGAAGTTGGATAAGTTTGAGGCTAGGTCGGTCGATGGTATTTTCTTTGGTTATGCATCTCACTCTAGAGCATATCGTGTGCTCAATCTTGAAACTAACCAAATCGTGGAAACTTGCGAGGTAACCTTCGACGAGACACAACCACGTAGTCAGCTTGTTTTTGAGTGTGCATGTGATGATGAGCTTGGCGAGGAGATCTTTCAGGAGGAGGAGCATGAACTTGGAGATGATGAAGATGGCGGTGTGGTGCCCCCGGGTGAACATGTACCTACTACTTCGACTACAGGGGTTGAAGGCCCCTCTCCTACACCTACGACGACAAATCAAGATCGAGGAGAAGCTACAGTTGAGGGGGAGGTAGCATCAAGGCGAGAACCTCCCCAGCGAGTACAAGTGGATCACCCAGCTTCAAGGATCATCGGTGACATCAATGAACGTACTACACGATTGAGGGTTCGAAACAATTCTCATTTCGCTCATGCTGCATTTGTTGCTACTTTTGAGCCCAAAGACATTGGACACACACTATCTGATCATAATTGGGTTAATTCGATGCATGAGAAGTTGGAGAACTATGAGAGGAATCAGGTTTGGGAATTGGTTGACCCTCCCCCAGGGTGTAAGCCGATTGGGACAAAGTGGGTGTGGAAGAATAAAGAGGGAGAGAAAGGTGAAGTGGTGAGGAACAAGTCAAGACTTGTTGCTCAGGGGTTCAGTCAGAAGGAGGGGATCGACTACGAGGAGACCTTTGCTCCCGCAGCCTATTTGGAGGCGATAAGGATCCTCCTAGCCTTTTATGTGGCTAAAGGGTTCAAGTTGCACCAAATGGATGTGAAGAGTGCTTTCCTGAATGGTGTGTTGGAGGAAGAAGTGTATGTGAGGCAACCGCCGGGGTTTGAGAGTGAGAAGTACCCCCACCGGGTGTACAAGTTGAGGAAGGCACTTTATGGGTTGAAGCAGGCGCCTAGAGCTTGGTATGGTAGGTTGAGGGGGTTCTTGTTCGAGAGAGGTTTTGAGATGGGGAAGGTCGATCATACATTGTTTCTACTTAGGAAAGGCAGAGATATCCTGATTGTGCAGGTGTACGTGGATGATATTGTCTTTGGTGGCTCGTCTAACTCTCTTGTTGCAAGGTTTGCAGAGGATATGAGTAGGGAATTTGAGATGAGCATGATGGGCGAGTTGCAGTTCTTCCTCGGGCTACAAATCAAGCAATCAAAGCAAGGAACATTTGTGCACCAAGCTAAGTACACCAAGGACATTGTGCGGAAGTTCAAGATGGAGGACTCCAAGGTTATGACGACACCGATGAGTACGACTATATCTCTTGATGCGGACGAGGAAGGTGAACACGTGGACCGGAAGGAGTACCGGAGCATGATCGGGTCACTCCTCTACTTAACGGCGACGAGGTCGGACATCCGCTTCTCGGTATGTCCGTGCGCTCATTTTCAAGCGTCTCGAGGACTTCGCATCGGCAAGCGGTGAAGCGGATTTTCGGTACTTGCGTCACACCCCCGACTTCGGCCTTTGGTACTTCGCGTCCTCTTCTTTGGCTCTTCATGGTTTTTCGGATGCGGATTTTGCCGGGTGTCGGTTGGATAGGAAGTCCACTTCGGGACTTGCCGCTTTTGGGATCTTCTTTGGTGTCTTGGTCTTCCCGCAAACGCTTGAGTGTTGCTTAAATCCACTACCGAGGCAGAGTACATTGTTGTTGCTAGTTGTTGCTCTCAACTCATTTGGATCATATACACCATGAGTGACTTTGGTGAGGAATATACCCATGTCCCACATCAATGTGATAGCACCGGTGCCATAAGCGTTGCAAAGAACCCGGTCCTTCATTCCAAAACCAAGCACATAGAATTGAGGTATCATTTTCTCGAGAGACAACGTAGAGAAAGGAAAGATAACCTTGATCCATGTACCCACACATGACCAACTAGCCGATATTTTCACCAAACCTCTAGATCAAGCAACTTTCACTCGTTTGCGGGGGGAGCTTGGTGTGTGTTTGATTTCTTGAGTTGGGGGTGTGGGAGCTCCTTTGTAGCATATGTATAGTTTCCTTTGTCCATTTCTTGCATTTGGCATGGCATATGTAACATGATGTATAGGCATCCTTGTATCTTAGATTGCATGTATTTTGTATCATATGCATTGGTTAGGAAAAGCTTCTCCTATGTACATTGTTCACCATGGAATGCTATATATGACTTTGTGAGCTTGTTTGGTATGCTATGGTTAGTTTGGCTTAGCTCTTGATGATCTTGATTTATGATCCATGGTTGATGGCTATGTTTTTGAAAAAGAGTCAAATATTTGCTCTCTCATGTGTAAATGCCTTTATATGATCTTGACATGCTTTAGTGGCTTGGTTATGCTTAATTTGTGCTTGGATAGCTAGCTTATTGATCATATGGAGCCAAAGGCTCATTTACCATCATGAATGTTTAGCCCTCTTGCTTTATCTTGTGGAGGGGCATAAGTTACTTTTTGTCGCAAAGACATTTCATGTACCAAGTATGAATTTGAAAATGAAGTGTAAAATGCTTGGAAAATGTGCTCCCATGTCATATGTGCTAAATTTAACTTGCTTTGGGTGCTAAACCGTTGCATGATGCCTACCAATGAGAAGTCTCATACATAGAAGTAGGCACATGGCTCGGTGGCTTTGACATGACATGAGGTGCTTGTGGGTGTTTGTGATGGTCTTATGATTAGAATGGTTGTCCTAGCATGAAGTTTGTGTGGCTTTTCCATTTTGACATGTTTTGATCATGTTTAGGACTTTGCTCATGAGATGTAAATTTTTCGCAAAATTGTCCAAATCAATCTTAGCTTCGTCAAATGGTTGTGAAACTTGGTGATCTTGTAGTTCATGTCAATACGAAGCTATAAAGTATCTAACTTGCTCATTTGGACATGTGTAGCATCATTTGTTGAATTTTGTCTATTTGAGAAGCTCTAGGTTGAAAGTTTTGCATTTTGGCTTGATTCATGCATTGCCAATAAGGGGGAGAAGTTTGTTCTTGAAATGGCTTGTTGGATGCATTTAGAAGGTTTTCAAGTGGTTTCGAGCCATTTCTGGGCTCTGGTGTGCACCCGATCTGACCGGTCGAGGTCACCGGTCCGACCGGTCAGAGTGCTGGCCCTGTTCACATGTTGCACACCGGTCTGACCGGTGGTGTTGACCGGTCTGACCGGCCGTGGCCGAGTTGTTGCGGTACCGCCCGTTTCAAGTGGTGTCTTGCATGCATTCGTTCGGGGGGAGCTTGCATGTGTGCGGGGGGGAGCTCTTTGTGGTTTTTCGAGGTTTGGTTTGGTGGTTTGCGCTCTTTGCTTGAGCTAAGTTTTGTCTCGGATGTGTCGAGCCGTTGCCCTTGCCTAAGGGGTTTGAGACTTGTCTTCTTCAAGTGGTCTTGCTCTTTGCCCTTGTTTGGCTTTCGATCGCTTGTTGGAGTTTCTTTTTATTTGTTTCTTTTCTTTTTCATTTCTATCTTGTTACTTTATGTGGGTGTTGTTAATGCACTCATCAATGGGGAGATTGAGGACCATGTGTGGTTCGAGGACCGATGGATGGTCGCTTCCTTGTGTGATGAGTGATTGACAACGTTGTGTGGACTGATTCTTGGCTAAGTATTGCGGGTGCATGTTGCGGCTTGACCGGTGTTGGTGCGGTGAAGAACAAGCGCGAAAGGTCATTGCCGGTGTGTCCTCCGGTGTGGAGAAGACAAGTAGGCTTCGTTCGAGGGACCCGGTGGCCGGCGGGGTCAAGTGCGGGCTGCATGGTGGCATGAACAAGAAGATGAAGTCATGGACAGTTTCTTGGTTGAGCCTCAAAACCAAGGTCGAGCCAAGACTACGTGGGAGCCGAGTCATGAGTGACGATTGGCTCGAAGCTACACCGAGTTCGCGGGGTTTCTACTTGGTTCACAAGAAAACCATTGGGTTCCATGGTTGATCCACAAAGCCAAGACCGAAGAACCGAAGACGGTGCTTTGCAGCAGCTCCATGCCGGTCCGACCGGTGTGCGACGACGCGATCCGAAATCTTTAAATAGGAGGACACGCGTCGGGATCGCATGGCTTGCGTCGAGGCTAAGCGAGGGGCGGTCGCCGGGCATCCGTCCGATGGAGAAAATCTGCGAGGACTTCCAAAACCGCCCCGGAGGGCCTTGTATCCCTAGTTATTAAGTAAGGGTATTTGAGACTTTCGGTTGCCTCCTATATAACCCAAGAGGTGAGAGGATGGCAGCCATCTCTTGGAACCCTAGTTCATTTGCTTTCCTATTTTCCCTTCCTATTTTTGTAGGATTCTATAGGACTAGCTTGAGAGCTTCATGGTGAAATCTTGTGAGAGGATTGGATGATCGGGCGGCAAGCTAGACCTTGTATGAACCTCCTTGGTATGTATAGATGATTCGGCGTGGTTCCTCAAGGCTTTGTTGTGTTGTTCTCAGTTGTTCTTGGTGGTGATTTTCGGAGCCCTCTCTTGGTGGTTTTCTCGGTGTGTTTTCGGGACCTTGCTCTTGGGGATTTGATGGGGGAAATTCGTGTGAACTCTTCGTGGTTCTTTTGTCTTTGGTTCCCCTCCCAAATCCGTGAGGTAAGGGGCTCTATTTTGGGGTTTTTCGGTGTTCTAGGGTTAGAGGAGTTCTTGGCGGGATTTCTTCGATTCCTCTTGATTTGGCAAGTTTTGGTAGACAAAATTTTGGCCGTGGACTCCTCATGAGGTGTTCCTACTATCCCCAAAGTCTTTCTCAAGTCCGTGGAGCTATTCGGAAGATCGAAGTTTGGATTTGGAGGAGTTGACCCGCGGGTGTTGTTCATCCCGAGCTGCCCGTGTTACACCGGTCCGACCGGTGCTCTTGACAAGTCCGACCGGTGTGAGCCACTTGTGGGATTTGCCTCGGGTGAACTCGCTTGACTCGTGTGTCTTTGGGTCTTGGTGCCGCCTGATCGCTTCTTGGTCTCGTTTGGAGCTGTTTTGTTAGGTTTTGTGTAGGGTTTTCCTTTCGTGCGGGTTGTGTTTTGGGGGTGTTTTTTGTTCTAGGGCCTAGAGAAGTCACCGAGGCTCTCTCGGAACGCTTGTTGTGCGGCTATCCGTAGCCACCGCCCGACCGGCGTCGTCCACCGGTCCGACCGGTGTCACCGGCCCGACCGGCGCAGCCATCGGGGCCGACCGGTGCAGCACGGCAAGAGGCCGTGCAAGTTTCCGCCGTGCGTGTTGGTGTGTTTTGGCGTGGAAGGTTGTTTGTTGGTTCCTAGGTCAAGTAGCACTTCGGTGGCTGCGTGGGCTTGGCTAACTTGGGAATTGAGTCGGAGACGTGTGTTGGAAGCCGTGTTCGTCTTATTGAAGTCTCCATCTCCTTCGAGAAGAATTTTTATTGGCTCCCATTCACCCCCCTCTCGGTTCACCGTATCGGTCCTTCACAAAGACCAAACGGAATTCTCTCCGTCCTCAAGGACATCATGGTCTCCTACAACCGCAAATGCGCTACCGTCGAGCTCTCCAAAGACTCGCGATCAAAGCCGCAACAACGGTCATGGTCACCCGTGCGGCCAAGATCGACCAAACCACCTTGGAGGTACCGGAACGTAAATGCACAAGCATGACTTTGGACACAAGCCCGGCCGTCAAGAAAGTTGGCCTCGACCTCGCCCGACGCATCCAATGAAGTCGTCATCGGGGCCAACCTCGACCCTAAATAGGAACTCACGCTCACCGCTTCCTCGGGGACAACACCGACATCTTCGCATGGAGCCCATCCGATATGCCCGGTGTCCCCGTGGAGCCGGGCCGAGCACACACTTGAAGTCAACAAGACCGCACGACCTATCAAGCAAAAGCTCGGCGATTTGCAAAAGATAGAAAACAAGCTATAGAAGTAGAAGTCTATAAGCTATTAACCGCAGGATTTATCGCAGAATGTAAAAACCCGGTTTGGCTCGCAAACCCGGTCCTTGTACCAAAGAAAACTGGCGGAATAAGGATGTGTATCAATTACACCGACCTCAACAAGCAAT